>JAOPSE010000022.1:61706269-62306269 GCA_029449295.1 Zea luxurians
TTATGGCCATCATTCCATAAGACCATTGCACTCAAACAAAAATCCAACTCAAACATGTCAAACATCACCATCACATTGTTGTTATTATTATAGTATAACACTGTTTTATCGTCTACTGCGTCTAGCTTATTTCAATAAACTATCCTATCAACCTAAAGGAGTATGGTGATAGACTCAGGGATTCCATAACAAAGCCTTCCAAAAAGAATGAGGATAAGGCAGAGAAAGACATTTCTTTTCATCATCCAAAGGTGGGGTAGAGGGTGCTGGCCGATCTTGAGCAACATAGGCGATACTTTTGTAAGCAGTTCTTCTAATAGCAACCTTCGATAGACGAGAGAAAATCAGACTAGAAGAGTTGAATATAAAGGAGTTGAGTTTTGAGATAAATTAAGTTTTGAAAGACTAACTAGTCTAACGACCTAGGGTCAACTTGCTTTGATACCACTTCTGTCACACCCGGTTCCAGGGGGTACAACCGAGCGCATAGCATATGTGTGCCAGGATCCATTTCCACACATATGTTGACATCACAAGTGTAATATATCAAAAGACAATGCAATAAAGGCGTAAAGAGAGTAGAATACTTTATTACATCATCTGAAACATTGTATCTTTAACAAGTATCACATCAAAGTAAAGGCGGAATTAAATGACATGGGTAATCTTCCACAGGAAGATGACCAGCGTATGTTAGACTTAGAATTCCTTGTCGTCAAAATCTCCATCAAAGTCTCCAGCGTCACCCTCTGATCAAAATATTAGCAAGGGTGAGCTCACTTATGGTCGGGGCTCAGCAAGTGGGGGAAAAATTAATGCAGGTATAACAAGGTGAGGCTAAGGTTGAGCAGTAAGCATTTTAGTTGGTCAACATTTTATTAACAACACCTATCTTACTAATAAGTGTGAATCCCAAGTATCCCAATTAAACAAAGGAATATGAGTGTTGGGGCGAAGGCAAAGCGCCACCCTTCGCTCGAAGCCTTCGCTGCAGCCGCTGGTCTGACAGAGACAAAACGGGCAGGGACACCCTTCGCCGATTCGGCACCAGACGAAGACCTGCGACGACGTCATCCCACAGTGCGGCCTCGTCCAGCTCGGAGGCCCACGTGTGATCCGGCCCATTGTAACGGGCCCTGCGTGGCTGCCGCGTGTTACGGGCCTAATTTGTAAAGGCATCCCTGTAATTACAGTCTGTAACCCTGCTTTATGGGAATATTCTGGGGATAACCTAGGTGGCTGAGGGCACATGCGTCCTTAGCACAAGGCGCTGGGCGCTCAGGTACCTATAAATACCCCCGCACAGTGCCCGTGAGAGGCCAGATTAACAGAGCTATTGCCATCTAGCGTGTAACCCTGTTAACGCCACTGTTCATCCTTGTTGGCCCCCCCTTGCGAGTTGAAAGCAAGTTCCAACATTTGGCGCCCACCGTTCGTGCTACGAGAAAACCACCCGCGATGGCACCCAAGAGAGCTAACCCGAAGGCTGACGAGGCTGCGAAGGCAGCACTGCTTTGCCGCAAGAAAGGGCAAGGCCCTCGCCCTCACCCAATCCACCCACCAAGAGGCCACTGAAGACAACGTTCCCCGCACCTGCGAAGACGACACTCTCTGCACCTGCGGCCCTGAAGGACAATCGCAGCCACCCCCAGGCTTCGCCCCACTGGAGGGCGCGGACCTCACCGAGGATGGTGAAGTCCTCGCGTCTCAGCGGAAGAGCAGCTACAGCTGCGCGCCCTGCGCCTCAAGAACCGCAATCTCCAGAGGCAGAAAGAGATACTGGAGGCCAGCGCTAGCGTGTGTCCGCCCTAGCCAAAGTGCGGCAAATGATACGCGACGAAGAGCAGAAGGCCCAAGACCTCGAGCGGGAGATCGCGCTGATGTAGCGTGAGGGCCACCTCGGCCTGCAGCAAGGGCGACCCCTCCAGCAGCGCGCACAACTGGAAGACACGCGCGAAGGCCACCTCGGCCTGCAGCATGGGCCACCCCTGCAACACCGAGCACAACCGGAAGACCCACGTTTCCCCCAGCACGACCACACCTTCCAGCATGCCGCGCCATTCCAAGGGGTCAACTACCTCGACGAGCGAAGTCCCCTGGCGCCACACCTGCAAGTGACGCCTTGGCCAACTAACTTCCGAGCAGGGACCTATCCCAAGTACAACGGCAGCACCGACCCGGCGCAATACATAATGAGTTATCAGGTCGCCGTTGCATCTTCGGGAGGGGACGACGCCACAATGGCGAAGTCTTTCATCATCGCCCTAGAGGGCCTAGCTCTCACCTGGTTCACCAGATTGCCTCCGCTGTCCATCGATTCCTGGAGAAGCCTCAGGGACAAGTTCTTGCTCAACTTCCAAGGGTACCGCCCAGACACCGACGCCTTGGCCAAACTCTCGCTCTGCAAGCAGCTGGAAAAGGAGACTCTGCGGGAGTATTACCGCAAATTTTTAACACTCAAGTCACAACTGCCCTCAGTCGATGATCAGATCGCTATCCACTACGCTATCAGTGGCCTTCGCGCCGGTGTCCTTTACAGCCACTGCATCAGAGATCTGCCCAAGAACCTCCAGGAATTATATCAGCTGTTGAAAAGTACGCCAAATCCGAAAGAGCTCCACCAGCGCAAGGTTGAGTCCCAAAGGAAGCCAAAAGATGCCCCACAGTCCAGCCGCACGTGGACGAGGACTCCGCAGCCGGACTCCGGTCGAGACGGCCGCAATCAACAACAAGTGCACAATATCGCCAACCAGCACCCCGCTGCTGACCGCCCCTCGTCACCAGGAGTATCCCCCCCAGGGCCGCGGAAGCGGAACTCACGGTAGGGGTCGGGGGCGGGCGCAGCCGCCGCGCCGATTCTACTTGCCTCTTCCATGGCGAAGACTGCGCCCACCAAACCAAAGACTGCCCAGAAACGAAGGCCCACCAGAGACAGGATGGCTCGGGCGCAGCCTGCCGACAACCCCAGAGTTGTCGCACACACTTACCAGCAACCCCCTCCACCATATATCCACGCCCCCGCTCCGCATCCACCGCACCACGCTTACCAACACCATCCGGAAGTACAAATCGTACCTCCCCCACCCCCACCACCACACCAACAACATCAAAACATCCCCCATGCTCCAAAGCAGGAAGACTTCGCCGATCAGCCATATCGCGGAGTCATTCACATGATAACTGGGGGGTCCAGCACTGACTTCGACACAAAGCGGCAGAAGCGGGACCACTACCGTAGCATCAACCACGTCGCCGTCACCGGCCCAGTCGTGCAGACAAAGTGGTCCCACATACCGTTAACCTTCGACGCATGAGACGTCGACCTACGCAGCGCCCCCACTGCGACGCCATGGTTATCAATTGCAGCGTGGCAGGCTGGGACCTGCACAAAGTCCTAGTTGACAATGGCAGTCAGGCGGACATCATCTTCCTCCACGCCTTCGATCGCATGGGCATAAGCCACAGCCTGCTCAAGCCTTCGGACAACCCGTTGTATGGCTTCGGCGGCGAGGGCACCTTTCCTGTCGGTAAAATAGAGCTGCCTCTCTCCTTCGGTGTAGCACCCAATGCCCGAAGTGAGCAAGTAACCTTTGATATCGTGGATATGGTATATCCATACAATGCCATCATGGGCCGGGGCTCCATCAATAAGTTCGAAGCAGCCATTCACGGACTGTACCTATGCATGAAGATACCAGGTCCGTTAGGCGTCATTACGGTCTACGGCAATCAACAGACTGCGCGCAACATAGAGCGGGACTTCGTGCCCGGTCAGAGAAACGTGCACTGCCTCACGGCACAGCGTGAGGTCCCCGCGCCCGCCAGCCCAACCAATAAGCAGCACGACAAGGCACAGCTGCAGAGCAACGACGGGACCAAGACTGTCCTCCTCGATCAGGCCACGCCAAGTAGACAATCACTATCAGCGAAGACCTCACTTCGCATGAAGAGGAGAGACTCCTCTGCTGCCTAACCAAGAATAAGGATGTCTTCACCTGGTCTGCCCTCGATCTGGTCGGAGTCAGCCGATCCATAATTGAGCACAGCTTGGGAATTGACCCTTCGATGCGACCAAAAAAGCAGAGGCTTCGCAAAATGTCCGACGAGAAGACAGAGGCCGCCAAGGCGGAGGTGCACCGCCTCCTGGAAGCCAAATTCATCGAGCCCGTAGCTTATCCTACATGGCTCTCCAATGTTGTAATGGTACAGAAAAAAAGCGGGAAGTGGCGAATGTGCATCGACTTCACCAGTCTCAACAAGGCCTGCCCAAAGGATAATTTCCCGTTGCCGCGGATCGACAAAATAGTCGATAGCGCGGCCGGATGCGAGGTCATGTCTCTCCTCGACTGCTTCTCCGGTTGCCATCAGATATACATGAAAGAGGAAGACAAGGCTAGCACCAGCTTTATAACACCCTTCGGCACATATTGCTTCATCAGAATGCCGGAGGGACTCAAGAACGTCGGGTCCACCTTCTCCAGGCTTACCAAAACAGTGCTCGAGGGGCAAGTTGGCAGAAATATATTCACATATGTGGACGACATTGTCGTCGCTAGCAGGAGCAAGGAGGACCATCTCGCCGACCTCGCCGAGACATTCGCGAACATGCGAGACGCACGACTCCGCCTTAACCCGGAAAAGTGCGTCTTCGGCATTCGCCAAGGCAAAATACTGGGTTACCTGGTATCACACCGCGGCATCGAGGCCAACCCAACCAAGATCCAGGCCATCGTAAACATGATGCCTCCGCAGTCCGCCAGGGACGTCCAGCGCCTGACAGGCAGATTGGCCGCTCTCAACAGATTCATCTCCAGGTCCGCTGAGCGAAGTCTCCCCTTCCTCAAAACACTCCGCGGTGCAAAAAGACTTCACCTAGGGACCAGAGCAGGCAGCGGCCTTCGCCTCACTAGAACAGTACCTGTCGGAGTTGGCCGTCCTCACAAGCCCCGACTCCTCGCTCCCCCTATTGCTCTACGTCGCGGCTTCGCCGCATGCGGTCAGCGCGGCACTAGTGCAGGAGCAGACAGTTGAGGGCGTGGTCAGGCAGTGCCCTGTTTACTATGTCTCCGAAGTACTGACACCGTCCAAGTGCAACATGACAGAGCTGGAGAAGATTGCCTACGCAGTCGTTATGTCTTCGCGCAAACTGCGCCACTACTTCGAAGCATTCAAGGTCCGAGTCACCTCAGACAGGGGACTCGGCGAATTGTTCAGAAACCCGGAGGCATCGGTGAGGATTGCCAAGTGGGCAGCCGAACTATCCGGCTACCACATCAGCTTTGAGCCCAGGACAGCCATCAAGTCACAAGTCCTGGCAGACTTCGTCGTCGACTGGATTGGGCCAATAACATAGCCAGACCCATCCGCAGAAAAGGTTTGGACGATCCATTGCGACGGCGCATGGTGCCATGCGGGGCAGGCGCCGCTGCAGTCATCACCTCACCAGCCGGGGGTCAAGCACAGATATGCAGCACGCCTCAGCTTTGCTCTGGAATCCGACAGATGCACTAATAATATAGCAGAATATGAAGCAGTCATCCTCGGCCTCCGCAAGCTAAGGGCCCTCGGAGTCACCACCTGAATCATCAAAACAGACTCCAAGGTAGTTGCCGGCCAGGTCGAGAAAGACTATGCAGCAAAGGACCCCGCACTTATGCAATACCTCGCGGCCATCCGAAGCCTCGAGAGACAATTCAAGGGATTCACCCTGCAGCATGTGGATCGGGCCAAGAATGAAGAGGCCGACGCATTGGCCAAGGCCGCCGCCAGGGGCGAGTCCTTGCCCTCCGACGTGTTCTTTCACATCATCGGCACGCCAGCCATCCGGAGCCCCAAAGGGCTCCAAATAACTAATGACAGCGAGGGCCACCGCATAGTCAACCTAATCATGACCGAAGACTGGCGGGCACCAATAACCCTGTTCCTACAGGGGTACTATCATCCAACTGACATCAGCGAGGCCAAGCGCCTCAGACATCGAAGCCGAGACTTCGCACTGATTGAAGGCCAACTCTACAAGAAAGGGGTCAGTCAGCCATTGCTTAAGTGCGTCACCGAAACCGAAGGCATCCAGATCCTACGCGAAGTCCACAGTGGCACGTGCGGCTCACACGCAGGGCCAAGGGCCCTAGCTGCTAAGGTGATCCGCCAAGGTTTTTACTGACCCGCAATGATCTGCGCTGCAAATCGGGTCACAAGGTCCTGCGAAGCCTGCCAGAAGTTTTCCCCTCGGTCAGGCAGCCCCTCGCAGTATACAAAGCTGATCGCCCACACATGGCCTCTCCAGCGCTGGGGCCTGGATATTGTCGGGCCCCTGCCCCACCGCTCAGGGGAACCTTAAGTTCGCCTTCGTCGCTATCGAGTACTTCACCAAATGGATCGAGGCAAGGGCCGTTTCCACAATAACGTCAAAAACTGCCCAGAAATTCTTTTGGCAAAATATCGTTTGCCGCTTCGGAGTACCGTCTGAACTAAACAGTTGACAACGGCAAGCAGTTTGACAGCCAAGACTTCAAGGATTTTTGCTTCTCCATTGGCACCAAGCTTGCCTTCGCCTCAGTCTATCATCCGTAGTCCAACGGAGTTGTGGAACGCGCCAATGGGAAAATCTTCACAGCTGTCAAAAAGATGCTCGTCGATGAAAAAAAAGGGCAGATGGGACCGATTTGTTACCCGAGGCAGTCTGGGCACTGAACATGACTGAGTGCAAGGCGACCGGGTTTACTCCTTTCCGCCTTCTATACGGATCGGAGGCCATGACCCCACAAGAAATAAAACATGGGTCCCCGCGAACAGTTCCATCAGCCGTCCCCGACGTGGACGAGCCAACTTCAAAGGATCTCATTGACGGATACCGAGTCTTCGCCCTGCAGGCCCTAAACAAATACCAAGCCCAGACAAAAGCATGGCGCGACCACGCAGTCATCCCGAGGGAATTCAGCGAAGGGGACCTCGTACTCGTCCGAACAACTCGGACAGAGTCCAGGGGCAAGCTAGAGCCCAAGTGGGAGGGCCCCTTTATAGTCAAGACGAAAGCTTCCCCCAGCGCTTACAGGCTCACAACGCCAAACGGCGAAGACCTGGAGCACTCCTGGAACATCGACAACCTCCGCAATTTTTTTGTTTGACTCATCAGGGCTGATTTCGCCCTTGTAATTCGCAAAAACAATCTTATACCGGCCCGCACTCTTTTCCTCCCGGGGGTGAGGTTTTTAACGAGGCGGAGCCATGTAATATATGTGTGAAAAATCCCCCGCAAAAACATGCGTCGAAAAAAGACCGCGACGACGGTCTTCGACATTCGACCAATACGAGGTCACCGCGAGGCTAAGCGCTAGCCACCCTCGCGTGCGACAAATCTGCGCAAAAGTCGCCTAAGGGGTGCAGCCGGACTAGCACAACAAGTGCGAAAAAACCGAAGTCTACCGCGAAGACTATCCGCGCAGAAGTCGCCTAAGGGTGCAGCTGGACTAGCACAACAAGTGCAAAAAAACCGAAGTCTACCGCGAAGACTATCTGCGCAGAAGTCACCTAAGGGTGCAGCCGGACTAGCACAACAAGTGCAAAGAAACCGAAGTCTACCGCGAAGACTATCCGCACAGAAGTCGCCTAAGGGTGCAGCCGGACTAGCACAACAAGTGAGAAAAAACCGAAGTCTACCGCGAAGACTATCCGCGCAGAAGTCGCCTAAGGGTGCAGCCGGACTAGCACAACAAGTGCAAAGAAACCGAAGTCTACCGCGTAGACTATCCATGCAGAAGACGCCTAAGGGTGCAACCGGACTAGCACAACAAAAGCAGAAACGACAACATCAAACCGTCCGCGCCAAGACCGACTTTACGCGCACCAGCACAGCATAACAAAACACACCAGACCAAGTACACAACGCCTTCGCAGGCATAGACAAGCGAGGGCACACAACCTCATCATACAAGCCTTTACACATATACAAGCGGGGGCACCACACTCTACATTGGCTCAACCTTAGGAATAATTCCCATCTCCCTATAATTAAATAACATTATCCTAAGCTCCTCACCCGCAAAAAGACTTCGCAGTTCCCCTTCACCTGTACTCACGGCGGCCGGCAAAGACAACAGTTCCTGCCGGTCAGCCCTACTCACACGAAGCCGACCCCCCTCCGCCCCACTAACTCTACGCTTCGCAACCGCCCTTCATCGCCGGCGCCCGGTGCTAGGACCAGGCACATCTTCTGTGTCCGCGGCGTGCGGTGAAGCCTCCGCCGCAGCCACATCCAAGGCCGCAAAGTAGTCCAAGTCCTCCTCCGACGACTCCTCAGTCCACTCAACCGAGCTCCCAGAGTCAGCAAAATCAGAAAACTCAGATGCAGATCCACCACATTCATTACCACCATCCGCGGTCGAAGCCGCCAAAAATTTAGTAGTGGCGGTTGCGTGCGCAGGCCCAAAATCCTGAACCTGCGCAGCAACCAAAATTCAACAACATATCCAAAATTCCCTTACTATCTACACCCACTACGCCACCTGCGGAGCCTCCGCCGTTGCCTCCACCGTCGCCTCCGCCGCCACCATCGCAGGATCTTCAGCACTCGGCGCAGCGGCTGCGGGGGCATCAGGCGCGCCTTCGGCGGTCTCTGGGGGCAGGTCTCCGCCGGTCGCAGCGGATGCGGAGGTTTCCGGTGCGCCTTCTGCGATCTCCGGGGGCGGCTCCAGGGCGGCCCCGGACACGGCCTCCGCCGGGGTCGGCTCCGGGTTAGGCAGCGCGCTGTTCAACGCCCCGAAGTCATCCACCCTCTCGCCACGCGCCGCCTAAGTCACAGCACGCAAAATTCAGCAAAAACCACATATAGCCCACATCCAGCAAACTCCAAACAAACGCCAAACGTTACCTGAGCCCTCGCCGTCTTGGCCCGCTCCCTAACCACCTCGCGACCGTACGGACCCCACATCCGGTCGTAGATGGCTCCGGCGGATTCCTTCACTATGGGGTCCTCAACCTTGTAGATATCTCGCTCAAAGTCTTCGTCAGCTTGGTCGAAGACCTCGAAGTGCCGGCACCCTTCGCGAGAGAGCGCGTTCATCGCCCCCTCGCAGGTGACCAGGGAGGCATACGACATAAACCCCTCCACGACAGTGGGGAGTGCCTGCAACTCCTCCTGCACCCACTCCAGGCAGCGAAGTCCGGGCTCTCGGTCCGGCACTTCGAAGTCACCGGTCCGCGCGCCCAGCTCATGGTATGTATCCATAAGCTGTTTGCGCGTCCGTTCGGCCTCCACGCGCGTCGCGGCCTCGGCCCTCTCCACGCGGCTCTCCAGGGCGATGAGCCGCTCCTGCAGCTGCTCGGCGCGCTCCCTGGCAAGATTGCCCTCCGCCCGTGCCAGATTAGCCTCCGCCTGCGCAGCCTGCGCCTTGACGAGGGCCTCGTTGGTCTCCCTCCTCTCCCCCGCCAATTGGCGCCGGAGGTCAGCCTTCTCTCCCTCCAGCGCGGCCACCTTGTCCGCCAGCTTGCGGCACTTGCTGTCGGCGGCCGATTTTTCACGGACGGCGTCAGCATGTTGTGTCCGAAGTCTCTCGACTTCGGCAGACACAACTGCCGTGAGGGCCCCCGACGCTGTGCGGTTGGCGAAGTCAGCCACCTGCAGAACACACGTAAGACCGCGGCCCCGGCAAGTCAAAAAAAACAAAGTCTAGCTCAGCGGACCTGACTTAGCGCCTCCGTCACCTCCTTCAGCCGGCGGGACGCAGCGCCCGCCTCATCCTTGACAGCCGCGAGGGCCAACACCTCGCCTCCGGCGCTAAGAGCCCCGCCCTTCGCCTTCGGCACTACGGCAGCCGTCGTGGTCGCCGTGGCAGGCGCAACTATAGCAAGTTGGCCTTCGTCCGACCCTGCGACGTATCAACGAATAAATAAATAAATAAATAAAAAAAACAACGAGCCAACGACTTACCACCAAGATAGTCCTCCACACTAATATCGGTGGCGAAGTCGGCGACACGCTTGCCTGCCGACGGCAACGCTCGGGCCGCCTTCGCGACCTCCGACACTCTGCTGGACGGCGGCACAGCCTTCGTCGATTTGGAGCCTCCGGCGCCTGCCGTTGCCTCCAGTGTTTTGCTAGACGCAGGGACGCTCGACTTCGCCGCCAGCGGCAGCTTGCCTCCGCCGGGGGCCGCAGCCTTCGCAGCCCCCCGCTGCCTCTTCGGCCTGGCTTCAACGAGCCTGACAACCGCCTGGCGCTTTTGTGCAGCTCCCTGGCGATCCTTGTCCATCACTGCCGACACAACAGCAGTAATATTCCGCCCGTAAGGAAAAACTCTCCATTCACGAACCATACGAGATGTAAAAAAGTCCTCGCCAGCCGCGCGGGGGATAGGAAAATTCCTAGGCCAACAACCCCCGGTAACCCTCAGCATCCGAGCCGAAGACTCTCGGAGCTCGGGCGAAGACATCCTTCCCCCCGGGGCCGCGCATGTCCTCATCAACTCTCTAGCAAAACCATCGGAAACCCCAAGTCCTCCCATAGCAGTACCTAATTTCCTCTTTTTAGAGGATGGGGCGGCCGCCGGCGCAGGGTCGTCTCTAGTCTCCACCACCGGCTTCTTCCCACGGCGGTCCACATCGTCTTGACTAGGATAGCCGTCATACGGCAATTGATTCAATTCAAAAACCCTGTTCAAACGGTCATTCGACCCGCGGATATCCCAGCTGTGCTGGCCCTCTGTCCTCGGCACGTAACGTCCAACGAGCCACACCGCCCCATCCTCCGCCTCACGCACAAAGGCGTCCGGATCGCGGCTTTGCAGATTCAGCGCGAAGGCGGGACTTCGCACCACCCTTCCACCACGGAAAGGAATCTGGCGAGGGCACACTTCGCCCAACGCCCAGCCATGCGCCAAGGGCCATACCCCGTACGCCACAAATTCTTCAACCAAATCGCGCCCACTGCTCAGGCCGGCGGCGCACCGAAGGGCCCCTTCGTCCGCATCCTCCTCCGCCACTTCAAAGGACGGGTACGCTGAGTAAAAATGAGAACACATCTCGGACACGGGGAGTCCCTCATGGTCTTCGACGGTACCCTCAGCAACGTAAAACCAAAACTCATTCCAGTTGCCCCACTTGTTGCGGGCGCAAGGAACCAACTCGACTACCTGCATCGTGGTCTTGCCAGTCTTCGGCGTAAACGTGCAGGACCCAAATTGAGCAACTTCGTCTCCAATTATCCTCTTCTGCCAGTGCAAACAATAATACTTCGCAAAGACTTCGACCGATGGTTGTCCGCCGTACGAAGTCGTCGCCCAGACATACTTCGACAGAGCCACCACGGCATTCGGTGTCAGCTGATGTATCTGAACGTTAAACCTGCGCAGGACTTCGCCAACAAATCGGTGCGCAGGCAGGCGGAGACCGGCGGCGAAGAACGCCTCGAACACAACCAACTCGCCCTCCGGCTCGGGGACTTCCTCCGTCCCCGGGACACGAGCAACTCCGCCACCGAAGTAACCCAACCGCTGCATATCTTGCACGCGGACCGACGACATCCGTGACATGCCAAAATCAACAGAATCACCGGTGCGCAACTCCTCCGCCATCAAACTACTCAGCGTCTCCTTAGACGAGGCGTCGGCCGGCGGTGAGGCGGCGGCCGGCGGCGAGGGGTCGGCCGGCGGCGTAGCGGCAGCGGAAGAAGAGGAGGTCGGCATCGCTACGTACCGTCGGCGGTGGCGGGCGGTCTGCTTCACTCGAGCCAGATCTCCGGCGAACAAGAGCACGGCGGGCAGACGAGCAGCAAGACGGTGAAAAAGGCGGCTAGGGTTTTCACGGAGCGCGGAAAGTGAAGTTCAAAAAGCGCCGACCCCGCCCCCTTTTATAGACAGGGCGCGGCTCTTCGGGAAACCCTCAATCCAACAGGGCGCGGCGCTTCGGGAAACCCGCAATCCAACAGTACGCTGTCAATCAACGGTCATGTCAAAAACCCCCGCGGAACCACTTCGAGCGAGGGCAGCGTCTCCGCCATCTAGCGACGTCTTCGGCACCAGGTGACTTTGTCGAACTGGTCCCTCTGAGGGCAAATGTTGGGGCGAAGGCAAAGACGCCACCCTTCGCTCGAAGCCTTCGCTGCAGCCGCTGGTCTGACAGAGACAAAACGGGCAGGGACACCCTTCGCCGATTCGGCACCAGACGAAGACCTACGACGACGTCATCCCACAGTGCGGCCTCGTCTAGCTCGGAGGCCCACGTGTGATCCGGCCCATTGTAACGGGCCCTGCGTGGCTGCCGCGTGTTACGGGCCTAATTTGTAAAGGCATCCCTATAATTACAGTCTGTAACCCTGCTTTATGGGAATATTCTGGGGATAACCTAGGTGGCTGAGGGCACATGCGTCCTTAGCACAAGGCGCTAGGCGCTCAGGTACCTATAAATACCCCCGCACAGTGCCCGTGAGAGGCCAGATTAACAGAGCTATTGCCATCTAGCGCGTAACCCTGTTAACGCCACTGTTCATCCTTGTTGGCCCCCCTTGCGAGTTGAAAGCAAGTTCCAACAATGAGTATAACAAAAACACTTAAGTGAAACCACTTAAGCGAACATCTGGCAGATCATCGGATCTCAGTTTATTTCCATCTTCAAGTTCAATTATCATGTGAGGAGTCTAGGTCGCTCTTAACCGGGAGCACGACTGATATATCAGTTTTACACTCTGCAGAGGTGGTACAACTTTACCTAGAAGCCATGTATCCCATCTAGCCTGGGTTGATCGGATCCTTAAACACTGCCAAGGTGAATGGCTAGGGATCCATTATGAGGCTTTCACAAAATACACTTAATACGAAGCAACCCGCTAAGGTTTCTAAAGCCGATGGTGGTGACCCCCTAGGTGAGGTACCTTAGCCAAGAATACGTCCCCATGATAACATGGGCTGCCAACACCACCGCTCCCCCTCTTGCCCATATTTCAGGTAAGGTTGCCAGGCACTAAGCATATAAAGCTAATTACCAAAGCCAGAGCCATGATAACACTCGTGGTTGCACTGTTATCCTGGGTGGTCACTCCATGTTCCAATTTGTCGGCGTTTCGACTCCGAGGGGTCCCTGGACCGACGAGTAAAATTGTCGCTGTGTGCCCTAGCCCAGATGGGTTGGCGCGAGATGGAACACAAAGGGGGGGGGGGAACCGCGGCTAGTGTTATCCTACGCCAGAGGAGGATGCACTTGCAGTAGGGATTACAAGCGTTCGCGAGGGAGAGAGAGAGTGTGTGTGAGCCGGTTCATCAGCCCGTCCTCCCGCGTGACCACCCTCTCGCATGAGGGCCCTAGCCCTTCCTTTTATAGATGCAAGGAGAGGGTCCAGGTGTACAATGGGGGTGTAGCAATATGCTAACGTGTCCGACAGAGAGGAGCCAGAGCCCTATGTACATGCCAACGTGGCTGTCGGAGAGGTGCTAGAGTCCTGTGTACGCGGTGTTGTGGCCGTCGGAGGAGCATTTAAGCCCTGTAGAAGCACAGCTGTCGGGGCTGCTGGGAGCTTGCTGACGTCTCCTTGCTTCCGTAGGGGGCTGAGAACCACCGTCGTCATGGACGCATGCGGGGAGCCATCATTACTTGTTACCGGGGTGAGCCTGGATGGGACGTCGATATTGTTCCCCCGTAGCCTGAGCTAGCTAGGGGTAGGGTAATGATGTACCCCCTGCGGCGTGGTCGGTCCAAGCCCAAGGTTGGGCGAGGCGGAGACTCCTCCTGAGGCCGAGGCCGGGGTCGGGCGAGGACACGATTCCTCCCGAGGTCGAGGTTGAGGGCCGAGCCCTGGGGTCGGGCGAGGCGGAGACCACCTTCCGAGGTCGAGGTTGAGGGCGAGCCCTGGGGTCAGGCGAGGCGGAGACCACCTTCCGAGGCTGAGGCGGGGGCCGAGCCCTGGGGTCGGGCGAGGTGGAGACTTCCTCCTAAGGCCAAGGCCCAAGGTCGGGCGAGGCGGAGCTTCCTGTTGCGCCTGAGGCTGGACTCAGCTGCTGTCAGCCTCACCGTAGTGGGTGGCACAGCAGTCGGAGAGGGGCGAGCAGCGCTGTTTTCCTGTCAGGTCAGTCAGCGGGAGGGCGAAGTGACTGCAGTCACTTCGACCTTGCCGACTGAGGCACGCGTGTCAGGATAAGGTGCCAGGCGATCCTTGCATTGAATGCGCCTGCGATACGGTCGGTTGGTGAGGTGATTTGGCCAAGGTTGCTTCATAAAGAAGCCTGCCCGAGCTGGGCTTCGGGCGAGTCGAGGGTGCGCCCGTTGCTTGAGGAGGCCCTTGGGCGAGGCGTGAATTCGCCTGGGACTACAGTTCCCGCCCGAGGCTGGGCTCGGGCGAGGCGAGATCGCGTCCCTTGAGTAGACGAAGCCTTGACCTGAATTGTGCCCATCAGTCTCTGCAGTTTGTGCTGATGGTGATTACCAGCCGAGTTTAGGAGTGTTGGGGGTACCCCTAATTATGGTACCCGACAGTATTAATATGAAATAATGTTGTTTTAACCATCGGGTTAATGTCATAATTACCAATTTCATTATCGGAACATTAATATCAATTAATGAGTGACATAAAAGTTATTAAGTGGAGCGGTAGCACAAGTTTGCAATGCTTAAAAATTTCCCCAGGGTAAACAAGGAATACAGTTGGTAAATCTAGGAAATCCTTAATTAGGTAAAACCCATCAAATTATGCAGTATATCAAAAGTAAACATTATTATATGCAATGATTGGGTACAAAAAGAATATGCAGAGGGAGAATCCACTTGCCTTGCTCAAATGTATCCTGCGGATCGTCTTCGAACGTATTCGGTTCTTCTACCACACAATCGGCTTCTATTATAGTCGCACATCACACATACAAAATAAACATGCGCCAATAAATCAACATACACCATTACGTAAACATGCACCATTAGACAAATAAACATACATCGCACTTATCACACCTTAAATACGTCCTAAACGTGTAAATACTTTTTAATTCTATTATTGCTATTATTGTGAGTCATAAATGGTGAATTTATGAGTGGGTGCTAT
This sequence comes from Zea luxurians, assembly GCA_029449295.1. Classification (NCBI taxonomy): domain Eukaryota; kingdom Viridiplantae; phylum Streptophyta; class Magnoliopsida; order Poales; family Poaceae; genus Zea; species Zea luxurians. The sequence continues at coordinate 61,721,292 of JAOPSE010000022.1, forward strand.
AAATACAGTTTTAACTAGTATTAATACGTATTAACATCCTTAATGAAAATAAATAGTACTTATTGTCTTTAATACTAATATTTTGACTAATAGATTTTATCTTTTTATTTCTAGCTAGAATTATTGAGTATAACCAAAAAATAAATTTAATATTCTAAAAATCCCTATAAATTACTAATTGAACTTTTTATAACACAAGCGAGGTTATTTTGATATAAACAAGTATTTTGTTTATTCTAAGAATTTAAGTGTTATACTTGCGAACATGTTTATTTAGCTAGTAAAAATCTACTTTCCATACTACTAGTGGTATTTTCTCCTTTCTTTACAAAAAGAAAATATTACTAAAATAACCTAGTGATAAATCATCTAAAATCCTATAATGTTTATATGATATGAGTTCTATACCACTTTTCTAAATTCATTAAAATGAACCTATGACTATAATTCTCCATATAATTTCTAAAGTTCATTGTGACCAAATTTAACTACTAAATTTTCATCATATTTCTCTCTAATCCAGAAATCATCGCATCGACTAACATGAACAATCACGGCACTAATAATCGCATGAATCTACCAAAAATTCGATAGCGCACATACACATGTATTTCGGATCACACATGTTCTTATTACAACAGAATAAACATACAATTCATTAATTGAATCAAAAGTATTTTATAAAATACACAAATTAATTTGGATCGTCTTCAACCTTGGGCTCGTACGTGTGACGGGGAGGACTCGACGGGGTTTCGGCCGGGTGAAGAAGAGCAGGGGTTCGGTCTTCGTATGGCGGGTGCGTGGCTCCGGCGACGAACTGCGAACTACGGCGACGAGCAGTGCACTAGCGATGGCGAGCGAGGAGAGCTAAAGAGAGGGGCGAGCTCAGGTAGGGGAGAATGGAGAGAGAGCTCAGCGTCCAATTTATAGAGAAGGGAGAGAGAGCGAGAGAGTCGCCGGTCGGTTTCAAGGCTGCCATCAACGCCGTCCATGAAGAAAGGGATTAATGGGGACAAGAAACAGTCGGCATTGAAGCTCCATTAACAGCGAAGACGAACGATCATGATTGAGTCGCGCGGCTGTGCATGGCGCGAGGCTGGGCACGGCAGCGGACGACGCGGTGTCGTCTGGGCGCATGTTGGTGCGGGGCGGGGTCACCGGGTGCGAGTCGGGTCGGCCTCGGGTGGCGCGCTCGGTCAGGATCGTAGGCTTGCGCTCAGTGCGCGGCGGCTTCAGGGCGCGTAGGGGCGGCTCGGCCGTCGGGCTCTCTGGCGCGCGAGTGCAGGGGCGCTGCAGGGTGGGCGCAGGCGCAGGGGCCACGAGCGTTCGTGCGCGAGATGCTGGGGCTCACCTGCGCGCTAGAGAGAGAGGTGAGAGGGAGGAGAGAGATAGGGGGGAGAGAGAGAGTTAGGGAGGGAGAAGGGCGGCGGCTGGCTTGGAACCAGCCAGGGCGCGTGCGTGACTAGGGTTTGGTAGTTGGCTAGGCCCCTAGTGGGCTGGTTAGGTTAGGTTTAGTTTTTTTTCTAAATTGCAAAATAAATTTTTTTTAAAGAGCTCAAAAATTTCGTAAAAATTCACCAAAGTTATTTATAAATACCATATTTATTTTTAGACTAAAAATTATTATATTATTTAATTATTATATTAACTACTAGGATTTCTTTTAAAAAGAATTGATATTAAACATCCGATAATCAATCATGCGCATACAAAGAAAAATGATTCAAAATGCAATTAAATAATTAAACACTAAAAAAATTATTACCATAATTAACATAATTTATTATTTGTAGTTTATGGCTTTTATGGTGTTACAATAACCAGTGAGACAATGCAAATGTATATAATATGGTCTCTATATTGGTTTGAATATATGTACAAGACCTGAGAAATCACTATGTATAAATATGATCATAATAGAGGTTGAAGTGATTAAGAGGATTGGTCAAGCCAAAGTGAATAAGATATGAGGAACCGTGAATTGGCTTGACCATATTACTATTAGTCCATATATGAATATATGAGAATCAAATAGAGCTTGATTGATCTTAGCAGTTATATCTAGATGACATTCAAGCAAGGTTCACAATATTGAAGAAATTATTCTCTCAATAGATGCTCAATAGGATGTGACTCAAGAATGGCTTGATAGGGTGAAGATAGCAAGGAAAGGGCTTCGAGGAACTAAGCGAAGGTGAAGGCCAAGCGACGACTTGTAGACCGAGGTACCATGGCTAAGGTGAAGAAGAGAGTACTTGCACTAAGTTGATGAACTAATCAGCTATGAAGAGTTACAACATGTTGATGCATCAGTAAGGTGACTTGAAGCCATGATTTGAACTCATATATGGTGAAATGGCACAAGTCACAGGCTCGATTTCTGTTTGCTTCAAAAGGTGAGACAAAGATGTTTGTGATCCTTATGAAGCAACACCATGGAGAAATCACACTTGAGACACCAATGACTCAAGGAGTTTACTTAATTATATTTAATCTAACTTGAGTATAGGAATCGTCGTACTATCAAGGGGGATCCATAAAGAAGGTTGGTGTTGGTACTAAAGCTCAAAATCCTTGATCTAAAACTTCCATTATACCCTTGTTTCACTTCAGTTTTCTCAATATATGTGCAATAGTTTCAAAATTCGGTTCAACCGGAATTAAAACTGGTTCGACTGGTTTCTGCACTGTTCCCCTCTGTCACTGTCTGACCTGCCAGTCTGCCAGTCAGTCCTGTCAGAAAAAGTCGTGTGCAGATTTTTGGAAAAACGGTTCAACCGAATTTTGGCCCGGCTCAACCGGATTCGCAACCGATTCAACCGAATTTTGGTCCGGCTCAATCGAATTTGAGTCCGGTCCAGTCTTCGGCTGAGTCCGCCAGTGAACCGAAAACCCCCTGGTGGAATCCGGTTCAACTGGTTTTAGAACTGGTTCAACCGTTTTTTCAGTCAGATTTCCCCAACGGCCACCAGCTTTTGGGGGCACCTTTATATACACCTCCCACACTCTTCCCCAAAGATGAGCACACACAAAACTTCATTCCCAACCTGAGAAACACCTCCCACTCTCTCTCACACACCTCTTGCCTCTCCCATTTGAAATCTTTGGAGAGAAATCTTTGAGTGAGATTGAAGAGCTGCGATTTTGGTGCTTCATCTCTAAATCCTTCTTGCTCTTCTTGATTCGAGCTTTGGTACTACATCGAGTTCTTTGTGGATTCATTACTCTTGGAGCTTCTAGCTCCTAGACGACTAGGTGTCTCTTGTGAGTCTCCAAATCTTGTGGAAGACCACAAGAAAGTTTGTATTACCCGCTCGTTTGAGCAAAGATTAGTGTGTGGGCTTGACCTTTGTGGTCGGCGAAGGGAGGATTAGGGTTGAAAGAGACCCGACTCTTTGTGGGCGCCTCAACGAGGAAGTAGGGCACCTTGGTGGTGTGACCGAACCTCGGGATAAATCTTGTGTCTCTTGTATTCTTGCTCATTGTGTTTGTTTGTGTTCTTCGTTCTCTCACCATTCCATGAAAGATTTGTTTATATCTTTTTGGTGTGTGGATTTTGAGAAGTGCCCTTCTCAGATCTACTACTTTGAACCCTGTGGATCATTTAGAACATCTCATTTCCAAAGTTAACTGGGTGAATTTCGAGATCAATTCAGTTTTAACAGTTTGCTTCTAGTTTTTGTTGAAAAAGTTTTAACTTGCCTATTCACCCCTCCTCTAGGCAACTTTCACAGTCAACTACCATATCTGTCTCCATGGCTGACTGACCCACGGCCCCATGCCTGGTGGTTTCATCAGGCCACGCGCGGGGCGCCTCGTTGCCGCTGCATTGGTTTTAAAGATTACCTTTTGTTTTCTGCAGCGGCCCCAAGGAGGCGCGCTATCGCATGCGGCGGTTCGCTCTTTCCGCACCCAAAATCCGGCACACAAATTGTATGACTTGTGGACCCGGGCCCCCGTGTCACACACTGGGCTGCCTGGGTCCTAGGTGCCCATCGAACGGGATTTCCTGCGGTGATTCAGGGTTGCGCGGAAGGGTTTCCCTGAACAAGGATTCAGGTTTCCTTGAAAAAGGATTCACCCCGCGTGCAGCAGTTACCTTTTTGCATTCTCTCCCAACCAGCTGCGCCCCTTTGCCTTCGTGCTCCTCTGTTCCACGCTCGCGCCGCCGCACACGCCATGGCTTTGCTTGGTCATCCTGACCGCTTTCAGTCTGAGGAAGCGCTTAATCTGGTGCGTGGCCTGCTTGGGTGGAGCGCGCCAGGGCTCACCGGAAGAATCCATACCGGCGCTACCCCCCTTTGCGATCTCGCCGCCGGGGAGTTTGTGCTGTTCACCTCCTACATATCTTGCGGGTTGGCACTACCGATTTCGCCCTTCTTCCTGCTACTACTGGAGGAGTTCGGGCTTCAGCTTCAACACCTCACGCCCCACTCCATCTTCTAGGCAGCAAGCTTCGTCCACATCTGCGAGATGTTCGTAGGTGTGGCCCCCTACACTTCCCTCTTCCGCTACTTCTTCGTGCTGGTCAAGTCCAGGAAGACTAGGGACCACATCGGTGCCTACTACTTCCAGACGAGGCTAGATCCGGCCGTAGTCTACATCCCCACATTTGGTGGTGCGAGATGGGAAAACTGGCGCAGCGACTGGGTGATTGCCAGCACCGAGGCCAACGACCGCCTCATCCTGCCGAGCGATGGGCCAGCGCTCGACCGCAAGCAATGGAGGACCAAGCCATCCCTCTCGCCAGAGTTCCTGCCCGTATTGGACAGGATTAAGGTCTTGGCTACGGGCGACCTGACATCAATGCATGTGGTCGGTGATCTCCTGAAGCGCTGGATCGCGCCGCTGTAGAGGAGGTCGCGCTTGTCCTGCTGGTTCACCGGCCTGAACGACATCGGTAGGATCAGCGCGGGCCGGGTACCGATCTATCCTGGGACGAGCTGAAACTCCTGATGGGGGGATTACTAGGGAGACTTTTGTCCCTGAATCCCTGATACTCCCCCAGGACATCCTTGCGCTCTACGATGACCTAGGCCTGAGGACGACGATCTTGGCCACGCTGCCGACCCTCGACGACAGAGGCATGGCGGTTCGCCAGAATGGCGGCCGGGACCCCCTCTGTGGGATCCAGATCTCCGATGCACCGGCTGGAGGTCCCCAGCCCGTCGGTGTGGCTCCCAGCGCCAATCCCGCCGTGGCCCCTAGCCCCTTGGACAAGGGCAAAGGGGCTGCAAGCAGTGCCTCCGCCCCAGGTAGCTCCGAGGGGTCGGAGGAGGAGAGGCGATGCAGGCTGCGTCGCGCTGACGGGTCGCTCATTTTAGAGCCCCCTAGAAGCACCAGAGGACTGCAGGTGGGGCCGAGGAGGCCAGCTCCCAGGCCCATGGCGTGCAGAGGCGTGTCAGTCCTCCGGTCCTGCCGCCGCCACCACCATCTGGGGGTGATCACCCCCAGGAGCACCAGCAGCAGCAACAGCAGCAGCAGGAGGAGCGGCGATCGCCTCGCTTTCAGGGTCACTGGAAAGTCTTGGGCCCCAAGTAAGTGTAGTCCCTTTTTTTGAGCCTAATCATCATGCCGACAAGTCTTAACCCATCATCTGTTTGCCAGGGCTTCTTCCTCCGCTGCTCCCAAGGCCACACCTCCTCCGCCAGATACCAGACCCACCGACGGGTCTGGCTCTCAGTAGTAGGAATCTGCTGATGGTGGTGCCGGCAGTCCGCCCCCGATTGCTGCCAAGATAGCGCCAGCGGCTTCCCATGCCCCAACCGAGGATCCGGCAGCAGCGACACCAGTGTCGGGCGGCGTCACAGTGGCGGAGGAGGTCCCAGCTGGGGGATCTGTGCCCTCGCCGAGGAAAACCTTAAGGCGAAGGAGCAGTCCTTGGACAGGTGGGAGACGGACCTCGCTAGGCGAGAGACGGATCTCGCCTTCAGGGAAGAAATGCTCACCCGGTGAGGCGAGTTGCTGGCAGAGCATGAGCTCGAAGCAGAGGAAAAAGAGAGGAAGCTGGAGGAGCAGAAACGCCAGTTCAATGCGGCAAAGACGGCGCCGGATCCCCAGGCGATGGAGGCCACCAGGAAGGCCCTTGAAGATCTCCAGGCAGAGCACCACGCCGGGGTCCAGTGCATTGCCGAGTGGGACGGCGAGGCAAGCACGACACTGGTGCCACTATGGATGAGCCCCATCCCAGTGTCAGAGCTACCGGTGTCGATCTTCGATGCCCTCCCGGTGCTAGACTCCGCCACCGATTGCCTCCGGCGCCTAGATCAGATCCTCGGGGCTTGCCTGGAGGCAGAGGGCAGCAAGCTCTGCCGGGCGGTGGTTGAATACGTCCTGACGTGCTTCCTGAGTCATGACCCCGCCATATCCTTGGCACCGGTGATCGATGGTCCGGTAGCCGCCACAGAAGACGCCACCCGGGAGAGCGTACAAGATGCCGTGGATATGGTGGCCGCGCGCTTCCAGCGTGATCTTGCCAACGCTGAGTAGCTGAATCTGCAATGATAAGGCGAGGGTTCCGCTGGGAGGCGGCTATAATAACTTTTGGTCTTGTAACATATTTTAAGAACCGTTAATCAAGTAAAACTGGAACTTTTCTTGTATGTTATTTTGTCCTTGCTGTGTTTAGCGTCATCAACTTCCCCCTGGTACTTGGCCCCCCTGGGAGGTAGGCTCGACGTGTCGAGGCTGGATACCAGTATACCAAAGAGAAAGTTGGTTGCCCGGTCCCTAGGAGGTAGTCTCTATAATTTGAGACTACCTACCTCTTGACTGGGACCTGGATCTACACACAGCTTTGGTTTTGAAGTTTTAGGAGCACACCTGTAGGACCCACCATCTGGTATCTTTCATTTTTTGATTCATGCAACAGGACCTGCAGGATTTAGCCTGGGAAGCCAAGCCATATGCCCGTACCCACAGGATCATAGTTCCAAATACTAGGACACCCGTTGTAGAGTGGTGGAGCGTGCAGGCTTAGGGTACGGAACCATGCTAAGCAGCTACACAGCTCCGGACCACTCCAGGAGACAAGCACCCATTCTCTAGAACTGGACCCTAGGTTGTCGGACCCCCTGCAGCAGTAGAAGGGTCCTGAACTGCAAGCCTGGCTACTCAATTCGGATGTCATCATACCAGCAAGGGTGGGAAACTGTATGGGTGGGTTAGATAAAAAATAATTCTCGTAAACTGAAGTAGAATAGAACCATCACAAAAGCACATCTGGGGGGTAAATCTTTTCCTTATAACTTGATATACATGGGTGTAGACCAACATACCTGGCTTATGAGGGCGGGCCACACCGGATTGACATACACATATGCGCAACCTAGTTACAACGGAAGAAAACTCAACCCCTAGTTTTGCTTCTATGGATAGAACTTATGGAGATGCTCTGTATTCCAAGGATTGGGAAGAGGTACTCCTTCTGTTGTGGCAAGGCGGACACACCCGGGTCGGCATATTTCCGTCACCTTAAAGGGTCCTTCCCAACTGGGGGAGAGTTTGTGGAGCCCTTCTCGGTTCAGTACTCGCCTTAGGACTAGGTCCTCGACCCTGAGCTCCCTACTATACACAAACCGCTGGTGGTAGCGCCTGAGCGCTTGGTTGTACCGTGCATTTCGATCACCGCTCGCCATCTATGTTCGTTGATGAAGTCCACGTCCCCACGCCGTAGTTGTTCCTGCATAGATTCATTGAAAGAGTGGACCCATGGCGAGCCCATAATGATTTCTGGGGGAAGACAGGCTTCAGCCCCGTAGACCAGGAAGAACGGGGTCTCCCCTGTAGCTCGACTGGGTGTGGTCCGGTTCCCCCATAGTACACACGGAAGCTCGTTAACCCAATTTGCACCATGCTTTTTTAAGCAGTCATAGGTGCGTGTATTTATAAATACCATATTTATTTTTAGACTAAAAATTATTATATTATTTAATTATTATATTAACTACTAGGATTTCTTTTAAAAAGAATTGATATTAAACATCTGATAATCAATCATGCGCATACAAAGAAAAATGATTCAAAATGCAATTAAATAATTAAACACTAAAAAATTATTACCATAATTAACATAATTTATTATTTGTAGTTGATGGCTTTTATGGTGTTACAATAACCAGTGAGACAATGCAAATGTATATAATATGGTCTCTATATTGGTTTGAATATATGTACAAGACCTGAGAAATCACTATGCATAAATATGATCATAATAGAGGTTGAAGTGATTAAGAGGATTGGTCAAGCCAAAGTGAATAAGATATGAGGAACCGTGAATTGGCTTGACCATATTACTATTAGTCCATATATGAATATATGAGAATCAAATAAAACTTGATTGATCTTAGCAGTTATATCTAGATGACATTCAAGCAAGGTTCACAATATTGAAGAAATGATTCTCTCAATGGATGCTCAATAGGATGTGACTCAAGAATGGCTTGATGGGGTGAAGATAGCAAGGAAAGGGCTTCAAGGAACTAAGCGAAGGTGAAGGCCAAGCGACGGCTTGTAGACTGAGGTACCATGGCTAAGGTGAAGAAGAGAGTACTTGCATTAAGTTGATGAACTAATCAGCTATGAAGAGTTACAACATGTTGATGCATCAGTAAGGTGACTTGAAGCCATGATTTGAATTCATATATGGTGAAATGGCACAAGTCACATGCTCGATTTGTGTTTGCTTCAAAAGGTGAGACAAAGATGTTTGTGATCCTTATGAAGCAACACCATGGAGAAATCACACTTGAGACACCAATGACTCAAGGAGTTTACTTAATTATATTTTATCTAACTTGAGTATAGGAATCGTCGTACTATCAAGGGGGATCCATAAAGAAGGTTGGTGTTGGTACTAAAGCTCAAAATCCTTGATCTAAAACTTCCATTATACCCTTGTTTCACTTCAGTTTTCTCAATATCTGTGCAACAGTTTCAAAATTCGGTTCAACCGGAATTAAAACTGGTTCAACTGGTTTCTGCACTGTTCCCCTCTGTCACTGTCTGACCTGTCAGTCTGCCAGTCAGTCCTGTCAGAAAAAGTCGTGTGCAGATTTTTGGAAAAACGGTTCAACCGAATTTTGGCCCGGCTCAACCGGATTTGCAACCGATTCAACCGAATTTTGGTCCGGCTCAACCGAATTTGAGTCCGGTCCAGTCTCCGGCTGAGTCCGCCAGTGAACCAAAAACCCCCTGGTGGAATCCGGTTCAACCGGTTTTAGAACCGGTTCAACCGTTTTTCAGTCAGATTTCCCCAACGGCCACCAGCTTTTGGGGGCACCTTTATATACACCTCCCACACTCTTCCCCAAAGATGAGCACACACAAAACTTCATTCCCAACCCGAGAAACACCTCCCACTCTCTCTCACACACCTCTTGCCTCTCCCATTTGAAATCTTTGGAGAGAAATCTTTGAGTGAGATTGAAGAGCTACGATTTTGGTGCTTCATCTCTAAATCCTTCTTGCTCTTCTTGATTCGAGCTTTGGTACTACATCGAGTTCTTTGTGGATTCATTACTCTTGGAGCTTCTAGCTCCTAGACGACTAGGTGTCTCTTGTGAGTCTCCAAATCTTGTGGAAGACCACAAGAAAGTTTGTATTACCCGCTCGTTTGAGCAAAGATTAGTGTGTGGGCTTGACCTTTGTGGTCGGCGAAGGGAGGATTAGGGTTGAAAGAGACCCGGCTCTTTGTGGGTGGCTCAACGAGGAAGTAGGGCACCTTGGTGGTGTGACCGAACCTCGGGATAAATCTTGTGTCTCTTGTATTCTTGCTCATTGTGTTTGTTTGTGTTCTTCGTTCTCTCACCATTCCATGAAAGATTTGTTTATATCTTTTTGGTGTGTTGATTTTGAGAAGTGCCCTTCTCAGATCTACTACTTTGAACCATGTGGATCATTTAGAACATCTCATTTCCAAAGTTAACTGGGTGAATTTCGAGATCAATTCAGTTTTACCCAGTTTGCTTCTAGTTTTTGTTGAAAAAGTTTTAACTTGCCTATTCACCCCCCCTCTAGGCAACTTTCAATTGGTATCAGAGCCTAATCCTCGTTCTAACGCTTAACCACGTGAGGAAAAGATCATGTCGGGGGGACTAAGAAATGAAAGTGCTTCTAAGCTTGAAAAAGTTGAGGTTGCCTCGACTTCATCTTTTGTTTCAGATGTTGATCCTAGGGCAATAGATCTTGCCATGAGAATTGCCGAAAGGATGTTCATCAAAATGAAGGAAGATGAGGCGAATAACAAAATTGAAGAAGAAAATGATCGATGGAGACCAAACGACGAATCCACCTCTTCACAAGGTTTGTCTTTCAAATCCACTTCTCATATGTGCTTTATTGCTAATGGGAGTGACAGTGAAAGCGAAAGTGAGGATGAGGAGGAGAAAGAAAGTGATAGTGAAGATGAGGATGATCTTCAACAATTCTTCGCTCAGCTAAGCAAGAAACATCGGATGAGCTTGCTCAAACTCATGAAAAGAGCGGAAGAACAAAAAGAAATGCTTCATAAGCAAGAAGACTTCCTCATTAGAAAAATCGAAGACTTAGAGAAGTTAACCAAAGAGCATGAGAAGCTAAAGTGCTCTCATGATGATTTGGTCCAAAGGTATGAAGACATTTCAATTGAGCAAATTAAAGCTGTTAATCATTCATCATATATTGCTCAATTAGAAAATAAAAATGCTATGTTCAAGAACACGATAGAAAGGCTAAATATTGAAAATCTAGCTTTGCAAGAAAAACATGATATGCTTGTGTGCTCTCATAATAAATTTATGGATTCACATATCATGTTAGAAATGGCTCATGAGGTTGTGTTAACTAATTTTAAATCATACCAACCTCACATATGCACATGTACTCAAGTAGAAACTATATTATCATGTGCTAAAAAATGTTGCTCTCAAGAAAGCCAATCTTCCATTGAGCTAGAAATTTCAAGAACTAGTGATATTTCTATCACATAAGAAAATAAAGAGCTCAAGGAAGAAGTTGGAAGGCTAAGAAGGAGCTTAACTCTTTTGAAGGGAAAGTGTCATGCTCAACCTTCTCAAGATAACCGTGATAATATGGTGAAAAAGCTTGAGAAGGGGACAACCATAGCATGCACAAAACCCCTTCAAAAGAATACCAAGCTTTCCAAGAAAGTCATGAGCAAACATCAAGATAAGAAATCCAAAGCTCATGACAAGTGCCTCAACCACGTCTCCACATGCTCCACACAAGGTAACAAACAAGCCACTCTTCCAAATAAGAGAAGATGCACTAGAAAGTGTTATCAATGTCATGAGAAGGGACATGAGATTAAGTCATGTCCCTACATAAAAGATAGTGGCTTAACTTTAGAAAGAAAGAGGCTCACTAACCATGTAGCAAACAAGAAGCAAGGCAAGAAGGAGTCTTGCAAAATTAAAAATCAGATTTGCTACACTTGCCGAAGAAAGGGACACCTATGCAAGGATTGTCCCATGAGTAAGTATCCTAAGCCTACCATGTCAATTCATTCATATTCGCTTAGGAGACCCAAAAATGACACTTGTGCTAGAAAGGTAATTAGTTCACCTAAAACTAGCACAAAGGCCATTTGGGTGTCTAAGTACTTATTAGCTAACCTTGCTGGACCCATCCAAAAATGGGTACCAAAATGTACTTAATAAGTTTTGCAGGTACCCAGAGATGATATGAAGCTTTGGGATGCTTGAGCAGTTTAACTCAATTCTTATCTCAAGCTATCAATCTTACATTGTCTATCCTTTAAGATTGACCCAAAGATGAATTGAGTTGTTATGTCACTAACTTCATATTCATCTCTAGCAAGAACTTGTGTTGTAGGGAATAAGGATTAACATTTGTGGGAATCAAGCAAAAAGCCTACAACCAAGTGATATCCAAAGGATGGTAACAATTAATTCTTAAGTGCACATTGCTTTTAATTAGTATATTCCTTTGTGTCTTTAGTAGCCACATAGGAAAAATGAAGTACTTGAGAATGAACTTAAAAGATTTTACCTTGCCTTGGAAAAGATCCAATTATATGGTAGATTGCAAGTTCATATTTTTATATTATGACAATCTACATGTTTTAAATTGGTTGTATGTATCTTGTGGCATATTTCAAGTTAATCATCATATTATTGCCATGACCTAGACATAAAGAGTATGTTGGGGGCCTTCGTCCTCCGAAGGTCCTCAAAAACGTAATTTAACAATGACTTCCAAGTATGGCATATGGACAGGTACCTTCGGATTACACGATGAGAAGGGCGCGATCGTGATGAAGGTTGTCGATACTTCGAAGGTATGCGCAAAGGAGCTTTGGCTCAATCACGGGAAAAGGAACCGACTTAAAAGGGAAAAGGCCGTCCAGTCCTCATAGATTTTTCTATAAGCCAATAATAAATGTAAAGGGCATGAATGTAATTTCTCACAGGCTGCGTCATGTGCCTATAAATAGTTGAACAGTATCTCGTACTATTCACGCTGACTGGTACTCACTTGCGCGTCACGCTTGTACTTTTTACCTTCTGTCAAGCTGAAGGTACACATGTAATTCAATATTGTCTCTATTTTCCCATGTTAATATAATAAGGATGAATTGATAATGTTATGTGATTGTTCATGCTGTCTCTTATATTTCATATACTTCTTCTTTTATTAACATGTGCTACGATGAAGAAGGTACGTCCTTCATGACCTTCGTCTGAAGATCATTATATCCTAAGGGAAATAATGCTCCAAAGGACGAAGGGCATTAACAGTTAACATTCTATGTTGCCTTGTTCTTAATTCACAGCATTTGAGAACAAGTCCCCAACATTGGCGCCCACCTCCGGTGAACTCTTTTTCGACCACCTTCGGCAAGCACTGACCTTCATCATGCCGCCGAAGAAAGTTTCAGCGCCAGGGGCTGCCACACTACAGCCACTGGATCCAAATCAGGAGACCCTCTCTCTCCGAGAGGCCCGAAACCAGAAAAGGAAGGCCGCCAGTCCAACACTCCAGGAGGAGGAGCTGGACCAAGAAATTAGAAACATGGAGATAATCCATCAGCAAGTACAAAGGAAGAAGGAAAAGATGGCCCGACTGGCTGATCTTCAAAGACAGATCAACGAAGCCACTGAAGAAGTACGCCATCTTGCTCAAGATGAACAAGATATAAGGCCCCAACACAGGGAGCTTCATCAAGAGGGCTTATTCAACGAGGATGGATGGTATGATGATTTTAATCATGATACCTTTACCTTTGATGATGCTTCTCCCTTGGCAGCAGAACTGTAGGCTATCCCATGGCCCCCATCATACAAGCCACCTCAACTCCCCATGTATGATGGGCATTCAGATCCGAAGCAGTTTCTAATGAGTTATGAAGCAACTATATCTTCATATGGAGGCAATGCAGCTGTCATGGCCAAGTCCTTCGTCATGGCAGTTTGGAATGTGGCCCAAACATGGTATTCTTCTCTTCGGCCAGGGACTATTACTTCGTGGCAAAAGCTTAAGGATATGTTAGTGACAAGTTTCCAAGGCTTTCAGACAAAGCCAGTCATAGCTCAAGCCCTGTTTCAGTGCATGCAAGACCATGAGGAGTATCTCCAGGCATATGTTCGAAGGTTCTTGCGTCTGAGAGCACAAGCGCCAACAGTGCCCAATGAAATTGTCATTGAGGCCATGATTAAGAGGCTTCGTCTAGGACCTACTGCCCAATATTTCGCTAGAAAGCCTCCACAGAATCTGGAGAAGCTGCTTCAAAAGATGGATGAGTACATCCGGGCTGACAATGATTTCCGCCAAAGAAGGGAGGAAGCTTACAGGTTCTCTGAGATGACCAGGGGCTTCAGAGGAAGAATCCACCTGAGGCATGTCAGGTCAATTCACAACTCCACTCAGAGTGATGACAGAGGAAGTCAGCTGCAGAGGCCGCAGTATACTTCACAATCTTTGGGGCAGCAACAAAGCTCTTTCTAGCCGCCAGCTCCAAGAGGCAGAGGCGCCAGGGGCTTTGGAGGAAGATATGGCGATCAGCCAAGAAAGATCTACTGCTTATTTTGTGGTGAACAGAAGGGCCATACTACAAGAATGTGTCAAATCACCATTCAAAAGAAGAAGGAGATCGCAGAAGCCAAAGCCCGGCAAAATCAACCGAAGCAGGTCCTGCACACTGCTTCGTGTCACTCACCGTACATACCAGAATATGTGGGTAATCATCCTGCAGCTTCTGTTGATTCGGCTAGTCAACCACTGGCTTCTTGGCCACAGCTTTCACCTTCGCCACCACTACAACCTGCCTTTTCACGAGGATAGCAGCCAGAAGGGAGCCAACAGACCCATCAGCAGCGAGATTTCAGGGAGGAATCCGAAGCTCGCATAGTCAACAATACTGTGCCAGAATCAAAACACATCTATTGAGAGATATCCTACCTCCGAATCATCTTTACATTCATTGTCATTTTCTTTTTAATAAGGAACAATCAATGTAAACCTAGTTTTCTTGTCATTTTTGATCTCTTGTAATAGCTTCGTTCTTGTCATAGTGAAATATATCATTTCCATAGACTCACAAAGCTCAAAAAATGCTGAAGCTCAAAAGTCGTTCCTAAGGGAATGCAGAGCTAAAATTCGCAGCGTAAGTTTGCCGAAGTTACAAAAAGTCGTTCCTAAGGAGCGCAGCGTAAGTTTGCCGAAGCTACAAAAAGTCGTTCCTGAGGGAGCGCAATGTAAGTTTTCTGCTCAAAAGTCGTTCCAAAGGGAATGTAGAGCCAAATACCGCCGAAATATAAGGCGAAGCGCGAAAAGTCAATGCGAATACTGCCGAAATAGAAAGCGAAGAAGTTCAAAAGACGTTCCTAAGGGGATGCAGAACTTACACCGAAAAATAAGCGGTGAAGCCGAAAAATAAACGGCAAAGAGATTTTGATTGTTCCTAAGGGGACGCAGAGGTTGTGTTTTAGCGTGGGTATGTGTCTTCGGCATTAGCATCATTCTTTGTATCATATCATCGCATCATATCGCATAGCATCACATCATACATCATATCACACCAATGACATTAATTGGAAACGAAGCTGATTTTTGGAGGTGCTAAGGCACAAAGTAAGCTGAGAGTTACAGCTTCATCAGTTCTGATGTGAAAGAAGGGATCTATTGTTTACAAAGCATTGATGTTTTTACGAAGTGTGGATGTTCTTGCAAGGCATAAAAACTCTTCTTTACGAAGCATGAAAAGAAGGGAAGGTTTTTTTTTCGCCGAAGGCTCAAAAAAGGTACGTACATAAAATTTCATGCATCGCAAAGAATTGAATTACAAACAACTTACATATTAGATTCAAAATTATAAACATAAAATATTACAGACTTAGTTCTGCAAATGTTGCATTAATATTCTAGAAATGTTTTTACAACAACTACTACTCTTCCTTCAAAACTTTTTCTGCAGCTTCGTTAAGCAGTTTGGTAACAACTTCATCGACAATAGCTTCGGCCATATTAATGATTTCTATCGCTTTCTTTGTCTCCGAATCGGCCAGGGGGTCGAACGGCTCCAGTGGAGGAGGTAGCTCAGCTGCGATAGAAAAAATCAATCAGTTCAAAGCCATGAAAATAAACGGTGAAGGTGCAAGCCATTAAACAATACATATCCGTCTTTCAAGTTCTGCAGCTTTCTCAGCTTTCTTTGCTGCTTCTCGAGAGTCGTGGATATCTTTTTCGCTCTTCTTCATTATTTCATAAGCCATTCCCCGGCCACCATTTTCCCAAATATCAGTGAAAAATTTGCCGCCCATTAAACTTGCTTCGGCTGAGGGGTCCTTCGTGTCATCCACGGAAAAGGCAGCTTCGGTCTGGGCTAAAGTTTTAACATGATTGCAACCCGCCTTCTCCAGGATAGCTGAAACCAGAGAATGCGCAGACGTCCCCACGATCACTCAAAATTTCCTCAAAAGCTTTGGCTTCTCCGCTGATCCACTCGATGACACCTTCAGGGTCGCCTCGTATGAAGTTATCTTCGTTCGAATAAGCGCCAACGTTGGCGAAGCTAGTCTTTATTTTCTTCACGCACTCCACAGATTTTTCAAAACATCTTTCCTTGGATGCGCGAAGCTCTGCAACTGTTTTTTCGAAATAATTTTTCCAATATTCGCTGGCATCCCGATCAGCTTTAGCGACGGCACATTTTACTTTGGTCTCAGCTAGTTGTTTCCGAAGGTCTTCAATTTCATTCTTCTGGGCCTCAGCTTGAGCTTTGGAGCTAGCTTCGTCTTCTTTTATTTTGTTTACCAATGAAATTAATATCTTGTCTTTCTCATGACCTTCGTTCCTTAGTTCAATCACTTCTGAATGAAGGTTGTTTTGAGCTATTTTATACCCTTCATCTTCAATGTTTTTCTGTGCTCTTAGGGCATTGCTAAGGATTAGGCCCTGCAAGAGAAGGGCAAGATCAAATATAAGCGAAAGAAACAATTCGTTTTCAGATACAAAGTTAACTTTTATACCTTTATGCTATTATATGCCAAACTGTCAGCCAATTCATCCTTCGACAGTACTGAGAGGCCATCTTCTAACGTTGGAAATCCGAAGCTTCTACCCATCTCCCGGCAAACAAATATCTCTTTGCTATCTGGGAGACAATACAAAAAATCTTCCTCTCCGCTGCCATTAAACACTAATGCCCCCTTCAGATATTTTAGTTTTTGGGCATAGTGTTGAGCTTCTCGTTCTTCTTCTTTAGAGAGTCTTTTTCCCGAAGCATGTCGGATGATATATTCAATACTTTCTTTTAAAGATTCGGGAGCAGGAGTGGCAACTTTTTCAGGCAAAGTCTGTTCTATAGCCTCTTCCTCTGTTGCCTTCTCTTCAATTTCCGAAGGTTTTTTCTCAGCAAGCTCTGAAGGCCCAGCTTCGGCACTAGCCTGGCTTACTGCAACTCCAATTTCGGCCGGTTTTGTTTTGGCTTCGGTTTGCATTTTCGAAGCCTCGGCGATTTTCCCTGAAGGAGTAGAGCTTAAAGCCTTTACTGTTTCTAACACATCTAATACATTTGCCATCCTTCTTCTTTTGGGAGTTGCCGCAAGACTTTTTTGAGCCTTCGACACTGTCACTTCTGCCGAAGGGCTTAAAACTTCTAACAATTTTGTTCCTTCGATTTTTGGCTCTTTGGCCTTACCTTTATCAGTCTTCGCCTCAGCTAGCTCGGCTGAGGGTACCTTCGACATTATAGCCGGATCTTCAGCCTTCTGCATAGGAGAAATGGGCTCCTTTGGTTCAGCAGCTGAAGAAGTCTCTCCACCAAACTCAGGCACCACGGCCGGTTCAATATAACGTGGCCAGTGGGTAAGGACTTTCAACTTTTTGCTCTTCGGCGCAGGCTCATCTGGAGTGGCTGAAGCAGCAGTCCTGGCCGAAGCAGCAGTCTTCCTCTTCTTTCCCCGTCCCCACAGCGGGTAGCAGTAGTCGGGGTAAACAAAACCAATAGCATCAAAAACTCTGTTCAGCCTCTTTTTTCCACGACCCCCGAAGGATATGTGGATAATGCATTATCTTCTGCTTTGGAATACGGTCCAAGCAGTTCATCACTTGTAGCTTCGATATATTTCAGCCAGTTGTCATTTGGTTCATCAAATTTGTCTCCATATCTGAAGGTGTATTTCAGTCGGACCAACTCACCTTCGCTAGACTTGGTGACAGTCTCCTTCGACATTTCCTAGTTCTCTACAAGTGGCCATACTCTGAAGGCTATATGCTCCTGGATTAAATCTCTTGTACCAATAAAAATGCAGACAGTACCAAAAGCCTTTTGGCATGCTTCGACGGCTTCGTCAATCTCAACCTTTGGCCTTCGAAGGCCGAAGCGGGATCAAATAGGGCGCATAATAACTTCTTTAATATCTTCTCTTGCCTTCAAGTCATTCTTCACGTAAAACCACTCCTCCATCCAGGCTCCAGGCCACCTTTTTCGGTATGTTGGCACCGGATAGCTTGCGTTGGGGCGGGCAGTAAATCCATAACAGCCAAAGTTATTGTGATATTGTTCCTTGCCCATGGCCTTCGTCTCATATGCAAGTTCATGCATACTGCGGAAACATTTTGCGCTTGGCTCCAGTCCCTGGCTTCTCACAGCCTAGACAAAAATTCCCATTCTAATAATAGCTTCGGGGGTTATCTGATGAAGGAAGATCTGATAAATTTTCAACACTTCGACCACAAACCTGCTCAATGGAAACCGAAGCCCAGCTTTGAAGAAGCTTCAGTAAATCCCAACTTCGTCTTCTTCAGGGGCATGGACATTGTTGTCTCCGCCAGCTCTCACAATAGACATATCCCGAAAGTATCTTCCTCTCAGGCTCTCAAGGTGATTTTGTTTGATGGTCGATTTTCTGAAAATCGAATGACTTGGCCTCCAGGGCCGGTTCTCAGAATCTTCACCCCCACTTTCAGCATCATAACTATCACTCTCACTAGTATCTTCAGATAGGCCCTCCAATATCTCTTTTGTAATCTTCTCTGTATTTGATTTTGCCATTGATTCTAAAAACCCAGCTATATTAGGATTCGCAGCCTTCTTCTGCTCGAAGAGCTTCTCCTCTTCGGTTAGCTTCGTCTCAGCAGCAACTTTCTTGTCTTGAGACATTTTTTTTGGAAATGACGAAAATGTGTCCTTCAAACCGAAGCTTAGAAAGCTTGACAAACTAAGCAAACGTTGGTGAGCAAGAGCTATAAAATTGAGCAAATAAAGCAAGTAGCACAAACAACGTACCAAATGTGGTCAGGGTGAGTTCTTATTTATACGCTCGACGCGCCCCGAATCGGAGGGTCCCGTCTATCATTGACTGTTGCTATTCTAGCAAAGGGAAGGTATTTTCGGACCTTCGGCTTAAGGCCTTCGTCCATGACGCAGTCGGAATTCATTATCTTAAACAAATTAATACTGTGAGGGGCTACTGTTGGGGGCCTTCGTCCTCCGAAGGTCCTCAAAAACGTAATTTAACAATGTCTTCCAAGTATGGCTTATGGACAGGTACCTTCAGATTACATGATGAGAAGGGCGCGATCATGATGAAGGTTGTCGATACTTCGAAGCTATGCACAAAGGAGCTTCGGCTCAATCACGGGAAAAGGAACCGACTTAAAAGGGAAAAGGTTGTCCAGTCCTCATAGATTTTTCTATAAGCCAATAATAAATGTAAAGGGCATGAATGTAATTTCTCACAGGCTACGTCCTGTGCCTATAAATAGATGAACAGTATCCCGTACTGTCACGCTCACTAGTACTCACTTGCACGTCACGCTTGTACTTTTTAGCTTCTGTCAAGCCGAAGGTACACATGTAATTCAATATTGTCTCTATTTTCCCATGTTAATATAATAAGGATGAATTGATAATGTTATGTGATTGTTCATGATGTCTCTTATATTTCATATACTTCTTCTTTTATTAACATGTGCTACGATGAAGAAGGTACGTCCTTCATGACCTTCGTCTGAAGATCATTATATCCTAAGGGAAATAATGCTCCGAAGGACGAAGGGCATTAACAGTTAACATTCTATGTTGCCTTGTTCTTAATTCATAGCATTTGAGAACAAGTCCCCAACAGAGTATTATCCCATGTTCTTAAATGAATAGAGTGCTAAGTAAGAAATTCAAATTCTTAAAGCACTTATCAAAAGGGGAATTCTCTATATGACTAGAGTTATGAGACTAATGTTTTTATCTGAGTGATTTATGTAGTTTCACAACATGAGAATGTGTTTCCCAAATGGAGTGTGCCATTCAACATTCAAAGAAGATCGAACCAATACTATGTGATGTATTCATTCTTATTTAAATTGGTTTTGAGTCTTCTACATTAATCACTCACCATGCTATGAATTAAACTTGCCATGTAAACTTAATTAAATAATCATGCTACTTCCATCTTTTTACAATTGATGTTATGCATGATGCTTGTAAGGGTAATTTAGTTCATATCATGAGGTTTCCTTGTTTTAGTAACCTTCTTGTCATTCATATACTAGAGGTTGCTAAATAGGAAACTATTGCTTGTGTTACTAATACAATCTCTTTTAAGATATTTCATGGAAATTCATAAGTAGAGATTGTGCTCTTTCAATTGGTAAAATCACAAGCTTTAAAGGTTAATCTTCACCTAAAAGAAAGATTAGGAATCCTCAAGGCAAAGGTATGGAACAAATTGCTTCAATTAGTAGTTGATCAATAGTAGTTCCTTCCAAGTGGCATTCTTTCAATTGGTAATAATATATTCTATGGAAAGGAATGTCAATATGAAGGTTAAATTCCTTTTGGCTTAAATTTGTAAATTGGTGCATATTGTGAATTCACTGCTCCATGTGCATTAACTTAAAAGGAATTTAATTTATGCCTTTACGCCTCATAAAAGATGATTTGTTTGCCATTCATATATAGATATCATCATTCATTAAATACTTCCTTGTACTACTAATACCTCTTTTCAAAGTGTTTTATCGACTAGTTTTAAAAGGAAAAGAGATAACAAAGAAGGAAGTCTCCACAAATGATGAAAAGAAGAATACTAAGGTGACACCACCACAGATAGTAAGATCTGTCAAATTGGTATAACAAATGGTACATTCTATATGGTGGTAAGTATTCTTAGGCATAAGTTAATTCATTGCAAATTCGTCATGCCTTGACCATGATATGTAATATACTCCTCATGAGACTCTTAACTGAATTGAAAGTGCATGTGGCAAGTCATTTAAATACTTGATGCACATATCTAGTAGGAGAACATTATATATCTTGTGTCATAGAGAATAAGTTTCACTTGAGTAAGCTATACTAAGACAATCCAAAATGGTAAATTTGTATCTCATTCATATGGATTGTAATCTTTGTTTTCTAAATAGCTATTCTTGATGCAGTTTAAAATTCCCTTATCGTTAATTCTAAAAGTGCATAAGAATTTTTTTGTTGATATTCATCACATACATATGCACTAACATGGATATGATTTTTAAACTGTAAAAGGTACAATTAGTGATCCATACTCTCTAAATTTTGGAAACCCATATTTTGATATCTTAGAAATCTACTTCAATAGATATCCATATGCTTCACATTGAATTGGATCACTAAGTTGTAAATTCCATGCATAACTTGTCTTTGTGATATGAATGCTTGTGCGACTAACCTTGATAAGCTAGGTGCAACCAAAGTCAAGGTAGGTTCATCATCAAGAAGGCAACACAACGATGTATTAATAAAAGGAGAAAAGGCTCCTATTCTTAACTCTAGTTTTTATCTATGTGATTAAATAATGACTTGAAATCATGTAAGATGGTTGTCAAGTATATGTGGGTGCCTACACAAAGAAAAAGGCCACAATAAGGATTGTGTGGGTACTCAAGGCTCTTACTACTAATCTCAAAGGACCCAATTCAAATTGGGTACCAAGATATGAAGCTTAAACTTGTTTTGCAGGATCACTCCTTCAATGGATCAAGTTGGGTGCTCGATAATGAATGTATAAATCATCTTTGGAGATAGTAGCTAGGGTGGTAACAACCGAATCTCAAGTGCATATTATTTTCAAATCTTATCTTTTTGTGACTTGTGTAGCCACTAAGGAAAAAGAAGCACTTGAGGATATACATCAGTTGTTGATTATGAAATAAAGGTCTAATTGGAAGTTGAATGAATATTATCATATGGTGAACAATCCAAAATTATGTGACATATTCTCTATCTAGTTAATTTGGATTTGATTCTTCTATATTAGACACTCATCATAATATGGATTAAGTCATCCCTTTAGACTTCATTGAATAACCATGCATATTATCCATGTCATTCAAAATATATTGTGCATGAGGGTTCAAGGAAATTTAGTCCATACTATGATGTTTCTCTATTTTAGCAACACACTTGTCTTCCACATATAAAAGGTTGCTAAATAAGAAACTAGTGCTTGTGCTACTAATGTCATCTCTTGTGTTGAGTTTATCCATAGAAAATCTATGTTAAGAGATGGTGCTTGTTTTAAATTGGATAAATCACAAGCTTAAAGAATATTATTCAACTAAAGTAAGATGAAGTTGATAAGAGGCCAAGGTATGAAAACTTCCTCTCCTTCAGTTGTTTTAGTATTCTATCCTTAGTGGGATGTACCATAGTATAGGTTAATTTCCTTGCAATATAAAATGTTCAATAGTGCATATAACTTTGACATCAACTATATGTGTGCACTAATTTAAAGGAATTTAATCTATCCTTTTGGGTTTCAAGAATGATGATTCATTCTCCATCCACATATAAGTATTATCATTTGTGAAACCCTCCCTTGTGTTTCTAATGCTCTCTTTTCTAAGTGTTTCAATAAGGTCTTTCCAAGTGCTTTCAAGATGGATTCAAAATCTACGGATATAAGAGTCTTGGTTGTTTCAATCATTGAGTTTCAATGGGTCTCATATCAAGTATGATCGAACCAAGCCAAGATGAATGAAGTTCAAGATCGCCTGGTTGGATGAAATCATAAAGAGAAAAGAAATCACAGTGATTCAAGAAGGGAGTTACACTTTTTGTCAACCAAATAATGAAGATGTAGTGACATATTTATATGATATCCATCATTATGAGGTTTGAGGTTCATATTAGCATGCTTTACCCTTCAGAATTTCAATTGATATACTTTCAGTTCTTAAACTTTCAATTGGTTTAATTTTCATCACCTATGTAAAGCATGTTATGTTAAACCAAGATATAGTGCAAACATCTCCTTTAACCTTGTATTGTTGATGTGCATAAGTGTACTTTATGTACTCTTGCATGCACAAATTGAGGGAGAGTTTTGCCTATATCTTGTGAGACTAATGATTTCTTTCAAGTTCATGTTGTGTAGTCTCACACCTTGGTGAAAGAAGAACATCAAATGAGGATGAGTGGTACCAAGGAAATGATCAAATAATTACCACATGTCACCCATGGATTAGTTCTTTTGGGGAACGACATGTGTTCTCTAGCATGATTTCAATTGTTGCAAATTTATTATGCCCTGGCCAAGATATATGATGAACCCCTCTAAGAATCTTAATTGAATCAAGTGCATGTTACAAGTAATTCGAGTACTTGATGCACACATTTAGGGGGAGCTCATTCTATATCCTGTGTCCTTAAATACTAACATTTTTTTGAACTTGTGTAGTTCTTTGAAAAGAATGGGTTTCTCTTGAATTTTTTTAAGAGGATATGTTTCTCTTTGGCATGCTAAATTTACTCAATACTTGTCGTAATGAAGACTGATGGGCATGAATGAAAATCATCTTGCTTTGTGCAAAAATAATGTCAATCCTGTCAAAACACTAAGTTGAAAATTGATGATCATGATGGAGAACATGTGGCACAAAACAAAGGTGTGTCATTCCATGAACTATTGTATTACCTTTGTACATCTAGTATCTTACATGCTAGTGTGTGAATGTATATGCAATATCTTAAGTCACACCATAAAGTTGCACTTGTGGTGACGATTAAAGAATCTCTAGATATTTGATTAATACCTCTTGTGCTGATGTCATAAGTTAGTCTTAAGTCATCTTAGTGAGGTATGAGTTAAACATGCTAACTTCTCAAGAATCTTGGCTTAAAATATTGCATATCATGTCTATTAGTATACCTTTTGATTATGAGTAATTCCTTCAATTGGTGCAATTTCATATTTTCATACTTTATTTGTACCAAGGTTCAAATTGTAGAACTTAATCCCATGTCCTCACAATTCCAAGTGCATAAGGTAAAACAAGTATTCATCACTTGTACGCACACGTTTAAGGGGAGAATGGTCTATAATTTGAATCTTTGAGACTAACTTCTTTTCCAAGTCTATTATGTGTGTAGTCTCAAATTAGAAAGGAATTTTCGGGCAAAGACAATCGCTTTCACTGCAAATTTGATGGGTATCAAAGATTATTTGCTCCTAAATGTATCTTTTATACATTTCATAAGAGAATGAGTTTCTCATGTATATGCTACTCCAATATCATCTAAAATTGGTAAATATGTATCACATCCTTTTGGATTGCAAATATCTGAAGTAGCATAGCTTATAAATTCTCTTGTCTAGAACTTAATTGATTAAATAGTGCACATGTTCCTTATGTTGTATGATTATGTTCAATTGATACTCCTTGTATGCCAATGGTATTTTAAGTTGCAAATAAGTACTTTCAACTGGTATCAATTGAATTCATATATATGTGTGCACTAAAACTTGAGGAGAATTTAGTGTAATATGCAATTAGTGATCTGATCATCTATCAAATTGTATGAATTGGTGGTTTTCAATTGATATTTTTCGTACATGATCACTAGTTGTATAATCCATACTTGTGCAATTTTCATGCTACCTCTTGTTATGATAAGAAAATGCTAGGTGACATCTAGACTCCAGGTATCAAGATTTATCTTTCAATTAGTATGACAATATTCATTTGATATCTTGGACCTATGTCACAATTATGCCAACAAGAGATTGCAAAATGAACTCTAAATACAACACAAGTGTGGAACACCCCTTTGAAAAGGTAAAACGCAAAGGTACATCACTTATGACACTTCTCCATTACATTTGTGCCATATAAGGACCCTTTTCATGATAGTGTGTTCAAATCTTGATTAATCATAATTTCTACCCTTTATATTCTTTATATTTTTTTGGACATTGATGACAAAGGGGGAGAAATTGTGCATTAAAGCTTACCTTTAGTCTTATGTAACTAAGTGTAAGAAGACTTTTGAAAAGAGGGAGAAATAATTGACAAAAAGGGGGAGAATCATAAGTAAAACATAAGATGTAGGAAATTGATGAGTGACGTTTATTTTATGGCTTAGTGCACCCCATGAATAGTATGATATAAGTTGTCTCCATACTTTGACCCAAATATGTGCTTTTGGGATTTGAGTACAAAAATTGGTATTTTCTGAAATGCACATATTTAGGGGGAGGAAACTATATCATAGGATTCAAAATCTTATTTATCAAATCTTATGTAAGCTTTAAATGTGTTGTCATCAATCACCAAAAAGGGGGAGATTGAAAGTGCATTCATCCCTTTTGTGAGTTTTGGTGATTTGGATGACAACACATTTAAAGGACTAACAAGTTTTCTAAGTGTTGAACAGGAAATTCAGTATGATGAACATACTTGAATAGTGTATAATGATCAGTGAACAAAGGTTCAACACAAGGTTAAATAACCAGTGAGACAATGCAAATGGATATAATATGGTCTCTATATTGGTTTGAATATATGGTCAAGACCTGAGAAATCAGTATGCATAAATATGATCATAATAGAGATTGAAGTGATTAAGAGGATTGGTCAAGCCAAAGTGAATAAGATATGAGGAACCATGAATTGGCTTGACCATATTACTATTAGTCCATATATGAATATATGAGAATCAAATAGAGCTTGATTGATCTTAGCAGTTATATCTAGATGACATTCAAGCAAGGTTCACAATATTGAAGAAATGATTCTCTCAATGGATG
Source organism: Zea luxurians (assembly GCA_029449295.1). Classification (NCBI taxonomy): domain Eukaryota; kingdom Viridiplantae; phylum Streptophyta; class Magnoliopsida; order Poales; family Poaceae; genus Zea; species Zea luxurians. The sequence continues at coordinate 61,746,821 of JAOPSE010000022.1, forward strand.
CTCAATAGGATGTGACTCAAGAATGGCTTGATAGGGTGAAGATAGCAAGGAAAGGGCTTCGAGGAACTAAGCGAAGGTGAAGGCCAAGCGACGACTTGTAGACCGAGTTACCACGACTAAGGTGAAGAAGAGAGTACTTGCACTAAGTTGATGAACTAATCAGCTATGAAGAGTTACAACATGTTGATGCATCAGTAAGGTGACTTGAAGCCATGATTTGAACTCATATATGGTGAAATGGCACAAGTCACAGGCTTGATTTTTGTTTGCTTCAAAAGGTGAGACAAAGATGTTTGTGATCCTTATGAAGCAACACCATGGAGAAATCACACTTGAGACACCAATGACTCAAGGAGTTTACTTAATTATATTTTATCTAACTTAAGTATAGGAATCGTCGTACTATCAAGGGGGATCCATAAAGAAGGTTGGTGTTGGTACTAAAGCTCAAAATCCTTGATCTAAAACTTCCATTATACCCTTGTTTCACTTCAGTTTTCTCAAAATCTGTGCAACAGTTTCAAAAATCGGTTCAACCAGAATTAAAACCGGTTCAACCGGTTTCTGCACTGATCCCCTCTGTCACTGTCTGACCTGCCAGTCTGCCAGTTAGTCCTGTCAGAAAAAGTCGTGTGCAGATTTTTGGAAAAAACGGTTCAACCAAATTTTTGGCCCGGCTCAACCGGATTTGCAACCGGTTCAATCGAATTTTGGTCCGGCTCAACCGAATTTGAGTCCGGTCTAGTCTCCGGCTGAGTCCGCCAGTGAACCAAAAACCCCCTGGTGGAATCCGGTTCAACCGGTTTTAGAACCGGTTCAACCGTTTTTTCAGTCAGATTTCCCCAACGGCCACCAGCTTTTGGGGGCACCTTTATATACACCTCCCACACACTTCCCCATAGATGAGCACGCACAAAACTTCATTCCCAACCTGAGAAACACCTCCCACTCTCTCTCACACACCTCTTACCTCTCCCATTTCAAATCTTTGGAGAGAAATCTTTGAGTGAGATTGAAGAGCTGCGATTTTGGTGCTTCATCTCTAAATCCTTCTTGCTCTTCTTGATTCGAGCTTTGGTACCACATCGAGTTCTTTGTGGATTCATTACTCTTGGAGCTTCTAGCTCCTAGACAACTAGGTGTCTCTTGTGAGTCTCCAAATCTTGTGGAAGACCACAAGAAAGTTTGTATTACCCGCTCGTTTGAGCAAAGATTAGTGTGTGGGCTTGACCTTTGTGGTCGGCAAAGGGAGGATTAGGGTTGAAAGAGCCCCGGCTCTTTGTGGGCGCCTCAACGAGGAAGTAGGGCACCTTGGTGGTGTGACCAAACCTCGGGATAAATCTTGAGTCTCTTGTATTCTTGCTCATTGTGTTTGTTTGTGTTCTTCGTTCTCTCACCATTCCGTGAAAGATTTATTTATATCTTTTTGGTGTGTGGATTTTGAGAAGTGCCCTTCTCAGATCTACTACTTTGAACCCTATGGATCATTTAGAACATCTCATTTCCAAAGTTAACTGGGTGAATTTCGAGATCAATTTAGTTTTACCCAGTTTGCTTCTAGTTTTTGTTGAAAAAGTTTTAACTTGCCTATTCACCCCCCCTCTAGGCAACTTTCACACGTCAACTGCCATATTTGTCTTCGCGGCTGACTGACCCACGGCCCCACGCCTGGTGGTTTCATCAAGCCACGCGCGGGGCGCCTCGTTGCCGCTGCATTGGTTTTAAAGATTACCTTTTGTTTTCTGCAGCGGCCCCAAGGAGGCGCGCTATCGCGTGCGGCGGTTCGCTCTTTCCGCACCCAAAATCCGGCACACAAACTGTATGACTTGTGGACCCGAGCCCCCGTGTCACAGACTAGGCTGCCTGGGTCCTAGGTGCCCGTCGAACGGGATTTCCTGCGGCGATTCAGGGTTGCGCGGAAGGGTTTCCCTGAACAAGGATTCAGGTTTCCTTGAAAAAGGATTCACCCCGCGTGCAGCAGTTACCTTTCCGCATTCTCTCCCAACCAGCTGCACCCCTTTGCCTTCGTGCTCCTCTGTTCCACGCTCGCGCTGCCGCACACGCCATGGCTTTGCTTGGTCATCCTGACCGCTTTCAGTCTGAGGAAGCGCTTAATCTGGTGCGTGGCCTGCTTGGGTGGAGCGCGTCAGGGCTCACCGGAAGAATCCGTACCGGCGCTACCCCCCTTTGCGATCTCACCGCCGAGGAGTTTGTGCTGTTCACCTCCTACATATCTTGCGGGTTGGCCCTACCGATTTCGCCCTTCTTCCTACTACTACTGGATGAGTTCGGGCTTCAGCTTCAACACCTCACGCCCCACTCCATCTTCCACATCTGCGAGATGTTCGTAGGTGTGGCCCCCTGCACTTCCCTCTTCCTCGACTTCTTCGTGCTGGTAAAGTCCGGGAAGACTAGGGACCACATCGGTGCCTACTACTTCCAGACGAGGCTAGATCCGGCCGTAGTCTACATCCCCACCTTTGGTGGTGCGAGATGGGAAAACTGGCGCAGCGACTGGGTGATTGCCAGCACCGAGGCCAACGACCGCCTCATCCTGCCGAGCGATGGGCCAGCGCTCGACCGCAAGCAATGGAGGACCAAGCCATCCCTCTCGCCAGAGTTCCTGCCTGTCGGGGACCATAATTAGGGGTACCCTCAAGGCTCCTAATTCTCAGCTGGTAACCCCCATCAGCACAAAGCTGCAAAGGCCTGATGGGTGCGATCAAGCCAGGGATCGGTCCATTCGAGGGACTCGATCACGCCTCGCCTGAGCCTAGCCTCGGGCAAGGGCAGCCGACCCCGAAGGATCTCCGTCTCGCCCGAGGCCCCCCTCCAGCGGCGAACATACTCCCGGCTCGCCCGAGGCCCTGTCTTCGCCAAGAAGCAACCCTGACCGAATCGCCGCGCCGACCGACCAAATCGCAGGAGCATTTAATGCAAAGGTGGCCTGACACCTTTATCCTGACGCGTGCCCTTCAGTCGACAGAGCCGAAGTGACCGCAGTCACTTCGCCGCTCCACTGACCGACCTGACAGAAGGACAGCGCCGCCTGCGCCGCACCGACTGCGGTGCCACTTGACAGAGTGAGGCTGACAGGCAGTCAGGCCCGACCTCAGGCGCCTTAGGAAGCTCCGCTCCGCCCGACCCAGGGCTCGGACTCGGGCTAAGCCCCGGAAGACGGCGAACTCCGCTTCGCCCGACCCAGGGCTCGGACTCGGGCTAAGCCCCGGAAGACGGCGAACTCCGCTCCGCCCGACCCAGGGCTCGGACTCGGGCTAAGCCCCGGAAGACGGCGAACTCCGCTCCGCCCGACCCAGGGCTCGGACTCGGGCTAAGCCTCGGAGGACGGCGAACTCCGCTCCGCCCGACCCAGGGCTCGGACTTGGGCTCAGCCCCAGAAGACGACGAACTTCGCTTCGCCCGACCCCAGGGCTCGGACTCAGCCCTGGCCTCAGCCGACGGTCTCCGCCTCGCCCGACCCAGGGGCTCGGACTCGACCACGGCCATGGAAGACAGACTCGACCTCGACCTCGGAGGAGCCTCCACATCGCCCAACCTAGGGCGCGGGCCGGCCACGTCAACGGGAGGCGCCATCATTACCCTGCCCCAAGCTGACTCAGGCTACGGGGAACAAGACCGGCGTCCCATCTGGCTCGCTCCACCTGATAGGCCATGATGGCGCCCCGCACGCTCCCTGACGACGGTAGCTCTCCGCCCCCTTACGGAAGCAAGAGAACGTCAGCAAGGACTCGACAGCCCCGACAGCTGTCCCTCCACCAGGCTCCAGCGCTCCTCCAACAGCCACGACATCACACGAACCGGGCGCCAAAACCTCTCCGGCCGCCACGATGGCGTGTACTTAGGGCGCTAGCTCCCCTCCGCTAGACACGTAGCACTCTGCTACACCCCCCATTGTACACCTGGATCCTCTCCTTACGCCTATAAAAGGAAGGACCAGGGCCCTCTTAGAGAGGGTTGGCCGCGCGAGGACGAGGACGAGACAGGTGCTCGCTTGAAGCCGCTCGCTCCCTCTCCCGCGTGGACGCTTGTAATCCCCTACTGCAAGCGCACCCGACCTGGGCGCGGGACGAACACGAAGGCCGCGGGATTTCCACCTCTCTCACGCCGGTCTCTAGCCACCTCACTTCCCCCCTTCGCGCTCGGCCTCGCGTCGACCCATCTGGGCTGGGGCACGCGGCGACATTCACTCGTCGGCCCAGGGACCCCCCGGTCTCGAAACGCCGACAGTTGGCGCGCCAGGTAGGGGCCTGCTGCGTGTTGACGAATAGCTTCCCGTCAAGCTCCAGATGGGCAGTCTCCAGCAACCTCTCCGGCCCGGGACGGTGCTCCGTTTCGGGAGTCTTGATTTCATGTCCCTCGATGGCAGCTACGACATGATACTCCTTCCACCGCCGTGCGACAGCGACAATGGCGGCCGATAGCCCGCCCACCGGCGGCGGAATCGACGACGTCTTCCCCGCGTGGTGGAAGAACAACATTCGAGCTCACCCCGTCCTCTCCCCCGCCGACGGAGGAGGAGGCGGGGCAACCAAGGCCAAGAAGGAGGCAGCGCCTCGTCGGCTGTCGAGCGAGCCGACGGCGCCAGCGCCCCAACGGGGGGTGCGCCGGGCGTCGACCTCGCGTTTGAGACGAAGACGAGCGTCGTCTCCCCGCAACACGCCGATTCCGAGCAAACGGACGACGCCAGCACGCTCGTGAAAGGCTTGCTGGATGTCACCCTCGTACCTGAGACGACAGTGCAGTTAGTCCCCGATGTGACTTCATCACCGCCCGTCGACCAAGAGGTACCGACCGATTCCCATCTCATGCCCCTTGGATTCAGCCTCGACCCGCCAAGCGGCTTAGCTTTGGGGGATGCTCTCGTAGAGGCGAGTCAAAACCCTCTAGGGTTTCATATGCGGTCACCTTGGGACCGGCTGACGGATGTCTCGACCTACGGGCCCTCTGGGTCCGAGGAAGACGACGTGCCCGACTTCTGTTGGGATTTCTCTAGACTTGGCAACCCCAGTGCCATGCGGGACTTCATGACCGCATGCGACTACTGCCTTTCCGACTGTTCCGACGGTAGCCGCAGCCTCGGCGACGAGGACTACGGCCCAAGCCGCGAATGTTTCCACGTCGATCTAGGGGGTCCCTCCGAAGGCAACCATCTCGGCATGCCGGAGGACGGTGATCTCCCTAGGCCGGTGCCTCACGTTGACATCCCACGGGAGCTAGCTGTGGTCCCCGTTCAGGCGGGGGGCCATGACCCACAGCTCGAGCAAATCCGCGGGGTGCAGGCCAGGCTCGACGAGGGAGCAGGAGCGCTTGAGCCGATCTGCCGGGACGTCGGGCAGGAATGGGCGGGCCAACCTCCGACCGGAGAAATGCGTCAGGGCTTCCAGCACCACATCGCCGACGATGTTAGGATGAGGCCGCCACCCGCTTCCAGTGGGGTCGGCCAGAACCTGGCTGCAGCAGCAATGCTCCTCCGCGCGATGCCAGAGCCATCAACCACCGAGGGGCGGCGAATCCAGGGAGAGCTCAAGAATCACCTGGAAGGCGCCGCGGTCCGACGGGCCGAGAGCTCCGCCTCCCGAAGGCAGGGGTACCCCTCGGAACATCATGCCGCGACTTCCCGATTCATGCGGGAAGCCTCGGTCCACACCGGGCGCACGCGCAACACAGCGCCTGCGGCCTCGGGACACCTTGGCAACGAGCACCATCACCACGACCGTCGGGCCCACCTCGACGAGAGGGTGCGCCGAGGCTACCACCCTAGGCGTGGGGGACGCTACGACAGCGGGGAGGATCGGAGTCCCTCGCCCGAACCACCCGGTCCGCAGGCTTTTAGCCGGGCCATACGACGGGCGCCGTTCCCGACCCGGTTCCGACCCCCGACTACCATCACAAAGTACTCGGGGGAGACGATACCGGAGCTGTGGCTCGCGGACTACCGGCTGGCCTGCCAACTGGGTGGAACGGACGATGACAACCTCATCATCCGCAACCTCCCCCTGTTCCTCTCCGACACCGCTCGCGCCTGGTTGGAGCACCTACCTCCGGGGCAGATCTCCAACTGGGACGACCTGGTCCAAGCCTTCGCCGGCAATTTCCAGGGCACGTACGTGCGCCCTGGGAATTCCTGGGACCTTCGAAGCTGCCGACAGCAGCCGGGAGAGTCTCTCCGGGACTACATCCGGCGATTCTCGAAGCAGCGCACCGAGCTGCCCAACATCACCGACTCGGATGTCATCGACGCGTTCCTCGCCGGCACCACCTGCCGCGACCTGGTGAGCAAGCTGGGTCGCAAGACCCCCACCAGGGCGAGCGAGCTGATGGACATCGCCACCAAGTTCGCCTCTGGCCAGGAGGCGGTCGAGGCTATCTTCCGGAAGGACAAGCAGCCCCATGGCCGCCCACCGAAAGATGCCCCCGAGGCGTCAACTCAGCGCGGTGCCAAGAAGAAGGGCAAGAAGAAGTCGCAAGCGAAATGCGACACCGCCGACGTGGACCTTGTCGCCGCCGTCGAGTACAAGAACCCTCGGAAACCCCCTGGAGGTGCCAACCTCTTCGACAAGATGCTTAAGGAGCCGTGCCCCTATCACCAGGGGCCCGTCAAGCACACCCTTGAGGAGTGCGCCATGCTTCGGCGTCACTTCCACAGAGCCGGGCCACCCGCGGAGGGTGGTAGGGCTCGCGACGATGATAAGAAGGAAGATCAGCAGGCAGGAGAGTTCCCCGAGGTCCGTGACTGCTTCATGATCTACGGTGGGCAAGCGGCGAACGCCTCGGCTCGGCACCGTAAGCAAGAGCGTCGGGAGGTTTGCTCGGTGAAGGTGGCGGCGCCAGTCTACCTAGACTGGTCCGACAAGCCCATCACCTTCGACCAAGCCGACCACCCCGACCACGTGCCGAGCCCGGGAAAATACCCGCTCGTTGTCGACCCCGTCATCGGTGACGTCAGGCTCACCAAGGTCCTCATGGACGGAGGCAGCAGCCTCAACATCATCTACGCCGAGACCCTCGGGCTCCTGCGTGTCGATCTGTCCTCGGTCTGGGCAGGCGCTGCGCCTTTCCATAGGATCATCCTCAGGAAGCGCGTCCAGCCCCTCGGACAACTCGACCTTCCCGTCTGCTTCGGAACACCCTCCAACTTTCGAAGGGAGACCCTGACGTTCGAGGTGGTCGGGTTCCGAGGAACCTACCACGCAGTACTGGGAAGGCCATGCTACGCGAAGTTCATGGCCGTCCCCAACTACACCTACCTCAAGCTCAAGATGCCGGGCCCCAACGGGGTCATCACCGTCAGCCCCACGTACAAACACGCGTTTGAATGCAACGTGGAGTGTGTGGAGTACGCCGAGGCCCTCGCCGAGTCCGAGGCCCTCATCGCCGACCTGGAGAGCCTCTCTAAGGAGGTGCCAGACGTGAAGCGTCATGCCGGCAACTTCGAGCCAGCGGAGACGGTTAAGTCCGTCCCCCTCGACCCCAGCAGCGACGCCTCCAAGCAAGTCCGGATCGGCTCCGAGCTCGAACCCAAATAGGAAGCAGTGCTCGTTGACTTTCTCCGCGCGAACGCCGACGTCTTTGCGTGGAGTCCCTCGGACATGCCCGGCATACCGAGGGATGTCGCCGAGCACTCGCTGGACATCCGAGCCGGAGCCCGACCCGTTAAGCAGCCTCTGCGCCGATTCGACGAAGAGAAGCGCAGAGCCATAGGCGAGGAGATCCACAAGCTAATGGCGGCAGGGTTCATCAAAGAGGTATTCCATCCCGAATGGCTTGCCAACCCTGTGCTTGTGAGAAAGAAAGGAGGGAAATGGCGGATGTGTGTAGACTACACTGGTCTAAACAAAGCATGTCCGAAGGTTCCCTACCCTCTGCCTCGCATCGATCAAATCGTGGATTCCACTGCTGGGTGCGAAACCCTGTCTTTCCTCGATGCCTACTCCGGGTATCACCAAATCAGGATGAAAGAGTCTGACCAGCTCGCGACTTCTTTCATCACACCCTTCGGCATGTACTGCTATGTCACCATGCCGTTCGGCTTGAGGAATGCGGGCGCGATGTACCAGCGGTGCATGAACCATGTGTTCGGCGAACACATTGGCCAAACGGTCGAGGTCTACGTCGATGACATCGTAGTCAAGACGAGGAAAGCCTCCGACCTCCTTTCCGACCTTGAAGTGACATTCTAATGTCTCAAGGCGAAAGGCGTGAGGCTCAATCCCGAAAAGTGTGTCTTCGGGGTGCCCTAAGGCATGCTCTTGGGGTTCATCGTCTCCGAGCGAGGCATCGAAGCCAACCCGGAGAAGATCGCAGCCATCACCAGCATGGGGCCCATCAAGGACTTGAAGGGCGTATAGAGGGTCATGGGATGTCTCACGGCTCTAAGCCGCTTCATCTCACGCCTCGGCGAAAGAGGTCTGCCTCTGTACCGCCTCTTAAGGAAGGCCGAGTGCTTCACTTGGACCCCTGAGGCCGAGGAAGCCCTCGGGAACCTGAAGGCGCTCCTCACGAATGCACCTATCTTGGTGCCCCCAGCTGCCGGAGAAGCCCTCCTGATCTACGTCGCCGCAACCACTCAGGTGGTTAGCGCCGCGATTGTGGTCGAGAGGCAAGAAGAGGGGCATGCATTGCCCGTTTAGAGGTCAGTCTACTTCGTCAGCGAGGTACTGTCCGAAACCAAGATCCGCTACCCACAAGTTCAGAAGCTGCTGTACGCGGTGATCCTGACATGGCGGAAGCTGCGACACTACTTCGAGTCTCATCCGGTAACTGTGGTGTCATCCTTCCCCCTGGGGGAGATCATCCAGTGCCAAGAGGCCTCGGGCAGGATTGCAAAGTGGGCGGTGGAAATTATGGGCGAAGCAATCTCGTTTGCCCCTCGGAAGGCCATCAAGTCCCAGGTCTTGGCGGACTTCGTGGCTGAATGGGTCGACACCCAGCTCCCAACAGCTCCGATCCAACCGGAGCTCTGGACCATGTTCTTCGACGGGTCGTTGATGAAGACAGGAGCCGGCGCAGGCCTACTCTTCTTCTCGCCCCTCAGGAAGCACCTATGCTACGTGCTACGCCTCCATTTCCCGGCGTCCAACAATGTGGCTAAGTACAAGGCTCTGGTCAACGGGTTGCGGATCGCCATCGAGCTAGGGGTCCGACGCCTCGACGCTCGCGGTGACTCGTAGCTCGTCATCGACCAAGTCATGAAGAACTCCCACTTCCACGACCCGAAGATGGAGGCCTACTGCGATGAGGTTCGGCGCCTGGAGGACAAGTTCTACGGGCTCGAGCTCAACCACATCGCCTGGCGCTACAACGAGACTGCGGATGAGCTGGCTAAAATAGCCTCGGGGCGAACAACGGTTCCCCCGGACGTCTTCTCCCGAGACCTGCATCAACCCTCCGTCAAGATCGACGACACGCCCGAGCCCGAGGCACCCTCGGCTCAGTCCGAGGCACCCTCGGCTCGGCCCGAGGCACCCTCGGTTCAGCCCGAGGTACCCTTGGCCCCCGAGGGCGAGACACTGCACATCGGGGGGGAGCGAAGCGGGGTCACGCCTGATCAAAACTGGCAGACCCCGTACCTGCAATATCTCCACCAAGGAGAGCTACCCCCCGACCGAGCCGAAGCTCGGCGGTTGGCGCGGCGCGCCAAGTCGTTCGTCTTGCTGGAGATGGGAAGGAGCTCTACCACTGCAGCCCCTCAGGCATCCTCCAGTGATGCATCTCCATCGTCGAAGGTCAGGAACTCCTACGAGAGATGCACTCGGGGGCTTGCGGCCATCACGCAGCGCCTCAAGCCCTTATCGGAAATGCTTTCCGGCAAGGATTCTACTGACCGACGGCAGTGGCCGACGCCACTAGGATTGTCCGCACCTACAAAGGGTGTCAATTCTACGCAAGGCAGACCCACCTGCCTGCCCAGGCTCTGCAGACGATACCCATCACTAGGCCTTTTGCCGTGTGGGGTCTGGACCTCATCGGCCCCTTGCAGAAGGCACCCGGGGGCTACACACACCTGTTGGTCGCCATCGACAAATTCTCCAAGTGGATCAAGGTCTGACCCCTAAACAGCATCAGGTCCGAACAGGCGGTGGCGTTCTTCACCAACATCATCCATCGTTTCAGGGTCCCGAACTCCATCATCACCGACAACGGCACCCAGTTCACCGGCAGAAAGTTCCTGGACTTCTGCGAGGATCACCACATCCGGGTGGACTGGGCCGCCGTGGCTCACCCCATGACGAATGGGCAAGTAGAGCGTGCTAACGGCATGATTCTACAAGGACTCAAGCCTCGGATCTACAACGACCTCAACAAGTTCGGCAAGCGATGGATGAAGGAACTCCCCTCGGTGGTCTGGAGCCTGAGGACAACGCCGAGCCGAGCCACGGGCTTCACGCCGTTCTTTCTAGTCTATGGGGGCGAGGCCATCTTGCCCACAGACTTAGAATACGGTTCCTCGAGGACGAGGGCCTATGCTGACCAAAGCAACCAAGTTAATCAAGAAGACTCGCTGGACCAGCTGGAAGAGGCTCGGGACAAGGCCTTGCTGCACTCGGCGCGGTACCAGCAGTCCCTGCGACGCTACCACGCCTGAGGGGTCCGGTCCCGAGACCTCCAGGTGGGCGACCTGGTGCTTCGGCTGTGACAAGACGCCCGAGGGCGGCACAAGCTCACGCCCCCCTGGGAGGGGCCGTTCGTCATCGCCAAAGTTCTGAAGCCCGGAACGTACAAGCTGGCCAACAGTCAAGGCGAGGTCTACAGCAACGCTTGGAACATCCAACAGCTACGTCGCTTCTACCCTTAAGATGTTTTCAAGTTGTTCATATACCTCGCTCCCACGCAAAGTTTAGTCATCAAGGAAGGGTCAGCCTTGCCTCGGCAAAGCCCGACCCTCCCTCGGGGGCTGAAGGGGGGGAACCCCCTCTGCGTCGAATTTTTTCCTCGAAAAAAAATCCTTTCTGCCAGAATGTCTTTCGTGCTTTTTGACTACTTCGAAAGTGGATCCCAAAAACGACGGAGTACACGTAAGCAGCCAAGGCTGACCGAGCCGAGGGACTCCTACGCCTCCGGGATACGGATACCTCACTCATCACCTTCTGCGATAAGTAACTCACATTCGGATAAGTGATTCCGCGGACCGAACAAGTCTTCATGTTCGAAAGCTCCTCTGCCGAAGCGATTCTTCGAGCCTTCTCGACTGCGTCGGTGACAGAACCCTATGGACGGGTAAGAGTGCGCGTAAGCGGCAAGGCCGACCGAGCCGAGGGACTCCTACGCCTCCAGGATATGGATACCTCACTCATCACCTTCCGCAAGAAGCAACTCTCGCTCACACAGACAATTCTGTTACCGATGAAAAAGTCCAGATACTCGAAACAAGAGGAAAAGAAACGCAAGTTTACAACACGGTGAGGGTGTGTTTGGGCCTCGGCAGCCGCAGAAAACACACACTACAAGATAATCCGATCCTGCAGGCTCGGATCTTGACGGTTGAAGGGAGCAGCAGCACCCTCGGCGTCAAGTACACCTTCAGCGAGGTCCGACCTGGCCTCAGACGGCGACGCGGTCCAAGGATCTCCACTCTGAAGGACGACGTCATCACCACGCCCGGGCCATCGCCGCCAGGGTCTTCTCCGAGAATCCGGCCCGAGCAGGCGGCTCGGCTGATCACCCCGAGGCCTCGGCCACCTGTCCCCCGAAGACGTCAGCCCGGCCCGAGGCCTCGGAAGATCAACTCCGGCGTCGGTCCCGCTAACGGACGACCCGGCCAGGCTCCGGCCGGCCAGGTCTTCTTTTCGAGCCAACTCTGCCTCTGTTCGTGCTGACACCGCTACCCCTGGCCTCGGCTCATCGAAGAGCGGCCGAGGGGTTCCTTTAACTAAGCAAGAGAGGCCTCGGACGACAAGGCTGACCGAGCCGAGGGATTCCTACGCCTCCGGGATACGGATACCTCACTCATCACCTTTACACGGGGCAACTCACGCTTGGTGAAGCGGTTCAGACAACCAACAGGCGAGTCTTAGTGCTCGAAAATGAGGAAAAACACGGCTCCGTGCCCAAAATTACATACATGTTCAGGCCTCGACAGCCACAATGAACAAAAACACTGGCATTCACAGTGCCATTACAAACGGAACTCCGGTTCCACCTCCGCAGGTACGAACAACCCCACTCGACGGAGGGGGGCCTGTGGAGCAACAGAAGACCGACGGGCGGCTCGCCGTCGCCCGCTCCGGCAGCAACAACAACGACCCCCGCTCCGGGTGGCCGAACTACAGCAGCGATGGCCTCAGGGCGGACGCTGCTGCAACCTTGCCCTCGCCTACGCCGACGCTCGAGGGGCGAGGACAAGTACAAAGAGCCGGAGGCCCGAAGCGTGGATGGTGGCGGTGATCCCGTCGGCAATAGGGACTTCTCGAGCCGCCTCCACCTCGGCACCGACGACAGGGGCCGTCAGCCCTCCGGCGGATCACCACTCAGATCCTCCCGGACGAGTGGGGCACCGACCTCCATGTGGAGGCGCCGTACCGGTGCAAAGGCAGGACCGCCCCAGAACACGAACGCCGCCCTGGCAACGCGCGACATCTTGGGCGGTCCTCCCGTGCGCACGGCGCGACAACCGCCTTCGCGGCGAGAGGGGGCACCGGGAGCAAAGCCAGCGAGTCCAACGCGTGAGGCTGACGACGCCCGCAGTCGGCCAGCCCCGCGTTGTCGAAGTCCGCCCCTCTCGCAGGGCCAGCGAGCGCCCTCTCCCTCGGACGATGAGGGAGAGGCTGGCCCACGAAACCGCGCGGGAGGTAGAGCTCCGGCTCAGCCCATCCTCCACCCCAGCAAGGATGATGAACATCCTTGAAGCTGAGGGTGGGACCAAGATCGCAGCCCGGCTTGCTTCTCCCCACCCAAGAGCTGGTGGTCACCGTCTCGGGTGACCACCGGCGAGAGGATGCAGCCGAGCTGCATGATGAAAATCCTTGAAGCCGAACGATGGCTGAAAGGTACCAACTCCCACGGAGTTGCGTTCCCCCCAACGACAAGGTGGAAGGACTGCAGGCATCCCCCATCCGGGGGCTCGGGAGGTGGAAAGACACGATGCATAGGGGAGCGCGAAGACATGATCGCCTTTCAAGGGGGTCACCCTCCTTTTAAAGGCGACTCTCCCTACTTGCGTCCCCAGCCGTCGTGGGCTGAGTCTTCTCCAACACGCTCCAAGGTCCTCCCCGTACGGCGCGGGGCTGGGTCCCACACATCATGCAAGCCGGCCCAGAGCAGAGGAAGCCAAACCGCCGCGCGCGGTGCAGGCAACCGCCCAGCGGTTACAAGCGGCCCTCCACTTTTGCCCAGACCAGCGGGCGAAAGGGCGGGCAGCCATGCAGGCGGCATGCAACCGCGCCAAGTGGGCGCACTTCTCCGACTTCCAACGCGCCCAGCATGGAGGCCCAGGCCCACGTGTCATGCAACCGGCGCGCCGGATGCTGCGTGCGAGCAACTGCACCGCCGCCCGCGCCACTACCACGCCTCCTCGACTGCGGAATCAATACCGCGACTCGAGGCGACCCAGCGCACGACCCAGCAGCGCCAGCCTGGCGCGACGGTCAATGCGGCCGAAAATGGGCCGGCAGTAATGGCGGTGGCAGGCGGGCAGGAGCAGCGGTCACGTCGTCAGCCCAGCTTACGTCCCATCCGGGGGCAGCGAGAGAATCCTCTCTCACGGCGTGAAGACGACGCGCCCGTGTTCCGTTCCTCGAACGGCCCGCGCACGCGCAACGGCCGCCCCGCGAACCACTCGCCCCGTCGCATTAACTCCGCGGCGGGACAGGCGGCGCCTCTGGCAGGGGAAGCGAGCGACGCTTCGCCTTCGCCGTAATGACCGCGTCAAAAAAGGTACGCCATGTCATTTGATTTCGTATCCTTTTCCTTTTCCTCTTTCTCTCTCTTACAACAGGGACCGGGAAAGGGGGATACCCCAAAAAGGATCCTTCCCCGTGAAGGAACCAGGCTCCGAGCCTCCCTACTGATCAGAGGTTCGAAGGCTGGCCCCTCGGAGGGGTTCAACAGCCACCTCAGAGCGCGTGGGCTCCACACCCACTACTGGTCAGAGGTTCGAAGGCCGGCCCCTCGGAAGGGTTCATCGACCGCCTCAGGCTACTCGGGCTCCACGCCCACTACTGATCAGGGGTTCGTAGGCTGGCCCTCGAAGGGTTCACAGTCGCCTCAGACACAGAGCGAGGGATGACCATGGGTACGTTCGATACATAACCAAGGCTCGGGCTGCGCTCCTGAGGTACCCTAGGACATTTCCGAGACCAGCGGGAACGATCTTGTAACGGAATCCCATCAGAGGGATGAATCGAGCCCTCGGACCCCGTCGACAGGGGACCGGGTCCGGCAGATCACCCGCAGGTACTTTTAGGCGCGCCTCTGGGCCTCTAGCCGACCCCTAGCAAATGGGGCACGGACGTCCGCTCGGATTACCCGCCAGCAGCTCACCGGAGACACCATGTTCGGCGCCCACCGAGGGCAACATGGCGCTTCCCCCCCTCCTCCTTGCGGAAAGGCGACACAGGGGCGTATGTAAAAAAGTCGAGTCTATCCCTGATTGTCCTCTCGCCCTGTGCAGAGGCTTGGGGGTTGCTCTCGCAAACCCGGCTCCGGCCAAACCGTTGACAGCGTCAACATACCATCCCGAGAACTTGGAACCCGACCGTGCACCCGGGCTACGGCCAGCTCGCATGAGGGAACGACCAGACCAGCCAAAGCATTGCGCGAGGCATTAAGACCTCGGAGGAGTCAAACCACTCCTCCGAGGCCTCGGGGGCTACACCCGGCGGGTGCGCTGCGCACACCCACCCGAACAAAACGCAACCGAGAAAGGTTGGTCCCCTTGCAAAAAAGTGCGGCAAAAGCCTCCAAGCGAGTGTTAACACTCCCTTCGAGGCTCGGGGGCTACTGTCGGGGAGCATAATTAGGGGTACCCTCAAGGCTCCTAATTCTCAGCTGGTAACCCCCATCAGTACAAAGCTGCAAAGGCCAGATGGGTGCGATCAAGCCAGGGATCGGTCCATTCGAGGGACTCGATCACGCCTCGCCTGAGCCTAGCCTCGGGCAAGGGCAGCCGACCCCGGAGGATCTCCGTCTCGCCCGAGGCCCCCCTCCAGCGGCGAACATACTCCTGGCTCGCCCGAGGCCCTGTCTTCGCCAAGAAGCAACCCTAACCGAATCGCCGCGCCGACCGACCAAATCGCAGGAGCATTTAATGCAAAGGTGGCCTGACACCTTTATCCTGACGCGCGCCCTTCAGTCGACAGAGCCGAAGTGACCGCAGTCACTTTGCCGCTCCACTGACCGACCTGACAGAAGGACAACGCCGCCTGCGCCGCACCGACTGTGGTGCCACTTGATAGAGTGAGGCTGACAGGCAGTCAGGCGCCTTAGGAAGCTCCACTCCTCCTGACCCAGGGCTCGGACTCGGGCTAAGCCCTGGAAGACGGTGAACTCCGCTCCGCCCGACCCAGGGCTCGGACTCGGGCTAAGCCCCAGAAGACGGCGAACTCCGCTCCGCCCGACCCAGGGCTCGGACTCGGGCTAAGCCCCAGAGGACGGCGAACTCCGCTCCGCCCGACCCAGGGCTCGGACTTGGGCTCAGCCCCAGAAGACGACGAACTCCGCTTCGCCCGACCCCAGGGCTCGGACTCAGCCCTGGCCTCAGCCGACGGTCTCCGCCTCGCCCGACCCAGGGGCTCGGACTCGACCACGGCCACGGAAGACAGACTCGACCTCGACCTCGGAGGAGCCTCCACATCGCCCAACCTAGGGCGCGGGCCGACCACGTCAACGGGAGGCGCCATCATTACCCTGCCCCAAGCTGACTCAGGCAACGGGGAACAAGACCGGCGTCCCATCTGGCTCGCTCTGCCAGATAGGCCATGATGGCGCCCCGCACACTCCCTGACGACGGCAGCTCTCCGCCCCCTTACGGAAGCAAGAGAACGTCAGCAAGGACTCGACAGCCCCGACAGCTGTCCCTCCGCCAGGCTCCGGCGCTCCTCCGACGGCCACGACATCACACGAACCGGGCGCCAAAACCTCTCCGGCCGCCACGATGGCGTGTACTTAGGGCGCTAGCTCCCCTCCGCTAGACACGTAGCACTCTGCTACACCCCCCATTGTACACCTGGATCCTCTCCTTACGCCTATAAAAGGAAGGACCAGGGCCCTCTTAGAGAGGGTTGGCCGCGCGGGGACGAGGACGAGACAGGCGCTCGCTTGAAGCCGCTCGCTCCCTCTCCCGCGTGGACGCTTGTAATCCCCTACTGCAAGCGCACCCGACCTGGGCGCGGGACGAACACGAAGGCCGCAGGATTTCCACCTCTCTCACGCCGGTCTCCGGCCACCTCACTTCCCCCCTTCGCGCTCGGCCTCGCGTCGACCCATCTGGGCTGGGGCACGTGGCGACATTCACTCGTCGGCCCAAGGACCCCCCGGTCTCGAAACGCCGACACTGCCCGTATTGGATAGGATTAAGGTCTTGGCTACGGGCGATCTGACATCAATGCATGTGGTCGGTGATCTCCTGAAGCGCCGGATCGCGCCGCTATAGAGGAGGTCGCGCCTGTCCTGCTGGTTCACCGGCCCGAACGACATCGGTAGGATCCAGCGCGGGCCGGGTACCCATCTATCCTGGGACGTGCTGAAACTCCTGATGGGGGGATTACTAGGGAGACTTTTGTCCCTGAATCCCTGATACTCCCCCAGGACATCCTTGCGCTCTACGATGACCCAGGCCTAAGGACGGCGATCTTGGTCACGCTGCCGACCCTCCACGATAGAGGCATGGTGGTTCGCCAGAATGGCGGCCGGGACCCCCTCCGCGGGATCCAGATCTCCGATGCACCGGCTGGAGGTCCCCAGCCCGCCGGTGTGGCTCCCAGTGCCAATCCCGCCGTGGCCCGTAGCCCCTTGGACAAGGGCAAAGGGGCTGCAAGCAGTGCCTCCGCCCCAGGTAGCTCCGAGGGGTCGGAGGAGGAGAGGCGATGCAGGCTACGTCGTGCTGACGGGTCGCTCGTTTTGAAGCCCCCCAGAAGCACCAGAGGACTGCAGGTGGGGCCGAGGAGGCCAGCTCCCAGGCCCACGACGCGCAGAGGCGTGTCAGTCCTCCAGTCCCGCCGCCACCACCACCATCTGGGGTGATCACCCCTATGAGCACCAGCAGCAGCAACAGCAGTAGCAGCAGCAGGAGGAGGAGCGGCGATCGCCTCGCTTCCAAGGTCACTGGAAAGTCGAGGGCCCCAAGTAAGTGTAGTCCCTTTTTCTTTGAGCCTAATCATCATGCCAACAAGTCTTAACCCATCATCTATTTGCTAGGGCTTCTTCCTCCGCTGCTCCCAAGGACACACCTCCTCCGCCAGATACCAGACCCACCGACTAGTCTGGCTCTCAGTAGCAGGAATTTGCTGAGGGTGGTGCCGGCGGTTCGCCCCTGGTTGCTGCCAAGATAGCGCCAGCGGCTTCCCATGCCCCAACCGGGGATCTGGCGGCAGCGACACCAGTGTCGGGTGACGTCGCAGTGGCGGAGGAGGTCCCAGCTGGGGGATCTGTGCCCTCGCCGAGGAAAACCTTAAGGCGAAGGAGCAGTCCTTGGACAGGCGAAAGACGGACCTCGCCAGGCGAGAGACGGATCTCGCCTTCAGGGAAGAAATGCTCACCCGGTGAGGCGAGTTGCTGGCAGAGCATGAGCTCGAAGCAGAGGAAAAAGAGAGGAAGCTGGAGGAGCAGATCCGCCAGTTCAATGCGGCGCAGGCGGCGCTGGGTCCCCAGGCGATGGAGGCCACCAGGAAGGCCCTTGAAGATCTCCAGGCAGAGCACCACGCCGGGGTCCAGCGCATTGCCGAGTGGGACGACAAGGCAAGCACGGCACTGGTGCCACTAGGGATGAGCCCCATCCCAGTGTCAGAGCTGCTGTCACACCCGGATTTTAGGGGTCCAAAACCCGGGCGCGAACATAATCACCAGGTGTGCTGGGACCAAGTCTCACACATATGATGAATCATGGCACAGGATCGAATGTCACATCTTTATATATAACAGGAGTTCTATACAAAATAAATAATTACATTATAAGGAGACAACGGTCCAGCAACCCAAAGTTGACTGGGAGACGACGGCCTAGATCTCTCACGAACACTTCACAGCATCCTCCGAGCGCATCATCCTGCGGTACCTGTTCTTGACCTGTGGGGGGGGGGGTGTGAGACAGCAAGAGTGAGCTCACATACGTTCATCGCTCAACAAGTTGTGGGGAATAATGTGCATGAACTCGCCAAAGGTGGGAGTTCACGTGAAGTGTAAGGCTTACCAAAGAAGATGGTTAGAGCTGAGCATTGCTTTTAAAGTTGGTCAAAATTTTATTAGCAGTTACTAAGTAAAAGTAAATACCAACCCAATTAAATAGTAGAACAAAAGTAACAACATCACCTGCGAAGCAATGCATATGCCAAATTGAGTTTAAGTTCCATAATTTAATCATGTGAGGGTCCGAGCTGCTCATGACCGTGAGCACGGCTAGTATACCAGTTTTACACTCTGCAGAGGTTGCGCATCTTTACCCACAAGTCATGTATCCCATGTCGCCAGGGTTTGCAAGGCCCTTAGACACTACCGAGGTGAATGGCTAGGGATCCACTACGAGGCCTTTACAAAGTTCCACTAGCTTCCGAAAACCCGCTACAGTTTATAGGAAGTTCCAATGCAGGAATCCCTTGCAGGACCGCCATCGCAGCAAAATCCTCCCGAGGGCCTCCCTACACTGACCACTCCCCTACTGCCCTTGCCCCTTTCGGGTAAGGTAGTCTTCCACTAGCTTTCCTAATTAATCAGCCAAGGGGTCCCATTCCTCCCTTGTGGTAGCACTGTTTTCCCGGGTGGTCGCTCCATGTTCCAATTAACATAATGATCTTAACATGAACAATCATAATAAACAGATAATAAAAGTGTGATCATGAATAATGTATCTTCATACCCAAAACCACATAAAGCACTAGCAAGTACTACCCAAAAAGGTTCAGTGGTAAACAAGGTATAAAGATAATCAAACTAGGGTAACCTATTGGGTCCCATCAAATTTAACCTATGCAGATCATTATGATTAATTAGAACATGAGTGGGTAAAAAGAAGTGATCAAGGGCACAACTTGCCTGGGCCTTGAGAATCCAGGTACCAACTTGCTCTTCAGATGACACGTGACCTCGCTCTAGTCGTAGCAATACAAACAAACATTGTATAGGCAAAATTAACATTACACCAAACATAAGTACAAACTGAATAATAATAATCTACGCGTTGCTACGAGATCGTAGGAACAAGAATCACTAAATTTGGAGTTATAGTTATTTAGTTATGAATTTCTGAAGTTATTAAGCACCTAGAACAGATTTAATTCAAATGAACAATTTTGCTTCAAGTTTCATGGCTAAATAGTGTTACTAGTTGATATACAATATTAAAATAAAATTATTGCAACTGGAATGGCTCAATTTGGAGTTACAATGAATTTAATATGAATTTCACAAGTTTCTGGCATTTATTTTCACATTAAAAATCATTTTCTATTTACTTTTACTGGATTTTCTAATTCTCTGGACTGGGCACACAAAACCAGAGAAGCACAGGGTTTAATCTATAAGATTTCCTAGACTCAGAATTCACCCGCGTGGACGGCGGGTTGATTCTCATTAAATCCAGGGGCTTTTTTACAAAGAGGCTACGACGAAAGGGTATGTCCAAATCTGGACCGTGAGATCTGAGATGGAGGGTTCGGATTAGATCGGATCTTAGGTGAAATGGTATTCCACCCAGGCCACAGGATCCGAGATCGACGGCCCGCGATCCCCCCAAACCCAGCCATCCGCAGCGAGATCAACAGTCCAGATTTAATGCGACGATGGGGTATACACAATCTAATCTAAACCGTCGCTTCTTGGATCTACGGTCTAAATCCTACCGCCATCCCGATCAAATCCCCCTCGCCCATTCCCGATCGAACGGCAGGAAGCCTTTCTCCCTCCCCACGCCCGAGACCGAACAGGGGCGCCCGCGCACCCAACGGCGCATCGCCGGAGCAGCTGCAATCCGGCGCCAACACGGATCTGTGCGTTGATGGACGGGTGCAAATCGAAATTGAAGGTGCGGCGAACATGGCCATGGGCATCTTACCGATGATTGCCGCACGGACAGCCCCGGCCACGGCGAAGTGCGGTTCCGCGGCGGTGCTCGAACGACGGTGAGAAATTCCGGTGGCCACGAGGTTCCTCGCCGCCCACCGACGACACCTAGCGCTTCGTGGCCCGACGCCGATCCCCGTAGAGCAATAACCGAGCCCCGAACGGCGCCGCAAGTCGATGACCGCGGAGATCTCGTCTCAATCTCTCTCCTCTCTTCCCTGGCGAAACAGCTCCCTCGGCACGACTTTATATCCTGGGCGAAAGGGGAGTCGAGCCCGCACCTTGGATTAGCAGAAGATCCGCCCGATTCCGGTGGCGGGCATCGCGGCGTACGGAGTCCGAGCGCGCCGCACGGCCGAGTCCGCGTGGTCCGCCCGTCGCGTTCGGCAGGGTGGTTGAAGACGGGCCTGACAGTGGGGTCACGAGTGCAGCGATAGAGCAAATGCGCGACGCGGAGTCACAGCGGCTGGCGTGTGGGTCCCGCAGAGCAGCGAGGGAAGCGCAGGGGGCTCGGTCGACGCGAGTGAGGCTGCCCTGTGGGCCCAACGTGTCGGCGGGCGCCTGTGGATGCAAGACGGGCTGCGCGGAGGAGAAGGAAAGGTGGGCCGAAATGGTGCAGTCCGGCCCAGTAAGCTTTTTTATTCCTTTTCTTTTTCTGATTTCCCCTTTCTTTCTTATTTTCAAGTTCAATTTGAGTTTCTAACTTGAATTCAAACTTGTGTCAGGCTTATTCTTAATTTATAATGTGACTTTAAAAGTATAAATTTTGGAAATATATAAATTTCCTTTATATTATATATATATCTTCTCCTTTTCTCTTCTACATAATATTTCCAAAACCCCAAGGTGCAACTTTGGGTTAACTTCAAATTCTCAATTCCATTATTATATTTTATTATTATTTTAAATGTACATACAATTAAAACTCCAACATGAGTGCCAAATATGGTTCTATTTATTATTTTATTCACTTAAGCAAATGCTTTTAAATAGGGAGATGAGTCTTCAAATGTTATGAGAGTTCTAAAGAGAGAGAAGAAGAAAAATTCTAATGCAAGATCTTTGAGAAATTGTGCTATATTCTCAAAATGAGATTTAGGGTGTTACAAATCCTACCCCCCTTAAAAATAATCTCGTCCTCGAGATTTGTAGGAAAAGGAATGTATACTCATATTGTTCTCGGAACATATGCACAAACAAAGGAATCTCGGCATGAGGCATAATTCTTTAACAAAACATAGGGTCAATAGACCTTATTGTTCCTTCTAAAATAATATCATATCATCTACTAACTAAAGTAACATCTAGATCTTACAAATCATCATAATTTATATTTATGTAGCTTGGTGGAGCTGGTGGTGGTGGTGGAGGTTGTTGTTGTTGTCTCTCCAACCGTGCTTGCCTTATTTCTTGGCGGACCTGACGTATTTCCTCGCGTTCTTGTCTTATCTGATTTTGCATCTCGGTCACCAGGTCTGTTAATTGTTGTATTACCAGTCTTTGGGCAGCAACCACTTGATCGATTTCAACAGGTGGAGGATTTGG
Source organism: Zea luxurians (assembly GCA_029449295.1). NCBI lineage: Eukaryota > Viridiplantae > Streptophyta > Magnoliopsida > Poales > Poaceae > Zea > Zea luxurians. The sequence goes on from JAOPSE010000022.1 coordinate 61,768,595, forward strand.
AGGATTCATTTCTTGTTTGCTGTTACGTGATAATCTTTCCTTTCCTGGTATTGACCATGAAAGTTAGAAGCATATGGTAATAGTTTTGCAAAGGAAATTATTCAATAAGCGGAATGAATAAGCTAGTAGCTGGTTATAATCTGAAGATTCTTTAGTAGGGCTTAATCTTTGTTTTACGTCCAGATTGGGGTAACCAGTTGTATAAGGTGAATATCCAAGGGTAAGATGGAATCTGTCAAGATGAGAGATATATATGGGTGAGATAGACTACATGATGTAGGTCAAAAGTTTGTTTGTTGTTAGGTGGGAATAGAAAGGTTATACCATTCATCATGGCTTTATGGGTTGGGTTAGCTCATGGTTGAGTTGATCCAATGTGCTAAGTTAAGTTAATACATGGCTAGTGGGGTCTAATCTCTTCTACTAGTGTCATTAATCTGTTTAAGTGGACCACATTAAGTTAGATACCATTAGACCACACTAGATCAGGTCACATTAGGTAAGATAAGATCTAGATTAGATTGGATATGACTAGATTAGACTAGTTTAGGTTAGATAGGTCCAACAGGGTAGAATATGTATTATTAAGATATGTTAGGATGTTTTGAGATTAGTTAGATATGTTATGATAAGATAGAATCTCTTCAAGATAAGATGAATTTATTATGGTAAGAAGAACCTTTTAAGATGAGGTGGATCTAGTAAGTTATGAGGGAATCTTATAAAATACGATGAATCTATTAAGATATGGGAGAGTCTTTTAAGATTAGAGGGATCTCTATGAGATAGATACATTTTAATGGAGGATAATCTAAATTGCTTAGTTTTCTTATGAATTCTATTTAAGCCTATGCAGATGTAATTGTGGACATTACTCCACAACCCTTCACACTCAAACAAAGATCCAAATCAGACAAGTATCATAAGAACAAACATTCAAATACATAGACACTTATAAAAATAGTTTTGTTTTTGTTCCTAGGAGTAGGTCTCTTATTCCTAAAGGTCACTTTAGGCATAGGATCTCAAAGTGTGAAATCCACATTTGTCTTTTAGAAAGAATAGGTAAGAATAATCAGAGTAAAGCGGAAAATAGATGAGAAAAGATTAAGATAAGTTTAGAAAAGAATCAAAGTAGCAAAGGTAAGGCTAATCAGAGTAGAACAGTAGGAGTTGAAAAGGATCAAAATAAGTATAGAAAGAGTCAGAGTAAGGTAAGTAGATAAGGGTTGTCCAGTTCTATCTAGGTTTTGTCCTACAGTCAACATTGCTCTGATACCACTTCTGTCACACCCGGATTTTAGGGGTCCAAAACCCGGGCGCGAACATAATCACTAGGTGTGCTGGGACCAAGTCTCACACATATGATGAATCATGGCACAGGATCGAATGTCACATCTTTATATATAACAGGAGTTCTATACAAAATAAATAATTACATTATAAGGAGACAACGGTCCAGCAACCCAAAGTTGACTGGGAGACGACGGCCTAGATCTCTTACGAACACTTCACAGCATCCTCCGAGCGCATCATCCTGCGGTACCTGTTCTTGACCTGTGGGGGGGGGGTGTGAGACAGCAAGAGTGAGCTCACATACGTTCATCGCTCAACAAGTTGTGGGGAATAATGTGCATGAACTCGCCAAAGGTGGGAGTTCACGTGAAGTGTAAGGCTTACCAAAGAAGATGGTTAGAGCTGAGCATTGCTTTTAAAGTTGGTCAAAATTTTATTAGCAGTTACTAAGTAAAAGTAAATACCAACCCAATTAAATAGTAGAACAAAAGTAACAACATCACCTGCGAAGCAATGCATATGCCAAATTGAGTTTAAGTTCCATAATTTAATCATGTGAGGGTCCGAGCTGCTCATGACCGTGAGCACGGCTAGTATACCAGTTTTACACGCTGCAGAGGTTGCGCATCTTTACCCACAAGTCGTGTATCCCATGTCGCCAGGGTTTGCAAGGCCCTTAGACACTACCGAGGTGAATGGCTAGGGATCCACTACGAGGCCTTTACAAAGTTCCACTAGCTTCCGAAAACCCGCTACAGTTTATAGGAAGTTCCAATGCAGGAATCCCTTGCAGGACCGCCATCGCAGCAAAATCCTCCCGAGGGCCTCCCTACACTGACCACTCCCCTACTGCCCTTGCCCCTTTCGGGTAAGGTAGTCTTCCACTAGCTTTCCTAATTAATCAGCCAAGGGGTCCCATTCCTCCCTTGTGGTAGCACTGTTTTCCCGGGTGGTCGCTCCATGTTCCAATTAACATAATGATCTTAACATGAACAATCATAATAAACAGATAATAAAAGTGTGATCATGAATAATGTATCTTCATACCCAAAACCACATAAAGCACTAGCAAGTACTACCCAAAAAGGTTCAGTGGTAAACAAGGTATAAAGATAATCAAACTAGGGTAACCTATTGGGTCCCATCAAATTTAACCTATGCAGATCATTATGATTAATTAGAACATGAGTGGGTAAAAAGAAGTGATCAAGGGCACAACTTGCCTGGGCCTTGAGAATCCAGGTACCAACTTGCTCTTCAGATGACACGTGACCTCACTCTAGTCGTAGCAATACAAACAAACATTGTATAGGCAAAATTAACATTACACCAAACATAAGTACAAACTGAATAATAATAATCTACGCGTTGCTACGAGATCGTAGGAACAAGAATCACTAAATTTGGAGTTATAGTTATTTAGTTATGAATTTCTGAAGTTATTAAGCACCTAGAACAGATTTAATTCAAATGAACAATTTTGCTTCAAGTTTCATGGCTAAATAGTGTTACTAGTTGATATACAATATTAAAATAAAATTATTGCAACTGGAATGGCTCAATTTGGAGTTACAATGAATTTAATATGAATTTCACAAGTTTCTGGCATTTATTTTCACATTAAAAATCATTTTCTATTTACTTTTACTGGATTTTCTAATTCTCTGGACTGGGCACACAAAACCAGAGAAGCACAGGGTTTAATCTATAAGATTTCCTAGACTCAGAATTCACCCGCGTGGACGGCGGGTTGATTCTCATTAAATCCAGGGGCTTTTTTACAAAGAGGCTACGGTGAAAGGGTATGTCCAAATCTGGACCGTGAGATCTGAGATGGAGGGTTCGGATTAGATCGGATCTTAGGTGAAATGGTATTCCACCCAGGCCACAGGATCCGAGATCGACGGCCCGCGATCCCCCCAAACCCAGCCATCCGCAGCGAGATCAACAGTCCAGATTTAATGCGACGATGGGGTATACACAATCTAATCTAAACCGTCGCTTCTTGGATCTACGGTCTAAATCCTACCGCCATCCCGATCAAATCCCCCTCGCCCATTCCCGATCGAACGGCAGGAAGCCTTTCTCCCTCCCCACGCCCGAGACCGAACAGGGGCGCCCGCGCACCCGACGGCGCATCGCCGGAGCAGCTGCAATCCGGCGCCAACACGGATCTGTGCGTTGATGGACGGGTGCAAATCGAAATTGAAGGTGCGGCGAACATGGCCATGGGCATCTTACCGATGATTGCCGCACGGACAGCCCCGGCCACGGCGAAGTGCGGTTCCGCGGCGGTGCTCGAACGACGGTGAGAAATTCCGGTGGCCACGAGGTTCCTCGCCGCCCACCGACGACACCTAGCGCTTCGTGGCCCGACGCCGATCCCCGTAGAGCAATAACCGAGCCCCGAACGGCGCCGCAAGTCGATGACCGCGGAGATCTCGTCTCAATCTCTCTCCTCTCTTCCCTGGCGAAACAGCTCCCTCGGCACGGCTTTATATCCTGGGCGAAAGGGGAGTCGAGCCCGCACCTTGGATTAGCAGAAGATCCGCCCGATTCCGGTGGCGGGCATCGTGGCGTACGGAGTCCGAGCACGCCGCACGGCCGAGTCCGCGTGGTCCGCCCGTCGCGTTCGGCAGGGTGGTTGAAGACGGGCCTGACAGTGGGGTCACGAGTGCAGCGATAGAGCAAATGCGCGACGCGGAGTCACAGCGGCTGGCGTGTGGGTCCCGCAGAGCAGCGAGGGAAGCGCAGGGGGCTTGGTCGACGCGAGTGAGGCTGCCCTGTGGGCCCAACGTGTCGGCGGGCGCCTGTGGATGCAAGACGGGCTGCGCGGAGGAGAAGGAAAGGTGGGCCGAAATGGTGCAGTCCGGCCCAGTAAGCTTTTTTATTCCTTTTCTTTTTCTGATTTCCCCTTTCTTTCTTTTTTTCAAGTTCAATTTGAGTTTCTAACTTGAATTCAAACTTGTGTCAGGCTTATTCTTAATTTATAATGTGACTTTAAAAGTATAAATTTTGGAAATATATAAATTTCCTTTATATTATATATATATCTTCTCCTTTTCTCTTCTACATAATATTTCCAAAACCCCAAAGTGCAACTTTGGGTTAACTTCAAATTCTCAATTCCATTATTATATTTTATTATTATTTTAAATGCACATACAATTAAAACTCCAACATGAGTGCCAAATATGGTTCTATTTATTATTTTATTCACTTAAGCAAATGCTTTTAAATAGGGAGATGAGTCTTCAAATGTTATGAGAGTTCTAAAGAGAGAGAAGAAGAAAAATTCTAATGCAAGATCTTTGAGAAATTGTGCTATATTCTCAAAATGAGATTTAGGGTGTTACAGCTGCCGGGGTCGATCTCCGATGCCCTCCCGGTGCTAGACTCCGCCGCCGATTGCCTCCGGCGCCTGGATCGGAATCTCAGGGCTTGCCTGGAGGCAGAGGGCAGCAAGCTCTGTCGGGTGGTGGTTGAAGACGTCCTGACGTGCTTCCTGAGTCACGACCCCGCCATATCCTTGGCGTCGATGATCGATGGTCCGGTAGCCGCCACAAAAGACGACGCCCGGGAGATTGTACAAGATGCCGTAGAGATGGTGGCCGCGCGCTTCCAGCGTGATCCTGCCAACGCTGAGTAGCTGAATCTGCAGAGACAAGGCGAGGGTTCCGCTGGGAGGCGGCTGTAATAACTTTTGGTCTTGTAACATATTTTAAGAACCATTAATCAAGTAAAACTGGAACTTTTCTTGTATGTTATTTTGTCCTTACTGTGTTTAGCGTCATCAACTTCCCCCTGGTACTTGGCCCCCTGGGAGGTAGGCTCGACATGTTGAGGCTGGATACCAGTATACCAAAGAGAAAGTTGGTTGCCCGATCCCTAGGAGGTTGAGACTACCTACCTCTTGACTGGGACCTGGATCTGCACACAGCTTTGGTTTTGAAGTTTTAGGAGCACACCCGTAGGACCCACCATCTGGTATCTTTCATTTTTTATTCATGCAACAGGACCTGCAGGATTTATCCTGGGAAGCCAAGCCATATGCTCGTACCCACAGGATCATAGTTCCAAATAATAGGACACCCGTTGTAGAGTGGTGGAACGTGCAGGCTTAGGGTATGGAACCATGCTAAGCAGCTACACAGCTCCGGACCACTCCAGGAGACAAGCACCCATTCTCTAGAACTGGACCCCAGGTCGCCAGACCCCCTGCAGCAGTAGAAGGGTCCTGAACTGCAAGCCTGGCTACTCAATTCGGATGTCATCATACCAGCAAGGGTGGGAAACTGTATGGGTGGGTTAGATAAAAAATAATTCTCGTAAACTGAAGTAGAATAGAACCATCACAAAAGCACATCTGGGGGTAAATCTTTTCCTTATAACTTGATATACATGGGTGTAGACCAACAGACCGGGCTTATGAGGGCGGCCTCACCGGATTGACATACACATATGCGCAACTTGGTTACAACGGAAGAAAACTCAACCCCATAGTTTTGCTTCTATGGATAGAACTTATGGAGATGCTCTATATTCCAAGGATTGGGAAGAGGTACTCCTTCTGTTGTGGCAAGGCGGACACACCCGGGTCGGCATATTTCCGTCACCTTAAAGGGTCCTTCCCAACTAGGGGAGAGTTTGTGGAGCCCTTCTTGGTTCAGTACTCGCCTTAGGACTAGGTCCTCGACCCTGAGCTCCCTACTATACACAAACCGCTGGTGGTAGCGCCTGAGCGCTTGGTTGTACCGTGCATTTCGGATCGCCGCTCGCCATCTATGTTCATCGATGAAGTCCACGTCCTCACGCCGTAGTTGTTCCTGCATAGATTCATTGAAAGAGTGGACCCATGGCGAGCCCATAATGATTTCTGGGGGAAGACAGGCTTCAGCCCCATAGACCAGGAAGAACGGGGTCTCCCCGGTAGCTCGGCTGGGTGTGGTCCGGTTCCCCCATAGTACACACGGAAGCTCGTTAACCCAATTTGCGCCATGCTTTTTTAAGCAGTCATAGGTGTGTGTATTGAGTCCCCTGAGGATTTCTGTGTTTGCCCTCTCAGCTTGGCCGTTGCTCTTGGGATGAGCTATAGACGCAAAGCAGAGCTGGGTGCCAATGCCCTCGCAATACTCTTGGGAGAGCCGACTTTTGAACTGGGTCCCGTTGTCCATAATGATACGGCTTGGGACCCCAAATCTACAGACAATCGACTTGAGGAAGGCAACAACAACACCTTGGGTGATACTGACCACAGGGGTAGCCTCTGGCCACTTTGTGAATTTGTCGATAGCGACGAAGAGGAAACGATACCCGTCGACAGCCCTGGGGAATGGCCCCAAGATATCCACCCCACATACGGCGAATGGCCAGAAGGGTGGAATCATTTGCAGAGCCTGAGCCGGTATGTGTATCTGCTTTGCATGAACTGACATGCTTCGCATGACTTTACCAACTTAGCTGCATCCTGGAGAGCAGTTGGCCAGTAGAAGTTGTGCCGGAAGGCCTTACCAACCAGTGTGCCGGATGATGAATGACTTTCGCACTCTCCTCCATGGATCTCCGCGAGTAGCTCACGGTCCTCCTCCTGGGTGATGCACCGCATGAGAATGTCGTTGGCGCCACGGCGGTATAGATCCCCTTCTACCACCGTGTATCGTTTAGCCAACCGCACTATGCGCTCTGCGGACACATGATCTTCAGGAAGGATATTTTCTTTCAGGTAGTCCCGGATCTCAAAGATCCATGCATCGGGACCACTCTGAGCTACTGGTTGTGGAGCTAAGAGGTTGGCAGGGCCCTCTGTAGCACACATAATCCTTGGTGGGTTCTGCAGGTGGAACGCCACTGGGACCACTAGCTTTGAGGTGCTAGTCTCACGCCCTTTGCCCGGTTCAGCAGGCTGGGCGGTAGGTCTCAGCAGCCGTCTTTCAAAGACGCCCTCGGGCAGTCGGTGGGAAAATCCTCCGGTCGGGTGGCGGAATGCACCCGCCCTAATCCTAAGATGAGGAGGGGGCCTAAGTGGTTGCCTGTTTGGTGAATTCGGGATGAACGCAAGAACACTCGAGGGGTTATAGTGGTTCAGGCCGCCGGAGCGTAATACCCTACCTCCACTGTCTGTAAGTTGTATTGAGCATGTCCCTTGTAACGTTGTGTGCCTTCCCTTTTATAGTTTAAGGGAGGCACATACAAGGATGCTAAGCCCCGACATGCGGGCCCAGGAGCATAATGGAAGAAATATCTGTAATGAATGCAAAGGCGCGCGTAGCCCAGAGGCTTTATGTTAGGCTCCGCCCGTTGGCTTTACGCCGCGCGTAGTAGGCCATGTGGCAGCTTCAGGTCTCCGCTTGGGCGGGGAGCAGGAGTGTATGTGATAAGGTGCGGATCCCCCACCAGATCAGGGTATGTTCTGTCCTAGGACCCTATCAGCTCTAGACCCCCACCTGGGTCCTGATTAAGGCCTGGGTATGTTCTGTCCTAGGACCCTGGGACCCCACTATGGGCGGCCTGGACCCCATACGGGGAGTTCGGATCCCATTCTAGGGGTCCGGTTTGCACAAGTGGAGGTCCTAGACCAAACTTGGAGGCCCGGACCGTATATACAGGGGTCCGGCACCTTCCCATGGGGGTCCGGACTCACTGGTGATACCTCAGAGTATGTCACTTTCTCTGGACACGTGGTGGCAGCGGACCCGCCCATGTGGTGGGGTCAGGTGTTGTTGCTGGCCTAGAGTAGTCGCCTGAGGCTGGGAGGAGTCATGGCCTGGTCCCACATACAACACTTTTACCACGCGACTAAAAATAGTCGCATGGGTACTGCGTCTTTATACATTAGTAAGGGGTACCCTAGTTTCAGGGTACCGACAGTACGGTTGCTCAAAACTCTTCTTTTTGTTATTAATACCCCTATGGTTCATAATATGTATTTTAGAGATCGAGATAATAACTAACAAGGTAGATAAAATGAAAATACTACCCTCGATTAGTCTTGCCTAAAGTGTGCATACATGAAGAAATAAGTTAGGTAATGGTACAATTAAGAAAGGCTATGAGCTTATGGCTGGAAAAAAAATATGTTGAAGTTACCTAGAAGGTGTAGAACAAATATTTTGAAGAATGTAAAAGAGGCTAAAACTAGTATTTTGAACTAGAGGGAATATTTAGATTATTATGCACAAATATAGATTGTGAAATGTATTTCATGATTCAAGCTTCTCACCATCTTCACGGAATGATTCTGATGGAGGATTGTACATAGAGAGGTAAGATAATGCTAGTTCTTTTATTGACAATATCAGTGTGGGTCGTAGTGATCTGATTTATGGATCTAATGATTCATCTTTCAGTTTTCAAACTCAGGGTCAAAACATGCTACATGAGAGTATCGATGAGTCATCCTTAAGTGGTTTTGCTCATTTGTCATTAGGCGCATCTGGTTCATCTAAAGATCTCCTTGATGTTGCTGAAGAAACAATTAAAGAACTTCTAGGTGAGGCACATATGTGGGAGATCCATTCTCAAAAATTGAAAAATGATCTAGAGACACTATAAAAGGAATATGATGAAAAATCCAAGAATCAGACTGAGATATTGCTAGAACTTTCTGCTTCACAAGCCAAACAAGAGTCGTTGAGACAAGAAATTGAAGAATTGAAATTGTCCTTGGAGGTGGCTAATGAACATCAAATTGTTGCTGGAGTTCCCAAGTCTGGTGATGCAATAGACATCCAGCTTGGACTAAAAGATGAGGTACAATTTCTGAGAGAATCAAATGAAAACTTAACATCACAATTGAAGAAGAGTCATGATGCAAATATAGAGCTTGTTTCTATTCTTCAAGAACTGGAAGAAACAATAGAAGCACAAAGAACATAAATCTATAATTTTGCGCAAACAAGTAATGTGATTGATCATGAGGTACCCATGAATGCATTGTCGGTTCAAGAAGATGCAGAGTGGGAAAGGAAGATGTCACTTAAAGAAGATGAAATCATAGCATTGAGGGATAAATTTGATCGTGTACTTGGCATTAAAAATGAAGGTGGTGCTAGTTTTGATGCTCTATATCTTCAATTGGAAAAGGAGAATGGTTTTTTGAAGGTTAAGATGCAAGATCTTGAGAATGATTGTTCTAAATTAATAGAGGAAATTTTGGAGCTTAAGAGAGGGGAAATCGATTTTGCAAGAGGCTACCAGTTAAGAAGTGAAGAACTAGGAGACGTTGAATCTGAACTGAATCTATTGAAGGGTACATTTTAGCTCAAAGAAAAAGAGAATGAAGGCTTGCAACATTCTAAACTAGAAATGGAAACCCTTATAGATAATGAACTTGTACAGAAGATACATGACCTTAAAATCTAGACAATGGAACTAGAGTTTCATATATCAAGGGTGGAAGATGAAAAAATAAAATTATTGGAGTCTAATTCTAGAATGGAGGTTGAGTTGACTAATCTGACAAGTGAGTACGAGTCATGTATAGTGCAAATAGATGATTCTAGAACAATGGTCATAGATCTCAAGGATAAAGTAGAATGGCAACAATCAGAGTTGGAAGTTCAAAAGGTGGAAATGAAGCAAAAACAACTAAATTTTTAGAAAAGATTTTCAGAAGCACAGGAGGACTCAGAGGCTCTAGGAATATCAACGACGGGCTAAAGTTGATAATCTCATTCAAGAGTACAATTCTCTTCAAACATTAATAGATAACCTAAAGAAGGAAATGATGGAATTGCACAGTTATGCTACACAACTAGAGCAGGAATTGGAGCTCTTGAAAAGAAAGACCATAGATTTTTGTAGAACTATGGACTTCTTAGAGGTAAAACTTTCTTCGATTCAGAAAGATATATTTTAAAGAGAAATGTGCCCTTAGACAAAATATGTTAGTACTCAACTAGAGAAATGTACACAACTAGAGACAGTGTCCGGTGCGCCAAGCCGAGCTGGAGTTGGCTACATAGAGCCAAGTCTTCTTCCAATTCTTTTCTCCATGTTTCTAGCACTTAGACAAAATATGTTAGTACTCAAAACAATGTACTAAGTCTAGAAACATACCTTTTTCTTTGATTTGCACTTCTCACTTTACTTGGCACATTAGAACTTAATTAAATGTGTTGGACACTTAATCACCAAAACATTATAGAAATGGCCCAAGGGCACATTTTCCTTTCAATCTCCCCCTTTTTGGTGATTTATGCCAACACATCAAAAAGCAACCAAAATAAGTGCAATATCAACGCAAATGAGGACCAATTTGTTTTTGACTATAATTTAGCATATTTGGATCATTCTTTGCCACCACTTGGTTTGTTTTTGCAAATCAAATTCATTTTCCTATCTCTAAGTCAAACTCACTTGTTTGGGCACAAAGAGAGATAATCCAAGAGTGAAATTGATCAAGTGCCAAAAACTCTCCCTTTTCCCATAATCAAAATTCTCCCCCACAAGAGACCAAATTTTGCAATAAGAGTATTTTGGACAAATCAAAAGTTCTAACTCTATTGTTTTCAAAATTCACAAGTGGTAGCTGATCCATTTGCTTTGGCCTTAATTTTGGTATCCGCTCTCGGGATTCGACGGCGGCGTACGGCTATAATTCACCGGACTGTCCGGTGGTGCACCGGACTGTCCGGTGAGCCAACGGTCGCCAACGCAACGGTCGGCCGCGCAATCCGCGGGCGACACGTGGCCCGCAGCAACGGTCGGTTGGGCACACCGGACAGTGTCCGGTGCGCCAACCGTCTCCGACGACCAACGGTCGGATGCGCCAGAAAAGGAAGGAGATCGCGCACCGGATAGCTACAATGACTGTCCGGTGGTGCACCGGACTGCCCGACAGAAGGCAAGTTTGGCCTTCCAAGTTGGCCTCCAACGGCTCCTAGCTGTCTTGGGGCTATAAAAGGGACCCTAGGCGCATGGAGGAGTCACCCAAGCATTCTCTAAGTATTCTAAAGCATCCAGACTCCGCTCCTGCGCATTTGATTCTCTGTGTTAGCGATTTGAGCTCCATTTGAGTTGCGAACTCCGTGTGTTGTACTTCGAGCTCAAGTTGTGATTTGTGTGCGTGGTTGTGATGTGGATTTGAGTCTTGTGTGTGTTGCACTCCCCTCCCTTACTTCTGTGCTTCTTGTGTGATCATCATTGTAAGGGTGAGAGGCTCCAAGTTGTGGAGATTCCTCGCAAACGGGAGAAAAAACTAAGGAAGAAAGCCGTGGTATTCAAGTTGATCATTGGATCGTTTGAAAGGGGTTGAGTGCAACCCTCGTCCATTAGGACGCCACAACGTGGAAGTAGGCAAGTGTTACTTGGCCGAACCATGGGATAAAAATCACGTGTCTCGTGTGCTGCTTATTGTGATTGCTTTGTTCGCCCGAGAACATTTCTTAGCCACTTGACTACACTAACACCTTGATAATCAAGTTTGTGGTTATTTAGTGTTTATATTTTACAGGATCACCTATTCACCCCCCTAGGTGCTCTCACATACAAATGACCCTACCTTTTTACACGACGAATAGTATAGCTACTGCTAAATATAGAACTTGTATGCGATTTTTTGTATAGGTAACATGTGATTGTCTTTTATTCGTGCGATCCCATCATGTTCCCAGGATGCACGCTTCTTTATGTGTGTGCTGCCTGATTTGGACTATGTGGTGTGGTGGCTTTTCATGTGAGGACTTCATCCATTACCTGTAGCGCGTTGTTATGGCCGTCGAGGCCTATGTGCAAGCCCACAAAGGTGACGTGTGTTGTTGCTGAAAGGATCACGATGCCCAAGAGGGGGGTGAATTGGGCTTTTCTAAAAATTCAACAACAATTAAACCCTAAGCAAATATTTAAACTCTAAGCTAGAGCCCAACTTCACCCAACTACTAGCAATAAGAGAAAACTACTAGAAAGATAACAATCCTAAGACATTACTTCAACTACTTGCTAAACAATTTAACAAAGTAAAGTGATTGAATTAAATGTGGAACGTAATGCAAGGTTGAGAAGACTCCTCCAATTTTTTGCCGAGGTATCGAAGAGTCGGCACTCTTCCCTAGTCCTCGTTGAAGCACCCACGCAAGGGTATCGCTCCCCCTTGGTCCTCGCAAGAACCAAGTGCTCACTATGAGGTGATCCTTTGCCACTCCGGCGCGGTGGATCCCTCACGATCGCTTACAATCTTGAGTCGGGTCACCAACAAATCCTCCAAGGTGATCACCGTGAACCAAACGCCACCAAGTCGTCTAGGTGATGCCGATCACCAAGAGTAACAAGCCATAGACTTTCACTTGACCAAGAGAAGCCTAATGCATGTGGTGTGTGCTCTAGGTGGCTCTCACTTGCACTAATGAGGTCGTGATGCGGGATTAAGATTTTATAATCACCTCACTATGCTTTTGTGGTGCTTGCAATGCTCTAGCAATGTATGGTCATCAATGTGGGCAGTAAGACACTCAATATGGTACGTGGAGGGGTTTAAATAGCCCCACCCACCAAACTAGTTGTTACCAGGGTGTTCTGCGCATGGGCGCACCAGACAGTCCAGTGCGCCAATGGTCGACTCCAACGGCTAGTTCTGACAGCTAGCCGTTGGGCTAACGGCACACCGGACAGTGAACAGTACCTGTCCGGTGCACACCGGACAGTCCGGTGTGTCGGCTAAAATTCCTTTGCTCAACTCTTTGCTCTCGGGTTTTCTCGGGGGCAGAGGCGCTGCCCCCGGGTCTGGCTGGCCCCACTGTCAGAGGGTGCACCGGACAGTCCGGTGCCCCTAAGACAGAAACCCTAACTTCTTTTTCCTTTTGTTTTTCGAAACGGTTTTTGTTCTAACTCGTGCGTGTGTTATAGAGTGAGACCTAGCACTAGATGTGAGTGTGAATATGCACCAACACTACACTAGAATTCTATTGGTCAAACTACTCATCCACAACCCCTCTTTATAGTACGACTAAAATAAAATAGAAGACCTAATTCTATATCGAGTGTCTGTAACTCCTTCGACACTCGGAATATAAAGACCTTCATCTTTGGATTCATCGTTTCAGCCGTCGCTTTAGGTTCTCATCTCATGGATTATTTTCACCGTTGTAGTACAACATCCTATACTGTGACCTAACTTACCATTTGCTCTGCAAAAGACACGTTAGTCACATATAATATTATGTTGTCATTAATCACTAATACCAACTAGGGGCCTAGATGCTTTCAGTTGCCTTATGAATCAGGAAACAATATGTATATGGAGTCTTAATGCCTAGTTGGGACTGGATGAATGTCAGCCTTTTGTGTTTGTGATCGCGATTGCTGAGCACTTTTTTGATGAAACTAGTAAAGTTTGCACACTACAGAAAATCTATTAAAAATAAATACTCCATCCATTCTTTTTATTTGTCGTGTTTTAGTTCAAAAATGAACTAGTAAGCAACAAATATTCGAGAACAGAGGTAGTAATAAAGTAGTTTACAAAGAGGAAAATTAAGAGACAAAGAAGGAAACAAAGATGTAACTCAAAATCATGAATTTCTTCAACTATACCGTGGGTTTTGTTCAAGACTCTATAAGCTTCATTTGATGTGGAATATCCAAGGAGAAAGTCTTCATCGCACTCCTATTCAAATTTGCTCCATGTAGTGCCCTTTTTGAGAATATAACATTTACAACCAAAGACTATAAAAAGAAGTATTTTGGTTTCTTCCAATTACCATATGGTATCATCTTCAATAAGCGATTATAATAGAACATATTGCTTTGTATGAGACATCGTATTGACAACCTTCATCCAAAATGTATCACTCATATTTACTCACTAAGCATGGACCTTGTCACATCAATAAGTGTCCTATTCTTTCTTTCGACAAGTCCATTAGATTGAGGAGTACAGTTGGATAAAATCTCATACTTAATTTCTATGCCATCACAAAGCTTATCCATTTTTAGTTTCTAAACTCACTTTCGTTGTTACTTATTACTTTCTTGGTTTTCAGTTCAAATTCACTCATTTTGCATGACAAATAATTTGAATAGGTTGAAGACTTCTTTTTTGTCATTGAGGTAGAATACCCATGTGTATCTAAATAAGTCATCTACTATGACAAAGCTATATTAATTTCCATTAATACTTTTATATGATGCAGGTCCAAATAAATTCATATGCTCAGATGGCCTAATAGTGTTTATCATACCCTTGTTGGGATGTGTGTTTCTAAATTGTTTCTTGGCTTGTGCATTTGATTTTGTTGTCTAATGTGAGAATCTACTTTCTGCTCTCTGCTATGAAAATTTTCTTTCTATTGTGAAAAGAGAAATAATGGTTTGGTACTCCTTAATCGATGACAGGTGGGTAACTTCTTTGAACTGCCATATTTATAATTCAAGTGAACATCCATTGATCTTTGATCATGTGTTAGTACATCCACCATCAAGCGCCCAATGACTCCCTTCGACTTTGTAATTTACCTAAAAATCATTTTCTTTTAGATACCTAAACTTGCTTGGGTCCTCCAAGGTTAATCATGTGGCGAGGAGGAGGAGTGGACGTTGTGTGCCATGTGCAATGAGTGTGGGAGATAGTAGGACATGTATGGCAGGCATAAGAACCGAGGATGCCTAGAAAAAATAGAAAAGAAGGGAACTCAGATCTATGGAGCTCCAAAAATATGGTGGAAAATTTGAGACCACCATGACTAAGATCTCGATAAGTGGAACGTTATGGTACCTTCTAATTTCTTCAAATATGAATAGATGTAGAAGAATTTGTCAGATTCGTTCAGGTGGATCATCATTGAAACTTGCAATTTAGATCTATGGAGTTTAGTACGATGACTATGAGAAAGAGTCGTACTTTTGGAACAAGCACATCGTACACAATCTTTACTACTCTATTAAGAGTGGAACGAAGGCGTCCACACCCTCCGTGCCCCCGCCCCCGCTCTGTCTCGCATTCGCGTGCCCCCTGCTCACAGGTCCACGACCACAACCGCCCTCTTCCCCCACACGGCCACACTCTGCGATCGCCCCCACATACCATTCCCCCACCCCGCCGTCGCGATGCACAGAATACTGTCGGGGCCGGTGCCCGTGCTCCATGCCTCCCTGGGCGCCCTCGCCCTTCCGCTCCCGCTCGATGCCCCTTCCGCTGCTCCACCTCCGCCAGGCCCTCTCCGCCCGCGCCTCGACCGCCACTGACGACGCTGAGGGTAGTCTCAGCCCTGTCCGCGTCCACAGGGGGTGAGGTTGTGCCCCCCGCCCCCGTCCCCCCTTCCCTTCCACCACAAGACATCCGCCGAGTTGGCCTACGGGGAGGTTGCCCCCACCCTGCTTCTTCTTTTCCCACGACGCCTCTCCATCACAATCATTGCGCTCCCGACGCTCCGCTTCCTCACGCTGGAAGAAATCGACGCTGGTGCCACTATTGAACTTGGACTGAAGAATCAACGGACCGACATGGTACGGGTGGCCAGCAGGGCTATGTTGGATGGCACAGCGCCTCGGTAGCCTCAGGCTCAACGGCGTCGAAGGAACTGACGAGGATAGCATCGGTGGCTTCGCATAGCATACGATGAGGCGCAACATCACTGCGTACAATGAGTCAGACCGGTCCTGGAACGGCAAGACGATGTCGGGCCCCGGGATGGGCACGCAGCCAGGCAGGTGCACCGGCTCGGCAAGGTCCCGGAACTCGCCGGGCATGGAGGCGACCAGCTCAGGGAGGTGGACGACAAGTGAGAGAGCACGTGGAGGTTCATGGGCATGGAGAGGCACTGCGCAGTCACGCTGGCGTCGCGTGCGGCAGTGAAGAAGGTTGTCCCAAACTGGTCGATCACGAACGCGATGAGGCGGGTGGTGTCGCGGAGCTCCACGAGCAGGCCCACGAGCATCGAGGGTGAAGGCATGCACTCCTAGGTCATGAGCGTCTCAAAGGCGGCGGCGCGAGGCAGGTTGGAGAGGTCAATGGGAGGCATTGCCCACGAGGTGACGTACGACGGCAGTGACGTGAAAAACGCGCGCTGTGTGGCCGACGCAAAGGTGATGAGCATGGTCATGATGCCAGGAGCTTGGCCAGCTCCACCAGCAGGATTAGGTGGCCCATCCCTGGCATGGCTAGCATGGCCACGTGCAAAGACCCGGGCTTCATGCTTGGTCCAGGATTCCAGTGTCGATCTAGAGGGGCCTTTTCTGAGTGGTTCCTCTTGCGACGGCGGGTGGTCTTGTGCTCACAGTCACCATGCCACAGAGTTTTGCTTGCAGGTGTGGTGTGTTTTATACGCGTGCAGAGGATTGCTATTTGTATAGTCATGCTTTGATCTTATTGTTTATCTATATAGCATGGCCAGAAATCCATTGATTTGTGGTAATAATTCTAGAGATAACTACTCTTCGGTGTCACTTGACCAACTCTCTTACCCACCAGATGATCTGAAAAGTTAGATCTCTTTCCATTGTTCAAATTTGGGATATTAATTCTCGAGTGTCGATTCACTTTTCTTCCTTTTGTGAACAGGTTCTGGACCTCGTCGGGAATGCTACCATGGACACCAATAAGACATGCATTATATTTCTATGTCTATGGTTATTGTTTTTTCAGTTTTGCTGTTTTGGGTTCTTTCAGGTGGGGTACAAGTGTGGATTCATGTCGTGCACATTTTTGTTTTGGGGGAATTTACATTTTTTTAACCTTGAAAGGTGAGAAGGTTGATTATGACAATGGTAGGGACTGTGTGAGCAACCATATTGATAACAATTCTGATTAGTTTTTTTCTAAAAATCGTTAAAATCAGCAAGTTCTTTTAGGATCTTTCAATACTTTGGTTCACGAACTAAAATTTTCTCTTCAGGTTCCTGTTCTGGAGACTCCTAAGAGCACCTCCAAGAGGCGACCAAAATGCATCCCAAAACCCAAAGGTCAGCTTTGAATCGAAACCAACTTGACCTTTTCGTGTTCTCTTCTGTAGCAATGTAGCACACAGCCAAACAATATGCAGTTCTTTATCTCAACCTTCAACTAAGTTGTACCCTGAGAATTGTTTTGTTACATTAATAGGAAGAAAAGTTCTTTTTTCCCTTACAACACAAAGGGGAAGATAGATAAAATGCATATAAGTTCTATAGAAAGATGAGCTAGAGCTAACTCAACGTCAGCTAGAACTGTTGACATTTGCTTCACATGGTATTTTATTGAATATTTACTAATATTGTTTACTCTTAGTTCATAAAGCGAGAAGTTTCCTAGATGTCATTAAAGTTGACTAATGGACCATGAACTGAACCTACTTTGAATATAAACATTTTCCAGTTAATTGCGTAAATAAAAGTATTGAAGTTTACTTAGCAATAGTGCAAAACTATGTAAACTATGTTGAGATGCATTGTACATTCCATTTCATACAGCTCTTACACAACAGGATCATGATATTTTTTAAGTTGCGAGGCGAGGATTAATGATAATCTGGTTTTAATGCAAGGATTAGAAATAGTTGGTCTTGGCTGTTACTGTTGTCACCAATTTACGCAGTAAAGCTTTTGTTGGAATAACACCATAAGCATGGAATCCGTCAAGATTTCCAGTAGCTTATTTCACTGTAATGGAATAAAGTTGCATCAATATTACCTCACCAACATAACAGTCATGCACGGTTTGCACCTATACAGCCAGTTGAATGTGAAGCATGTATTTAAATGCGAAGCCCGTGCCAACAATTTTTTTCCAGAATCATCAACAACTACAGTAGAGTAAACTGCATTATTATTTCTTCTGTGTCCTCCACTGCTCTATACACATCAGGCCTTACACTGCACTACATGATGGTCATATTTTTTCCTTTTTTGCGCTGGTTTGTTAGTACTTAATTCTTGTCCAGTTTGTAAGCTATCTGTTGACCTCACTGTTGATCCATATTTCTCATATACTAAACATGTCATGTGTACTTTTCAAGGCTGATGGATGACAACATTCTAGAAGACCTTCACTCGCAAGCAATTCTACTTGCACCTGTAGCCCCTCACAAGGCCAAACCATAAGAGATCAAAAAAATCAGTGATGAGGAAGATGAAGTTTGGTAGAAGCCGATTATGTTGCTGTAAATGATGCTTTGTGACACCTGCAGTTTGGTAGAAATTATTTTGGTTTAGTAGTAATTCTCATTTTGGTAGAAAGTATCTCAGTTTGGTAGTAAATCTCAAGATAAGGTGTTCCCTGGCAACCTGTGTGTTCCTAGCAACCTTTAAGCATATGCAGAATCACTTATCATTTGTTTCCCTGGAAACATGTGTGTTCATGTGTACATGTATCTCTATTGTCCGGTACTGAATCAGCAGAAGGGGAGGGGCTAGGGAAATGAGTGAGCCGAACAGCCGGGTGGCCCAATATAGTTTGTTGTAGCCCAATTTTTAGTTTTAAAATTTTTCAGGGAAGTTATTAGCATTCTGGTGTGGGTTTACATCTTTTTAGGTTTTTTTTCTAACAGCCCCCAATCACAAGTTTTGGCGAACAATTTTTAAGGGAACTTTTGGAGTTGCTCTAATGGCCATGTTTTTTAGAGTAATGATATTGCACGCTATGGTATATATACCCATACTTTCTAATTTAATTATTTCTTGTTTTTTCGTTGCTGATGACATGTCTTTGTTTCTTTTGAGTTGCTCGCTTGAAGGATGACAACCCTCTTTTGAGGTCTTCCTGTATTGAACAAGTGGCTGATTTATCGAGTGTGTAGACTGAGGAAACAACTATCTCTCTCTACACCTTTAAAGCGTGATTTTTGTTGAAAAAATGGAGGATGCTAGGGATCGAATCGTGGTCATTTGGATCAGGGTACCCATCCTCTATCACTGCAGCTCATGTTTCTTTGTGTTATACAAAAGATAGGTCGATCGAATATCTCATTTAAGTAAGGTGTACTTGTATGATATATAAATACCGTAGCAACGCACGGTCAACTAACTAGTTTTTATATATATTGTTGGTTCGGGTTGGTAGAAATGATATATTTGATTATTTTTGCATTATAAATTTAGAATTTAAATAAATCTAAAGAATTCTACAATTAGTATTCGAGCCTCAAAAAATACTCTGAAAGCTCTAAAAATTTGAGAAAATTCCTAGAGATATTTTAAAACACGATGAACCTAAATAATAAGGTATTTGAATCTCACAAAAAGATATTTTTGGAGCATCTAAAATTAGATTATACCCACAAAAAGATAAGAAATAGCTCTAGAAAAAGCTAAAAATATCAAGAAGGATCTTTAGGCAAGTAACTCGACTGTAAAACCTTTGGCACACATGAACACAATGTGTATGGTATAAATGCACATGATGTATCTAATCTTATAGTTGTTTCTAGTAAAAAATAAGTTATTGTTTATTTTTATATGTTCCATGCACATTCAAAAATAAGAATTAGATCCATTTAATCTATTTTCAAATATATAAATTTTAGGATGTTACACTTTCAATTTTTCATAGCATCAATTCATGAGTCTAAGCCCATTCACTTTCTCTACAAGCACAATCAAGCCAAATATATTTTATTAACATTTTTATGAGGAAGCATATCAAATGAATTTAGCATTTCATAACAAGGTGGTAGCATTACCCATCCTTACTCTTGGTTCCCTCATAGAGTGCATAAATGCCTAACTATAGTGCATTGGTGTCCTTATGGTTCCGTGCTGGGTTAAATACCACTTTTCAAAGACATATAAAGATGGTGTTTTTGGCCTTGGCATTCCACTTCTCATAGTGTATCTTGTCATCAACTAGGTTGGTAAGATCCTTAGGTTTAGAAGTCCTTGTGTGGTGTCTCTATACACCCACAACTTCTATGCCTCTAAATACACCTCCATATAAATTTCCCAGTAAGAAAAATTGTCTCCCTCAAACACAGGAGGGGTTCGTCCCCATCAGACATTTTCTCAAGGCAGGAAAGTATAATCCAATGAGCATGAGGCTCTCATTCCAATTGAAGGGATCAAAATGCACAAGAGGGAGTGAATTGGGTTACTCTAGAATTTTTCGCGATAATAAAAGCTATCGCTTGGCCCAATTCACTCCTTATGTGTAATAATGATTGCTATCCTACACACAAAGTTTTGCACCCTAAGTTCCAATCCTACTCTAGTGTGATAATTCCAAGAATGTAAAGACATAAATTAATTGAACAAATATAAATTCGTAATGTAGTCAAAGGTATATGAACATGATGATATTCTCTCGAGGTATCAGAGAGTTGAAAATCCAAAGTAGTCCTCATTGGAGCACCCATGCAAGGTTATTGCTCCCCATCGATCAACACAAGGACCGAGTGCTCTTTATAAGTTGATTTTTTTATCACTCTAAATTAGTGAATTGCTTGTAATCTCTCACACCATGAGTTGTGTCATGCAGAAGCTCCACTGATTAATCACCTAGCTCTCAAACACCACCAAAATGTTTAGGTGATGCCAACCACTAAGCGTAACAAACATAAACTCTCACTTGACCTAAACAAGCCTAATGAGTAAGGTGGATACACACTTGCTACTCCCTATGCAATAATGAGGTCTTTTAACTTGTGACTATCAAATCTCAATCACCACACTAGGAAAGAACTCCCCTTGCTCTCTAATGTGTTTCTTTGTCTGAACAAATAAGCAAGAGAACCTCAATGCATGATGGAGGGGTATATATATATATATACTAGGTGAGTGCCCGTGCGTTGCGACGGGAGTAAAAAAATTATATGAAACATATATCATGCCAAATGAAGATCTTGATATGATCATTGGGGTCAACATATTTTAACATATATCAAGTGTTTTGCCAATTCAGTTAACATATATCAACTCACGCATGACACATCCTATCATACACATATTGCAGAGGGTCCACATAAGTGTCATGCTAGCAGCAGACTGGGCTTCAATCTGGTTGTAGCGCTTGCATAGATGCAATCAAGTTGAGAAACAGAGGATCAAAAGTACCATAGCCACCTTCCTTGAACAAGATCTTGAGTCTCGTACTTACAAAAACCATAGCCACCTTCCAAATCACTACCCCTTGATCTGGAATCAGCACGACGACAAGGATGTGTTAGTTTCACCTGTACAAACAATAGATAACAGTACTTTCAAAATCACATTACCACCAGAGAATTGACGGTGACAGGGTAACACATGAATTTGGTAGGCATTTAGAGAAGAAATTTTATACCTTAGAATTCAGGGTGTTACACGGACCGTTCTGAAGTGTGCAGAGGAGGAGTCGTTCCTGCGACAAGTCGCGGGCCGTCCGTGCCTCCGCAGCGAGCCCCGCCAAGCGGTCCATTCCCGTGTTTGGTGCCCGGATTGGTGCCAACGCTTACCTTCTTCCCAAACTCAACTTCACTAACATCAGCATTGATCGATAGAATCTAGCATGGACAATAACAATGTGGTGAGACTGTATCCTACTAAAATTAACAATTACAGAAACATATAGTAGTGCCTTTAAGATCTCACCTCATCCATCAGATATCTCTCAAACTTAATAGCGGATTTTGGTAGCAATACACCGACAGATTTCTTTATGAATAAAACAATTTTGTCATAACAATCAAGTATATAAAACTATCAACTTCTAAAAACTTCAGCAGATACATGTGCACTCCTGTAATACAATTTCACACGATTGTACATCGATTCTGGTATAGAAAAAGTTGACAATCAAACATTGAGAAAAAGTTGACAATCAAACAAAACTTAAATAGCAAGTAAACATTGATAACCAAACAGAGTAAATATTACAAATCCGTTGGTCAAGATGTTCTATTACCCTTCAGTAACCTTGGCTACCAGGGAATCCAAAGACCATTTCTAAACTGCAAGCTGAAAATGAATATCAAATAACCTTCAAATAAAAATGTTTAGGTGCAGGCATACAGAGAGTTTGCTAGAACTATAACTCGATGTCTCACTATGAATTGAAGGTGCAAAAGAAATTTGAAAACTAAATTAAAGCACTGAACGTGCATCCACTCTATGGAATAACCATGAAGGCATACTAAACAAACGAAACTATTTCTGCTACAGGATGACGCCGGTTGTGCTCTTTTGGATAGGCTAACTTCAGGACTGCCAAGTACCCAATGCTAAGACAGACATATGCAAATTGACCCACACATTCTGTCGAACAGGTGATGCGCACCCATGAGAGAAGGTACCACCCAACTCCAATGGTCCTCTACTCAGATGGGTCTGTCAGCATATTATTAAGGTTATATGCTTTTGGAATAGTTGGTAGTTTAGCATAGGGGCAGGATGAAGAGTACATAAGCATATAACAGAATAAATAGAACCCAAGTGTGCAAAGTGAAAAGGTTCAAGCACCAAGCAGAGCACACATTCTTAGAGCCATTTACTATGAACATAGAAACATTAATGTGCTACCAGCTCCATGGAAGAAAGGATATCCATAATTTTCAACAGGGTTCATAAAATCATAGAACAACAAGCCTATATATTGTACATGCCATGGAACTCTTAGAGGCTTTTGCAGCAGCAACATGGATGACAGATGGAGGTAATCTTCTCAAGACCAATTGATCTTTTTTGTGGCCATGTAATGACTGAAGCAACATCTGGCTAACTGTTAGTCACAATTAAATTTATGCTCTTAGAGATTTTCTAATGACATATGGCACTCAATGTGCATAAAAAGCTAGGAACGTTGTTGTACTGATCCTTGTGAGTTTGGTTAGGAAGTTTGTTCGTGAAAGTAAGTGCACTTGACATGAAATATATGAAGCTTCTCCTCACAACGGTTGGTCCTGATATCAAATAATGTACAATAACTACGAGTATATCAAATGCGGTTGGAGAACGATATCAAATAATGTGCATTGAAGCTATGCTACACAGCAAGGCATATGTGATCATTATGGTTTTTATTTTTTATACCTAAATATTTCCCACGACTACGTTTTAGACTTTTGGCATAGGTAATCTAGAGGGCATAAAAACAGATTTCACGATGAAATCTAATACACATACCTTCAGCCGATAACTTATGAGTTGATGACATGCCCTCATATTCGCAAACAGAGGCAGATAGAATAGCCCAAGATGACTCCTGTCGCAGCTCGCTTAATCTCTTTATTGTAGAGTCCAAGTCATATCTAGAGGCCTCAAGAGATTTTCAAGTAATTGAAGTAATTTTGAAAATGAGAATCATACCAATGAAAATCAAGAACATCAAGCTAAGATAGATATATCCAGCTCTATTCACTACCAAGGCAAGTTAAATATGCAACATGAATTTATGGTTAGCAGCAAGATATCTCAAACAATATTGATCTATATACATAGTTACATTGGACTTAAGTAACTGAAGCTGCATTTTAATTTTTAAAACATATAATGCAGTGAGACTTCAATTGCACAACGAATGATATCATATCACACTGCTGTTTTTTTCCCTCAATCTAAATGCCAATGTATCGTCAATGTATGCACTGATGTTTTGAAGTTCACCTAGTTACCAATCAAATAGTTTTGTTGGCTCTTGGGGAAGTGGAAAACCACAATCAAATCAAGTCGCTAAAGACAATCACAAATATGCCACTCAACTTCGGAACTCGATAGCTAGTTCATTTTGACGACATGTAGTGACATCAAACTAAACTGAACATCTATTTTGTTCTATTTTTACAAAATCAGTGTGAATTTTAGTTCGTCCTTACATTTTTTAAAATGAATACAAAAATAGTAAGAATACCAGAGCCAAACCAGTACAAGGGATGACCAAAGAAACCAACCTTGAGAGGAGGGGGGCAAGGGGCCAAGTATTTCCTTCTTGACTTTGCTGTCATCACCTATGATAAGAAGCGTGAGACCAGCAAAACCTGAGGAGCAGACTACTGGTGTGACTAAGCATCAATTTCAACTGTGCATTTATCTATAGATTTCTACAAAAAAGAGAGGCTTCCAATTGCTTTGACATGTGAACAAAATAAAACATTAAGCTCCCATGTTTATCTTTACAAACCATCGATGGCAGACCCAAGATTTGAATCCAATTTATGCCTAACTAAAAAAATCTCTCAATTTATGCCTAATTAAAAAATCCCTTATCTCGTTAATCTAAGTGGTTTTACCAAATCCAGTCCAATTGTACATGCAAAAAACAAATTTCTGAAGGTGAAACAGGAAAGTAAAAAAAGAATCTTCCATGTTTAATGGGGATACACACTGTCAGGATATTAGTACTGTAGCTTAGCAGAAAGAATTTCTTCAAATAATTATGATAACATGGGAAGTGAGTTTCTTATCAAACAAATGATGGTATATTTTTATCACACTTTCAACTGTTTTCAAATGCATGCATAATAGTTTACATTCTTGCATTGTAACTTGGTAGATGGACAGATGAATGCGGGTGGGTTATTAGAACAACATGTGACTTTAGAATTTGCACCAAATAATGTTTTTAATTAGATATCACGAATAATGAAGCTAGAAATACCTGCTTGGGCTTGAGGTCTTGTTCCTGCCAGCTCCTCCTCCATAAAATGGGTACTGAGGTCCTCCATATATATATTACAGAAGTTATATATAACAGACAAGAGAATCCAATTTAAGTGAATCCAATTTTTATATTATGCTCATGATAAAAAAATATGTTATCCACCCCTCTTTTCATTACTAAGTATCTGATGTTTTAGAAAGCTTAGTATTATCTACTACCTACTATGGTGCAAACGTTGATAGCATAGTGGTTGAGCACGCTAGTGTGGAGCTCCCCATCAGATGCCTGAGAAGCATCCATCTTTGATTCTTTGTCTTAATAAAGCAAAAACAAGCTTCCAATCTATAATCCATTTTTATCAATAAACTGGATGACCAAACCTGCCTTACCCCCCGGATCAAACCTCATGAATCTTTAGCAGATCAGAGATGGAACGTTGTGGTTTGATGCACACAAAGCAATTGCAAATCGAGTTAATGAAACACCAAGTTCAGAGGCAATAGTCTTCTGGCCATTCACTTTTCAAAGTGTCTCATCAACCAGTGATCTGTTAGCCAGGTTGTGGAAAGAGAAATGGATTCGAAGTATGAGAAAAGAATCAGCCATAAAAACACTCAAAATGAATTATAGCTAGCAGGTACATAATGTATATTATTAGAATAAATAGAAGGACAAGAAAGCAGAAGTAATTATCAGCTCCGCTGTCCTACAAAATTATGGAATCCTACAATGCGGCATCAACCATTGCTGATCTAAAAATATGATTAATACAACTGTTTCAATAATCCAGAGCTATAAGCCACATTTGATTAGCAGTGTAGTTGAACATTGAGGTAACTAATAACAACAATAGTAGAAAGAGAGTACGTGTAGGATCTGTATTTCAATGTTGATTTAAATTTAAAATAACACACAAAAAGAAGCCATATATCAGTATTATGAGCTCAATTATGGTGGAAGGATGTGCGGGTAAGGGGTGCATAATGGACATAACAAGTGGAAAACAAAGCATGTTTTGTCAAAATAATACATACTGCAATTAATCAAATAGTAGAATAACACATACCTCTTTGAATTTTGAACAGTATTCTCCAAATACTAAGTGAAATCATGTACCTGAACAAGAATATAAACCTGAAACATGTTACTAAAGCCTGAATTTGACAACTTGTCAACATGACAACGCCCTTTGAAGAGGGGAGAACAAAAGGATCCCATTTAACTTTTTAATTCGACATACCTTAGAAACTGGGACTTGGCAACTGAAGGATATCCCACCATCATCATGTTTATATAACTGCAGGCCAAACATAAATTTCAATATGAAAAATATCATGTAATAAGAGCATAATGCAATGCATCACTAACCCTCTCAAGTGCATTCCATTTTTCAGATTCTTTTCAATGCCACGAAGCAATAATAGAACTACTTCCTTCATTCAGAGATGTCCATATAAAGATGGATCAAGTGAAATTCCTAGGTAATCAAACATGTCTTTTCTCTTTTATTTTTCTTCCATCTTTTTTCTGGTCTTCCCGTGAATAGATAGGTGCATTTTCCTATTCAATCAGAAGTGATGCACTGTTTGAAATATGGACAGTTCGACAGTAATTTTAGGAACACATAAATGAATTTCACATTAATTGAGAAAACATGGGTAGAATCAAGCAAAATAGGCGAAGCTATGGGGGAGCGAGTATGTCGTTAGGCTGCGGAAGAGGCGGATGACCTGTTGCACTGAGGTGATGAGTGAAGGATATGTCTGTTGTGCTGCTCTGGAGAGGAAGTGTTACCTCTGATGGTCAGAGAAGTGAGGAAGACACCGAGGCAACATCTAGGAGCTGTTCGTTTGTCAATGCAAGCATATAGTGTTTCTATTCTATTAGAAAGAACATATTGCGTTTTAGTAGCTGTAAGCATTAACCTGTCCCTCAGCATACAAAAGTTTTTTTTTTCCAGATAACAGTAAGGAAGTTGAAACAATAAAAAGGTCAGTCGTTTTGGTTTCTTACAAGGTAGAGATCCAGGTAATCCAGCTGCAAGTCCTTGAGTGTTTTCTGGAGTGCTGGCCGAACCCTATCAGGAGCCAGCTCGGTGCACCTGAAAGCAGACAAATATCGATCAAATTTCGGAGATTGGAGCAATATATTCAGGTATTTAGCGCAACGGTATAAACTCTGCGTGTAGTGTAGGTACCATAGCTTCGACGTCACAAACAAATCTTTCCTGTTGATCCCAGCGCAAGTGCCTGAGAAACTGAACGTATCCTTTGCTCCTTGTCTGTCTTGTTTACCGCCGGAGCCGGCACAAGTCACAGCGCCACACCCGCGGGGAGGGGGAAGGCGAGACGCGGCGGGCTTCGCTCATCGAGGTTTGCGACCTTCTCCTGCTCCTTCCCTGGTTCTGCATCTGCCTGCGCGTACGTTGCTCTCCCTCCCCTGTTGATTTGGTGCCGAGCTCTATCTAGCTTCGTGCTCATGGACGGGGTCCGGGCGCGAGGCAGCCGATTGCTTGGTGGCCTAAGGTTGGGGGAGCGGGCAGCGCGAGCGGGGCGGACGCGACGTCGGGAGGACGGGGCGCGGCACGCAGGGGAGGAAGGCATCAATGTCGGGAGGGCGGGCGGGGATTGCGCTGGTCGTTGGCGATGATCTCCACCCGGTCGTGCTGCCACACGCCGACGGACGAGTAGGTGGTGCCGAAATCGATCCCGATCGCCGGACCCTTGCCCTTCGCCATTACCACCAGCTAGAGAATGGCTCGATGAAGAGGGCAATGTGGCATTGAGTGCGGCGACAAATGAGTGTGAGGCCCACCACGGCTGTTACCCCCCACGATGACGGTGGTGTTCGAACGACATGGTGGACGACGAGGAGGCCCGCGGCCACGCGCTCGATGCAGCCCCACGCCCACATCGGGCGCAGATCTACAATCTTGGGCGGGGGTACGGGGCCGAGGGGAGGGGGCTCGACGGCGATCACGCCAGGACTGCAAATCACGTGATGGGGGCGGAGGGGCGAGCGACGGATGGATCACGGCGGGTCTCAGGATTGTTGGGGGATGCGGCGAATGGATTGCGATGGTCGCGGCGCGATTCGCGGAAGGATTTGCGGCGGCGAGGATTCCGGACGGGTGGGTGGAGGCGGGATTGGCGGAGGTCGTGCACGCGGAGGCAGGGGCGGGGGCGGTCTACACTTAGCTCTTAATAGTTGTATATATATATATATATATATATATATATATATATATATATATATATATATATATATATATATATATAAGCAAAGACCTTCTCGTTGCCCCTCCACTCAATGTTCACGAGGGCAAAGGACTTGTATAGTTCAACCATGTTGTCTACAACAGATATGTCTGGTGAAGCTGCAATAGCTAGTTCTAAAACTAGTAGTTAACAATACGAGATGTTTGATGTTTGAGGCCAGGTGAGCTAGATCCAACCAAGAGTCTCCGTCTTTCAAATAGCTCATGCCTAGTGGGGAGTCTGATGAGTGCACTGCCTTCCTAGATAGGTTATCTTCTAAATAGATCCTATTCGGTACACCATGTCCGATGCACACTAGATGGTAAGATGCTACGCAAATTCCTTCAACTACAATTTAGTGCACTTTATACGTTTGGTGAAAAAAGTCTAGTGCACTTGCACCACTAGCAATTTATCCAATACATAATTTATCCAATACATGTTATCTTTGATATGGATTTGCTCTCAACTTTGTCTTGACCTTTCATAGAGCTATCTAGCATTAGTTTTTATATATAGGTGCGCACCACATCCACTAACTAGGCCATGTTTGTTTCGGATTATAAACCTGCCCAGATTATATAATCTAGAGTAAATAATCCAGCAAGTAAACAAACACCTAGATTGTATATCCAAATTATAATATAAAACCCAGATTATGATAATCTCATAATCTCGTCAAGAGTAGCTTATTTGAGATTATTTTTGGTAAAAGATCCACTATCCATAATTAGGTTAATTCATAAAATTACAAGGTCTGACATTCTTTATTTCCTCAACGCAGGCTCCCCAATGCACGCAGGCAGGCTTCTCCTCCCCCAACCCTTCCTTGCTTGAACTCACCTCCATGGATGGCAGTCTGGACACAGGCACCGCGGGGCACGACTGGCTCTAGGTGCGGCCTAGGTGCTGGCACGCTACCATCACATGGGTGTGGCCTCACCAACATAGACATAGGAACCGGTGTGGGCACCGTAACCACGAGACGCAGCGCGGGCACGCTCGACGCACGACAAGCGCCCGTTGTTGCTGCCTTGACTTGGCCACCGAAGAAGCCATTGCTTCTCCTTTACACGACACCGACTCCGAAATGGCAGAGCAACAAGGGTATTCTTGCATTTGTGTCTAAAAGATTAATAATACGCATTTATATAATCTGAGCAACCAACCAGCTACATACAATTAATAATCTCGACAAATTATAATCTAGATTATATAGTCTATAAGCTGAAATAAATAAACTCCTAGTCTGAACTAGGTAAAGCTACCCATTCATGCTTCTTTTATAGCAAGGCTAAAGGAAAACCAAACATTCTAACTAAGTGTCCATCAACACCATTTGCACTTAAAACCAGCGTTTTCCGTAACTTTTGCATTCGTCATTTAAACAACAAAACTAAATACAATCCATAAGGGCATGCGAACCATATGCGCCCGAACAATTGTCATTATTGGGACCTAAGCTACCTCTATAAGACACGTGTTAATCACAATTGTCATTATTGGGACCCAAGCTACCTCTGTAAGACATGTGTTAATCACAAATACTCTTAGCCTGTTTAGGAGTGAAGTATTTTTATAATTTCTAAACAATAACATGAATTTTGGTAATACCATAGTATTTTATGTCATAGTGTGTTTGGTTGCATTTCTGAAAACTATATTTTCAAAACCATGGTATTCTAGATAACATGGTATTTTTGGAGTATTAGAAACTTCACTCTGACCCAAAGTTTTTTTTCTAACATGGCTAGCTTTTATCTAATACTATGGTTTACAATATTGTATCTAAACAATGTTTCTCAAAACCATAATATTTTTGGAGCTGTCAAAACCACGGTATTGTCATGACAATTACAAGTATAATATTGTAAAACCATGATTTTAAGAAACATTGTTACCAAATAGACCCTCTAGAGTTATTAATCACTTAAACTCAATTAGTGACTTAGATGCTTTCGGTCGATGAAAAGCCAACCTTTTTCGAGGAGACAGCTGAGTAGCCGAGCCTCCAACAATATACTATCTTAAAGAATTTAAGCTAACAGATTCTCAGGAGAGGTGAAATTTGCGACGGCCAAACGAAACAAGTGGCTGGCCTTTTTGTCAACCCGAGACGGCAGCCACCTAACCTGACACGAATCGCCGGATCATGAACGATCTTGGTACGGAGCGCCGCCTCATTGGCCTCCTTCGATGCCTTATTTTGTTATTCTAATACGTATATACTTATAGATAATATGGAAAGCCGGCAGGTAAGGCGTCGGCACCGATTCTGCAGCTCTCTTCTGCCACCACGGAGGAGACCCTCTTCTCAATTTCCGGACTGCTGTCCAACGGCAGAATATTAGGCTTAGCTGGACTTTATGATTTCTCCAACTAAAAGCGGTTGTTGGCTATATTCCCCAACCCAATATAGTAAACCACTACACTACACACATTTAGGCCCTGTTCGAATTCCACTAGATAAACTTTAGCAGCTTTTTAGCTATTTTTAGCCATTTAACGATCTAAACATGAGAGCTAATGATGGTGTGATAAAATTTAGCACATATTATCTCATAAGCTGCTCAAGGGGTGCTAAAAGAAGCTAAACGTGGGCTACGGAACCCTAATTTCCACTCATACCCTCTAACTCCATTCTCTTTCTCTCCGCATTAGGGGGCATGTGTGTCTTTTTATTCTAATATACTAAACTTTATTAGAGTAGTCCAAACACCCCAATGAGCTAAACTTTAGCACTTCAATTCATATGGTTAAAGTTTAGCAGGAAGCTAAAGTTTATCAGTAAGATTGAAACGAGGCCTTAGAAGATGAGATACTTAAGGGTTACATATATTGTTTATTTGTTGCCATTTTTATATACTTAGATGTAATGTATATTTAATACTCCGAAATGAGAAAATATTTTATAATTTAAAACTGAGGGAGTGCATGATTTCAGAGCATTTCAAGAACAGAGGTGCCATACTGAGGTGGTCATGACCATGTCTCGGACCAGGAAAAAGATCACCCATCCCATGCCACAATTTCGAATACGCAATTCAAGAATTTTACTGTCAGAAAACGATGAATGATCACAATAGCTAGCCCTATACACTGTGACGCCGAGACTACTCACAAATTTACAAGGTTAAAGTTAGCTACACCTGCACCGCAATCGAACCACGCACGGCACGACGCATGTGTATCATGTCATGACCCTCCGCCGGCCGGCGCGCGCCGCGCCACCGCGTCTTCTCTCTGCTGCTCGTCTCTTATGGCCTCGATCATCGCGACCACGCGCTGCAGGACGGCCTCCTGGTCGTCGTCGTCGTCGTCGCCGGGGGCGGTCACCGCATCGGCGCCCCTGTCGCGGTCGGCGGCGTAGAGGCTGGCCACGGCGCAGCGGCACACGGGGCAGGAGTTGCGGACGTCGAGCCAGCGGTCGATGCAGGGCGCGTGGTAGAGGTGGCCGCACGCGGGGACGACCCTGACGCCGTCGTCGTCGCCGAAGGCGTCGAGGCAGATGGGGCAGTCCTCGGGCAGGCCCTTCTTCCTGGCGGCCGCGGCCGCGTACGGCAGCACGGGCGGCAGCGCGGCCGCGGAGGGGCGGAGGAAGAGCGACACGCCCGGGACGACCAGGTCGCGCATGACGCGGCGGCGCGCCCCCGCGATGGCCCGCTGCCGAGCGCAGCGGCAGTAGGTGCAGAGGAGGACGAAGCAGAGCAGGATGGACACGAACACCACGGCCGTGGCCGCGCCCGACGACAGGTTGAACTGCGCCCGCCCGCTGCCGCCGGACACAGGGCCGACCGCCGGCGTGGCGTGCGCGTCGCCCAGGGCCAGACGCCTACTCGTTCGGGCCGTGGCCATGCACAGCCGTGATCGGCTGCTCTGTGTGCGCGGGCGGCGTGGCGATTGGCGAGGGCAGGGAGAGTTTTGCCTGGGTCATGCGTCGCGTACTCGTATATGTTTGTAGGCTTGTAGCGTTTGTAGCTGGAGCAATATGCCGGCTCGCGTCGCGCCTCGTCTGTGCCTCTGTGGTAGTGTGCGGCCGAGGCATGTCGCTGTAGGTGTACAGCTTTGCATGTGAAAGAAAAAGGGTTGTTTCAATCAGTGGCGTGGCGACGGACTTTTGGGCTCACAAATGGTGTGCTTTCAGAGTGGTTAGGCCGATTTAGAAGGCATTAAATAGATCCTAAGTGGTTTTCGATGGATTCACTTTGGTTTGACCTGTTAGTATGCTGCAAACAGAGAGCGACGTACAGTAGCATGATGTTTGGTTCCGGTAAATTGTTTCGTGATCGATTTACACTGCTATCAAATAACGTTAGTTGTTGTTTGGTTCGGCCAAAATGTTATCGTCTCCCATGGGATCGGATACAAGCCTTCACAACATCGTTACCACCGCTCTACCAACGTAATCAATTACACCTGCACGTTTTTCTCTCCGCTCGTGCATATTCCGGCAACCAAACAAATGGAGGTAATCATTGCACCGAAGCATATGCCACCCACAATTCATTCCATTGCCGTTACCATTCTCGAAGCCAAACCAAACACCACCTAGATTTTTGCGTGGAAACTCTTGTCAAAGTCAACTAACATTTTTTTTGGAAGCGGTTGGCAGAGCTCCTATAGCTTCACTCTCAACGAGAATCACTCCGCAGATAGTAGGGTGGAGTGAATCTAGTCTTTTATTCTATACTAAAAAGTGTGAGCTAAAAAATCTGCTTCCTACCACTCCCAACCTACTCTCCACTCTTGAACCTTTTAAAAATCACTTTACAGCCTATTTGCCAAACAATTTTCGTCAAATGATTCACTTATGTTAGAGAATCACTCATAGTCACTCTATTAGAGATTCAGCTCTTGGAGCTAAAGAATCATGTAGCGGGGCTCCACCAAACGAGTACTAGAAGAGTTTAAGAAATGCCGTAAATATATGGGTTTTTAATACTTTCTTTCGTGCAATTTACAATATCGTATGTATGCCTCCGGCGCTAGTGCCAGTCACGGTGCAGCTAGTTTTTGACAATTCTACAATGAAAAGCTAATTTGCAGCGTGCCACGCCCACGCGGACACGGTCGTAGTTATCCAGCGCATGCGACCTAACCTTCGAATTCAGTCGCCGTCACGGCGGGGGCCAGGCAAGAGGCAACGCCAGTCAGGCAGCGGCGCGCCCCACCTTTTCTATCCATGCCATCTCACGAAACGGACAAGTGACGTTACACGGCCGCACGTACAGCCGATTTCGTGCGCTGCGCATTGACGAGCAGACACTCACGGCGGCTAAATTTTAACGACTGTCACATACAGATTGTTTAGATGTTAGTTAGAGATATTAAATATAGTCTAATTATAACACTAAATATAAAGATGAGAACTAAACGACAAGACAAACATATTAAGCCTAATTAGACAATGATCCGCTTAGGTGGTGCTACAATAAACATTTATTAATCATAGAATAATTAGGCTTAAAAATTGTCTTGATGTTTAGTCTTTAGTTATATAATTAGTTTTATAATTATAATATATTTAATAATCGAAATAGGCATTCAAACATATACATATGAGGTGACACAAGCTAAACTTTAGTCTCTATAATTAAACACCGACTAGTCATATCAGACTATTCTCGTAAGTGGAGGGCTTTTATTTCATCGTCTATTTTTTTGCTTTTTAACAGTGTATCTGTAGTTTCGAAACAATATTTTACGCATTTATTTATGTCCACCGATAAGAACAACCTCAAGAAGCCATTTTTTTTGCTTAACTGCCCATATTAGTGGCCATCGCCAAAATCGTCTACTCTTCAACCTTCCTACCGAATTAGAGCCGCATGCTGGTCTTGTGCTAAGATGGCGGCACCGATGTGTGTGTCCGTTTGAGCACAAGCATATGTTAGAGAATTTGAGGTTGATCCAAATAATAGTTTCTATAAATTTTAAAGGCTCACTCACACATGTAAGCATCGCCGCCCTTCTTCTTGTAGTATCTCTTCTTCTCCTTCTTCTTCCCCTTCTTGTCGTCGCCCCTGTCACTATCACTTGAATTTGGACATTTAGCAATAAAATGACCGGACTTACCACACTTGTAGCACACCCTCTTGGAGCGGAGTTTGTAGTCCTTCCCCCTCCTTTGCTTAAGAATTTGACGGAAACTCTTGATGATTAGCGTCATTTCCTCATTGTCAAGCTTAGAGGCGTCGATTGGAAGCCTACTTGGTGTAGACTCTTTTTCTTCTTCCGTCGCCTTGAATGCGACAGGTTGCACCTCGGGTGTGGAGGTGACACCTTGCTCCAAGTTAATAATATGTTTGGAGTCTTTGATCATAAGTTCAAAGCTCACAAACTTACCAATTACTTCCTCGGGAGACATCTGTTTATATCTAGGATCTCCACAGAATAGTTGCACTTGAGTGGGATTACGAAAAACAAGTGAACTAAGAATGACCTTGACCATTTCATGGTCATCCTACTTGGTGCTCCCGAGGTTGCGCACTTGGTTCACCATTGTTTTGAGCCGGTTATACATTGCTTGTGGCTCTTCTCCTTTGTTGAGGACGAAACGACCGAGCTCCCCCCCATCGTCTCCCGCTTGATGATCTTTGTCACCTCGTCCCCTTCATGCACCGTCTTGAGGACGTCCCAAATTTCTTTGGTCGTCTTTAACCCTTGTACCTTATTATACTCCTCTCAATACAAGGAGGCGAGTATAGTTGTGGCTTAGGAGTTAAAGTGCCTAATTTGGTCGGCCTCGTCCGAGTCGTAGTCCTTGTCCCATACCTTCGGTAACTGCGCTCCATACTCAACAATATTTAAAGAGAAATGTGCCCTTGGGCCATTTCTATAATTGTTTTGGTGATTAAGTGTCCAACACAAATGTTTTGAACTCTTATGTGATAAACAAGCAAAAGGTGCAAATCAAAGACAAGGTATGTTTCTAGACTTAGTGAATTGTTTTTTAGTACTAACATGGTTATCTAAGTGCTAAAAACAGTGCCGAGGAGAGAAGAAATGAATTGGAAAAGAGTTGGCTATGTACAACCAACTCTAGCTCGGTCTGGCACACCAGACTGTCCGGTGGTGCACCGGACAGTCTCCGGTGCCCCAGGCGAGCCTCCGGTGAACTACCTACTCTCGGGAATCGACGGAGTCGTACGACTATAATTCACCGGACTGTCCGGTGGTGCATCGGACTGTCCGGTGAGTCATCCGCGGCGAACTCGTCGCTCTCGGGAAAAGTAACAAGGCGACGTGGCTATAATTCACCGGACTGTCTGGTGGTGCATCGGACTGTCCGGTGAGCCAACGACGCCAGCGCCAACGGTCGTTCGCGTGATCAACGCGCGACATGTGGCTGCTCCAACGGTCGGCTGGGTGAACCGAACACTGTCTGGTGCGCCAACCGGCCTCGAGGAGCAATGGTCGGTTGTGCTCGATTTGGAAGGAAATCGCGCACCGGACATGCTATAATGGCTGTCCGGTGGCGCACCGGACTGTCCGGTGCGCCACTTGACAGAAGGTAAGGATAGCCTTCCATGTTGATCTCCAACGGCTCCTAGCTGCCTTGGGGCTATAAAAGGGACCCCTAGGCGCATGGAGCAGGCACCCAAGCATTCACTAAGCATACTAAGACATCCAGACTCCGCTCCCACGCATTTGATTCGTCGTGTTAGTGATTTGAGCTCCATTCGAGTTGTGAACTCCCCGTGTTGTCATTTGAGCTCAAGTCTTCACTTGTGTGCGTGTGTGTGCTGCGGATTGAATCTTGCGTGTGTTGCTTTTCCCTCCCTTACTTTTGTGTTTCTTTTGTGATCATCACTGTAAGGGTGAGAGGCTCCAAACTGTGGAGATTCCTCGCAAACAGGAAAATACTCTAAAGGAAAAGACCGTGGTATTCAAGTTGATCATTGGATCACTTGAAAGGGGTTGAGTGCAACCCTCGTCCACTGGGACGCCACAACGTGGAAGTAGGCAAGTGTTACTTGGCCGAACCATGTGATAAAAATCACGTGTCTCTTGTGTTGCTCTCTTTGGAATTGTTGTGTTCACAAGAACTCGCTTCAAAGCTACTTAGTCGCACTAACACTCTAATAACTAAGTTTTGTGGCTATTTAGTGTTTGATTTTACAGGATCACCTATTCACCCCCCTCTAGGTGCTCTCAATTGGTATTAGAGCCGTACTCTTCATCTAAGGGACTAACCGCCTGAAGAGATAGATCCTAAGGGAAAGGGGATGGTGGTCAATGACAAGGAAAAGGAGTTAGTCTTCAACGAGCTAAGAGACGACAAGCCTACCGACTCAGGCTCGAGTCAAAAGAAGAGAGACGGGAAGAAGAAGAGGCGCATCAAGAAGATCATCTACTACGACAGCGATGCCTCGTCTTCTTCACCACGGGACGACGATGACTCCTCGTCAAAGAAAAAGACGGTTAATCAAAATTATTTATTTGGTTATTCCCGTATTCCGTACAATTCGAATGATCATTTGCTATCAATTCCACTTGGGAAACCCCCACATTTTGATGGAGAAGACTATTCTTTCTGGAGTCATAAAATGCGTAGTCATTTATTTTCTCTCCATCCTAGTATTTAGGAGATTGTTGAAAACGGAATGCATTTTGATAGTACTGACAATCCTGTTCTCATAAATGAGCAAATTCATAAAAATGCCCAAGCTACTACTATCTTGCTAGCTTCACTTTGCAGGGATGAATATAATAAGGTGAGTGGCTTGGACAAGGCTAAGCAAATCTGGGACACCCTCAAGATACCTCATGAGAGAAACGACGCCACTATGATCACAAAGATGGAACCAACTCAGACCTACAACAGGCTCAAGACTCTGGTCAACAAGATTCGAAGCTATGGAAGCACAAGATGGATGGACCATGATGTCGTCTGACTCATGCTAAGGTTATTTACCGTAATCGACCCCCATCTTGTGAATCTTATTCGTGAAAACCCTAGGTACACCAAAATGATGCCCGAGGAGATCCT
Source organism: Zea luxurians (assembly GCA_029449295.1). Classification (NCBI taxonomy): domain Eukaryota; kingdom Viridiplantae; phylum Streptophyta; class Magnoliopsida; order Poales; family Poaceae; genus Zea; species Zea luxurians. The sequence continues at coordinate 61,805,613 of JAOPSE010000022.1, forward strand.
CGGAAAGTTTGTAAGCGGGCGCATGATGGTGAAGGAGGCGTGTTACGTGGATGACGCGCTAAACGGACCACTGCCCATCTACGAGCCGCAACCCGTTGCTCTCAAAGCAACAAGCAGCAAGGAGGCGCTACCAAGCAAGGTAGCACAAGTGGAGGCTGCTGGACTCAATGAGGAAGAAATGGCGCTCATTATCAAGCGCTTCAAGACCACGCTCAAAGGACACAAAGAGTACCCCAACAAGAATAAAACAAGAGGAAAGCGTTCATGCTTCAAATGCGGTAAGACTGGTCATTTAATTGCTCAATGTCCCGATAATGAAAATGATCAGGCACAAGAAAGACATGGAAAGAAGGAGAAAAAGAAGAATTACAGGAAGGCGAAGGGCGAGGCACATCTAGGAAAGGAATGGGACTCTGACTGCTCTTCATTAGACTCTGACGACGAAGGACTTGCTGCCTCGGCCTTCGACAAGTCTTCACTCTTCCCCAACGAACGTCATACATGTCTTATGGCTAAGGAGAATAAGGTACATATTTGAGACACTCCCAAGTACACTTCATCTAGTGATGAAGAATCTTCTGATGATGAAGTAGACTACACTGACCTGTTTAAAGGACTAGATAGAGCTAAGGTAGACAAAATTAATGAATTAATTGATGCTTTAAATGAAAAGGATAGATTGTTAGAAAAGCAAGAGGATATTTTATATGAGGAACATGACAAGTTTGTTGATGTTCAAAAATCTCTTGCTTTAGAAGTTAAAAGGAATGAAATGCTATCCTCTGAGTTATATGTTGTCACACCCGGGCTTTAAGGAATAAAGCCGGGTGCATCTCATACATGCGCCAAAGAAGACAACATATATAATCACAGAGTGTATAAAGATAAATGTCACAATAAAAGCAGAGTACTTATTACATAGCGAAAGTCTTACAAAATAAGAAATAAATATAGCAGGATCTAAAATCCATCCTTGGCGCCAGAAAGCTGACTGGGAGACGCCACCTAGATCAAGTCGAAAGCCTCAGTGTTAGGCGGCTCCTCTTCGACCACCTGTTCTTCTCCTGGGGGGTGTGAGACAGCAAGAGTGAGCTCACACATGTTCATCGCTCAACAAATTGTGGGGAATAATGTGACATGAACTCACCAAAGGTGGGAGTTCATGAAGTGTAAGGCTAATAAATAAAATAAAGGTTGAAGCTGAGCATAGCTTTTATAAGTTGGTCAAAATTTTATTAGCAGTTACTAAGTGTAAGTAAATACCAAACCTTAGAAATAATAAGTAAAAGTAATAATAAAATAATCCCAAATGCAATGAGATGACAAATTAAGTTTAAGTTCCATAAATTAATCATGTGAGTGTCCGAGCCGCTCATGACCGTGAGCACGGCTAGTATACCAGTTTTACACTCTGCAGAGGTTGCACATCTTTACCCATAAGTCGTGTTACCCATTTGCCACAGAGTTGATCAGACCCCATACACCTCTACCTAGGAAGCGAGGCAGGGTACCACTACGAGGCCTTTACAAAGTTCCACTATCTTCAGAAAACTCGCTACAGTTTATAGGAAGCTCCAGTGCAAGAATCCCTCGCCTGACCGCCATCGCAGCAAAATCAACCCAAGGACCTCCCTACACTGACCACTCCCCTACTGCCCTTGCCTTTTTCGGGTAAGGTAGTCATCCACTAGCTTTCCTAGTTAATCAGCCAAGGGCGTCCCATTAAACCCTTGCGGTAGCACTGTTTTCCCGGGTGGTTCTCCATGTTCCCATTAACATAATGATCTTATCATGAACAGTAAAGAATAAACAGATAATAAAAAGTATGACAATGAATGATGAATATCTCTATACCCAAAGCCACATAAAGCATAGCATGAACTACCCAAAAAATTAGTAGTAAAACCAGTGGTGAAACAAGGTATAAAGATAGTCAAAATCTAGGGTAACCTATTAGGTCCCACCAAAATTAACCTATGCAGATCATTATGATTAATAAGAACATGAATGGGTAAAAGAAGTGATCAAGGGCACAACTTGCCTTCCATGAGCTCCTGCTCAGCAGTCTCTACCAGCTGAACCTCAGAATCCTCTATAGCTTGCTCGTCTACTCGCATCAATACAATACATACATAGTATAGCAAAAATTAACATCACACCAAACATGTAAATAAAATACACAGTAATAATCTAGATATTAAAATGAGATCATAGGAACTAGAATCATTAATTTTGGAGTTATAGATTTTAAGATATGAATTTCTGAATGTTTTATGTATTTAATACATGATTAAGTAAAAGAATAATTTTAATGTGTCTTTCATGCCAAAACAGAGGCACAAATGGGTAGACAATAATATTATGAAAATTTAGGAACTGGAAAGGACCAATTTGGAGTTCATATGGATTTTCTACAATTTAAACAAGTTTCTGCATTTAAATATGTACTAAAAACTATTTTCTAAATGATTTTCCTGGTTATATTAATTATCTGGACTAGGCGTCATTTCCTGGTAAGCTTAGGGGCTCTGGCGCAAGATTCCACAGACTCAGTGAATAGTACTCTCTGAATGGCGGGTTGATTGGTGAATTCCTCGGGGACTCTTTAGCAAAACTACCAATGCGAAAGGGTACGCGTCAAACCTGGCCGTTGGATCGTTAATGGACGCCCTAGATCAGATCCGACGGCTACTCGAACTGCTTCCACCGAACAACGTTGATTCCTAGATCTACGGTCATGATTTTAAATAACCCTGATCTAATCCGATGCACACGATACGGGATCGACGACTCAGATCTAAAAACCAAAGCGGTATTCTCTCTTTTAATCCCGACCGTTCAACTTGGATCGACGGCAGGCGCTCACCCTCTCCCCCCTGAGCTATCCCGCGGCGGCACTATGCCCTAAGCGCGGCGGAGGACACGTCGGCGTTCTCTCATCTCACACCGTAAGGCGCTAGATCCTAATTTGAATCGCGCAATATCACACCGAGGGGAAAAGCGAACGGAATGGCACTGAACCTTACCTCGGTTCACAGTGAGAAACCCTCTGTCCACGAGGTGGCGTGGGTCCGCGGCGGTCCTCCAACTACGACGAGAAATTGCGGCCGCCCCGAGGATCAATCCCGCCAAAGACCAGCAGAGACGTCCTCCTGGTGACTCGACGAAGCCCCACGACCTTTCCCCAAGGCCCCAACAGCGACGAAGTCAAGGTTAGGTTGCAGCGGGTGTTGCCTGTGCCGCACACGGCAACGCGATGGTACTTGTGGAGCAGCGGCAGTGGTAAACGCTCGATAGGGCGGTCCTTGCGGTGCGGCCGGGTCTTTATCCCCCCTGCGCTGGTGGACCCTGGACCCGGTATCCCCGCGGTGGTTGCAACGGCGCCCGAGAAGCGCGTGAAGCTCGCAGCGAGTCCGTGCGGTCGCGAGGGAGAGGAAAACGCCGACACGATGGACCCACCCGTCAGTCAACGCACGCGAGCACAAATCGGCAGAAGAAGCAAGGGAATAAGGCACTGCCAGAGAGGACCCACGTGTAAGCGAGGCGAAATGTGCGCGCGTAGAGACCTGCCCGCGGGGTCCACACGTCAGCGCTGTGTGGTGTGAGTAAGACTGGGCCGCGCAGGGGAAAAACTAATGGGCTGAATTCCAGTCCCAAGCCCAGTTAGGTATGTTTATCTTTTTCCATTTTATTTTCCACTTCCCTTTCTCTATTCCCAATTCAATTTGAATTTTGAATTTGAATTCAAAGTTGTGCCTAATTTATTCTCAATTAATATTGTGGAATTTAGGATACAATTTTTTTGAAACATAATTATATATATATATTATATCATTACTCTTCTTCTCATTTTCAAAAACCTTAATTTTAAATTTAGGGTTTAATTCCACTTCTAAAAATTATTATCTTATTATTATTACCTTATTATTTTATTTAATGCACAAACATATAACTCCAACATGATGCATATTTTTTTATCCTTTGTTTTAATTCATCTCTCTACCTATGTATGCTCTTCTTATGATGCAAATATGGCACATAAAATAAGGATATCCGATATAGTTTCACTACTCTTACAATTTGGGTATTACAAATCCTACCCCCCTTAAAAATAATCTCGTCCTCGAGATTTAAGAAGATCTAGGGAAAAGATGGGGGAAGTCTATGCGAAGCTCTTCTTCTCTCTCCCAAGTAGCTTCATCTTCACCATGGTGACTCTATTGTACCTTGCACATCTTAATCACCTTATTTCTTGTAACTCGAGTCAAAGTGTCTAGAATCTTGATAGGGTACTCCGCATAAGTCAGATTATTTTGAACACTAAGGTTCTCCATTGGTAGCTGCTCCTCAGGTACCCTGAGGCACTTCTTTAGCTGAGACACATGAAATACATCATGTACATCTGACATGTGATCGGGTAGTTCTAGCTGATATGCATCTTCTCCCACTCGCTTTAAGATCAAGAAAGGTCCAATGAAGCGAGGGGACAACTTTCCTTTAACTTTAAATCTCCTCATACCCCGGATCGGTGACACTTTCAGATACACGTGATCACCCTCCTTAAATTCTAGTAGTCTTCTCCTATTATCAGCATAGCTCTTTTGCCTTGATTGTGCAATTCTCAAATTCTCCCTTATCATTCGAACTTGTTCTTCTACTTCTTGAATAAGTTTAGGCCCAAAGAACTGTCTTTATCTAGTTTGATCCCAATACAGTGGTGTCCTGCACTTTCTGCCATACAGAGCCTCAAATGGTGACATCTTCAAACTGGCCTTGTAGCTATTATTATAAGAGAACTCTGCATATGGTAAGCTCTTATCCCAACTTACACCATGTTTAAGAGCACAAGCTCTTAACATATCCTCCAGCACTTGGTTAGTCCTCTCTGTCTGTCCATCAGTTTGAGGATGGTAGGCTGAACTAAAATTCAACTTTGTATCCAAGCTCTCATGCAACTTCTTCCAAAACTGAGAAGTAAACTGTGATCCTCGATCAGACACAATCTTCTTAGGTACTCCATGTAAACAAACTATCCGAGTCATATACAATTCTGCTAGCTTGGCTCCCGTGTAATTAGTCCTCATAGGTATGAAATGAGCCACTTTTGTCAATCTGTCCACAATTACCTAAATAGAGTCATACCCAGCAGGGGTGCGGGGTAGTCCAACAATGAAATCCATATCAATTTCTTCCCATTTCCACTCGGGTATCTTCAATGGGTGCAATAGTCTAGCTGGTCTTTGATGTTCGGCCTTAACTCTTTGACACACATCACACTTAGCCACATGAGCAGCAACATCTCTTTTCAATCCATACCACCAATACTTTTGCTTCAAATTCTGATACATCTTAGTGCTACCAGGGTGGATAGAGTAATCAGAATCATGAGCTTATTTCAATATAGTCTCACGAAGGCTATCGATCTCCGGAACACATATCCGATCTTTGAACCATACAGTGCCTTGCTCATCCTCCGTGAATTCTGGCACTCGACCTTCCGTAATCAGATCCTTAATCTCTTGAATTTTAGCATCACCCACTTGACCTTTACGAATTTCTTGCTCCATGGTAGGTTCCAATTCAATGGTGACTCCTTCCATATGAGTAACATTTCCCAGGTTGAGTCTCTCAAAATCTTTTGCTAATTCCTCGGGTAGCTGGACAACAATAGCGGAGTGAACGTGCTCCTTCCGACTCAAGGCATCAACAACCAAATTCGCCTTGCCTGGGTGATAGTGAATCTCCAAATCATAATTCTTAATGAGCTCCAACCAACGGTGTTGCCTAAGGTTGAGATCCTTCTGAGTGAATATATACTTCAAACTCTTATGATCCGTATATACTTGACACTTGGTTATCATAATGTAGTGTCTCCAAATCTTAAGTGCATGCACAACGGCTGCCAGCTCTAAGTCATGAGTGGGGTAGTTCAATTCATGTTTCCGCAACTGACGAGACGCATAGGCGATCACATGTCCTTCTTGCATGAGCACACATCCCAATCCTTGTCCACATGCATCACAATAAATGTTAAATCCTTTCTGTAGATCTGGCATAACCAACACTAGTGGAGACATTAATCTCTTCTTCAATTGATCGAAGTTGTCTTGGCATTTCTCATCCCACTTAAATTCTCTTCCTTTCTCCAAAAGCGAGGTCATAGGTTTGGCAATCTTAGAGAACCCTTCAATAAATCTCCGATAATATCCTGCAAGTCCCAAGAAACTCCGAATCTCAGTAACGGTAGTGGGCACGCTCCATTCCATTATCTCCTTCACTTTAGCAGGATCCACTGCTATCCCTCCATTAGAAATGATATGTCCAAGGAATGGGACCTTGTCAATCCAAAACTCGCATTTGCTAAACTTGGCATAGAGTTGATTATCTCGTAGCTTCTGTAGCACCAACCTTAGATGTTCTTCATGATCACTTTCACTCTTAGAATAGATAAGAATATCGTCGATGAACACCACGACGAATCTGTCTAGATACTCCATAAACACCTTATTCATCAAATTCATGAAATAAGCTGGTGCATTGGTTAATCAAAATGACATAACAGTAAACTCATATAATCCATATCGGGTTGAGAAAGCCGTCTTGGGAATATCCGATGTTCTAATCTTCATCTGATGGTATCCCGACCGGAGATCAATCTTCGAAAATACCCTGGCACCTCTCATCTGATCAAATAAATCCTCAATATGGGGTAATGGATACTTGTTTTTCACAGTAACATCATTAAGTGATCTATAATCCACACACATCCGCTGTGATCCATCCTTCTTCTGTACAAACAGTACTGGTGCTCCCCAAGGTGAGGAACTCGGACGAATGTACCCTGCTTCCTGTAACTCAGTTAACTGCTTCTTAAGCTCCTTTAGTTCTTCTACAGCCATCATGTATGGTCGTTTAGAAATAGGGGCAGTTCCAGGTAAAAGATCAATCACAAACTTAACTTCCCTATCTGGTGGCATCCCTGGTAACTCCTCTAGAAACACATCCAGAAAATCTCTAACCACACGGATGTTATCACCAACAAACTCCTCAGCTATAAAGTATATCGCCCGTTTGGAAGAGGTGGTTACTGCAATTTGAACTTTAAACGTTTCTCCTTTAAGGCTAGTGAATTCTATAGTACCCCTACCACATGCTATAATGGCCTTTGCCTTCCTTAACCATGACATACCAAGAATTAGATCTATACTGCTGGCCTCTAATATTATAGCCGTAGCTCCAAATTCTCTTCCCATAATGGTTAATGTCAATCTACGTGTCATTTGATTTGCCTCAATAGGCCCTTTAGGTGTGATTACTATCATTGGTTTGATCATGTTTAGCAGTGATATCTCATTTGTATTAGCATATTGAGCATACATGAATGAATGTGTAGCACCAGAATCAAACAATATGGTTGCAGGAATTGCATTAACATAAAACATACCAAGTACGATGTCTGCACCATCAGGAGTAGCATCAACGCTGACTTGATTCACCCTAGCTATAGAATATCCCTTGCCAGGAGTCTGTTGCTTGTTCTTAGCTGGTGTACCATAATTTCCCATCAGACAAGCATTAGCATAGTGCCTAATCTGACTGCACTTGAAGCGTGTAGGGCCGGTCTTCTGTCCTGTAGGCCTCGTCGGGGTGCCAGTGGGAGTAGCCTGACGAGTAGGAGGTGTCTGTGGAGACCCCTATGGAGCATACTGAGCTGGGCGTGGTCCTCCTCCTGGGCGAGTAGGTGTACCCTATGGCGAAACATAGCGGGGACGAACACTGCTGCTACCCTGTCCCTGTGAGATAGCCTTCCTCTTCAAGTCTCCCAATTGAACACGCTTGTGTTCAGTAGCAAGAGCCTTATCCAGTAGCCTCTGAAATGATGGAAATGTGTGTGCAACCAGTGCATACTGTAGGGGTCCATTAAGTCCTTCAATAAAGTGCTCCTGCTTTCTCTCATCCTCAGCAACTTCATCCGGAGCATATCTAGAGAGCTGAATGAATTTATCTCTATACTCGCTGACAGACATGTTGCCTTGCTTCAATGACAGAAACTCTTTCTTCTTGATCTTCATCAATCCAGCTGGAATGTGGTAGTTTCTGAACTGTGTACTGAATTCCGCCCAAGTAATAGTATCAGCAGCATCATGGGCAGCAGTATAAGAATCCCACCAGTCAGCAGCAGGACCTGTCAGATGACCAGAAGCATAAAGAACTTTCTCCTGGTCAGAGCATTGAACGATGTTGAGCATCTTCTCAATTGCTTTCAGCCAGTCATCTGCATCAAGTGGATTTGGCGAGCTGGCGAAGGTCGGTGGCTTATGACTCATAAATTCCCGGTGCTTATCATGAGGTGGAACTGGTGGTGGTGGTGGAGGCAATGGCACTTGTTGTTGTTGCTGTTGTTGCTGGAATTGTTGCTGCAGCTGCTGTTGCGCCCTCCTCTCCTGGCGTATCTCTTCTCGCTCCTGGCGCAACTCCTGGCGTATTTCTTCTCTTTCCTTGCGCATCTCCTGGCGTTCTTGCTGCATCTGAGCCCGTATATCTGCCATAGTGTCCGCCATTTGTTGCATCATCCTCATCTGAGCTGCAATCAGTGGGTCAACTCCTCCTGGTGGATTAGGAGGATTCATCTCTGCTGGTTGTGGCTAGGGTTGTTTATATATCCACCGAGTGTGTCGATTAGGAGGCAAATCAATTCCACCACCCCTCCTAGTATTGACCATCTGAGTTAGATACATATAGTAAGAGAATAGTAGACAAGGCAGTAATTACGAATCATGTTACTTTGGGGGATTTATTAGCTAAGCAGTTTAATGTTTTATCTACCTTAGCTAATTCATTACTTTATGGTGGTACATACAAAGATGTCCATATATAATATTTCAATCAATCAAAGAAGCAAATCAGACATTTATCATTAGAACAATCAAACAACATTTTTAAAATAGAGAAAATAGTTTTTTTGTCTTAGGCCTCCTATCTCTTAAAAATGTCATAGGGGTAGAGATTCCAAGGTGTGAAATCCATCTTGTCTGAGAATTGAGAAGATAATAATGATCAGAGTAGAACAGTAGAAGGTGAGACAAGATCAAGATAAGTATAGAAAGAATCAGAGTAAGGCAAGTATAGAATGAATCAGAATAAGATAAGTAGGTAAGGGTTTTGTCCATTTCTATCTAGGTTTTGTCCTACAGTCAATATTTCCTCTGATACCACTTCTGTCACACCCGGGCTTTAAGGAACAAAGCCGGGTGCATCTCATACATGCGCCAAAGAAGACAACATATATAATCATAGAGTGTATAGAGATAAATGTCACAATAAAATCAGAGTACTTATTACATAGCGGAAGTCTTACAAAATAAGAAATAAATATAGCAGGATCTAAAATCCATCCTTGGCGCCAGAAAGCTGACTGGGAGACGCCACCTAGATCAAGACGAATGCCTCAGTGTTAGGCGGCTCCTCTTAGACCACCTGTTCTTCTCCTATGGGGGGGTGTGAGACAACAAGAGTGAGCTCACACATGTTCATCGCTCAACAAGTTGTGGGAATAATGTGGCATGAACTCACCAAAGGTGGGAGTTCATGAAGTGTAAGGCTGATCAATGAAATAAAGGTTGAAGCTGAGCATAGCTTTTAAAAGTTGGTCAAAATTTTATTAGCAGTTACTAAGTGTAAGTAAATACCAAACCTTAGAAATAATAAGTAAAAGTAATAATAAAATAATCCCAAATGCAATGAGATGACAAATTAAGTTTAAATTCCATAAATTAATCATGTGAGTGTCCGAGCCGCTCATGACCATGAGCACGGCTAGTATACCAGTTTTACACTCTGCAGAGGTTGCACATCTTTACCCACAAGTCGCGTTACCCATTTGCCATGGAGTTGATCAGACCCCATACACCTCTACCTAGGAAGCGAGGCAGGGTACCACTACGAGGCCTTTACAAAGTTCCACTAGCTTCAGAAAACCTGCTACAGTTTATAGGAAGCTCCAGCGCAGGAATCCATCGCCTGACCGCCATCGCAGCAAAATCAACCCAAGGACCTCCCTACACTGACCACTCCCCTACTGCCCTTGCCCCTTTCGGGTAAGATAGTCATCCACTAGCTTTCCTAGTTAATCAACCAAGGGCGTCCCATTAAACCCTTATGGTAGCACTGTTTTCCCGGGTGGTTCTCCATGTTCCCATTAACATAATGATCTTATCATGAACAATAAAGAATAAACAGATAATAAAAAGTATGACAATGAATGATGAATATCTCTATACCCAAAGCCACATAAAGCATAGCATGAACTACCCAAAAATTTAGTAGTAAAACCAGTGGTGAAACAAGGTATAAAGATAGTCAAAATCTAGGGTAACCTATTAGGTCCCAGCAAAATTAACCTATGCAGATCATTATGATTAATAAGAACATGAATGGGTAAAAGAAGTGATCAAGGGCACAACTTGCCTTCCACGAGCTCCTGCTCAGCAGTCTCTACCAGCTGAACCTCAGAATCCTCTATAGCTTGCTCGTCTACTCGCATCAATACAACACATACATAGTATAGCAAAAATTAACATCACACCAAACATGTAAATAAAATACACAGTAATAATCTAGATATTAAAATGAGATCATAGGAACTGGAATCATTAATTTTGGAGTTATAGATTTTAAGATATGAATTTCTGAAGGTTTTATGTATTTGATACAGGATTAAGTAAAAGAATAATTTTAATGTGTCTTTCATGCCAAAACAGAGGCACAAATGGGTAGACAATAATATTATGAAAATTAGGAACTGGAAAGGACCAATTTGGAGTTCATATGGATTTTCTACAATTTAAACAAGTTTCTGCATTTAAATATATACTAAAAACTATTTTCTAAATGATTTTCCTGGTTTTATTAATTATCTGGACTGGGCGTCATTTCCTGGTAAGCTCAGGGGCTCTGGCGCAAGATTCCACAGACTTAGTGAATAGTACTCTCTGGATGGCGGGTTGATTGGTGAATTCCTTGGGGACTCTTTAGCAAAACTACCAATGCGAAAGGGTACGCGTCAAACCTGTCGTTGGATCGGTATTGGACGCCCCAGATCAGATCCGACGGCTACTCAAACCGCTTCCACCGAACACCGTTGATTCCTAGATCTACGGTCACGATTTTAAATAACCCTGATCTAATCCGATGCACACGATACGGGATCGACGACTCAGATCTAAAAATCAAAGCGGTATTCTCTCTTTTAATCCCGGCCGTTCAACTTGGATCGACGGCAGGCGCTCACCCTCTCCCCCCTGAGCTATCCCGTGGCGGCACTATGCCCTGAGCGCGGCGGAGGACACGCCAGCGTTCTCTCATCTCACACCGTAGGGCGCTAGATCCTAATTTGAATCGTGCAATATCACACCGAGGGGAAAAGCGAACGGAATGGCACTGAACCTTACCTCGGTTCATAGTGAGAAACCCTCTGTCCACGAGGTGGCCTGAGTCCGCGGCGGTCCTCCAACTACGACGAGAAATTGCGGCCGCCCCGAGGATCAATCCCGCCAAAGACCAGCAGAGACGTCCTCCTGGTGACTCGGCGAAGCCCCACGACCTTTCCCCAAGGCCCCAACGGCGATGAAGTCAAGGTTAGGCTGCGGCGGGTGTTGCCTGTGCCGCACACGGTAGCGCGATGGTACTTGTGGAGCAGCGGCAGCGGCAAAGGCTCGATAGGGCGGTCCCTACGGCGTGGCCGGGTCTTTATCCCCCCTACGCTAGTGGACCCTGGACCCGGTATCCCCGCGGTGGTTGCAACGGCGCCCGAGAAGCGCGCGGAGCTCGCAGCGAGTCCGTGCGGTCGCGAGGGACAGGAAAACGCCAACACGACGGACCCACCCGTCAGTCAACGCACGCGAGCACAAATCGGCGGAAGAAGCAAGGGAATAAGGCACTGCCAGAGAGGACCCACGTGTAAGCGAGGCGAAATGCGCGCGCGCGTAGAGACCTGCCCGCGGGGTCCACACGTCAGCGCTGTGTGGTTTGAGTAAAACTGGGCCGCGCGGGGGAAAAAACTAATGGGCTGAATTCCAGTCCCAAGCCCAGTTAGGTATGTTTATCTTTTTCCATTTTATTTTCCACTTCCCTTTCTCTATTCCCAATTCAATTTGAATTTCAAAATTGAATTCAAACTTGTGCCTAATTTATTCTCAATTAATATTGTGGAATTTAGGATACAATTTTTTTGAAACATAATTATATATATATATTATATCATTACTCTTCTTCTCATTTTCAAAAACCTTAATTTTAAATTTAGGGTTTAATTCCACTTCTAAAAATTATTATCTTATTATTATTATTACCTTATTATTTTATTTAATGCACAAACATATAACTCCGACATGATGCATATTTTTTTATCCTTTGTTTTAATTCATCTCTCTACCTATGTATGCTCTTCTTATGATGCAAATATGGCACATAAAATAAGGATATTCGATATAGTTTCACTACTCGTACAATTTGGGTATTACATCTGTTTGCCATGAATCTGTCTCTAGTTTAAGGAGTTTAAATGATGAATTAAATGCTAAGCTAGAGGAAGTCAACAAAACTAGTTCATTTGTAGAGCATGTTGTTATTTGTAATAGATGTAAGGATTTTGATGTTGATGCTTGTGATGAACATCTTGCTTCTATTACTAAATTGAACAATGAGGTGGCAAGTTTTAATGCTCAACTTAAGACTTGCAAAGTTGATTTTGATAAATTGAAATTTGCTAGGGATGCCTACACTATTGGTAGACACCCCTCAATTAAGGATGGACTTGGTTTTCAAAAGAAAACCAAGAACTTGACGAGCCAAAGGACTCCCGTTCTCAACAAGGAGAAAGGGAAGGCCCCTATGGCTAATAGTCCCCAAAAGAATCATGCTTACATTTATGATAGAAAATTTACTAGGAATGCTCATAGTGATAGATACTATGATCATGCCATGATTGCTTCCAGCTCTACTTATGATTATAGTAGAAATAGGCCTAGGCGCAATCATGCTGTGTCTCATGCGCCTAGGAGAAATTATGCTACTCATGCTTCTAGGAAAATGTGCAATGAACCTATTACTGTTTTTCATGCTTGCAACACTTCTTTTGTACTTACATGCAAAAATACAAAAGTAGTGGCTAGAAAATTGGGATCCAAATGCAAGGGAGACAAGACTTGTATTTGGGTTCCAAAAGTTATTGTGACTAACTTTGCAGGACCCAACAAGAGTTGGGTACCTAAAACCCAAGCTTAATTACTTGCAGGTTTATGCATCCGGGGGCTCTAGCTGGATAATCGACAGCGGATGCACAAACCACATGATGGGGGAGAAGAAGATGTTCACCTCCTACATCAAGAACAAGGATTCCCAGGATACAATCATCTTTGGAGATGGGAACCAAGGCAAGGTCAAAGGCTTGGGCAAGATTGCCATTACTAACGAGCACTCAATATCGAATGTATTTCTAGTAGAGTCGCTTGGGTACAACCTTTTTGTCTATAAGTCAATTATGTCACATGGGTTACAATTGTCTGTTTACAAATATTGATGTGTCTGTTTTTAGAAGGAGTGACGGTTCATTAGCCTTTAAGGGTGTATTAGATGGCAAGCTCTCTTTAGTTGATTTTTCGAAAGAGAATGCCGATCTAGATGCATGCTTAATGGCTAAGACTAGTATGGGCTGGCTTTGGCATCGCCGTCTAGCACATGTTGGGATGAAGAACCTTCATAAGCTTCTAAAGGGAGATCATGTGTTAGGACTAACTGATGTCTGTTTTGAGAAAGACAGACCTTGTGCGGCATGACAGGCAGGAAAACAAGTGGGAAGCACTCATCATAGCAAGAACGTGATGACAACATCAAGACCGCTGGAGCTTCTTCACATGGATATCTTTAGACCCATTGCCTACCTAAGCATCGGGGGAAGTAAGTATGGTCTTGTAATTGTTGATGATTTTTCTCGCTTCACTTGGGTATTCTTTTTGTAGGATAAGACAGAAACCCAAGGGACCCTAAAGCGCTTTCTAAGGAGGGCTCAAAATGAATTTGAGCTAAAGGTGAAAAAGATAAGGAGCGACAACGGGTCTGAGTTCAAGAATCTGCAAGTTGAGAAGCATCTCGAGGAGGAAGGCATCAAGCATGAGTTCTCCACTCCCTACACACCACAGCAAAATGGTGTAGTAGAGAGGAAGAACAGGACGCTAATCGATATGGCAAGAACGATGCTTGGTGAGTTCAAGATGCCCGAGCGGTTTTGGTCGGAAGCTGTGAACATAGCCTGCCACGCCATAAACCGGCTCTATCTGCATCGCCTTCTCAAGAAGACCTCCTACGAACTCCTTACCAGTAACAAACTCAATGTCTCTTACTTTCGTGTATTTGGGAGCAAATGCTACATTCTAGTGAAGAAAGGTAGACATTCTAAATTTGCTCCCAAGGCAGTAGAAGGGTTTTTACTAGGGTATGACTCAAATACAAAGGCATATAGGGTCTTCAACAAATCATCAGGATTAGTTGAAGTCTCTAGCGACGTTGTATTTAATGAGACTAATGGCTCTCCAAAAGAGCAAGTTGATCTTGATGATGTAGATGAAGAAGAAATTCGAACGGCCGCAATGCGCACGATGGCAATAGGTGATGTGCGACCACAGGAATAACAGGAGCAAGATCAACCATCTTCCTCTACAATGGTGCATCCCCCAACTCAAGACGATGAACAGGTACCTCAAGAAGAAGGGCATGATCAAGGGGGAGCACAGGAAGATCAAGTGATGGAGGAAGAAGCACCACAGGCCCCTCCAACCCAAGTCCGAGCAACGATACAAAGAAATCATCCCGTCGATCAGATTTTGGGTGATATCAGCAAGGGAGTAACTACTCGCTCACGCTTAGCTAATTTTTGTGAGCATTACTCGTTTGTCTCTTCTATTGAGCCTTTCAGGGTGGAAGAGGCCTTGTAGGATCCAGACTGGGTGTTGGCCATGCAGGAAGAGCTCAACAACTTTAAAAGAAATGAAGTTTGGAGCCTGGTGCCACGTCCAAAGTAAAACGTTGTGGGAACCAAGTGTGTGTTCCGCAACAAGCAAGACAAGCACGAAGTGGTGACAAGAAAAAAGGCTCGACTTGTGGCAAAAGGTTATGCCCAAGTCGCAGGTTTGGATTTCGAGGAGACTTTTGCTCCTATGGCTAGGCTAGAGTCAATTCGAATTTTATTAGCATATGCCGCTCACCATTCTTTTAGGCTATTTCAAATGGACGTAAAGACCGCTTTCCTCAATGGGCCAATCAAGGAGGAGGTATACGTGGAACAACCCCCTGGCTTTGAGGATGACAGGTATCCCAACCATGTGTATAAGCTCTCTAAGGCGCTCTATGGACTTAAGCAAGCCCCAAGAGCATGGTACGAATGCCTTAGAGATTTCTTAATTGCTAATGCTTTCAAGGTTGGGAAAGCTAATCCCACTCTTTTTACCAAGACTTGTGACGGTGATCTCTTTGTGTGCCAAATTTATGTCGATGACACAATATTTGGTTCTACTAACCAAAAGTCTTGTGAGGAGTTTAGCAGGGTGATGATGCAGAAATTCGAGATGTCTATGATGGGTGAGTTGACCTACTTCCTTGGGTTCCAAGTGAAGCAACTCAAGGACGGCACCTTCATCTCCCAAACGAAGTATACTTAGGATCTTCTCAAAAGGTTTGGAATGAAGGACACCAAGCCTGTGAAGACACCGATGGGAACTGACGGGCATGTTGACCTCAACAAAGGAGGTAAGTCAGTTGAGCAAAAGGCATACCGGTTCATGATAGGTTCATTACTTTATTTATGTGCTAGTAGACCGGACATTATGCTTAGTGTATGCATGTGTGCTAGATTTCAATCCGACCCCAAAGAATGTCACCTTGTGGCTATTAAGCGAATTCTTAGGTATTTAGTTGCTACGCCTTGCTTTGGGATCTGGTATCCAAAGGGGTCTACCTTTGACTTGATTGGATACTCAGACTCCGATTATGCCAGGTGTAAGGTTGATAGGAAGAGCACATCAGGGACGTGCCAATTTCTAGGAAGGTCCCTGTTGGGGTCGTGCTTCGGTACGCCGAAGGTCTCACGCGAAGAAGCAGCTTCGGCTGAAGTCGTTTCCAAGAGATGGCCGAAGGTTCCTTTTCATGGAGCTTCGGCGTTTTAAACCGACATAGAGATAGAATGACCTTTTTATTCATATAGGTCTGAGTCAATGTTGTAAACATTTGTAAGGGGCATAATTGTAATTTGTCACAGGCTGCGACCTGTGCCTATAAATAGATGAACAGTACCTCTGCACTGTTCACGCGAACCTGTCTTTTGCCTTCGCACCACATTTGTTCTCTTGCCTTCTTCAGGACCGAAGGTACATTTGTAGTTTGAAGTCATTTATATTCTTTCATATTAATAGAAATGGAAATGATTCTATGTTAACATTTGGATGTCTACTTTATACCTCGCGATTTATATGAATACTTCATCCCTTACTATTATGTTTACGAAGGTATGTCCTTCGTAACCTTCGTCTGAAATTCATTATATCCCGAAGAGATATAATGTAGTGGAGGACGAAGGACCTTAATATTTAACATTTTCTGTGTTGCCTTGTTCTTAATTCGAAGCCTTTGAGAACAAGCCCCCAACATTGGCGCCCACCTCCGGTGAACTCACTTCCACTTTTCTGAGCTGATGGCTTCGTTCAACAATCAAGCTGGAGCTGCTTCGGCTTCGAAGCTGGTGCTCCCGATAACAGGCGGTTCTTGCTCAGAGCCGGCTAACAAGAAGCAGAAGAAGGAGGCTCAGAGAAGGGTGCAGCATGTTGGAGTGCAGGGACCTTTCATCAAGTCAAAATGGTCTCATATTCCAATTACCTTCTCTCAGGAAGACCTTCAGCTTAAGGATTATCCTCACAATGATGCTATGGTTATTTCTTGCGTGATCAAAGGATTTCTGGTCCACAATGTCTTAGTTGATACAGGCAGTGCAGCTGACATTATATTTGCTAAAGCCTTCAGACAAATGCAAGAGCCCGAAGACAAGATTCATGATGCTACGCACCCTCTTTGTGGCTTCGGAGGGCGGCAGATTGTGGCACTTGGGAAGATTACCATGCCGGTAACCTTCGGATTTGTCAACAACACAAGGACTGAGCAAATTGTGTTTGATATTGTTGACATGGAGTATCCTTACAATGCTATCATCGGCCGTGGCACTCTTAATGCCTTCGAAGCAATTCTTCACCCAGCTTATCTCTGCATGAAGATACCTTCGGACCAAGGACCTATTGCTATTCATGGAAGCCAGGAAGCTGCTAGAAGGGCCGAAGGAAGCTGGACTGACTCTAAGGCAATCCATAACATAGATGGAGCTGAAGCTTGTGAACAGTACAAATTCAGGAGGGAGAAGGCAGCTTCAGCAGACCAGCCGAAGCCCATGTTATTGTGTGAAGACATAGCAGAGCAGAAGGTGCTGTTGGGCTCGCAACTATCTGAAGACCAGGAGAAAACCTTGATAAGGTTTTTATTCAACAACAAAGATGTTTTTGCATGGTCAGCCAATGATCTTTGTGGAGTGAATCGGGATGTTATTGAACATTCGCTCAATGTTGACCCATCCTTCAGACCCCGAAAGCAGAGGCTTCGGAAAATGTCTGATGACAAGGCCGAAGGGGCTCGCAATGAAGTGAAAAGACTTCTCAGTGCAGGAGTTATCAGAGAAGTGAAGTATCCAGAGTGGCTAGCTAACACTGTTATGGTGAAGAAGGCCAATGGCAAGTGGAGAATGTGTATTGATTTCACAGATCTCAACAAGGCTTGTCCGAAGGATGAATTCCCGCTGCCAAGGATAGATTCTTTAGTTGACGCAGCAGCTTCTTCGGAGCTCATGAGTCTCCTGGACTGCTACTCAGGCTATCATCAAATCTGGATGAAGAAGGAAGATGAGCCGAAGACTAGCTTCATAACCCCAAGTGGTACATATTGCTATCTTCGGATGCCTGAGGGGCTCAAGAATGCTGGAGGGAGCTTCAGCAGAATGACTGCAAAGGTTCTCCAATCTCAGATAGGCAGAAATGTGTTGACCTATGTTGATGACATCATTGTAAAGAGCACGAAGCAAGAAAATCATATTGCTGATCTGCAGGAGACCTTCGCCAGCTTCAGACAAGCTGGTCTGAAGCTGAATCCAGAAAAATGTGTCTTCGGAGTGAAGAAGGGCAAATTTCTTGGATGCTTGGTTTCAACGAAGGGAATCGAAGCTAATCCAAATAAAATCGAAGCTATACTTCGAATGGAGCCACCAACCACAAGAAAGGGGGCCCAAAGATTGACAGGAAGGCTGGCATCCCTCAACAGATTTATATCCAGATCAGCAGAAAGAAACTTACCATTCTTCGAGGTGCTGAAGTCAGCTGAAGTCTTTCAATGGGGCCCAAGTCAACAAAAAGCCTTCGAAGAACTGAAGCAATATTTAATAGATCTCACAACATTAACTCCACCAACGCCAGGGGCTCCTCTGTTGTTGTATGTGGCAGCTTCGCACTCAGCGGTAAGTGCGGCACTTGTTCAGGAGAAGTTTGATGGACAAGTCAAGAAGCAGGTCCCAGTATATTTTGTGTCTGAGGTCCTCAGTGTCTCAAAGAAAAATTATACAGAGCTGGAGAAGGTGTTGTATGCCGTTTTAATGGCATCCAGGAAGCTTCGGCATTACTTTCAGGCATTCAACATTATTGTTCCTTCTTCGCAGCCGTTGAAGGACATCATGAGGAATAGAGAAGCTACTGGGCGTATTGGAAAATGGGCTGCGGAACTCAATGAATTTTACATTGATTATGTGCATAGATCCTCAATTCAATCTCAAGCAATGGCAGATTTCATTGCCGACTGGACGCCAGGGGCTCAGGACGAAGAAGCGAATAAAGATGCCGAAGCATGGACAGTGTTTTGTGATGGCTCTTGGGGAACCTTCGGAGCAGGTGCAGCCGCTGTGTTGGTCTCTCCGTCCAAGGTTAAAACTTGCTATGCAGCAAGACTTGACTTCAGCTGCACAAATAATATCGCTGAGTACGAAGCCTTGCTCCTGGGTCTTCGGAAACTAAAGGCAATGGGGATCAGAAGGGCGATCCTTAAAACTGATTCTCAGGTTGTTTCGGGTCATATTGACAAAACTTGCAAGGCTAAAGACCCGAAGCTTGAAAAATACCTAGACACGGTCCGAAGGATCGAAGCTTCCTTCGAAGGATTTTCTGTTAAGAATATCCCTCGAGGACGAAATGAGCATGCTGATTTGTTGGCCAAGTCTGCAGCACAGGGGCTGCCGCTACCTTCGGATGTGTTCTTCGAAACAATAAAGGCACCTTCAGTGGAGCTACTTGAAAGAGCAGTCCTTAACATTTCTCCTGTGTACAGTGAAGATTGGAGAACTGAAATAATCTCTTACCTTCAGGGTAACTTCTTATCAGATGACGAAGCTTATAATAAAAGGATAGAGGCAAGAGCTCGTCCTTATGTCATGATAGAAGGGGAGTTATACAAGCATGGAGTTTGTGCCCCGCTGCTCAAGTGCTTGTCTAGGGCCGAAGGTATAGAGTTGATGAAGGAGATACATGCAGGCCTGTGCGGATCCCACATCGGATACAGGCCGTTACTTGGAAAAGTGTTCCGCCAAGGATTTTATTGGCCGAAGGCAGCTTCGGATGCAGCGGAGTTAGTTCAAAAGTGCGAAGGTTGTCAAAAATGTGCAAGAGATCAAAAGCAACCTTCGTCTTTAACACAGCTAATACAACCCATCTGGCCATTGCAAAGGTGGGGCCTCGACCTGCTGGGTCCATTACCACCGGCTCAAGGCAATCTGAAATATGTTATAGTGGTTGTGGAGTATTTTTCCAAGTGGATTGAGGCGAAGCCATTAGCCACAATAACTTCGGCTACTGTCCAAAAATTTTTCTGGCAGAATATTGTCTGTCGCTTCGGAGTGCCGAAGGCCATCACTGTAGATAATGGAACACAGTTCGACTCCGAAGATTTCAGAAATTTCTGTGATCAGATTGGCACGAAGATCCATTTTGCATCAGTTAGGCATCCGGAGTCGAATGGGCTTGTTGAAAGGGCCAACGGCATCATAATGACAGGAATAATGAAGCTAATCTTTAATCAACCAAGGGGAAAATGGCCAGATCAGTTGACCAAAGTGGTGTGGAGCCATAACACAACAACATCAAGGTCTACAGGCTTTACCCCATTCAAGTTGTTATTTGGTGACGAAGCAATAACTCCAGAAGAAGCTAAAGCTGGATCAATAAGAGTGGTAGCTTCGGCAGAACCAGGTGCCGAAGATACTTGTCTCGTGGAAAAAGATGCCTTAGAGGGGATCAGGCTCCAAGCCGTGGAGAATATCAATAAATACCAGGCCGAAACAGTAAAATGGCGAGATAGGAAGGTCCGGCTAAAAAATATTGAGCCAGGACACTTGGTGCTTCGGAGAGTGGCCAACCCGGATACAGTGGGCAAGTTGCAACTGAAATGGGAAGGGCCTTTCTTAGTAGCATCTTCGTCAAGGCCTGGTTCGTACAGACTAAAGGACATGGATGGCTATGAAATTCCAAGATCTTGGAATGCGGATGAGCTTCGGCGGTTTTATGTATAACTCGATGTAATTTTCTCTTTTCTTTTCTTTTTCATGGCACCCTTTTCCTTTCTAAAGGGGGAGAAAGGTTTTTAATGGGGCCATCATATGTAATTTTCCTTTTTAGTTTTATAAGAGCAAAATCCCCCAAAGAATGTAAATGTAAAAGCTGAGAGCGCACCATCGAGTGCCGAAACTGAAAAAAGAGAAAAAAGCTCCGAAGACGTCCCTAAGGGGATGCAGAGCTTACAGCGAAAAGTCAACGCTGATTCCGCCGAAAGTAAAAGGCGAAGAAGCTCCAAAGTCGTCCCTAAGGGGATGCAGAGCTTACAGCGAAAAGTCAACGCTGATTCCGCCGAAAGTAAAAGGCGAAGAAGCTCCAAAGTCGTCCCTAAGGGGATGCAGAGCTTACAGCGAAAAGTCAACGCTGATATTGCCTAAGTAAAAGGCGAAGAGGCTCCGAAGTCGTTCCTAAGGGAATGCAGAGCTAATGTGTGGTTGTTTCTAAGGAAGTAACGGCTGACAATGTGGCTTCGGACATACGCTTCGGACATTCATTCGCACATTACATTACATCATAGCATTTGCATGCATAAGCATTCATTCATAGCATTTGTGTTCCCAAGTGGTTGCTTCGGCAAAAAAGAAAAGCTTCGGAGAAGTGGTTTTTTATGATTCGTTATGTTATGTTGTGTACAAAAAAGAGAAGCTTCGGTAAAAAGAAGAATTGGTCTCTTATGTTTTGTTGTATACAAAAGGGGAAAAGCTTCGTTGCTCGGCAAAAAGAGGAATTGCTTTTATGCTTCGTTGTGTACGAAAAGAAGGGAAGGTGTTTTTTCGCCTTCGACTCAAAATACTGATTTCGTCCACATCAAAGCGCCTCAATCGAAGGGTAAGAATATATTACAAGGTATGTACAAAGTTCCTTGAGAACAGTCTAATTGTATTTACAAGAATTGTTACAAAAATATCCTGAGTTTTTCTACAGTACACTTCTACTGATCTTCATTAAGCTTCAGCTTCGGCGACAGCTTCGGCGACATAACTTAGGCATCATCTTCACCTTCGTCATCCTACATAAATCAAGGAATTATGAGTAAAAATCAAGAGCAAAGGAAAAGGTAAGTCCGAAGTATCATTTCTTACTGGTTCAAGATGACTTCGTGCTTCGTCTCCAGCCTTCTCCCGCCCGCCTTTTGTCCATATCATTTTTATAAATCTATTGGAGATACTTCGGGCGAGGTCAGGCATATCATCCAGGAGTGATGGAGATAAGGTGAAGTTGGGCCTGTTGACAATTTTTCCATGTTCGCAGCCGGCCTTCAGAAATGCAGCAGCGGTACCCCGAGAAGCTACCCAGGCACAGAAGTCGCCGTGCCCGGCTATAACTTCGTCAAGCTCTTCGATTTCAGCTTCAATATGATCGAAGGCCTGGGGTAAATTTTCCGCTGAAGGGTTAAATTTCCCGCTGCTGGCTCCAACAGAGTAAAATATCTTCTTTAATCGTCCAATGCAATTATTGCCAAAGTTCAAGCATTTGTCTTGAAGGCTTGTTAATGTTTTCTTCAACTCTGAGCTGGTCTGGACTTCGGCTTTAAGCTTCGAATTCAGTTCTAGCTTCTCCTGATCGAATTGTTTTGATTGATTGATAAGCTTCGAATTCAACTCTGATAATTTAGCCTCAGTCTCAGCCAGTAAGCCTTCGGTCGATTGGAGCTCGAAGTCTTTCTTTTCAATAATGGCAGATTGCTCTTTTATTTTGCTTTCTAAGTTTTCAATTATAGCTTCGTGCTTTTTGTCCTCCAAGTCTTGTTGCATCTTCAGAGCTTTGCTCAGTAGCATGCTCTGTACAGAAATAACTTATGTTAGTAATATTTTCATTGTTAACAGCAATAAAAACCAGAGAAAAGGTTGTTTACCTTGAAGTTAGAATAAAATAAGCTGCCGACGATATGTTGTCGTCGGTAGCGGCTGATGTCTGTCTCTAGCTTCGGAAAACCGATACTCTTTGATAGAGTACCGATTACCCTAGCTCCAGTCTGGTCTCGAATGCAGCCTAGCTTTTCATCGTCTACACCTCCAAATAGGAGAGCACCTGGCTTGTAGCCGCAAGATTTGGCATAGTCTTTAAGTTCTTCTATTTCGTCCTTCGTAAGTTCTTGCCCAATTAAATTTTGAAAGGAGTAGGCTTCGTCGTCCGAAGTGTCTCCGGCTATTTCTTTTCCTTTTTCAGGCACTGTGGCCATGGTTTTTTCAGTAGCAACACCAGCTTCTTCTGCAGCCATGTCTTCCAAAATTTTGTTAACATCCTCAATGGTTGTTTCTAAATTAACATCTTCGGCTGTAGCGGTTTCGGTAGCCGCGACTTCCGAAGGTGCGACTTCGACGTTTATGGTGCTTTCGGCAGCTGCTGTTTTCTGAACTGACGCTCTTGGCGGTGTCTTATCGATAACTTCAGTTACCGCAATGATTCTTTGCCATTTGGGTTTGCTTATCTTCGTCTGATCCGGCTCGTCCACCTTTTGAAAAAGCTTCGTCAGTTGGAGCCCTAATGGACTTAGCTTCGTGGGCATGGGTTCAGTCATTACCTTTAAAATTTCTTCCACGTCGCTGGTAGAAGGCGGTGTGGGGGTCTTCTCTTCTTCGGATATTTTCCGTTTCGGAGTTGATATTTTCCTTTTCTTCGGAATTTTCTTCTCTGCTGCTGGTTGCTCTTCATCCTTGGTCAGAATTTCGGCCACTCTTTTTCTTTTGTGGCCCTCGGCACCCTTGTTTAACTGCTCATAGTCTGGGTACTCGAAGCCCAGGGCATCGAATACTCGGTTCAGCCTTCGCTTCGGTCGGGTGCCGAAGGCCGCTGTCATTAATTGATCCTCTTTTTTGGAGTAATTCCCCAAGATTTCATTGCACATTGTCTCAACTGTGTCTAACCACTCTTTGCAGGGTTTCTTAAAGTACTTCTTGAATTTAAAGTGATAGGGCAGACGGACAAGCTCCCCCTTCTTCTTCTCTCCCTCCAGCTTCGGCATTTCCCACTCTTTTAGAGTAGGGAAAACTCTAAATGCCAAAAATTCCTGAACTAGATCCCTGGTGCCAATATGTTTTGAAATGATTTCAAATTCACCCAGAGCAGCCCAGGTGGGACCCTTTAAATCGCCGATGCGGCAGCGTGGCCTCGTCTCTCCGAAGATTAACTCCAGAGGGCTTTGTACCAATTTTTCTCTGTCTTCGTCAACTTTTATGTAGAACCACTCAGACTTCCAGCCTGCTGGCCATTTGCTTCGGTAGCTGATGACAGGACACTTTGTTGTTTTCCGGTAGGCAAAATTATAGCAGCCGAAGTTATCATGTAGCCCATCTTTTCTGGCCTTTGTTTGGTAGTGTAATTCGTGAACTCGGCAGAAGCTGTCAGCAAACGGTTCCACGGCCTGGCTTCGAAGGGCCCAGATATAAACATTGAGCCTAACGATGGCGTTAGGAGTCAATTGATGAAAATAGATACCAAACCTCCTCAATATCTCTGCAATAATATTGTGCAGAGGAAATCTCAGCCCAGCCTTTAGAAAGCTCTTGAAGATAACAATCTCATCCTTCCTTGGCTTCGGGGTGGTTTCTTCTCCCCCGAAGCGGAGTAGCTTCTTCTGATCTTCATTGAAATAACCTGCTTTTACCATCTTCGAAAGGTCAGCCTTTGAAACGGTTGATTTCCCAAAATCCAGGTGACTGGGCTTGCTGGGCATGGCAATGTGGTAGTCATCTTCGGGGTCAGTCCCATCAATGTTTTCTTCTTCTTCTTCGGCTGTTGTCGGGTTTGCTTCGGCAGCAGGCCTTTCTTCCGCAGTCACTAGACCGGAGCGCTGCATCGCTTCGGAGATGGGCACAGTGTCCGAACCTTCGGCTTCGTCTCCCTCACGTACAACTTTGGCAGTAGATCGCACTCGTGCCATGTGATTCTGAGTTTGGGGAAGTCAGAAACTTTTTTCTTTTTTCTTTTCTCCGAAGCTCTCCTTTCTGACGAAGCAAGCGTCGAGACGGGCTTTCGTTCGATTCTGAGAGTCAAGCTTCGGCTATGGTGGAAAATTTTGGCAGCAAAACAGTGCAAATAGCAATGAATGCTGTGGTAACTTCACACCTACCCGCTTGTTTATATAGTGCTGCAGGTAAGAAGGCGAAGCGGCAAGATTTTTACACCAGACGGGCGGTCACTTGTACTCGCTGTGCAGTGGACCGCAAAGATCAAACAGTAACTCTGCAAGGTGGGCCTGGCACGTGCTCGGAAGCCGGATCGTTTCTCCGCAACGAGCTCAGGGAAGGTGTTTTTTGGACCTTCGGCTTCCCGAAGCTGAAGAGGCTTTTTTCACGGGTCAAGCTCGTTACGAAAAACGATCTAGCACCGCGAAAGGGGCTACTGTTGGGGTCGTGCTTCGGTACGCCGAAGGTCTCACGCGAAGAAGCAGCTTCGGCTGAAGTCGTTTCCAAGAGATGGCCGAAGGTTCCTTTTCATGGAGCTTCGGCGTTTTAAACCGACATAGAGATAGAATGACCTTTTTATTCATATAGGTCTGAGTCAATGTTGTAAACATTTGTAAGGGGCATAATTGTAATTTGTCACAGGCTGCGACCTGTGCCTATAAATAGATGAACAGTACCTCTGCACTGTTCACGCGAACCTGTCTTTTGCCTTCGCACCACATTTGTTCTCTTGCCTTCTTCAGGACCGAAGGTACATTTGTAGTTTGAAGTCATTTATATTCTTTCATATTAATAGAAATGGAAATGATTCTATGTTAACATTTGGATGTCTACTTTATACCTCGCGATTTATATGAATACTTCATCCCTTACTATTATGTTTACGAAGGTATGTCCTTCGTAACCTTCGTCTGAAATTCATTATATCCCGAAGAGATATAATGTAGTGGAGGACGAAGGACCTTAATATTTAACATTTTCTGTGTTGCCTTGTTCTTAATTCGAAGCCTTTGAGAACAAGCCCCCAACAGTCCCTGGTGTCCTGGAGTTCCAAGAAACAAACATCCATTACCCTATCCACCGCTGAGGCTGAGTACGTTGCCGCTGGACAGTGTTGCGCGCAACTACTTTGATGAGGCAAACCCTCTGGGACTTTGGCTACAATCTGAGCAAAGTCCCACTCCTATGTGACAATGAGAGTGCAATCCGCTTGGCGGATAATCCTATTGAACATAGCCGTACTAAGCACATAGACATCCGGCATCACTTCCTGAGAGACCACCAACAAAAGGGAGATATCGATGTGTACCACATTAGCACCGAGAACCAGCTAGCCGATATCTTCACTAAGCCTTTAGATGAGAAAAGGTTTTGCAGGTTGCGTAGTGAGCTAAATGTCTTAGATTCGTGTAACTTGGATCGATCTAAAGCATACATGTGTTCTATGCCTTTGATCATGTTAATTTGAGCATTTATATCAATTGTTGTTTATTTATGGTGCTCAAGTTGTACAAGTCACCCCCCGGACATCACATGTCCGTATGCAAATGATGCACATGCTTAGGGGGAGTGTGCTACAACTTGATCCCTTTGAGACTAATTTGTTGGTTGAGTACACTTGTTGTAGTCTCGAAGGTACATTGAAAGAGAAAATGGACTTGGACGATGCAAATACTTTCACTGCACTCCAGTATTAGTGTATTTAATTCCAAGTTCATTCTTATGCTCTCATTCCCTTTTTGCTCTTAATTGTCATTTTTGGTGAGGCAATGGGGTTAAAGGGCCAAAAATGATCCCGTTTTGGTGCTTAATGCCAAAGGGGGAGAAATTAAGGCCAAAGCAAATGAATCAGCTACCACTTGTGAATTTCAAAAATAGTAGAGCTAGAATTTGCATTCTGCCCAAAATGCTCTTATTGCAAAATTCGGTCTCTTATGGGGGAGAATTTTGATTATGGGAAAAAGGGGGAGTTTTTTGGCACTTGATCAATTTCACTCTTGGAATATCTCTCTTTGTGCCTAAACAAGCGTGTTTGACTTAGAGATAGGAAAATGAATTTGATTTACAAAAACAAACCAAGTGGTGCAAAGAGTGATCCAAATATGCCAAATCATAAGCAAAAAATAATTTGGTCTTCAATTGCATTGATGTTGCACTCTTTTTGTTGCTTTTTGATGTGTTGGCATAAATCACCAAAAAGGGGAGATTGAAAGGGAAATGTGCCCTTGGGCCATTTCTATAATTGTTTTGGTGATTAAGTGTCCAACACAAATGTTTTGAACTCTTATGTGCTAAACAAGCAAAAGGTGCAAATCAAAGACAAGGTATGTTTCTAGACTTAGTGAATTGTTTTTGAGTACTAACATGGTTATCTAAGTGTTAGAAACAGTGCCGAGGAGAGAAGAAATGAATTGGAAAAGAGTTGGTTGTCCAGCTCAGCCTGGCACACCGGACTGTCCGGTGGTGCACCGGACAGTGTCCGGTGGTGCAGGCGAGCCTCCGGTGAACTACCTACTCTCGGGTATCGACGGAGTCGTACGACTATAATTCACCGGACTGTTCGGTGGTGCACCGGACTGTCCGGTGAGTCATCTGCGGCGAACTCGTCGCTCTCGAGAAAAGTAACAAGGCGACGTGGCTATAATTCACCGGACTGTCCGATGGTGCATCAGACTGTCCGGTGAGCCAACGGCGCTAGCGCCAACGGTCGTCCCCGCAATCAACACGCGACACGTGGCTGCTCCAACGGTCGGCTGGGTGCACTAGACTGTCCGGTGCGCCAATCGGCCCCGAGGAGCAACGGTTGGCTGTGCTTGATTTGGATGGAAATCGCGCATCGGACATGCTACAGTGGCTGTCCGATGGCGCACCGGACTGTTCGGTGCGCCACTCGACAGAAGGCAAGGATAGCCTTCCATGTTGATCTCCAACGGCTCCTAGCTCCCTTGGGGCTATAAAAGGGACCCCTAGGCGCATGGAGCAGGCACCCAAGCATTCTCTAAGCATACTAAGACATCCAGACTCCGCTCCCACGCATTTGATTCGTCGTGTTAGTGATTTGAGCTCCATTTGAGTTGTGAACTCCACGTGTTGTCATTTGAGCTCAAGTCTTCACTTGTGTGCGTGTGTGTGCTGCGGATTGAATCTTGCGTGTGTTGCTTTTCCCTCCCTTACTTCTGTGTTTCTTTTGTGATCATCACTGTAAGGGCGAGAGGCTCCAAACCATGGAGATTCCTCGCAAACAGGAAAATACTCTAAAGGAAAAGACCGTGGTATTCAAGTTGATCATCGAATCACTTGAAAGGGGTTGAGTGCAACCCTCGTCCATTGGGATGCCACAACGTGGAAGTAGACAAGTGTTACTTGGCCAAACCACGGGATAAAAATTGCGTGTCTCCTGTGTTGCTCTCTCTAGAATTGTTGTGTTCACAAGAACTCGCTTCAAAGCTACTTAATCGCACTAACACTCTAATAACTAAGTTTTGTGGCTATTTAGTGTTTGATTTTATAGGATCACCTATTCACCCCCCTCTAGGTGCTCTCAAATATCCTATATGCTTTTGTGGAGTGAGGTTAGGTGATGCCTCATTTTATCACTCCACATACAATAATCCTCACCATCAAAATATGGTGGTTTGCCTAGGGGAACAGAAAGTAATGGCGCGCGCTTAGAAATGCGAGGATAGCAGAGGGGCATCTTACTATACTTCTTGCGCTCACGGCGCTTAGAAGTAGTGGGCAACGAGTCAAAGCCGGATGTGGAGGGCGACAATGAGTCGGTCTCGTAGTAGACCACTTTCTTCATTTTTTCTTATTATCGCCTCTCCGATGGGTCTTGTTGGAGGAAGAGGATTCCTCCTTATGCTTGTGGCTGGACTCCCTTGAGTGGGTTCTCCTCGAGCTTACGGGCTTGTCGCCGATCACGATCTCCCTCTTGGCATGATCTCCCGACGTCACTTCGAGTGGTTAGACTTAAATGAAGCACCATCTCTGATACTAATTGAAAGTTGCCTAGATGGGGGGTGAATAGGCGTAATTTGAAATTTACAACTTAAAACACAAACTACAAGCCAGGGTTAGCGTTAGAATTAAATCCGAGTCCGGGAGAGAGAGGGAAAACAAATCAACCAAGAAATAAAGCAGATGAACATGGTGATTTGCTTAACCGAGGTTCGGTTCTAAACAACCTAGTCCCCGTTGAGGTGGTCACAAAGACCGAGTCTCTTTCAACCCTTTCCCTCTCTCAAACAGTCACTTAGACCGAGTGAGCTTTCTCCTTAATTCTCATGGGTCACTTAGACCCCGCAAGGACCACCACACAATTGGTGTCTCTTGCCTTGGAACAAGAATGAGTGAGGAAGAAAGCGATCCAAGCAACAAGAGCGCAAAGAAACACGAACACACTCTCTCTCAAGTCACTAGGTGGCTGCAATGAATTCTAGACTTGGAGAGGCTTTGATCTTTTGGAAATGTGTCTTGGAGTGAATGCACTAGCTCTTGTATTGAATGTGAAGTGCTGGAAACTTGGATGCTTGGAGTGGTGGTGGTTGGGGGGTATTTATAGCCCTCAACCACCAAACAACCGTTGGGGCAGGCTGCTGTCGATGGGCGCATCGGACAGTCTAGTGCGCCAGCCACGTCACCCAACCGTTAGGGTTCTGGAGCATTTGACCGTTGGAGGCTTTGTCCTCTAGTGGCATCGGACAGTCCGGTGCTGCACCGGACATGCACTGTTCACTGTCCGGTGCGCCTCTGACTCTGCGCGCACTATTCTTCACTGTTCATCTGATTCTTCAGCTTTTACAGTCGACCGTTGCGCGGAGTAGCCGTTGCTCTGCTGTCACACCGGACAGTCTGGTGTGACACCGGATAGTCCGGTGAATTATAGCGGAGCACGCCTGGAGAAACCCGAGAGTGGCCAGTTTATTCCTGTATGGACCTGGTGCACCGGACACTGTCCGGTGGCACACCGGACAGTCCAGTGCGCCAGACTAGGGCACGCTCGGTTTCTTTACTCCTTTGAATTTGATCCCTAACTTGAATATTTATTGGTTTGTGTTGAACCTTTATGCACCTGTAGAACATGTATTCTAGATCAAACTAGTTAGTTCATATATTTGTGTTGGGCATTCAACCACCAAAATTAATTGTGGGAAAAGGTTAACCCAATTTCCCTTTCAAGTACTCTAATTTCTGTAAGGAAGGTTGTCTTGGGCTTAATGTGTTCAGAGGCTTTATAGCAAGATACCGTCCCACAGAATATTTTTGTAAGACCACACCTATGTGAGCTCAGTTGTTGGTCACAATTCATCGGATTTAGGAATACCTAACGAAGCTCATGAAGAGAGACAAGAGTATGTCCTATACGCTCCACTCACGGGGTAGGCAATTGGTAGCCTAGTATCAGTTCAGTCGTCAAGTGAAACTTGTTCACACCAAACTATCAATTCAAGGCTTAGTCCATTGTGCAGTTGTGGATGAGCCTATATAGTCGTTCTAGGTGAATGTTCAACCTTAGCCGGTCTCTATGGAACAACCGGTATATTAACATTACATTGATACAGGGAGGATGAAATGTGCCTCTAGGATCTGGTGGGGGATTGTTAGAGAATTTAGGCTTGGCCCAAATAATAATCCCTATAAATCCCAAAGTCCCACTCACACATACATGGTATGGTGGGAACTTTAGTACCACCTTGCTACTCCAGATGGAGTGAGGCCAACTTAAATAGTTGAGTTGTCTCTACCTGGTTGAAGCCTTTGAGGAGAGGAAAAGGGACAACCCACCAGCGCGCACTCTCGCCTCGCCTCACTGGGCCGGGCCAGTGGGGCGGAGCAATGGGTGCGGGTGCATGACATGCACATGAATGGTTGGTGATTTCTCGTTTTCGACCTTGCGGGTGCACGACTTCCATTTGCTACTTGGTATTTTTGCATGCATGGAGAAAATTGTGCCGACATGCTTTGATAAGTAATTATTTTTGCATTAATTATGATTGATTGTCACGTTAGTGTTGTGACTATGTGGTTGATTACTTGTCTATTTTGCTGCGTCGTGTGTACAAATTGAGGGCAAGACGTCGTCCTCAATACAGACTCTCTCCTCCTCACATTAGTGTGTTGCGCTGCCTTCATCTTCTCCATCCCGCTGCCAATGTGCCATTGGAGTTGAGAGAATAGGATCTCTGATGCCTACGTCCCCTCGTGTACCTGCACGGGGTAGGGGTCGTATCAGGTTTTTGGGAAATGCTGCCGCGATTGCTCGCTGTTCATCTGTTTCCTCCATGCTAACGTCATCGTTCTCGTCTGTCTGCTTCCCTACTTTTGCGCTGTTCTAGCGCCAACAACCCCCCTGTGAGAATGAATATACTTATATGTGGTTTATTCTCGTATTTCAGCCGTGCTCACGGTCAAGAACGGCTCAGATAGTCACATGATTAAATGATGAAATTAAATTAAACCGAATATGCATTGTATTGTGGGAATTTCATTTATGATCATTTATTTAATTGAAATGGTATTTACTTATATTTAGTAATTGCTAATAAAAATTTGACCAGCTTAATTAAAAGATAATGCTCAGCGTCAACCACATTCTTGGTAAGCCTTACACTACATTTTTACTCCAGACTTGCTTAGCGATGACCGTATATGAGTTCATCCTTGCTATAATCACAACCCAGGTCAAGAGCAGTTACCACAAGAGGATTATGAAGATGAGTTCGAAGAGGTCTACGTCGTCGTCTCTCTGTCTACTGCGCCTATGGAGAAATTGTCTTAGCTCGATGTATTTTATTTAATTATTTTTGTAAAGATATTTCGTTATATAGTTAAGATTGTGACATTGGTTTCTATACACTGAGTCGTCATATGTGTGAAACTTGATCCTGACACATATATGAGATGCATCTGGATTTGTTTTTACATCTAGGTGTGACATAAGTGATATCAGAGGATAAGTAGCACAAGATGAGAAAAGATCCGAGTAGCAAAGGTAAGTAGGCAAATGTTTATCCAATTTTATCTAGGCTACATCCTATAGTCAACATTGCTCTAATACATCTTCTGTCATATCTGGATTTAAGGACAAATCCAGATGTGACAACTCATCACAACGTCGTCACTCCTCGCACGAAGATTGTCATATGGCACATGTAAGGAAAATGGACTAAGGTTTATTTAATAGTTAAGTTTTTGGTGTTTGATGATCAAACATAACCATTTGGACTAATATTATTTACTAGTATTTTGTTTGTTATAGTTGAGATGATTCGAAGTGAATTCAGATGAAGGCAAAAGAGTGATCTAAAAGATCACACCTTAAGAAAGATATTAGAAGGCTTATTGAAGGTCTACAATAATATGCAAGAGTCAAGATAAAAGATAGAACCAAATAAGACACAAAGATCATGAAAAAAACAAAATGAAGAAATGGTTTAATATGTGTTAGACTGAGGTGTGGAATCGTCATGAGGGATGTGCAGGACCATACTATTGAAGCCAACCCTAACCGGTGAAGAACATGGCATCAGACACAATCATCGAACTATCCGCCATGAGAGCATTGGACCATACGGTCACACTGATTTATATCACAATAGCGTCACACTATAACTCTTTAGATCATCGGTCCATTACGGAGAGTTCAACAAATCAATGTCTAATTTATTTAAGGACATCCAATTGTCGTGATATATCGGCCAGTATAATGCCATCTATATCGGCCAGTATAATGCCATCTCATTAATTATGTTGTGCTCATGCTGACACGACATACCTAACTTGCGGCCCAAACACAACACCTTTAGAGCCCGTTCGGTTTACACGGAATGGAAGACTGGAATAGTTCCTACCCAAATTGCTTCTTTAATTTGTATAAGTTTTAATCAACAGGAACAATTTTTGTTTTTATGCTCCCTAAAAGGAGTCTTCTACTGTAAGTGAAGTTATAAATCTCTATTATACTTAAAGCACAAGCGAAGCAGTGCAGCAGTTGGGGTTTGAACCTACACCCTAATAGTAGAAGAAGAGTGAGAGACACTATGCGAAGTTGTCTAACCAGTAGAACATCATGCTTAAGTGTTTATAATATTGAATATAAATTGTACATATGTATATATGATTTTTTGTAAAATAAAAAAATAATCGTGTCGGACCGGACCAGCATTATGGCCCGAGGCTACGGCCCAAGCACCGCACGACGCTCATGCCGGGTTGGCACAGGCACTATTAAATGGGTCGTGCCTCGGACCGGCTCGCCAGACACGACTCATCTGGCTATCTATACCTCCGCACGATAATAATAGTCCTCGCCTCAGTTGTCACCACCTCGTTCGTCATTCTACTTCTTTTCTCTCTCCCCTCATGCCTCTACCTCCGCACCACCCCATTCTCGGCAGAGGACGTAGGAGCATGCGCCTCCTCCCCATATTCGTCCGACACCAGCCCAACACCGACTCGCGCAATGGCTATTGCCCGTCGACGAGGATGTTTCACATCATGTGTGGACCATCATTTTCGCCGTCGTTGGACGTCCCGTTCGTCTTCCCGGTCTTCACCCTGTTCTTCCTACCGAATCTGCTGCCCCCGCCCATGGTCGCAGTTGCGAGCCGACCGATGCTCGTCGACATGGGTACGGGGCGAGTCGGTCATTGTTGGGGTCATGCTTCGTGGCGCCGAAGGTCTTGTAAGAAGAAGCAGCTTCGGCTGAAGTTGTCCCCAGGAGATGACCGAAGGTCCCTCTTCATGAAGCTTCGGTATTACAAACCGACTTAGAGATAGAATGACCTTTTTATCCATAAAGGTCTGGGTCAATGTTGTAAACTTTTATGAGGGGCATAATTATAATTCTTCACAGGCTGCGTCCTGTGTCTATAAATAGATGAACAGTACCCCCGTACTGTTCACGCTGACTTGGCATTTGCTTTCCGTCATCCTTGTACTTCTGCCTTCCTGCAATTCGAAGGTACACTTGTAATTTGAAGTCATTTCTATTCTTATATGATAATAAAATAGAAATGATGTTGTGATAATATTTAAATGTTTATATTATGCAAGTTCTTCGTCATAGTTTATTGTGCTTACGAAGATATGCTGTTTGTGACCTTCGTCCGGAACACATTATATCCCGAAGGGAAGTAATGTTTTAAAGGACGAAGGGCCTTATCATTTAACACTTTTTATGTTGCCTTGTTCGCAATTCGAAGCATTTGAGAACAAGTCCCCAACATTGGCGCCCACCTCCGGTGAACTCACTTCCACTTTTCTGAGCTGATGGCTTCGTTCAACAATCAAGCTGAAGCTGCTTCGGCTTCGAAGCTGGTGCTCCCGATAACAGGCGGTTCTTGCTCAGAGCCGGCTAACAAGAAGCAGAAGAAGGAGGCTCAGAGAAGGGTGCAGCATGTTGGAGTACAGGGACCCTTCATCAAGTCAAAATGGTCCCACATTCCAATCACTTTCTCTCAGGAAGACCTTCAGCTTAAGGATTATCCTCACAATGATGCCATGGTTATCTCTTGTGTGATCAAAGGATTTCTGGTCCACAATGTCTTAGTTGATACAGGCAGTGCAGCTGATATCATATTCGCTAAGGCCTTCAGACAAATGCAAGAGCCCGAAGACAAGATCCATGATGCTACGCACCCTCTTTGTGGCTTCGGAGGGCGGCAGATTGTAGCACTTGGGAAGATTACCATGCCAGTAACCTTCGGATTTGTTAACAACACAAGGACTGAGCAAATTGTGTTTGATATTGTTGACATGGAGTATCCTTACAATGCTATCATTGGTCGCGGTACTCTCAATGCCTTCGAAGCAATTCTTCACCCAGCTTACCTCTGCATGAAGATACCTTCGGACCAAGGGCCTATTGCTATTCATGGAAGCCAGGAAGCTGCTAGAAGGGCCGAAGGAAGCTGGACTGACTCCAAAGCAATCCATAACATAGATGGAGCCGAAGCTTGTGAACAGTACAAATTCAGAAGGGAGAAAGCAGCTTCAGCAGATCAGCCGAAGCCCATGCTCTTATGTGCGGACATAGCAGAGCAGAAGGTGCTGTTGGGCTCTCAATTATCCGAAGAGCAGGAGAAAACCTTGATAAGGTTTTTGTTCAACAACAAAGATGTTTTTGCATGGTCAGCTAATGACCTCTGCGGAGTAAATCGGGATGTTATTGAACACTCGCTCAATGTTGACCCATCCTTCAGACCCCGAAAGCAGAGGCTTCGGAAAATGTCTGATGATAAGGCCGAAGGGGCTCGCAATGAAGTAAAAAGACTCCTCAGTGCAGGAGTTATCAGAGAAGTAAAGTACCCAGAGTGGCTAGCTAACACTGTTATGGTGAAGAAGGCCAATGGTAAGTGGAGAATGTGTATCGACTTTACAGATCTCAACAAGGCCTGTCCGAAGGATGAATTCCCATTGCCAAGAATAGACTCTTTAGTTGATGCAGCAGCTTCTTCAGAGCTCATGAGTCTGCTAGACTGTTACTCAGGTTATCACCAAATTTGGATGAAGAAGGAAGATGAGCCGAAGACTAGCTTCATAACCCCAAGTGGCACATATTGCTATCTTCGGATGCCTGAGGGACTCAAAAATGCTGGAGGAAGTTTTAGCAGAATGACTGCGAAGGTCCTCCAGACTCAGATAGGCAGAAATGTGCTAACTTATGTTGATGACATCATTGTAAAAAGCACGAAACAGGAAAATCATATTGCTGATTTGCAGGAGACCTTCGCCAGTTTCAGACAAGCTGGTTTGAAGCTGAACCCAGAAAAATGTGTTTTCGGAGTAAAGAAGGGGAAATTTCTTGGATGCTTGGTTTCAACAAAGGGAATTGAAGCTAATCCAAGTAAAATTGAAGCTATACTTCGAATGGAGCCACCAACTACAAGAAAGGGGGCCCAAAGATTGACAGGGAGGCTGACATCTCTCAATAGATTCATATCTAGATCAGCAGAAAGAAATTTACCATTCTTCGAAGTGCTGAAATCAGCCGAAGTCTTTCAATGGGGATCAAATCAACAAAAAGCCTTCGAAGAGCTGAAGCAATATTTGATAGATCTAACAACGTTAACTCCACCAACGCCAGGGGCTCCTTTGTTGTTATATGTGGCAGCTTCGCACTCAGCAGTAAGTGCAGCACTTGTCCAGGAGAAGCTTGATGGCCAAGTCAAGAAGCAGGTTCCAGTGTATTTTGTATCTGAAGTCCTCAGTGTATCAAAGAAAAAATATACAGAACTGGAGAAGGTATTATATGCCGTTTTGATGGCATCCAGGAAGCTTCGGCATTATTTTCAAGCATACAATATTGTCGTTCCTTCTTCGCAGCCGTTGAAGGATATTATGAGAAATAGAGAAGCTACTGGACGGATTGGAAAATGGGCTGCAGAGCTCAATGAATTTTGCATTGATTATGTGCATAGATCCTCGATCCAGTCTCAAGCGTTGGCAGATTTCATTGCCGACTGGACGCCAGGGGCTCAGGATGAAGAAACAAATAAGGATGCTGAAGTGTGGACAGTATTTTGTGATGGCTCTTGGGGAAACTTCGGAGCAGGAGCAGCCGCTGTGCTGGTCTCACCGTCCAAAGTTAAAACTTGTTATGCAGCAAGACTTGATTTTAGCTGTACAAACAATGTCACTGAGTACGAAGCTCTGCTTTTGGGCCTTCGGAAATTAAAAGCAATGGGAATCAGAAGGGCCATCCTTAAAACTGATTCCCAGGTTGTTTCAGGTCATATCGATAAGAGTTGCAAGGCAAAAGATCCGAAGCTTGAAAAATATCTGGACACGGTCCGAAGAATCGAAGCTTCCTTCGAAGGATTTTCTGTCAAAAATATCCCTCGAGGACAAAATGAGCATGCTGATTTGCTAGCTAAGTCAGCAGCACAGGGGCTGCCTCTACCTTCGGATGTGTTTTTCGAAACAATAAAGGCACCTTCAGTGGAACTCCTTGAAAGAGCAGTCCTCAACATATCTCCTGTTTTTAGCGAAGATTGGAGAACTGAGATCATCTCTTACCTTCAGGGTAAGTACCTTTCAGAGGACGAAGCTTATAACAGGAGGATAGAGGCAAGAGCTCGTCCATATGTCATGATAGAAGGGGAGTTGTACAAGCATGGAGTTTGCGCTCCGCTGCTCAAGTGTTTATCTAGAGCCGAAGGTGTAGAGTTGATGAAAGAAATACATGCAGGCCTGTGTGGATCTCACATTGGATCTAGGTCGTTACTTGGAAAAGTTTTCCGCCAAGGGTTTTATTGGCCGAAGGCAGCTTCGGATGCAGCGGAATTAGTTCAAAAGTGCGAAGGCTGTCAGAAATGTGCAAAAGATCAGAAACAACCTTCGTCTTTAACACAGCTCATACAACCCATCTGGCCATTGCAGAGGTGGGGCCTTGATTTGTTAGGTCCATTGCCACCGGCTCAAGGGAATCTAAGATATGTTGTAGTGGCTGTGGAGTATTTTTCTAAATGGATTGAGGCAAAGCCACTAGCCACAATAACTTCGGCCACTGTCCAAAAGTTTTTCTGGCAGAATATTGTTTGTCGTTTCGGGGTACCGAAGGCCATCACTGTAGATAATGGAACACAATTCGACTCTGAAGCCTTCAGAAATTTCTGTGATCAAATTGGTACGAAGATCCATTTTGCATCAGTCAGGCATCCGGAGTCAAATGGGCTCGTTGAAAGAGCCAACGGCATTATAATGACAGGAATAATGAAGTTAATCTTCAATCAACCCAGGGGAAAGTGGCCAGATCAGTTAACTAAAGTGGTGTGGAGCCACAATACAACAACATCAAGGTCTATAGGTTTTACCCCATTCAAGTTATTATTCGGTGACGAAGCAATAACTCCGGAAGAAGCTAAAACTGGATCAATAAGAGTAGTAGCTTCGGCAGAATCAGGCCCTGAAGATGCTTGTTTTGTGGAAAAAGATGCCTTAGAAGGGATCAGGCTTCAGGCTGTGGAGAATATCAATAAATACCAAGCTGAAACAGTCAAATGGCAAGATAGAAAAGTTCGGCTAAAAAATATCGAGCCAGGACACTTGGTGCTTCGAAGAGTGGCCAACCCAGACACAGTGGGCAAGTTACAGTTGAAATGGGAGGGACCTTTCTTGGTAGCATCTTCGTCAAGGCCTGGTTCATACAGATTGAAGGACATGGACGGCAATGACATTCCAAGATCTTGGAATGCGGATGAGCTTCGGCGATATTATGTGTAATTTGATGTAACCTTTTTTATGTTTTTTCTTTTTTCATGGCACCCTTTTCCTTTCTAAAGGGGGAGAAAGGTTTTTAATGGGGCCATCATATGTAATTTTCTTTTTAGAGCAAGATCCCCCAAGGAATGTAAATGTAAAAGCTGAGAACGCACCATCGAGTGCCGAAAACTGAAAAAGCAAAGAAGCTCCAAAGTCGTTCCTAAGGGAATGCAGAGCTTACAGCGAAAAGTCAACGCTGATTCCGCCGAAAGTAAAAGGCGAAGAAGCTCCAAAGTCGTTCCTAAGGGGATGCAGAGCTTACAGTGAAAAGTCAACGCTGATTCCGCCGAAAGTAAAAGGCGAAGAAGCTCCAAAGTCGTTCCTAAGGGAATGCAGAGCTAATGTGTGATTGTTTCTAAGGAAATAATGGCTGAGGGTATGGCTTCGGATATGTGTTTGGACATTCATTCGCACATCACATTACATCATAGCATTTGCATTCATAAACATTCATTCATGGCATAAGTAGTTGTTTCGGCAAAAAAGAAGAAGCGGTCTTTTATGCTTCGTTGTGTATAAAAAAGAGAGGTTTCGGCAAAAAAGAAGAAGCGGTCTTTTATGCTTCGTTGTGTACGAAAAGAAGGGAAGGTGTTTTTTTTCGCCTTCGGCTCAAAATACTAATTTCGTCCACATCAAAGCACCTCAATGGAAGGGTAAGGATATATTACAAGGTATGACCAAAGTTCATTAAGAACAGTTTAGCTGTATTTACGAAAGTTGTTACAAAAGTCTCTTGAGTTTTTCTAGTCTACTCCTACTAATCTTCATCGGGCTTCAGCTTCGGCGGCATATTCTTTAAGCATCAGTTTCAGCTTCGTCATCCTACATGAATCAAGGTATTGTAAGTAAAAATCAAGTTTGAGGGAGAAGGTAAGCACAAGGTATGATTTCTTACTGGTTCAAGATGACTTCGAGCTTCGTCTCCAGCTTTTTCCCGCCCGCCTTTGGTCCATATCATTTTTATAAATCTGTTTGAAATGCTTCGGGCGAGGTCAGGAATATCGTCTAGCATTGACGAAGATAGAGTGAAATTGGGCCTGTTGACGATTTTTCCATGATCACAGCCGGCCTTCAGAAATGCTGCAGCGGTGCCCCGAGAAGCTACCGAGGCACAGAAGTCACCGTGCCCAGCTATAACTTCGTCAAGCTCATCAATTTCAGCTTCAATATGGTCGAAGGTTCTTGGCAAATTTTCAGCTGAAGGGGTGAACTTTCCACTGCTGGCTCCAACTGAATAAAAGATCTTTTTTAATTGTTGAATACAGTTGTTACTAAATTTCAAACATTTGTCTTGAAGGCTTGTCAATGATTTCTTCAAATCTGAGTTTGTTTGGACTTCGGCCTCAAATTTTGAGTTAAGCTCTAGCTTCTCTTGTTCAAATTGTTTTGATTGGCAGAGAAGCTTCGAATTCAATTCTGCTACTTTAGCTTCAGTTTCTGCCAATAAGCCTTCAGTTGTTTGGAGTTCGAAGTCTTTCTTTTCAATAATAGCTGATTGCTCTTTTATTCTGCTCTCTAAATTTTCAATTATAATTTCGTGTTTCTTATCCTCTAAATCTTGCTGCATCTTCAAAGCTTTGCTCAGTAGCATGCTCTGCACATAAACAACCTTCGTTAGAAACACTTTCATTATTAAAAACAATAAAAGTCAGAGAAAAATTGTTTACATTGAAATTGGAATAAAATAAGCTACCAACGATATGTTGTCGTCGGTAGCGGCTGATATCCGTTTCCAGCTTCGGAAAACCGATACTCTTTGATAGAGTACCGATGACCTTAGCTCCAGTTTGATCTCGGATGCAGTTCAATTTCTCATCGTCAATACCTCCGAAAAGAAGAGCTCCTGGTTTATATCCGCAAGATTTGGCATATTCTTTAAGTTTTTCTATTTCGGCCTTCGACAGTTCTTGCCCAACTAAATTTTGAAATTTGAAGGCTTCGTCCTCCGAAGTATCTTCGGCTATTTCCTTTCCCTTCCCAGGCAATGTGGCCATGGTTTCTTCGAGAGCAGTAGTAGCTTCTTCTGCGGCCATGTCTAGCAGTATTTTGTCGATGTCTTCAATTGTAGTTTCCAAGT
The DNA here is from genome assembly GCA_029449295.1 of Zea luxurians. Classification (NCBI taxonomy): domain Eukaryota; kingdom Viridiplantae; phylum Streptophyta; class Magnoliopsida; order Poales; family Poaceae; genus Zea; species Zea luxurians. The sequence continues at coordinate 61,845,602 of JAOPSE010000022.1, forward strand.
TCAAATCTTTGGCCGAAGCGGCTTCGGTAGCCGCAACCTCCGAAGATGCGACTTCGATATTTGTTGTGCCCTCAACCGCTGGCGCCTTCCGAGTTGAAGCCCTCGGTGGCGTCTTGTCAATAACTTCGGTCACTGCAATAATTTTTTGTCTCTTTGTCTTGGTTATCTTCTTCGTTTTTTCGGGATCCTCCACCTTTCGAAAAAGCTTCGTCAGTTGAGGCCCTAATGGACTTAGCTTCGCGGGCAGGGTTTCAGTCATTACCTTTAAGATTTCCTCCACGTCGGTGGTAGAGGGTGATGCAGGAGTCCCCTCTTCATCGGATAATTTTCGCTTCCCAGATGATATTTTTCTCTTCTTTGGAATTTTCTTCTCTTTTGGTGGTTCTTCCTCATCTTTGTTCAAAGTTTCGGCCACTCTTTTCCTTTTTTGGCCCTCAGCACCCTTATTCAACCGTTCATAGTCAGGGTACTCGAAACCCAGGGCATCAAACACTCGGTTTAGTCTTCGCTTCGGACGGGTGCCGAAGGCCGCAGTCATTAGCTGATCTTCTTTTTTGGAATAATTCCCAAGAATTTCATTGCACATTACTTCAACTGTGTCCAGCCACACTTGGCAAGGTTTTTTAAAGTATTTCTTGAACTTGAAATGGTAAGGAAGCCGGACAAGTTCCCCTTCTTTCTTCTCCCTTTCCAGCTTCGGCATTTCCCATTCTTTTAAAGTAGGGAAAACCCTGAAGGCCAAGAACTCTTGAACCAGGTCCCTAGTACTGATATGCTCTGAGATAATTTTAAACTCACCCAGTGCAGCCCAGGTGGGACCTTCTAATGTCATATGGCATCGTGGTCTTGTTTCTCCGAAGATCAATTCAAGTGGGCTTTGTACCAACTTCTCTTTGTCTTCGTCAACCTTCACATAAAACCACTCTGACTTCCAGTCTGCCGGCCATTTGCTTCGGTAGCTAATAACAGGAAACTTTGTGGTTTTCCGATAGGCAAAATTGTAGCAACCAAAGTTATCATGTAATCCATCTTTTCTAGCCTTCGTCTGGTAATGTAGCTCATGAACTCGACAAAAACTGTCGGCAAACGGTTCCATCGCCTGGCTTCGGAGGGCCCAGATGTAAACACTAAGCCTAACGACAGCGTTAGGAGTCAACTGGTGAAAGTAGATACCAAACTTCTTCAATACATCTGCAATAATCCCATGAAGGGGGAATCTTAACCCAGCCTTTAGAAAGCTCTTGAAAATGACTATCTCATCCTTCTCTGGCTTCGGGGTAGTTTCTTCTCCCCCGAAGCGAAGTAGCTTCTTCTGATTTTCACTGAAATAACCTGATTTCACCATCTTGGAGAGATCAGCCTTCGAAACAGTCGACTTTCCGAAGTCCAAGTGGCTGGGCTTACTTGGCATCGCAATGCGATAATCATCTTCGGGATCAGTTTCTTCAATGTTCTCATCTTCAGCTTCGGCAGTTGCTTGTACTGCTTCAACAGTGGGGATTTTCTCCGAGGTTACCAGACCGGATCATTGCATTGCTTCGGAGATGGGAACAGTCTCCGAACCTTCAGCTTCGTCTCCTTCACGCTCAACCCTGGCGGTAGATCGCACTCTGGCCATTTAATTGAGTTTGTGGAAATTGAATACTTTTTTCTCTCGAAGCCTTTCTTTCTGACGAAGCAGACTTCGAGTTGGACCTTCGTTCGTTTCCGAGAGTCAAGCTTCGGCTATGGTTAAAAATTTTGGCAGCAAAACAGTGCAAATAGCAATGAATGCTGTGGTAACTTCACACCTACCCGTCTGTTTATATAGTGTTGCAGGTAAGAAGGCGAAACGCCAGGATTTTTACACCAGGCGGACAATCACTAGCACTCGCTGCGCGGTGGACCGTAGAAACTAAACAGTAACTCTGTAAGGTGGGCCTGACACACGCTCGGAAACTGGATCGTTTCTTGACAACGAGCTCAGGGAAGGTGTTTTTTTTGGACCTTCGGCTTCCCGAAGCTGAAGAGGCTTTTTTCACGGATCAAGCTCGTTGCGAAAAACGATCTAGCGCCGCGAAAGGGGCTACTGTTGGGGTCATGCTTCGTGGCGCCGAAGGTCTTGTAAGAAGAAGCAGCTTCGGCTGAAGTTGTCCCCAGGAGATGACCGAAGGTCCCTCTTCATGAAGCTTCGGTATTACAAACCGACTTAGAGATAGAATGACCTTTTTATCCATAAAGGTCTGGGTCAATGTTGTAAACTTTTATGAGGGGCATAATTGTAATTCTTCACAGGCTGCGTCCTGTGTCTATAAATAGATGAACAGTACCCCCGTACTGTTCACGCTGACTTGGCATTTGCTTTCCGTCATCCTTGTACTTCTGCCTTCCTGCAATTCGAAGGTACACTTGTAATTTGAAGTCATTTCTATTCTTATATGATAATAAAATAGAAATGATGTTGTGATAATATTTAAATGTTTATATTATGCAAGTTCTTCGTCATAGTTTATTGTGCTTACGAAGATATGTTGTTTGTGACCTTCGTCCGGAACACATTATATCCCGAAGGGAAGTAATGTTTTAAAGGACGAAGGGCCTTATCATTTAACACTTTTTATGTTGCCTTGTTCGCAAATCGAAGCATTTGAGAACAAGTCCCCAACAGTCATGCTCCTGGCCTTTCTTCGTGCGTGTCGTCGAGGAGGACATGGTGGTGCCTGTCACACTTAGGTTATTCGCAGTTGCGAGCCGACCGACGCTCGTCGACGTGGGTACGGGGCGAGTCGGTCATGCTCCTGGCCTTTCTTCGTGCGTGTCGTCGAGGAGGACATGGTGGTGCCTGTCACACTTAGGTTATCTTGGCGATGAGAAGTTCAGGTCTGAGATATTGGACAACCAAGGTCTGTAGCGTGGCAGTAGTCGGCATATGCTACAGAGTTGGTGGTGGTGTTGTGTCGCTTCGGCGGGTCCAAGGCTGGGAAGACACTCGCATTCTCTCGCCTTTCTCGGATTGACGCCTGGTGTGGGTGCCTCTCGGTTTAGAGCGGCTTCGGCTGAGCTTCTTTCTCCGCTTGCGTGCTCTTTCCCTATATATCTAGCGGTATACTACCTATGTCACCTCCAGATGCCTAAGCCTTCATCGTGTCCTTCTCCAGCAATAAACATGTATGTTCGCCTCTTCCCTTCACCACCTGCTCTACGAAACCTTAGAAGTGGGGGAGACGAAGGATGAGAGGTCTCTGATTTGTTACCTATGGTACCTGTGTGTTCATAAAAATATTATACAAAGAGCGGAGATAATCAATGAAAAATCTTAAGATTTTTTTAGTGGATAATTTATATAAATATTGTCGTGAGCCGTCGTAACGTACGGGTAACCGACTAGTCAACTGTTTATGCATGTGTGGTGTGTGTGAGTGCGTATGTGGGTGCATGCATGAAACTGTATAAATAGATGAATGAAGCTTAAAACTGAATTTATGTTTCGGGGAGAAAACCAGACTAAATATGTGTCTGTAAGGGCTAATTCGAAAACTCAAATCCCCTCTACCATTAGAGAAGATTAGGAGAAAAATAAACTAATTTCTTCTTCAATCCCTCCAATCCTTGAACGGATTTAAGTTCCCAAACTAGCTCTAATACTATATTTGTGCCGCTGTCAGCTAAATAGAAACATGTTTCTGTTCGGTCTTAGATTACCACTAAGGTCTAGTTTAGGTACTTTAGTATTGATCTCAATCCACATGTATTAAATATTGAGGTGGATTTGAGTGTAACTTGAATTAATTTACACCCAAATTTACCTCAACACATGTGGATTGGGGTTAATAATTAAGTATCTAAACAAAGCCTAAGATAAATTTTACACTCACGAATAGCCAAACCAATCAGCCAGCGAAGGATCCTTTCATGTTTCAAGAGAAGCGAATCTGTAATCTGTATGCCGACGCATTGACATCTAGTATAGTACAGTAGAGCTTTCAACAAAACTGGAGAAGCATAATTGTAGCCAGTTCAGGAGCTCTATTCTTGTCTGAAGTCGTTTCCATCTATTTCGATTCGCTGAAAAAAAGAAAACAGTCAAAGTTTTGCTGAAACTTAAACAACATAAGCTTCCCGCGTTCTGGGTATAAGTAATAAAGATAAAGAGAACACATCCTAAGACCTTTACCAACCCGATCGCAAAATTATCAATGAATAATGAATTCATTCTAAAAATATCTTTGTGACGGAACGAGAGGGAAAATATAAGATTCTGTAGCCTTTTTTTAGGGGAGCGAACTGAAGTTCTGTATCGATTTGTAAAAAAAATAAGTATTCAGCAAATGAGCATTAAGAATTTACCTCAGCGCCAACTCAGCTTCTTGCTGAACCTTACGAAGGCTTACATTCATATATAGTCCCTGCGGCAATAAGCTCATCTTAAGAAATCATTCAGATAAGCTATTAGACTAGAAATAGAAGTTTGGGGGTAGAATAAACCCGAAATGAAATGAGGGGCTTTTTTGCTCAAATTTTATCTACTACTAGCAAACATGTCTATGTGTTACATAATTTAAATAAAAAAGCTATCCAACATTGGAAAACAAGACAGGAATGGTACATATATATTTATGTTTTATCTTTTCTAAAAAAATAAAGCTATACTTTATTTTATGATGACTATGGCATCCACAATGTCTTATTAAACATGTACCAATAAGCCCATGATAGAATTTTTCTCACATTGCAAAACGTGGAAATATATACTGTTAAATGACCTCTTAACTTCTAGTTTTCATACTACCCATGCATTAGTACAGTTAAAAATGGAGTTCCTTGACTTCCTTACCCATAAAAATCTTTATTTTAAATTTCTAATTAGAGACAGCAAAGAGTTAGTTGCCGACGTGTCATCTGCCCCCTGGTGATTACGACGGGAGACCTCTCTTGATTTTCTAAGTGACATGTCAGGGATTACACTAGTATATGCCAGCCTGAAGGCACGTTTATTTAGATTAAACAGGACAACAAACAACTCAAGATTTCAGTTTACAGTTTCATTAATAGGACCATCGGTTAACCAGGTTCTAATAAGATAAGTTTTGTCCTAATCAAATCAAAACTGCATAAACAACTTGGTGAGAATCTTGTTTCTTAGTTATAATATATATATATATATATATTAAGAGCCCTCAGCTTCCAATAACTAGAAGCCCAGGTCGGACGGTGCAATCTGGTCGAGCCGGACCAGGTCCGGACGTCTATAAAACAGGACCCAGAGTGCTAGGGTTTAGTTTTTTACGCTCCACCCCGATTAATTAGCGGCGATGGCGGTTGCCCCAGAGCGTGCGCGGCGGTGGACCCCCGGTGGCCGCAGCTCCATGACCTCGACGCGCGGTGGCGGAGGTTCCACGATCCGAAGTAGTGGCGGCGGTTCCCAGGTCGGTGGCGGTGGCTCCCCGATCTAGAGGGCGAGTGACAGCGGGGCCCTTGTGCGGGCAAGCGGCGGCGTCCCCGAGGCCCCGAGGAGGCGGCACTTCCAAGGCCGGCGAGCAAGCGGCGCCCGTCGACGTGCGAGTAGCAACGACGACGCATGAGGCACGAGGTTCGAGCGACCGGCGTCACGGAAGACGCGAGATGCACGCAGCGATGATCGCGCGTGACATCCTCCGATCCGGCGCAGTTTGGGTGGCCCAAGTGACGACCTACATTTGTGCTTGTGTCATCGACAACGTCCTCTGGCCACTACCTCCTTCGATTCGTATTTTCTTTTCGATTATTGTGTTTTATGCTACCACATGTATTATTTATATTTAAAACTGTACGATTTTATGCTTAAACACGGAGTTCGTATATCATTTACTGCATGCATATTAGAAAGACAATTTCTTGATTTATGTTGTTCGTAATTTGCGCGCATGCAATGAAAACTCCCACGATTTTGCCATAATTTTTGGATCTGTAGAAATCTCATGCATGCGGCTGCCATATTTCTCGGATCTGTCATAAAAATAGGGTCGTAATAACAACCTACTAGAGCTATCAACCTCTCACATTGACTCGGTATTTACGCTTATAATTGAGAGATTTTAAGCTCAAAACTTAAGGTTTTTATGCTCCACCCGGAGATGCGTCCACCAGTGAACAATATGCCAGATTTTTTACGCAGTATAACGAATTGCATAAATACCTACACCGTGTAGTATAATTTGTATCAGTATATATTATAAACTAGTTCTAATGCGTTTAGCTGCATGGCTGTTGGAGGGATCCTATATTTATGAAGGAAATAAAACATTAAATGCGATTTTTTTGTTTATATGCATGCAATTTATTTCCTTTCATTGCATATTCTTTCCATCATAAATTCGTGTGCATGCAGCTGGTAACAGATTTTTACGCAGTATACCGAATTGCATAATTATCTACATATTGTAGCATATTTAGTATCAGTATATATCATAAAATGGTCATTACGAGTCTAGCTGCATGACTGTTGCAGCGATCCTAAATTTATGTAGGAAATAAAACATTTAAAATAAAAACTGTCACACATATCTTTTCTAAATTTACGCGCATGTAAGAGAACGTGTTTAACTCATGCATGCATTTTGCCATAATTTTTGGATCTGTATAAAAATAGAAACGGTATGCATGCGGCTGCCATGTTTTCGGATCTGCCATAAAAATAGGATCATAATAAAAACCTATTAGAGCTATCAATCTCTCATATTGGCTCGATATTTACGCTTATAACTGAGTGATTTTATGCTCAAAACTTAAGGTTTTTACGCTCCAACTCGGATATGCGTCCACCAGTGAATAACATGCCAGATTTTTTACGCAGTGTACCGAATTGCATAAATACCTATACCGTGTAATATAGTTTGTATCAGTATATATCATAAACTAGTTCTAATGTGTTTAGCTGCATGACTGTTGGAGGGATCCTATATTTATAAAGAAAATAAAACATTAAATACGATTTTTTGTTTCTATGCGTGCAATTTATTTTTTTCATTGCACATTCTTTCCATCATAAATTCATGCGCATGCAGCTGGTAACATATTTTTATGCAGTATACCGAATTACATAATTATCTACATAGCGTATGATATTTAGTATCAGTATATATCATAAAATGGTCCTTACGAGTCTAACTGCATGGTTGTTGCAGCGATCCTAAATTTATGGAGGAAATAAATCATTTAAAAATAGAAACTATCACACATATCTTTCCTAAATTTACGCGCATGCAAGGTAACGTGTTTGACTCATGCATGCATTCCTTTTTTTGCGCGTACAGACGTGAGGTGGGTGGCGCACCCAACAGCCTGGTTGAGTCAGCGCGCTGAGTTGAACCACGCTGCAGGGGTGGTCGACCTGGGCTTCCTTTAATTATTGGAAGCCTAGGGCTCCCGTTATATCTACCCTATATATATAGTTTATATATTAAGAGCCCTGGGCTTTCAATAACTAGAGGAAGCCCAGGTCGGACGGTGCAATCCGGTCGAGCCGGATCAGATTCGGACGTCTATAAAACAGGACCCGGAGTGCCAGGGTTCAGTTTTTTACGCTCCACCCTGATTCATTAGCGACGGCGCGTGCGACGACGGCGGTTGCCCAGAGCGTGCGCGGCGGTGGACCCTCAGCCGGTGGCCACAGCTCCATGACCTCGACGCGCGGTGGCGGAGGTTCCTCGATTCGGAGTAGTGGTGGCGGTTCCCAGGTCGGTGGCGGCGGCTCCCCGATCCAGAGGGCGAGCGACAGTGGGGCCCTTATGCGGGCAAGCGGCGGCGTCTCCGGGGCCCCGAGGAGGCGGCACTTCCAAGGCCGGTGAGCAAGCGGCGCCCATCGACGTGCGAGTAGCGACGGCGACGCATGATGCGCGAGATTCGAGCGAGCGGCGTCACGGAAGGCGCGAGATGCGCGCAGCTATGATCGCGCGTGACATCCTCCGATCCGGCGCAGTTTGGGCAGCCCGAGTGACGACCTACATTTGTGCTTGTGTCATCGACGACGTCCTCCGGCCACTACCTCATCCGATTCGTGTTTTATTTTCGATTATTGTGTTTTATGCCTACCGCATGTATTATTTATGCTAAAAACTGTACGATTTTATGCTTGAACACAGAGTTCGTATATCATTTTGTTGCATGCTACACGATATAAGTATTTATGCAACGTTGTATATGTATTTATGCTCTATGTGACTCATGTCATCCAATTTTTTGCGCGCATGAATTGTAAAGAAAAATATAATCCAAAATTTGCGCGCATGCAATGAAAACTCCCACGATTTGCCATAATTTTTGAATCTGTATAAAAATAGAAACCGCATGCATGCAACTTCCATGTTTTTCGGATCTGCCATAAAAATAGGATCGTAATAACAATCTACTAGAGCTATCAACCTCTCACATTGGCTCGGTATTTATGTTTATAATTGAGAGATTTTATGCTCAAAACTTAAGGTTTTTACGCTCCAACCTAGAGATGCGTCCACCAGTGAACAACATGCTAGTTTTTTACGCAGTGTACCGAATTACATAAATACCTACACCGTATAGTGTAATTAGTATTAGTATATATCATAAACTAGTTCTAATGTGTTAACTGCATGGCTGTTGGAGGGATCTTATATTTATGAAGGAAATAAAACATTAAATACAATTTTTTGTTTCTATGCATGCAATTCATTTCCTTTCATTGCACATTCTTTCCATCATAAATTCGTGCGCATGCAGCTGGTAACAGATTTTTACGCAGTATACCGAATTGCATAATTATTTACACAGTGTAACATATTTAGTATCAGTATATATCACTAAATAGTCCTTACGAGTCTAACTGCATGGTTGTTACAACGATCCTAAATTTACGGAGGAAATAAAGCATTTAAAAATAGAAACCGCCACACATATCTTTCCTAAATTTAGGCGCATGCAAGAAAACATGTTTGACTCATATATGTATTTTGCCATAATTTTTAGATCTGTATAAAAATAGAAACTGCATGCATGCGGCTGCCATATTTTTCGAATCTGCCATAAAATAAGATCGTAATAACAACCTACTAGAGCTATCAACCTCTTATATTGGCTCAGTATTTACGCTTATAATTGAGAAATTTTATGCTCAAAACTTAAGGTTTTTACGCTCCAACTTGGAGATGCATCAACCAGTGAACAACATGCCATATTTTTTACGCAGTGTACCGAATTGCATAAATACCTACACCATGTAGTATAATTAGTATCAGTATATATCATAAACTAGTTCTATTGTGTTTAGATGCATGGCTGTTGGAGGGATCTTATATTTATGAAGAAAATAAAATATTAAATACGATTTTCTTTTCTATGCACGCAATTCATTTCCTTTCATTGCACATTCTTTCCATCATAAATTCGTGCGCATGCAGCCGGTAATAAATTTTACGCAGTATTCCGAATTGCATAATTATCTACACAGTGTAACATATTTAGTATCAGTATATATTATAAAATGGTTCTTACGTGTCAAAGTGCATGGCTGTTGCAGCGATCCTAAATTTATGGAGAAAATAATGAATTTAAAAATATAAACCGTCACACATATCTTTCCTAAATTTAAGCGCATGCAAGGTAACGTGTTTGACTCATACATGCATTCCTTTTTTTGCGCGCACAAACGTGGGGCGGGTGGCGCACTCGACGTCTGGTTGAGTCGGCGCGCTGGGTTGAACCAGGTTGCAGGGGTGGTCGGCTTGGACTTCCTTTAACTATTAGAAGCCTAAGGCTCCCGTTATACCTGCCCTATATATATTATATATTATAGAATGGTCATGGTTCAAAGGCCCATGATGTTGCATTTATTCTTTGTTTTTGACATTATGGAAAAAATATAAGAAATTGGTATGGGAGGTACTTGGAACGGGAAAAAAATAGACGGGCGACAAGGGTGAGTGGAACGGAAAAATGCGGACAAACAATGGGGCAAGGTGGTATGATAGTGGCAATCTTTGTTTCTTAGGGAAGATCGTATGGTAGTGGGAATCTTTGCTTCATAGGGAAGGGCCAAGGGTTCAAAAGCCTATGATGCTGCACTTATTCTTTGTTTTTTATATTTATGGAAAAAACATAAGAAACTGGAATGGGAGATCCTCATAACAGTAAAAAAAAACAGACTGGGGGCGATGGTGGCAGGCGGAACAGAAAAAACGCAGACAAACAACAGGGTGAGTGGGTGGATCGGGGAAAAAAGCAGGTGGACGACGAGCAAAGAAACTGATTGCGCTTTAATATTAGGAAGATAGTTGGTTCTTTCCACTTTCTTGGCGAAACATGATTGAAACTCAAGAATATAGTACACTTTCGAGCTTTCAAAACTGAAACAATTTTCATAAGTGTCCAAATTTTAGCCTCTGTTATATATGATTGAGAGTAGTATAGAGAAAACATCAGTAAGTTTGGTCTCTTCCTTCCACTTTCCTCCTAATGTGCCCTTAAGTAGCATAGCTTTTGTTATAATTCTTTATTTAACTCCAATTGATATCAACTAGATTATGAACAAAACAAGAGTATTGTAGAAAATATGCATAGCATGTTTCCTTACACTGGTTGTATGAATTGTAGCTCCAGTAGTCATGTTAATCTTTTGATTTGGCACAAGCTGCATATCCATCTTCTGCAACACAACTGCAAGTGCCACTATTGCTTCTAGGAGAGCAAATTGATCTCCAACACATTTCCGAGGACCCCCACTGAATGGAATAAACCTGGGAAAAATATGTAGCAGGAGCATGGCGCAGTTCAGTCACATTTGCCAGTCAACAAAAACTAACCAGATGCTTAATGGAAATATGAAACGACAGGATAGAAACGGTATCTCACAAAGTTGTATTCTGACCTGAAATCTGTGTTTGACTCATTTGGAACAGGTCCCTCTAAATCAAACCTCTCTGGAATGAACTCATCTGCTCTATCCCAGACCTTTACAGAAGGAACAAACAATTAATAGTACAATGCAAAAATCTGCCAAGTGCATGTTTAGGCATTGCTACGAATGGATGACAACACCATATGAGCAGACTCCAGCCATAACAAAAGCATAGGCATAGCAAAGCATGCTTCAAATGGTAGCAAATGATGATAACTATATAATATAACTATACATCTAAGTTCAGTCTTTTAGGGCCTATATGACAGCAAAATAGTATACTCAGTGCAATAAAATTAATGTTCGTAAAACAATCTTATCATGGAAATTGATAGAAGAATGCAGCTAGCATCAAGATTTGACAGATAGACTAATATACGATAATTTGTAATTTTCTTAGTAAGCCTACATCAACTTGGAAAAGGATGCTCCATATAATTCACAAAATCAGACACACATATTCAACATTTCACAATGCAAAGCATTTACTTTAAAGAGCTCAAATACTGCCAATTGTGCATGATTCATATTCAGATGGAGAAGTACCTCTGGGGACCTGTGTATATTGTACACAGATATCATAATATCTTGACCAGCCTTAACCTTAAAGTTTCCAGGAAGAACATCATCAACTATTGCACGCCGTAACAGCACCTATCAGTAATTAGTCCATGAGTCAACAAAACCAATTATAAAGTTGCATGTCACTAGCACAAGAAATGTACAGGAGGGTGTGGATACAGCCGCATAGACTCATTTATACAGCGCATCAAGTACTTCAGCTCCTTTACATCCTCATATTTGGGTAGTCTACCTTGTAGAACACGATCTACTTCATCTTGAGCTCTCCTCAGTGCAGTCGGATCCTTCAGTAGTGTAACACTGAGCAGTCAACATATTAAAGTGACAATTTATGTAACACATTATTTGTCACTTCGGTTAATACATGGTTACTGCAAGCAATATAGCACTACAGGAGTACCTTACTGAGAAGATAGATTGTCCACGTCAGTACAGAGCCTGTTGTTTCATGACCAGCAACTAACATTGACAAGAGATCATCACGTAATTGTACACTGCTTACCTGGACAACCAAAAAGCATGTCAACTAAAGCGGTCAAACTTGCAATAAACAAAATGCATGCTTTGTAAAATGGTGAAATGGAGCACTAAATGGCACTGCATGCAAACCGAGCATGGGAAGTTTAGAAACAGAAGCACAAGTAGATTTTGCGTTGTCGAACTTCAGCAAAACATGGCAGAGAGCATGACTCACAAGAACAGAATCTTCTCTCTTAGTAGTGAAATGATACGCATATCTTTTGCGTGTTAGAGGGGGAAAAACAAGAATAGAGATATAATTTTGCACATCATTTTTAGTCTTTTGTCACAGCTTTTCATAAAGCAATGGAAAAGAAAGGACCAACTACTCCAAGCAATCACCTTTATATGCAAGCATAATGTGCCGCTTCTAGTATGTAAAGCCTCATCATCTAAACTTATATAGAGAAACAGCTGATATAGACTTTAAGGCCGTCTCCAGCAGCTCCCATATCACATCCCCTATTTCAAATTTCACTCTGCAAACAGTGTCATCAACAGTACCGCGTCTCATATTTTACACGATCTACCGAAGACAGCCAAAGTACACATTCAGAAGGGGGAGGTGATACACTAAAGTTGCACTGTTTTCTAAAAAAACTCAATCTGTGTGTGTTGGAGGGGGGATAGCCCCCGTCCATTATATACGAAGACAAGACTTTCTCATGCAGGTCGAGAAGACCCTGAACTTCTGACCCACTCATACAAATAGTAGCACTGTAGCCCACGTGAGGACACTCTAGCTGATCTAAGTAGTACCCCTCAAATCCTGAGTTCAACCCCCTGTGGGAGCGAATTTCAGGCTGAGATTAAAAAAATCCCCATGTTTGTCCTACACCAAGTTGCACTGTTTTTCATTTAGATGAATGCAGTAATATGTTCTATGCTAAACATATCTTTTTTTTCCTGACGATACTTTAAGCTGAATGACACCAGGTTACAAACTGCATCCCAACCAACAATTGACACTTCAGGCAAGGCAGCAGAGCTAATAAAGCAACATTTATGAGCTGGGCAAACAAATCCATGGTGTTAAAATTCCATGAACCAGCAGAAGGATAAATCGATAATCAAAGCTATCATCAGGCAAAAGTTATGGAACATCAACAGCAGTCAATGACAAATTATTTTCATGATGAGCATTCAGCTTCATATAAGTAGAAATTGTGGAAATCAAAGTAAAAGAAGCAAAAAAAAGGAATATGTTCATCACCTCATCTCGGCTAGCAAGTAGGAAGCGTAGAATGCTAGGATCCCCTTCGTTTACATATTCCTCACCCTCAATCTGTTCATTTTCAGCTTCCACTATTTCTTTACACTTCATAATCAGCTCTTCAACAGTGTTCCTTATAATCATAACCGCATTCTCTGCTTTTATCTGTCTTGGGATTATCTTGCACAAGAAACCAACCTGTGATAAATAAACAAGGATCATATCAAACATCAGTCAGGTGATGTTTCATTTCCGCTAGTTAACTAGGAAACATAGGTGATACTAAAAAAATAGAAGAATGAAGTTAAAGAGGAGCCAACCTTCCAGTATGGCAAAAGATCTGTAGAACGAAGCTCTGCTTCTTTGAGTGCAGTATAAACAGCATCAATGACAGGACTATCTGTTGTGAGGGAATCAAAATTGTAGTTGAACAATGATAAACCAATCACATCCAATGTCAACTGAGAAAACCTCGCTTCCATATTGACAGGTTCCCCACTCAAAGCATATGGCTCAAGTTTGTCTATTAGTCTCTCAGCACATTTACAAAATACCTTGTCCACAATAATGGACAGAAATCTTTTGTGCAGGGAAGGCACAACAGCTCTGCGTCTCACCTAAAATACATACCAGCTTTGCAGTAAGATTAAGGATTAACTTACAGTCCAATTGAACTTAGCTCCAAACTACAATCTTGCCACAAATATGCAAGATATCCTGCGTGTTCAAGAACTTTTGTTGTTTTTTCTTCTTCTTAATATAATTATACGTAGCTCTCTTGCGTGCTCGAGTAAAATATGCAAGATATAGCTGCAGCAAAAGAGTAGATACAGCACTACCAATTTATTGCATTACTAGTACCATTTATCAAACATACGTCAGGAACCTATACATTATTGAATATCATGAGGAACTAAAGGGGTGTTTGGTTTGAGTAATTACTCCATCTAAAATAAGATGGTGCATCATGGGTTTATTGCTTAGATTTGGTGGGATGACCACATTTCTCATGTTAGTACTAACTAATTAACTATGATAAATGGGGTGGTGATAGATCAACTCATTTCATTCCACAAATCAAACAAAAAAGTAAGAAGTGAGAAGACGATGGACTAGCTCATTTCTCAAACCAAACACCCCATAAGTACCCTCGCGTCACTCTCTGAGCGCTCTCTGCATCCACTCCCATGTCGCAAATTGAAATGACCCGTCTTCAACCTAAACTGTCTATAAATCGTGGGGGTTCAAACTGCATATAAGCTAAACCGAGTAACCCCACTTCTGCTGATCTGGTCTGGTCTGGATTGGGTGGCGGTTTAGCTGGTTTTGACCCAATCTATGAACAGATCTACAACCATACAATTCTTCCAATCCGTTACAGAGCCTTACGACTGTGTTAAGACATTCCATTCTCTAAACAATATTAATAAGTAACTAAGAAAGTCACTGAACTAAGCATAGAGCAAGAAGAGAAACAGAGAACGCACCGTCCATAAGTCGCCTTCTGCGATGGCGAAGCCGGAGCCGAAGAGGAACTCGGAGACTTCAGCGACTAGTCCCTTAGCGTAGCGCGAGCCGTACCCACGCAGCACGTGCCTGGCGACGGTGGGGTCGCTGACGATGACAAAGTCCTGTGGCCCCGCGGCAAGGCGGTACACGGGCCCTTCCTCGCGGAACCACTTGAAGAGCGGCAGGAAGAGCGCGCCGCCGAGGAGGTCCCGCACATCATCGAGCTTGGCGGACGCGACGGGGATCCCCGAGTCGTCGCCGCCGCTCCGGCCGACCGCGCGCGAGAGAGACGTGAGCCAGTCGGGGCTCGCCCACGGGGTGGCATTAGAGGGCTCGTCGCCCCCGCTGCTTCCGCTTCTCGGCGGGGGCGGGCGGACGCGGACACGGACACGGACGTGGACGCCACGAGGAGGCGGACGTGGGGACCACGGAGACGGCGATGCGGCGATGGAGGGGGAGGCGAAGGCCGTGGCAGGCATCGCCGGGCGCCGGCCGATGCCACCAGACCAGCTAGGGTGTGGCCGTTTGGGATTGGAGTTGCCGAGGTGGTGAGAGTGGGGATTGGTGTGAGAGGAGGAGGAGCAGCCGTTGGCCGCTGGAGGGGAAGGGGGAATTGGGGGATATGGTGTGGTGGGGCCCCCGTGGAAGTGGTTGCCTGGTTGGGAAAGGGAAGTGTCAGTTCAGTTGTCATGGAGTGGAGCCCGTGAGTTTCCGTTAAATTTTGTGGGTGGCTTTGGACTAGCAGGCTTCCTGATGTGCGGTGTCACGTAGGCCGCGGCGTCGGCTACGATGCAGCCCAGCATACAATACGGCCCAATACGAAAGATACAGATATTAGACAGCAAAACCAAAGAGTTTTCATCCATAAAGGGCTCTGACTTCTGACTTCTGAGACAGCGATTTTCTGAACATAGGATGCCCTGCCCGTCATTTTTACCCAAAGCCTCCGATCCTTGCGGCGGAGGTATAGCAGCAATATTCTCGCCGTTCGAACGGAGACGAGGCGCCGAAATGTTCCCGTTCGAACGGCCGGACGAAATCACGCGCCGAGCCGCCGAGCACTCTTGTTAGATTTTTTGCTACACGTTATTCCTTAATATGGTGGCCTGTAATCAGTAATACTTTTTTCTTATTTTGGCGAGAGATTAGAGAGAAGCATGTTGCATGCGTTGATGTCTATTCGACTATTCCGTTTGCCAGGCACACCAGTGGATTGTTTTCCTTTTCTTTTTTTAGTATTTCTTTCTTTTTATATCTTTTTCCCTTCTCTAATTCTTCTAGGAAGGCAATTTAACTCACAAATCTGAAATATGATGAGTGTAGGTACGAGTGAAGATTCTGACCCGCTGGTGCAATCCGCACTTGATGCGAAGTTTCTTTGGTGTGGATACAAGTTTTTATTTCAACCCGCGGGTGACCCACACCCAACACAAAATTTGGTTCATTCTTTATTTTACGCAAAAATGGTTAATATACAGTAGTGATTATTTTTGAATAAGTTACTTGACTAATGATTCATAAAATTTTGTGTTGCTGCTCAACATGAAAAGGCTTAAACTCTATAAACATAACTTAATTATTATTGGTACTTTATTGCTTTTAGCCGAATTACTAAGTAAAAATTCGCGAGTGATCCAAAACCGGCAGGTTTGGGTATGGGTTTGAAATTACACCCGCGGGTGCAATAGCGGATGAGTTTAGATCACGAACGAGTTTTTGCTCCATCCAACCCAAACCCGACCCTTTGCCATCCCTGAGGGTGTGTTTGGTTGCGGGACGACTAGAAATAGCCATGTCTCCTGGTGTCCTCCTCGTCCGTCCAATTTTGACGGACAGCTAGAGGGATATCAATGAGAGGGTCATGTTCTAATCTCTGACTCTAAATCATACAACCTTATCTAAGGGGTCGTCTCGTCCCGTCATTACAACCAAACACATCCTAAATTCTTCTTTGCTTTCGTGCTTCTATTTATTTTCCCTTTTCTCTTTTTTTACTCAGGGATGGATTCGAATGTCTGGATATCTAAATTATCTATATTCATATTTGCTAAAAAATGATAATACGGATATCCATATTCTCATTCAAATTTAATATGGATATCAAATGGACATATCTGAATTTGATTTCTAGTATTTTTCTCTATCCGAATCCAGATTCGTATTTGACGAAACCGTAGAATATCCGATAGTATCTGTATCGGAGAACAAAAATTATTTGATGAAAAAAATTCGAAAAGTTTTTTTACTAATTACAAATAATTTCTTTTTTATAATATCTTAGAACAATTATGTACATCGTTTAAAATATTAAAAAAATTATATGATAAATAAATAAATATAGTAATCTTATATTGCTAGTGATATACAATAATAAAATTAATTAATATTAAAAAGGACTAATTGTAAATACATTATATTATTGTGAATTTTAGAGTCCAAGATACAAATATACCTAATATATAAAAAAGTAGAGTTGATATACATATTTTAAAAAAAATATATAATATTCAACTAAGGTTCGTAAACAATTAACTACAACTCTCCACTTTACAATATATAGATTAATTTCTTCATTGTTTTCATTTAAATTTTGGTGCACACATTCATATAGGGTATTAATTCATTTTGGAATGTCAAATTACTTTTTGCCATATTTACTATTTGATACCAATTAAATGAATTCCTAGATACATATTTATAGAAATTGTAAAATAATATGTAAATGTGGTCAAAGCTTGAGATATATTTATAAGCATGATATATATTTTTATTGTTAAAAATATATTTTTTATTAATAAACATGCTCATAAGGTATCTATGTGTTATGCTTATAATTTGCTTGTAACATGGTTTTTTATCAACTATAAATCTATAAAACAATTTGATAGTCATTATGACGCTATGTTCCAAGTCATGTGAGTATCCAAATGCGAATTTAAATTTGAAGTATTCATTTTGTAATCGTATCTGATAATGTTCATATTTGTATCTATATTCAAATTAGATGTGGCAAATAGTGACGTTCGAATTCGTATCCGTGCATATCCGATCTAAATCCATCCTTATTTTTACTTTTTTCTATCATTTTTATTTTTGAATTTATTTTAAATTTTATGTTTTTAGATTTTTGTTATTTCCCCCTCTTTTTTACTGTAGTTATTTCTATTTTATTTTTATATTTTGTTACTATGACCTTTATATAGTGTACATGTGATATTTAATAATATATTTTTTATTTGCATAAAAACTTTTATTGGTTTCTTTTTACATGGATCACTTAATAACTACTAGAATATAGCTCGTTCTAACGCTACAATCCTATGGAGGGGAGGGGTCGACGACAACGGTGGCGGTTTGAGGGGATGGGTTGACGATAGTGGCAGCGGCAAGAGTGAGGGGAGGGGCGGCAGGGACACACGGGAGGGGGTAGTCTTGGAGTAGTATGGTCGTGGGGGAGGGGGAGGGGAGAGATAACACATCACATGATTCAAATAATATTACTCTACAGATTTGAGTAAGGAAGAGATAGTTATCCAGTGAACCGAGTCATTGATTTTGATGGTGTGTTAAGTCTGGGTACAATTTGTTTGGTGGAGTGGGTTTTGTAAAGTTTAAGCTTGTGGATTATATAATAGTATAGATACGAAGATGTTCCTCTATGAGGCGCCCCAACAGGAGTCACAAACACATGCCCAATAGTGAGGGGCCGAGGCTGGATACTGATGTGACAAAATAGTTAGAAAACACTAGAATCATTTTTCTTTTCATATTTTTTCTCAAAATAAAAATAGAAAATGATAACTCAGAAAACAAAAATGACATCGGCAATTTAGAAACATCGACAATGAAAGTTTGATGTGAAAAAAGTCGGTCATAATCAAAATCTAAAATATGATTGATAAAATTCACAACATATACTCTCAGTTTACTTAACAATTCACACAAGGCGTACATCCATAGGAAATAGTAATAATATATAATATTTACAAATTCATGAAGGAGTAAATCATATCTCATAAATCCGTAAAGCAATGTCTCACAAATACAAGTGACAAGCACTGTGCACATATGCATACAGTCAGAAAGTCACAACTTAGGACATCACAAAATAAAACTATTCCATTTAAATCACAGCGATAACCATACAAAAATCATAAGACAATATCATACATCAAATTATAGAGGGCAAAACTAGTCATATAACTTGACCCATCTTATAATATAAGTAATAATGTTTAACCAATTATGAATACTAGTTACTTATCTAATTTAGGAGAATATAATATTCTTTATCAAGAGTTATTTTAACCCTAATATAGTTTTACAAGTACTTATAATTATATAGCTCACGCATGGAATAATCTAATTGAAAACCCTTCTATTAGCTATTTCTTTTTAAATTATATTTCAGACTCAAGAAGGTTTAGGTTCAACATTTGACTTAACAACATTTTAGTATTTTAACCATTTATTTCTAGGAGATGTAACTTCAAGGGTAAGCAAATTTTTTATAAAAAGAATTTCAATTCAAAACATTTAGAGAGTTTTACTGAATTTTCCCAAAATAGGATTTTGAGGTGTTACAGGGGGACCCAACTAGTCCTCCATGACTTGTGGGCCCGTGAAGACCCTCCGACTCCCCGCTTCCAAAACCTCCATCTTGATACCCACCACCTTCCTCTTCTCTTGACACACCGGCTTCCCCTTCTCTTGACCCACTAGCTCCCCCAACTTCTGATCCTCCATCTCCTGGCCATCCACTTGCATCCCTAGGCCATTCACGCCATCCACTATATTGATCATGTCCCAAACTACCAGTATCATTACATCCCCATCCTCTCTCTGTCTCCCCACCCCTAGGGATGGAAACAGGCACATTTTACCTGCGTGCCCTCGGGTAAAAACCTTATAGTTTGCAGGTTTTGTTGTGAGTTTGTACCCGCATATACGGGTACGAGTTTGATTCTCAACCCGACGGGTTTTTCTCGCCGATATGAAAATGTTATACATATGCCCGCAAACCCGCGTACCCGCAATGGATATAGATGTGTAATTATATATGTGTGTATATATGTAATTATATATATATACATATATTAATATATATGTAATTATATATATATATGTGTATAAATATATGTATATATAAATGATATATATATATGTGTGTGTGTACAATTATGTGCCCAAAGGTATACTCGCGGGTTTGTGGCACCCACGGGTTGCGGGTATGTGTAGCATATTGTACCCATCGCGGGTAACAGGTGCGAGTTTAATATTAAACCTGTTGCCATCCCTACCCACCCTAAACATCCCCCAACGTCTCCCACTTATCTCCCCTTGCAACATCGAAAACCTTTAATGTCGTGTCGATCATAGATTACGACTTTTATGATTGCGTAAGACTTTTGAAGCAAGTCCTCATATAAGTTTGGAATTTTGTCACACTGCCAATCAGATGATGAAATTAGATTTCACAAACATAATATATAAAGTAGAACAACATCATTAAGTTATTTACATGGGCTCATAACCAATTAATGAAATTGGGCTTCCCATGCCTTCCTTGAAGCACATTTTCATACTAACTCGAGGACAATTTCTCATTCATTCGCAATAGGAATTCTCTGTTACAACAAATAAACAAATGAGATATCAAACATGATTATTACATGGATACTTAAATGACAAATTAAATTTCACCTTACCTAACAAATGGAGTCATCTCATCCATATTTTCATACATATAGAGCAAAGCATTCAACTTTTCTTCAGGCTCGGGATGATATTACATGGATGCTCCAACAGTCTTGCCCTCATTCTGAAAGTCGCCTAGAGGGGGTGGATAGGTGGAATCTGAAAATTATAAACTTAAGCACACACTACAAGCCGGGGTTAGCGTTAGAATTAAATTCGAGTCCGAAAGAGAGGGAAAAAAATCAACCAAGAAATAAAGCGGATGAACACGGTGATTTGTTTTACCGAGGTTCGGTTCCAAAGAACTTAGTCCCTGTTGAGGTGGTCATAAAGACCGGGTCTCTTTCAACCCTTTCTCTCTCTCAAACGGTCACTTAGACCGAGTGAGCTTTCTCCTTAATCAACCGGGTCACTTAGACCCCGCAAGGACCACCATACACTTGGTGTCTCTTGCTTTGATTACAAGTCACTTGAGAATAAGAATGGGAGAAGAAGAAAGCATGATTGCAAAAGCCAAGCGATAAGAGTGACAAATATCACACAGATCACTCTCTCTCTCAAGTCACTAATTACTAATGATCACTTGTCTAAATTATGGAACTTGGAGAGATTGGAAGCTTTAATTGTGTCTTCGAGTGGATTACTAGCTCTTGTATTGAATGTGAAGGATTGGAGTGCTTGGGTGTAGTGAATGGAGGTGGTTGGGGTTGTATTTATAGCCCCCAACCACTTCCTAGCCATTGCTCGTTTTCTGTCGACCGCGGATGGTCCGCGCCCTTGGTCCAGACGGCTCGCCCCTGCACATCAACGGCTGAAATCGCAACGGTCAGCAGTAACGGCTATATCAACGGATATATAGCATTTAATGCGTCGTTAGATGTTAGATAAAGGCAGTCGCGGACGATCCGGTCGTGCACCCCGGACGGTCCGCGAGGACGCTATAATTCATTTTACCGAACCCGTCACCTTCGGGTTTTTTTGTTCTTCACCGACCGGATGGTTCGCGCCTGAGGTCGGATGGTCCACGCTTAGTCTCGGACGGTGCTTGCTTTTCCATCGAACGGTCCATAGTGTAGACTTGTGTTTTTGCATTGGTTCTGTCTGAGGCTCACCCTAGTGTCGTGGACGGTCCACCGCAAGGGCTCGGATGGTCCGTGCTTAGGTGATTTTTCCAAAAAGCTTCTCCTGTCCGGAATAATCTACGGTATCCCGGACAGTCGATTAGAATAGTTGTAGATAAACTTATGCACCTGTGAAATGATCAACTAGGCAAACTGGTTAGTCCACAAGGTTTGTGATGGTCGTCAAACACCAAAATCGATTATAGGAAATGTTGAGACTATTTCCCTTTCAATCTCCCCCTTTTTGGTGATTGATGCCAACACAAACCAAAGCAAATATAAAGTGTAGAAATGTAACTAGTTTGCATTTTGACAGAGGTGCATAAGTTATTTTGAAATGAAAGCATTTCTAAGCATATAAGTTTGATTTGATTTATTTAACATTTTGGACCATATTTGCACCACTTGTTTTGTTTTTGCAAATTCTTTTGGGAAAATCTTTTCAAAAGTCTTTTGCAAATAGTCAAAGGTATATGAATAAGATTGCAAGAAGCATTTTCAAGATTTGAAATTTCTCCCCCTGTTTCAAATGCTTTTCCTTTGACTTAACCAAACTCCCCCTGAATGAATTCTCCTCTTAGTGTTCAAGAGGGTTTTAATAGATACCAATTGGAACTTATACTTTAGATACTAGTTTTGAAATTATACCAATTGAAAATCATACCAATTTGAAATATATAAAAAACAAGATACCAATTGAAAACTTAATTTCAAAAATTTTAAAAATTTTTTGGGTGGTGGTGCGGTCCTTTTGCTTTGGGCTAATACTCTCTCCCCTTTGGCATGAATCGCCAAAAACGGAGACTTTTGCGAGCCCTTTTTACTTTCTCCTTCATTGGTAAATAAAATATGTGTGAAGATTATACCAATCGAAGAGTGGTGTGGAGTGACGGCAAAGGGTAATTGATATCGATAGAGTGGAAGCCTTGTCGTCGCTGAAGACTCCATTTCCCTTTCAATCTATGACTTAGTAGAAAAATACACTTGGAAACACATTAGTCATAGCAAATGAAAGAGATGTGATCAAAGGTATATAAATGAGCTATGTGTGCAATGTTTCAATCAAAATTTCGAGAATCAAGAATATTGAGCTCATTCCTAAGTTTGGTAAAGGTTTTATCATCTAATGGTTTGGTAAAGATATCGGCTAATTGTTCTTTTGTGCTAACATAAGCTATCTCGATATCCCCCCTTTGTTGGTGATCCCTCAAAAAGTGATACCAAATGGCTATGTGCTTAGTGCGGCTGTGTTCAATGGGGTTATCCGCCATGCGGATTGCACTCTCATTGTCACATAGGAGAGGGACTTTGCTCAGTTTGTAGCCATAGTCCCTGAGGGTTTGCCTTATCCAAAGCAATTGCGTGCAACAATGGTCTGCGATAATATACTCGGCTTCGGCGGTAGAAAGAGCTACTAAGTTTTGTTTCTTTGAAGCCCAAGACACCAGGGATCTTCCCAAGAACTAACAAGTCCCTGATGTGCTCTTCCTATCAATTTTACACCCTGCCCAATCAGCATCTGAATAACCTATTAAATCAAAAGTGGATCCCTTGGGGTACCAAAGACCAAACTTAGGAGTATAAACTAAATATCTCATGATTCTTTTCATGGCCCTAAGGTGAACTTCCTTAGGATCGGCTTGGAACCTTGCACACATGCATACGGAAAGCATAATATCCGGTCGAGATGTACATAAATAGAGTAAAGATCCTATGATCGATATACCTTTTGATCTACGGATTTACCTCCCGTGTCGAGGTCGAGATGCCCATTAGTTCCATGGGTGTCTTGATGGGCTTGGCATCATTCATTCCAAACTTGTTAAGTATATCTTGAATGTACTTTGTTTGGCTGATGAAGGTTCCCTATTGGAGTTGCTTGACTTGAAATCCTAGAAAATACTTCAACTCTCCCATCATAGACATCTTGAATTTTTGAATCATGATCCTACTAAACTCTGCACAAGTAGATTTGTTAGTAGACCCAAATATGATATCATCAACATAAATTTGGCATACAAAAAAATCTTTTGCAATGGTTTTAGTAAAGAGTGTAGGATCGACTTTACCAACTTTGAAGACATTAGTGATTAGGAAGTCTCTTAGGCATTCATACCATGCTCTTGGTGCTTGCTTAAGCCCATAGAGCGCCTTTGAGAGCCTATAGACATGGTTAGGGTACTCACTATCTTCAAAGTCGGGAGGTTGCTCAACATAGACCTCTTCCTTGATTGGTCCATTGAGGAAGGCACTTTTCACGTCCATTTGATAAAGCTTAAAGCCATGGTAAGTAGCATAGGAAAGTAATATGCGAATTGACTCAAGCCTAGCTACGGGTGCATAGGTTTCACCGAAATCCAAACCTTCGACTTATGAATATCCTTTGGCTACAAGTCGGGCTTTGTTCCTTGTCACCACACCATGCTCATCTTGCTTGTTGCGGAATACCCACTTGGTTCCTATAACATTTTGATTAGGACATGGAACTAAATGCCATACCTCATTTCTCATGAAGTTGTTGAGCTCCTCTTGCATTGACAACACCCAATCCGAATCTCTTAGTGCATCCTCTACCCTGTATGGCTCAATAGAGGAAACAAAAGAGTAATGTTCACAGAAATGAGCGACTCGAGATCGAGTGGTTACTGAGAGCACCTAGAGGGGGTGAATAGATGATCCTATAAAATCAAAACACTAATAGCCACAAAACTTAGTTTAACGTGTTAGTACGGCTAAGTAGCTTTGAAGCGAGTTCTTGTGAACACAACAATCACACAGAAAGCAACACAAGAGACATGTGATTTTTATCCCGTGGTTCGGCCAAGTAACACTTGCCTACTTCCACATTGTGGTGTCCCAATGGACGAGGGTTGCACTCAACCCCTTTCAAGTGATCTGATGATCAACTTGAATACCACAGTCTTTTCCTTTAGAGTATGTTTCCCGTTTGCGAGGAATCTCCACAATTTGGAGTCTCTTGCCCTTACAATTGAGATCACAAAGAAAGCACAGAGTAAGGTTGGGGAGAGCAACACACACAAGACTCAAAATCTGTAGCACAACCACACACACAAGTCACAACTTGAGCTCGAAACACAACACACGGAGTTCGCAACTCAAATGGAGGTCAAATCGCTAACACAGAGAATCAAATGCGTGGAGTCAGAGTCTGGGAGTCAGAATGTTTCTTATAAGCTTGGTGTTCTCCTCCATGCACCT
The DNA here is from genome assembly GCA_029449295.1 of Zea luxurians. Taxonomy (NCBI): domain Eukaryota; kingdom Viridiplantae; phylum Streptophyta; class Magnoliopsida; order Poales; family Poaceae; genus Zea; species Zea luxurians. Next base: position 61,870,347 of record JAOPSE010000022.1, read on the forward strand.
AGGGGTCCCTTTTATAGCCCCAAGGCAGCTAGGAGTCATTGGAGGTCAAACTTGCCTTCTGTCGGGCAGTGCACCGGACTGTCCGGTGCACCACCGGACAGTCACTGTAGCTGTCTGGTGCGCGATCTCCTTCCATATCTGGTGCATCTGACCGTTGATCCTCGGGGTCGATTAGCACACCGAACACTGTCCGGTGCACAACGGACAGTTCGGTGTGCCCAACCGACCATCGCTGCGGGCCACGCGTCACCCATGGATTGCGCAGCTGACATTGGCGCTGGCTACCGTTGGCTCACTGGACAGTCCGGTGAATTATAGTTGTACGCCTCTGCGTTTTCCCAAGAGCAGCCGGTTCACCGCCGGCCAGCCTAGCGCACCAGACACTGTCCGGTGCACCACCGGACAGTCCGGTGTGCCTGGCCAGTGTTGGTGTTGGTTGCACACAGCCAACTCTTTTCCTGTTCTTTTCTTCTTCTTTTGTCACTGTTTCTAGCACTTAGACAAACACATTAGTATACAAAATAATATGCTAAGTCTAGAAACATATCTTATGCTTTGATTTGCACTCTTCACACATTTTGCACATAAGTACTCATTTAAGGTGTTGGGCATCTAATCACCAAAATACTTATAGAAATGGCCCAAAGGCACATTTCCCTTTCAATCTCCCCCTTTTGGTGATTTATGCCAACACATCCAAAAGCAACCAAAAGAAGTGCAACATCAATGCAATTGAAGACCAAATTGTTTTCGCTAATGATTTGGCATATTTCGATCACTCTTTGCCACCACTTGGTTTGATTTTGCAAATCAAATTCCTTTCCCTATCTCTAAGTCAAACACACTTGTTTGGGCAAATCAAGAGATATTTTTAAGAGAAAAATTATTCAAGTGCCAAAAACTCCCCCTTTTCCTATAATCAAAATTTTCCCCCATAAAAAACCAAAATTTGCAATAAGAGTATTTTGGACAAATCACAAATTCTAACTCTACTATTTTCAAAATTCTCGGGTGGTTGGCTGATCCAGTTGCTTTGGCCTTAATTTCTCCCCCTTTGGTATTAAGCACCAAAACGGGATCATTTTTGGCCCTTTAACCCCATTGCCTCACCAAAAATGTCAATTAAGAGCAAAAAGGCATTGAGAGCATAAGTATGAACTTGGAATTAAATACACTAATACTAGAGTGCAGTGGATGTCTTTTCATCGTCCAAGTTCACCTTTCCCTTTCAATGCACCTTTGAGACTACATATGGACTTGTGAGGTCCGGGGAGGGCTTGTACAACTTGAGCACCACAAATAGATAACAAATGCATAAAGTAACATGATCAAAGGCATAGAACACATGTATGTTATAGATCAATCCAAGTTACGTGAATCTAAGACATTTAGCTCACTACGTAACCTGCAAAAAGTTTTCTCATCCAACGGCTTGGTGAAGATATCGGCTAGCTGGTTCTTGGTGCTAATATGAAAAATATCGATATCTCCCTTTTGCTGGTGATCCCTCAGGAAGTGATGCCGGATGTCTATGTGCTTAGTGCGGCTGTGTTCAACAGGATTATCCACCAAGCGGATTGCACTCTCATTGTCACATAGGAGTGGGACTTTGCTCATATTGTAGCCAAAGTCCTAGAGGGTTTGCCTCATCCAAAGTAGTTGCGCGCAACACTGTCCTGCAGCAACATATTCGGCCTCAGCGGTGGATAGGGCAACAGACGTCTGTTTCTTGGAACTCTAGGACACCAGGGACCTTCCTAGAAATTGGCATGTCCCTGATGTACTCTTCCTATCAACCTTTCACCCGGCATAATCGGAGTCTGCGTATCCAATTAAGTCAAAGGTAGACCCCTTTGGATACCAGATCCCGAAGCACGACGTAGCAACTAAATATCGAAGAATTCGCTTAACGGCCACAAGGTGACATTCCCTGGGGTCGGATTGATATCTAGCACACATGCATACACTAAGCATAATGTCCGGTCTACTAGCACATAAATAAAGTAATGAACCTATCATGGACCGGTATGCCTTTTGATCAACAGACTTACCTCCTTTGTTGAGGTCGACATGCCCGTCGGTTCCCATCGGTGTCTTCGTGGGCTTGGCGTCCTTCATCCCAAACCTTTTGAGAAGATCTTGAGTGTACTTCGTTTGGGAGATAAAGGTACCGTCCTTGAGTTGCTTCACTTGGAATCCAAGGAAGTATGTCAACTCGCCCATCATCGACATTTCGAATTTCTGCATCATCACCCTGCTAAACTCCTCACAAGACTTTTGGTTAGTAGAACCAAATATTATGTCATCGACATAAATTTGGCACACAAAGAGATCACCATCACAAGTCTTGGTAAAAAGAGTGGGATCAGCTTTCCCAACCTTGAAAGCATTAGCAATTAAGAAATCTCTAAGGCATTCATACCATGGTCTTGGGGCTTGCTTAAGTCCATAGAGCGCCTTAGAGAGCTTATACACGTGGTCGGGATACCTGTCATCTTCAAAACCAGGGGGTTGTTCTACGTATACCTCCTCCTTGATTGGCCCATTGAGGAAAGCACTCTTTACGTCCATTCGAAATAGTTTGAAAGAGTGGTGAACAACATAGGCTAGCAAAATTCGAATTGACTCTAGCCTAGCCATAGGAGCAAAAGTCTCCTCGAAATCCAAACCTGCGACTTGGGCATAACCTTTTGCCACAAGTCGAGCCTTGTTTCTTGTCACCACCCCATGCTCGTCTTGCTTATTGCGGAACACCCACTTGGTTCCCATAATGTTTTGCTTTGGACGTGGCACCAGGCTCCAAACTTCATTTCTTTTGAAGTTGTTGAGCTCTTCTTGCATGGCCAACACCCAGTCCGGATCCTGCAAGGCCTCTTCTACCCTGAAAGGCTCAATAGAAGAGACAAACGAGTAATTCTCACAAAAACTAGCTAAATGTGAGCGAGTCGTTACTCCCTTGCTGATATCACCTAGAATTTGATCGACGGGGTGATTTCTTTGGATCGTCGCTCGAACTTGAGTTGGAGGGCCCCGTGGTGCTTCTTCCTCCATAACCTGTTCTTCTTGTGCTCCCCCTTGATCACGCTCTTCTTCTTGAGGTACTTGTCCATCTTCTTGAGTTGGGGGATGCATCACCGTAGAGGAGGATGGTTGATCTTGCTCCTATTGTTCCTGTGGTCGCACATCACCTATCGCCATCATGCGCATTGCGGCCATTGGAACTTCATCTTCATCTGTATCATCAAGATTAACTTTCTCCCTTGGAGAGCTATTAGTCTCATCAAATACAACATCGCTAGAGACTTCAACTAATCCTGATGATTTATTGAAGACCCTATACGCCTTTGTATTTGATTCATACCCTAGTAAAAACCCTTCTACAGCCTTGGGAGCAAATTTAGAATGTCTACCTTTCTTCACTAGAATGTAGCATTTGCTCCCAAATACACAAAAGTAAGATACATTGGGTTTGTTACCGGTAAGGAGTTTGTAGGAAGTCTTCTTGAGAAGGCGATGCAGATAGAGCCGGTTTATGGTGTGGCAAGCTGTGTTCACAGTTTCTGACCAAAACCGTCGGGCGTCTTGAACTCTCCAAGCATCATTCTCGCCATGTCAATAAGCGTCCTGTTCTTCCTCTCTACTACACCGTTTTGCTGTGGTGTGTAGGGAGCGGAGAACTCGTGCTTGATGCCTTCCTCCTTAAGAAACTCTTCAACTTGTAGATTCTTGAACTCAGACCCATTGTCGCTCCTTATCTTTTTCACTTTAAGCTCAAACTCATTTTGAGCCCTCCTTAGAAAGCGCTTTAGGGTCCCTTGGGTTTCAGATTTGTCCTGCAAAAAGAATACCCAAGTAAAGCAGGAAAAATCATCAATAATTACAAGACCATACTTACTTCCCCCGATGTTGAGGTAGGCAACGAGTCCAAAGAGGTCCATATGAAGAAGCTCCAGTGGTCTTGATGTCGTCATCACATTCTTGCTGTGATGAGTGCTTCGCACCTATTTCTCTGCCTGACATGCTGCACAAGGTCTGTCTTTCTCAAAGCAGACATCAGTTAGTCCTAACACATGATCTCCCTTTAATAGTTTATGAAGGTTCTTCATCCCAACATGTGCTAGACGGCGATGCCAGAACCAGCCCATATTGGTCTTAGCCATTAAGCATGCATCTAGATCGGCATTCTCTTTCGAAAAAATCTACTAAATAGAGTTTGCCGTCTAATACACCTTTAAATGCTAATGAACCATCACTCCTTCTAAAGACAGATACATCTATATTTGTGAATAAACAATTATAGCCCATGTTACATAATTGACTCACAGTCAATAAGTTGTACCCGAGCGATTCAACAAAAAACATATTGGAGATAGAATGCTCGGAAGTAATTGCTATCTTTCTCAATCCTTTAACCTTGCCTTGATTCCCATCTCCAAAGATGATCGCATCCTAGGAATCCTTGTTCTTGACGTAGGAGGTGAACATTTTCTTCTCCCCCGTCATGTGGTTTGTGCATCCGCTGTCGATAATCCAGCTTGAGCACCCGGATGCATAAACCTGCAAAGCAATTTACGCTTGGGTTTTAAGTACCCAACTCTTGTTGGGTCCTACAAGGTTAGTCACAATAATTTTTGGAACCCAAATACAAGTCTTGTCTCCCTTGCATTTGGATCCCAACTTCCTAGCAACCACTTTTTCATTTTTACATGAAAGTACAAACGAAGTGTTGCAAGCATGAAAAACAATAGTGGGTTTATTACACATTTTCCTAGGCACATGATGCACAACATGATTTCTCCTAGGCCTACTTCTACCATGCATACAAGTAGAGCTAGAGGCAAACATAGCATGTGAATCATTATAAGCAGTATGAACATAAATCTTGTTATAATGAGACCGACTAGCAATTTTCCTATCATAAATAAAAGCATGGTTCCTTTGAGGACTACTAGCCATAGGGGCCTTTCCTTTCTCCTTGTTGAGAACAGAAGCCTTTTGGCTTGTTAAGTTCTTGGTTTCCTTTCGAAAACCAAGTCCATCCTTAATCGAGGGGTGTCTACCAATAGTGTAGGCATCCCTAGCAAACTTTAATTTATCAAAATCAATTTTGCAAGTCTTAAGTTGAGCATTAAGACTTTCCACCTCATCATTCAACTTAGTAATAGAGATAAGATGTTTATCACATGCATCGGCATCAAAGTCTTTACATCTATTACAAATACTAACATGCTCTACACATGAACTTATTTTATTAGCTTCCTCTAGCTTAGCATTTAAATCATTATTTAAATTCTTTAAACTAGAGATAGATTCATGGCAAGCAGATAACTTAGAAGATAGCATTTCATTTCTCTTAGTTTCTAAAGCAAGAGATTTTTGTACACTAACAAATTTGTCATGTTCCTCATACAAAAATGTCCTCTTGCTTTTCTAGCAGTCTATCTTTTTCATTTAGAGCATCAATTAATTCATTAATTTTCTCTACTTTAGCTCTATCTAAACCCTTAAATAAACTAGAGTAATCTACTTCATCATCGGAGGATTCCTCATCACTAGAAGAAGAGTACTTAGGGGAATCTCTAATACGTACCTTCTTCTCCTTAGCCATGAGGCAAGTGGGGTGTTCGTTGGGGAAGAGCGAAGACTTGTCGAAGGCCAAGGCAGCCAATCCTTCATCGTTGGAGTCAGATGAGGAGCAGTCAGAATCCCACTCCTTTCCAAGATGTGCCTCGCCCTTTGCCTTCTTGTAGTTTTTCTTCTTCTCCTTCTTCCCGTACTTTTCTTGTCCCTGGTCATTATCATTATCGGGACATTGTGCTATGAAATGACCAGTCTTACCGCATTTGAAGCAGGAATGCTTTCCCCTTGTTTTGTTCTTGTTAGGGTATTCCTTGCGTCCTTTGAGTGCGGTCTTGAACCGGTTGATGATGAGGGCCATCTCATCTTCATTTAGCCTTGTGCCACCTTGCTTGGTAGTGCCTCCCTGCTGCTTGTTGCTTTGAGCGCAACGGGCTGTGGCTCGTAGACAGGTAATGGACCATTTAGTGCATCGTCCACGTATCGAGCCTCCTTCACCATCATGCGCCCGCTCACGAATTTTCCAAGGATCTCCTTGGGCATCATCTTGGTGTACCTGGGGTTTTCACGAATAAGATTGACAAGATGGGGTCAATAACCGTAAATGACCTGATCATGAGTCGGACGACGTCATGATCCGTCTATCTTGTGCTTCCATAGCTTCGAATCTTGTTGACCAGGGTCTTGAGCCTGTTGTAGGTTTGTGTTGGCTCTTCTCCCCTGATCATGGCGAATCTCCCCAACTCGCCTTCTACCAGTTCCATTTTGGTGATCATTGTAGCATCATTTCCCTCATGTGAGATCTTGAGGGTGTCCTAGATTTGCTTGGCGTTGTCCAAGCTGCTAACCTTGTTATATTCATCCCTGCACATAGATGCTAGCAAAACAGTAGTGGCTTGGGCATTTTTATGGATTTTTTCATTGATAATCACAGGGTTATAAGTGCTATCAAAATGCATCCCATTTTCTACAATTTCCCATATGCTAGGATGGAGAGAGAATAAATGACTACGCATTTTATGACTCTAAAACGAATAGTCCTCTCCATCAAAGTGTGGAGGTTTTCCAAGGGGAATCGAAAGTAGATGCGCATTTGAATTATATGGAATGCGAGAGTAATCAAAAGAATAGTTTTGATTAACCGTCTTTTTCTTTGACGAGGAGTCGTCGTCGTCGTCATCCCTTGGTGAAGAAGATGAGGCATCACTGTCGTAGTAGATGATCTTCTTGATGCGCATCTTCTTCTTCTCGTCTCTCTTCTTGTGACTTGAGCCTGAGTCGGTAGGCTTGTCGTCGCTCGACAATTTGTTTGGAGCCTTTGATCATCAACTCAAAGCTCACAAACTTTCCTATACACTAGTAGAAAAGAGCTCAAAGCCCGCAACACCCATATATTTTTACAGACGGATCCGGTTATCCACCGACTGTGCTATTTCTAGTGGTGGTTCCTTAAGAAAACCGCCACTAGAAATCGTATTTCTAGTGGCGGTTCCTTAAGAAAACCGCCAGTAGAAATCCATGATTTGTAGTGGCGGTTTTCTTAAGGAACCGCCAGTAGAAATACGATTTCTAGTGGCGGTTTTCTTAAGGAACCGCCACTACAAATCATTTTTATACTTAATTTTTCGAGTTTTTCAAACGACCTCGTATGGCAAAACCACCAAAATAAAAGTTGTAGATCTCTAAAAGTTATGAAACTTTGTAGTTGACAACTTTTTTATTTGAACTCATTTCGGTTCTCAAAAATTGAATCTAAGTATGTCAAATTTAAAATTCAAATTTTGCAAACTACCTCGGATGAAAAAAGTGTCAAAATAAAAGTTCTAGAACTTCAAAAGTTATTTATCTTTGTAGTTGACAACTTTTTTATTTGAATTCGTTTAGGGTCTCAAATAAGCAATTTATACTCAAATGGTTGTAGTATGTGGAGAAAACAACTACAAATTAGACACAAGGCATGTCATAGACGGAGTGGTAGTGGAGGGTACGCGCGAGGGTGAGGTCTACGGTTCGATTACTAACAACCGCGTAGCGCGCGAAAAATGCCGCGATTTTTGCGACTTCGACGGAGACGGGCGGGTGGGGTGGTCCTAATACAAATAAATGTTTTTAATATTTTTAAAATATGTTTTATGTTTCCTGGAAACGATTTACACTGGCGGTTTTATTACGTCGACCGCCAGTGAAAATCGATTTTCACTGGCGGTTTTATTACGTCGACCGCCAGTGAAAATCGATTTTCACTGGCGGTCTTCAGTTACCCGCCTGTAAAAATGATGATTTTTACTGGCCCCTAGCACTGGCGGTTACGATAAACGCCACTAAAAATAGGTTTACGACCGCCAGTATAGATCTTCTCTGTACTAGTGATAACCTCCTCGGGAGACATTATCTTATATCTAGGATCACCACGAATTAATTGAACTTATATAGGATTACGAAAAACAAGTGATCTTAGAATAACCTTGACCATTTCATGGTCATCCCATTTGGTGCTCCCGAGGTTGCGCAATTGGTTCACCGCCTTGAGCCGGTTGTACATAGCTTGTGGCTCTTCTCCTTGGTTGAGGATGAATCAACCGAGCTCCCCCTCGATCATCTCCCGCTTGGTGATCTTGATCACCTCATCCCCTTCATGTGCGGTTTTTAGTACATCCCAAATCTCTTTGGCACTTTTTAGCCCTTGCACCTTATTATATTCCTCTCGACACAAGGAGGCGAGAAGTATAGTAGTTGCTTGGGAGTCAAAGTGCCGGATTTGGGCGACCTCGTCCGAATCATATCCTTCATCCCCTAAGGATGGTACCTACGCTCCATACTCAACAATATCCCATATACTAGCATAGAGTGAGGTTAGATGATGCCTCATTTTATCACTCCACATACAATAATCTTCACCATAAAAAACTGGTGGTTTGCCTAATGGGACGGAAAGTAAAGGAGTGCGTTTAGAAATGCGAGGATAGCGTAGGGGGATCTTACTAAAGTTCTTGCGCTCATGGCGCTTAGAAGTGACGGACGGCGCGTCGGAGCCGGATGTGGAGGGAGATGAAGAATCGGTCTCATAGTAGACCACTTTCTTCATTTTCTTCTTCTTGTCGCCACTCCGGTGCGACTTGACGCGGGGAGGTGATTCCTCCCTTCCTTTGGCGCCGAACTCCCTTGATGGAGCCTTCCCGTGGCTTGTGGCCGTTTCCATCTCCCTCTTGGCGGATCCTCCTGACATCACTTCGAGTGGTTAGACTCTAATGAAGTACCGGGCTCCAATACTAATTGAAAGTCACCTAGAGGGGGATGGATAGGCAGAATCTGAAAATTATAAACTTAAGCACACACAACAAGCCGGGGTTAGTGTTAGAATTAAATTCGAGTCCGAAAGAGAGGGAAAACAAATCAACCAAGAAATAAAGCGGATGAACATGATGATTTGTTTTACCGAGGTTCAGTTCCAAAGAACTTAGTCCCCGTTGAGGTGGTCACAAAGACCGGGTCTCTTTCAACCCTTTCCCTCTCTCAAACGGTCACTTAGACCGAGTGAGCTTTCTCCTTAATCAACCGGGTCACTTAGACCCCATAAGGACCACCACACACTTGGTGTCTCTTGCTTTGATTACAAGTCACTTGAGAATAAGAATGGGAGAAGAAGAAAGCACGATTGCAAAAGCCAAGCGATAAGAGCGACAAATATCACACAGATCACTCTCTGTCTCAAGTCACTAATCACTAATGATCACTTGTCTAAATTGTGGAACTTGGAGAGATTGGAAGCTTTAATTGTGTCTTCGAGTGGATTGCTAGCTCTTGTATTGAATGTGAAGGATTGGAGTGCTTGGGTGTAGTGAATGGAGGTGGTTGGGGTTGTATTTATAGCCCCCAACCACTTCTTAGCCGTTGCTCCTTTTCTGCCGACCACAGACGGTCCACCCCTGCACATCAACGGCTGAAATCGCAACGGTCAGCAGTAACAACTATATCAACGGCTATATAGCATTTAATGCATTGTCAAATGTCAGATAAAGGCAGTCGCGGACGGTCTGGTTGTGCACCCCGGACGGTCCGCGAGGACGCTATAATTCATTTTACCGAACCCATCACCTTTGGGTTTTTCGGTTCTTCACCGACCGGACAGTCCGCGCCTGAGGCCGGACGGTCCGCGCTTGGTCTCGGACGGTGCTTGCTTTTCCATCGGACGGTCCGTAGTGTAGACTTGTGTTTTTGCATTGTTTCTGTTCGAGGCTCACCCTAGTGTCGCGAACGGTCCACCGCAAGGGCTCGGACGGTCCGCGCTTAGGTGATTTTTCCCAAAAGCTTCTCCTGTCTGGGATAATCTACAGTATTCCGGACAGTCGATTTAGAATAGTTGTAGATGAACTTATGCACCTGTGAAATGATCAACTAGGCAAACTGGTTAGTCCACAAGGTTTGTGATGGTCGTCAAACACCAAAATCAATTATAGGAAATGTTGAGACTATTTCCCTTTCACAATCTAAAAAATTTGGAGATTGTTGTGAGTCCCTACTTCATCATCGTGATACCCCAATGTAGGGGCATTAATATTGTGCTTGTATGCAAAGTACACTCGTGAAGGTTGCTACATCTTTATATTTGAATTCTTCAGCTATGCACCCTTCAACTCTTCCCTTATTACCAACCATTGCACTAAGCTTCTTTAATGCCCTTTCAATATGATACATCCACCTATATTGTACAAAATCGCCAACCTTAGCTTCATATGGAAGGTGGACAAGTAGATGTTGCATTGGATTAAAGAATCCTGGAGGAAATATTTTTTCCAACTTGCATACAAGGACATGAATTTCTGTCTCTAACTTGTCCATCACCTGTTTCTTTATTTCTTTAGCACAAAGTTGCCTATAAAAGTAGCTTAGCTGAAAATTCCCTATGCTCGAGAATAGGATCTGGATGTCGCCTAGAGGGGGGTGAATGGGCAAATAAAAAACATCACTTAAAACTGGAAATTCTTACTCTACTCGAAGATTTAATCATAGTCGAATGAAAGACACTTCGAGTTGGTCATAGCAGAAATAAAGTTCCTCTCAAAATACCCTATACTTAAAGACAACTTATACCACAGATAAATATTGAAGTGCAAGTATTAAATAAATAAAGACAAAGATATATAACACACCACAGAGTAGAGCACACAAACTTGGGGATTTATCCCGAGATTCGGCCAACCCTGAAATGCTTGCCTAGTCCTCGTTGGAGTTAGACACACCTTGGCTTGGAGTTTATTTCAACCCCTTCCTCCATTTACTCAGATCTGCCAATGCGACAGATAGAGCCTACCACAATGTTGATGACGGTTACAATAACACCGTGACTGCTTACAGTCTTCTTGATAGCACTCCAACAGAGTAAGAACACTCAAGATCTTGATCTTGCTCTTAGAAGCACTTCCCCTCTCTCTAAAGGCTTATAACTTTGCCTCTACACAAACTAGAGAGATACACAAGAGAGGGAGAGAAAGAATTTGATCACTTGATGTATGGACTTGTTTGCTGCACTTGTACTCTTTTATACTTCTAATGGGCCTAGGAGCCATTGGAGTCTTCATTTGGAAGCTCCAAAACTTCCCTATTCGCGGGTGCACCGGATAGCGCATAGTAATGGTCGCCTACAGATCTGATTGGCAGTTTCCTTCTCTGAAAGGGCTAGGCGTTGGTGCACCGGACATGTTACTATTCATTGTCATATGTGCACCTAACATGTTACTATTCACAGACCTTTGCACTGGACAAGTTATTATTCACTGCCCTGTGCACTGGACAAGTTACTATTCACTGTCTTGTGTGCTAGCCAACAACACACTAAGAGCTTTTTCCTCCATTTTACTTCAACTTTTGGGAGGATTTTCCTGAGACTTAGACAAACACATTTAGAGTATAATCCAATTGACTTAGTCCCAGAAAGTTAATTCTTTCCCATTCTTCTCCAAGCTTTTCTATTTCTCCTCAAACAGAGCTCAGAATGACACTTTCTTTACAAAAAGAGTTAGAGAGCAAACCAAAGTACCAAATATGTAGTAAAAGGTGTATGCAACCTTACCTTCTTAATCTTTTTTAGTGTTATACCCATTTTGGTCTGTTTGAGGTCGATGTTGGACTCTAAACCATCAAGTCAACTTGACTTGATCTATATTGACATATATGAGCTACAACACCCTACAAAGGTCATAGAACATATCCAAACACAGGAACAACCCAAACTAAAGGTCAACGTGAACTTAGCTCTTTTGGGCTGCTTCCAGGTTCTGGCTTTGACACTACTCCTTCTAGTGACCTTGTTCACTTCTTGAGCTTCATCTTGAGACTTGTGACTTACACCACAAAACCATAATATTACCTAATTGGTTATAAGTCACATTCTTAAGTCATGATCCTCGATGCACCATATCTCTTCTCAACTCGATCAACTTTGACTTTGAAAGTCTTCTTCTTCACCCTTGGTTTTGGGTTCCTCTGCCTTTTTTATCTTCTCTCGTGCACTCGGTACCTCTAAGCTCTTCTTGCCTCCATCCTTGGCTTGATCAGTTGTCTCCAAGTTACACACACTAAGTCTCACTGAAGCAATGCCCATCTTACATGTGACGTCCATTATCCATAAACATTCCAGTCTTTGGACCATCACAGTTGTTCACTTGTGTTGAACCCTGTAAGCTTTGCACTAAGCACCTATTCAAACCTTATTACACATGTTAGTCCTTTAATTGGGTTGTCATCCAAACCACCAAAACCCACAAGAGAGCTTCCATTAACTTAGCTAATGCCTTCTAGGTACTAACATTCAAGTGCATAGGGAGGAGTCTTTCCATCATTATGTGGCAATCATGGCTCTTCAATCCAGCTAATTTCTTTGTCTTCAAGTTCACACCTCTCCTAAACCCAACTGCATAACGATATGGGAATTTCAAAATTTTCAACCATGTCATTACTTCTTTCTTCTGTTTAGGTTTTAGACAAAATGGATCACGCGGCTTTTTACAACTTTCATCTAGTTCATGGCTTGGTTGATTACAAAGTTTTGCTAAATCTTTTGTCCTTTTCATTGTCTTTTGTTTTGTCGCCTATATTTATACAAGTACTTACAATGCTTTCACCAACATTACGTTCCTGATGCATGACATCAATGTTATGCATCAGAATCAACGCCTTAACATAAGGTAGTTCCCATAACCCACATTTATGGGGCTAGTTATGCTTGGTTCCAAAATCTACATATCCATCACCACTTTCATTCTCTATCAAATCTGCTCAGACGCTTGGGCGGTCCCTTTGTGACGATAGTGCCCCTTGTAAAAGTATTGACCTCAAACTTGTATGGTGTTTGTTGGCCAAGAAGCATCTATGATAGTCAAAGTAATTGATCTTCCCACCAAACTTAAGGCAAAAACAATCAGTATCCTTGCCACATATTGGACATGTCAAAATTCCATGGTAGCTTCATCTAGCAAATATATTGTATGCCATAAAATCATGAATGGACCATAAATACGCAACTTGGATTGTGAATCTCTCCTTTTTGTAGCAATTGTATGCTTCGACTCCTTGCCATAACTTTTTGAGGTCACCGATCAAGGGTTGTAGCATCACACTGAGCCTTTCCCAGGATTGTCTAGACCAGGATAATTAGACAAAGAAACATGTAATCATATTTCATGCAAAAGGTGAGGTGGAAGGTTGTATGGAATTTCAAACATAGGCCAACAAGAATATGATGTTGCATTCATATTGAAAGGTGTGAAACCATATGTCGCTAACACAATTCAAATATTCCTCACTTTACTAGCAAATTCTAGATCAAAGTCATCTAGAGCCTTCCACGCATCACTGTCAGATGGGTGCGACATCACATGATTGTCCTCTCGTTCACTTTCGTTGTGCCATCTCATATGCCTAGCCGTGTTCCTCAAAAGAAACAAGTGCTTAACACGAGGCGCAAGAGGCAATGTAAAGAAGTTGCTTATGGGCTATCGTTGATGTGACCATTTCACCATCATCATTTTCAATGTCTACATATCTCGACTTGCCACACTTTAGACATTTACTATCATTCTCATGATCCTTTTAGAAAAGCATACAATTATCTAGACGAACATCAATTTTCTGAGTCCATACCTAGATCAGAGAGCAGTATCCTGCACTAATACACGTCTTTCGACATCTTGTGATTTGGTGGAAACACTTTGCTGATTAAATTCAAGAGCTCGTTGTAACAATTGTTCGAGAACGCGAACTTGGACTTAATAGCCATAAGTTGAGTCACGAAAGCGAGGATGGAAATTGTTGTGTGTTCATGCAATGGCTCTTCTATAGCCTTAAGGAGGTCAAAGAACTTTTTAACCTCTAGAGGAGGCAGTTCCTCAGGATTTGGTGGAAACACTAAATTAGGACCCTCCCTTAAATCTTCAAGCATCTCGTCCATTCTATCGTATTCCACATCGACAGCGCTATGGGGGAACTTCTTGTCGTGAAACACCCAGACTTCATAGTCAGGAATGTAGCCATATTTACAAAGGTGTGCCGACAAAGTTCTCTTATGTTGACATCTTTAAATACGACACAACTACATAGACACCGCACATCTGTGTCAGTTCTTGACAAAGCAAACACACGATCAATTAAATCCTCTATCTTTCTTATCTAGTCCACCGAGGGATCATTCATACGCCAACCTTCATACATCCATCGACATTCCTCACCCACCATATTTGAGGCTAAAACAATAGAACACGTGATTCATAAATTTTTTCTGGTACTAAACGTATATCGGTCATGTCACAACATCTATAGGTGAAGATAGGTCCTAAACCCACCCAAAAGTGACCGATAGAGCAAGGATTTATGATGAGCAACGAGTCTGAACGAAATTTTGGCAGCATAACTATTAGATTATGCCATAGAGACAATCATAGAAATGAGCATATTTCTTTGTATCCATGATATATATATATATATTGCTTAATTGAATATCCAAGAAAGGCACCTTGTATTGATTGCAATTATGTGAATTGTTTTGTGAGATTCTTTACTTGTATGGTTATTCTAAATGGTGTCCCTAGTTCGAGTCGATGACTAGTATTAGTTGATGACTATGTTTCACAAGTTGTGGACATGGATATGTCAAACTCACATATGACATGAGGCTGGACCGACACAACATGAGATATTGTAATATAGTTCTCTTTTTGCAATATGTACACTATGTCCTTAGACCTGAGATTGTCGCATATTCTCAAGATGTGAATTGACCTACTTAGGGAATATCAAATGCTACTCTATAACTAGGTAGTTATAAAGTAGTTTTGGGTTTGTCAGGAAGCATGCTGTGAGGCATGGTCGGTCAAGATGGAATTTGGTCCTCTCTTCATGAGAGAGATATCTCTGGGCCCTCGAATGATTAGATAAATAAATGCATTGCCATGCTATGGTTAAGTGTTAACCTTGAAACGATTCCAAATCATAGTATTGAGAAAGCGAGGTCAGCTTAGAACCAAACCGAATATCGTGAGACAAAGGGAACAACATTTATGTAATGTTTCAATGGTCTGTCCAATATGATCTTTACGTATGCATAGAAGTTGACATGTCTTGCTAGAGGTTGTTATCAATTATTGGGCCAAGTAAGAGTAGGGCATATCTATGTGTAAGTAAACCTATAGGGTCTGTTGGGGACTTGTTCTCAAATGCTTCGGATTAAGAACAAGGCAACATAAAAAGTGTTAAATGATAAAGCCCTTCGTCCTTTGAAACATTATTTCCCTTCAGGATATAATGTGTTCCGGACGAAGGTCACAAACAACATATCTTCGTAAGCACAATAAACTATGACGAAGAACTTACATGCAACATAAAAAGTAATATCAACATTTAAATATTATCACAACGTCATTTCTATTTTATTATCATATAAAAATAGAAATGACTTCAAATTACAAGTGTACCTTCGGATTGCAGGAAGGCAAAAGTACAAGGATGACGGAAAGCAAATGCCAAGTCAGCGTGAACAGTACGGGAGTACTGTTCATCTATTTATAGGCGTGGGACGTAGCCCATGCAAAATTACATTCATGTCCATTACATTTGCTAATGACTTATGGGAATCTATTAAGGCCTAAGTAGTCTTTTCATCTTTAAGTCGGTTCCCCTTTCTGCTATCGCGACGAAGCTTTCTGCGCATAGCTTCGGCTGTGCACCATCCTTCGTACAGCTTGGTAATCAGCTTCGTACAGCTTGGGCTTCGTTCTGACCGTACTCCATGTTCATGATCTGAGTCCGAAGATACCTGTTCATATAATTCACTTGGAAAATATTGTCAAATCATGTTTTTGAGGACCTTCGGAGGACGAAGGCCCCCAACAGTAGCCCCTCGCAATATTAATTTCTTAGTGATAAATTCAGATTGCGATATGGACGAAGGCCTTAAGCCGAAGGTCCGAAAAAACACCTTCCCTTTGCTAGAATAGCAAAAGTCACTGACACCTGGGACCACACAGTTCCCGTCATATCGAGTGTATAAATAGGAGCCCGCCACATTTGATTTGGCACGCTTTCTTCGCCATCTGTTTTTCCTGCTTATAAAACTTTCTGCCCAAAAATATTTGTTTTCTTTCCTAGTTTTAAGCTTCGGAAGCGAGAAGTAGAATCTCCGAAGAGATGTCTGAGGAGAAGAAGGCTGTTGTCGAGATGAAGCTAAGTCTCTCTGAAGAGAAGAACCTGGGCTTTCTTGAGGCAATGTCGAAGACCAATACAGAAAAGATCACCAAAGAGATTTTAGAAGGTTTATCTGAAGATACTGGTGACAGCGACAGTTATGATGTAGAAAGCGGTGGGGGAGAGTCTGAAGATCGACCATGGCGGCCAAGTCACTCGGTTTTCGGGAAAACCACTATTAAGCAGAGTCATATTGACAATATGAGGGGGAGATATTTTCGAGATATATCTATTGTGAGGGCTGATGCTGGAGAAAAGACTTCTCCCACCCCCGAAGAAGATGAGGTCGTGATCTTCCGAAGCTTTCTCAAGGCTGGGCTTCGGTTCCCCCTAAGCAGCTTTGTTGTCGAAGTCCTGAAGACATTTCAAATCTACCTTCATCAAATTACTCCCGAAGCTATCATAAGAATGGGAATCTTTGTCTGGGCTGCGAAAAGCCAAGGTTTAGAACCAAATGCTAAAAGCTTTTGCAAAATTCATGAGTTGGTATATGAGACGAAGCCCTGGGGGAAAGAACAATATCACAACAACTTTGGTTGTTATAGCTTCGGTGCTCGCTCCGGGTCAAGCTGCCCTGTGCCAACCTTTCGGAAGAGGTGGCCTGGAGCCTGGATGACAGAATGGTTCTATGTAAAGAATGACTTGACAGCGCAAGAAGATGTTAAGAGTATCATTATGCGCCCCATCTGGCAACGCTTCAGACTCCGAAAGCCGAAGGTTGAAATGGATGAAGCGGCCGAAGAATGCCGGAGAGCCTTTGGTGTAATCTGCTCTTTTATTGGGACAAGGGATCTGGTCCAAGAGCATATTGCCTTCAGGGTGTGGCCACTTGCAGGAAAGTGGGAAATGCCGAAGGAGACCATCAAAGAGTCTGACGAAGGTGGACTAGTCAGACTAAAATACACATTCAAATACGGGGATAAGTTTGTTGAACCTGATGACGACTGGTTAAAAAGCATTGAAATATTAAGTGACGAACTGCTTGGGGTATATTCGAAGGCCGAGAACACTGCATTATCGGCAGCCTTCGGAGGCCGAAAGACGAAAAGGCTCAACCGGGTATTTGATGCAATCGGGTTTGTCTACCCTGACTACCATTATCCGGTGCCGGGCCGCAAAAGAAAAAATACTTCTCCTGCAACAGAAGTTGCCACAAGTGCTTCTAGTGAGCCAGCGCCGCAAAGAAAAAAGATGAAGGTGCTCACCCACCGGGCAGTTTTATTGAGCCGGCCACAGTGCCTGAATTTATCGGTAAAGTCTCCTTGGCCACTGAAAGTACAGAGCCAGCTCCAGTGCCGAAGATCGAAGAAAAAACTGAAGTACCTTCAGCAGAGAAAGCAGAAAAACCGAAAATTGAAGGACCAAAAATATTAGAAATCTTAAGTCCTTCAGCAAGTGTTGAAACAATAAAAAGTCAAAAGGGTCCATCGGTAACCCCGAAAAGAAAAAGAATGGTGAACGTGCTAGATGTTTTGGAGACAATTAAGTCTTCAAGCACAACTCCAAAGAAGACTGTTGAACTTTCTGAAGTGTCTACTGAAGCTTTAGTTGCTGAAGCTTCGAAGCAACAACTTGAAGTTGAAGCTGGGACTTCCGAGCCCACCAAGGAACAACCTTTGGAAACCGAAGAAAAAATAAAAATGCCAGAGCCAATTTTGGTTGAAGAAATTGACACTGCCGCCCCCGAAGCTCCTTCCACCATATGCGATTACATTGTGCGACATGCTTCGGGGAAGAAATTATCTGAAGAAGAGATTTATGAAGCCAACCACTATGCCAAAGAATTAAAATATCCGAAGGGGGCACTAGTGTTCAATGGAACAAACGAAGATGACTTTCTATACTGTCTCCCTGACAACAAAGAATTATCTGTCTGCCGGGAGATGGCTAGGAGTATGGGGTTTCCGAAGCTTGAAGCTGGACTATGCGCTATGACGAAGGAGGATCTTGCGGATAGCCTTGCATATAATAGTCTGAAGGTGCGAGAATTGCGCATTTTGGAAACTTTATGATTCGAAATCTATTGTTTTATTCTTATACTAACTTTTTACATATAGGGATTAATACTAAGCAACGCGCTGAGAGCGCAAAAGAGTGCCGAAGACGAAAGCTATGAAATTGCCTTCAACAACCTTCGAACAGAGGTTATCAAGCTAAGGAACGAAGCCCTGGAAAAGGACAAGATTCTAGTTACATTAGTGGATAAAGTAAAGGAGAACGAAGCTGCGTCCGAAGCCCAAATTGCAGCTCAAAAGCACGAGATTGACGATCTTCGGAAGCAATTGGCCCGGGCGAAAGAAGAACGCATACTTGAAGAAACGAGGCGGGAATGTAGCGACCAATGGGCTAATCATTTGGAAGGAACCGTTGAAGAGCTTCGGTCTTCTAAGAAAAGGTGCTACGAAAAATCCATGGATTGTGTAAAGAAAATAAAAACCAGCTTCGCCAGTGTTGGCGCATTTTCGAGTGAAGAAGATTTTGTGAGAGGTAACCCAGAAGGGCCGATAGAATGGATCTGCCACGAAGCTGAAGCCTTCGAAGAAATTCTAAACAGTCGAGGAGACATTTGCGCCTTCTCGGGTGCCAGGGGGATTGCTTCTATACTGGAGAAAAAAGGCTGCGATCATGTTAAGGTTCTTGCACAATCCGAAGCCAACTTATCCCCTGAAGATATTAAAGACCCCTCGGCCGAAGCTAGCCAGGCTGGTGGAAAATTTTTCACCGACGTCTGGGACAATGGTGGCCGAGAAATGGCCCGAGAAATCATTCAGAAAAGTGAGAAAGGCATTCACGACGCTAGAGAAGTGGCTAAGGCTGCTGACAAAAACTCAGAGCCCGAAGGGCAATTAGGTATTAGCTAATGGTTTTTATTGTGTTGTAATTTTTGATTTTAAACTTCGCTCGCAATTTGTAATAGCAATGTGGCCTATCATGTCCTCCTTCAGATCCTACTAAAGCGTCTCCGGGCCCTCACCCGAAAGGAGACGAAGAAATTAAAAAGATGGCCGAAGCTATCATGGACGAAGCTGTTAACCGGCTCCTGAACGAAGCTGCCGAAGTTGTTTTGAGAGAAGATTAAGCACTTTTGTAAAAACTTCTGAAATGAAATATGTGTGACATTTTGTAACCCTGTAATATATTTGCTTTTAATGATTCGATTCTTTACGATGCATGAAACTTTACATACGTACCGTTTTTTGAGCCTTCGGCGAAAAAACACCTTCCCTTCTTTTCATGGTTCGTGAAGATAGAAAAACTTTTATGCATCACGACAATGTTCATAGTGTTCTGATGAAGGATATCGAAGCTTCGTGAAAATATTCTCCGAAGCTATATTCCGAAGATCAACATTGTATCCCCTTGTGACTTAGCACGATTTTCACTTTCTCAAAGTATCCTTCCGAAGGTTGATACCGTGTCCCCTTCTTTTGCCATATGCAACATGATGTATGATGCTTATGCTATGCAAAATGATGTGATGATGCTATGTTATGTAGATGACATATGTTCCGAAGATACACACATATCCCCACAAAATATTTTTGTATCAGCGCTGACTTTTCGCTGTAAGCTCTGCATTCCCTTAGGAACGACTTTGGAGCTTCTTCGCCTTTTACTTAGGCGGTATCAGCGTTGACTTTTCGCTGTATGCTCTGCATTCCCTTTGGAACGACTTTGGAGCAGAAAACTTACACTGCGTTCCCTTTGGAACGGCTTTTTGTGATTTCAGCAAGCTTACTCTGCGTTCCTTAGAACGACTTTTTGTTGCTTCGAAGGATTTTCGATAATTCGAAGGTGCTCCTTGTTATCGTAAATTTTTAAGCTTCAACAACTTAAACCTGAGAAAATACATTTTTCTTGTAGCAAGCAAAGAATCTTTTGCATGAAAACTAAACAATGTCCTTTATTACACAGAAAATAGAACTGAATGGAAAAAACTGGTAGGATATTTGTCAATAGATGTGCTTCGACTCTGGCACAGTGCTATTGACTGTGCGAGCTTCGGATTGTTCTCTGAGATCCCTTTGGTGTGGAGCATATTGGCTCCCTTCTGGCTGTTGGCCTTGTTGCAACGGTGGTGGAGGCGGAGGCTGTTGCCAGGAAGCTTGAGGTTGACTCGCCGAAGCAACAGAAACTGCAGGGTGGTTGCCTATGTATTCTGGGATGTAAGGCGGATGGTACGAAGCAGTATGCATGACCTGCTTCGGCTGAGCTTGTTGCGCTGCAGCTTCGGCTATCTCCTTTTGCTTCTGGATGGTAACATGGCACATCCTGGTGGTATGGCCCTTGTTTTCACCACAGATTAAGCAAAACATTCTCCTTGGTTGATCTCCAAATCTTCCGCCGAAGCCCCTGGCGCCTCTGCCTCTTGGAGCTGGTGGCCGGAAGAAACTTTGCTGTTGCCCCGAAGCTTGTGAGGAGCACTGCGGCCTGTGCTGCTGACTCCCCTTATCATCATTTTGAGTAGAGTTGTGGATGGACCTGACATGCCTCGGATAGAATCTTCCTCCGAAGCCCCTGGTCATTTCAGAAAATCTGAAAGCCTCCTCCCTTCGTTGGCGAAAATCGTTGTCGGCACGAATGTACTCGTCCATCTTCTGGAGCAGCTTCTCCAAAGTTTGAGGAGGCTTCCTAGCAAAGTATTGAGCTGAAGGTCCAGGACGAAGCCCCTTGATCATGGCCTCGATGACAATTTCATTGGGCACCGTTGGTGCCTGCGCCCTCAAACGCAAGAACCTTCTGACATACGCCTGAAGGTATTCTTCATGATCCTGAGTGCATTGGAACAAGGCCTGAGCAGTGACCGGCTTCGTCTGAAACCCTTGGAAGCTGGTTAACAACATGTCCTTCAGCTTTTGCCATGAAGTGATCGTTCCTGGTCGAAGGGAGGAATACCAGGTTTGAGCAACACTCCTGACAGCCATAACAAAAGACTTTGCCATGACTGCAGCATTGCCACCATACGAAGATACTGTTGCTTCGTAGCTCATCAAAAACTGCTTCGGGTCTGAATGGCCATCGAATATGGGAAGCTGGGGCGACTTATAGGACGGAGGCCAAGGTGTAGCCTGCAGCTCAGCGGAAAGGGGAGAAGCATCATCGAAAACAAAATTTCCATGATGGAAATTGTCATACCAGTCATCTTCGTTGAAGAAACCCTCCTGATGAAGGTCTTTTTGTTGAGGCCTTCGGTTCTGCTCATCGTGAGTAAGATGGCGAACTTCTTCAGAAGCTTCGTCTATCTGCCTTTGCAGTTCAGCTAGCCTGGCCATCTTTTCCTTCTTCCTCTGCACCTGTTGATGAAGCATCTCCATATCTCTAATCTCTTGGTCTAGCTCATCCTCTTGAGGCGTCGGGCTGACAGCCTTCCTCTTCTGGCTTCGGGCCTCCCGAAGAGAGACAGTCTCCTGATTGTGGTCCAGCGGTTGGAGAGCTGCAGTGCCAGCTGCTGAAGCTTTCTTCGGCGCCATAGCGAAGGTTGATGATCGCCGAGGGCGCTCAAAGGCTCAAAGAGTGGAAGTGAGTTCACCGGAGGTGGGCGCCAATGTTGGGGACTTGTTCTCAAATGCTTCGGATTAAGAACAAGGCAACATAAAAAGTGTTAAATGATAAAGCCCTTCGTCCTTTGAAACATTATTTCCCTTCAGGATATAATGTGTTCCGGACGAAGGTCACAAACAACATATCTTCGTAAGCACAATAAACTATGACGAAGAACTTACATGCAACATAAAAAGTAATATAAACATTTAAATATTATCACAACGTCATTTCTATTTTATTATCATATAAAAATAGAAATGACTTCAAATTACAAGTGTACCTTCGGATTGCAGGAAGGCAAAAGTACAAGGATGACGGAAAGCAAATGCCAAGTCAGCGTGAACAGTACGGGAGTACTGTTCATCTATTTATAGGCGTGGGACGTAGCCCATGCAAAATTACATTCATGTCCATTACATTTGCTAATGAATTATGGGAATCTATTAAGGCCTAAGTAGTCTTTTCATCTTTAAGTCGGTTCCCCTTTCTGCTATCGCGACGAAGCTTTCTGCGCATAGCTTCGGCTGTGCACCATCCTTCGTACAGCTTGGTAATCAGCTTCGTACAGCTTGAGCTTCGTTCTGACCGTACTCCATGTTCATGATCTGAGTCCGAAGATACCTGTTCATATAATTCACTTGGAAAATATTGTCAAATCATGTTTTTGAGGACCTTCGGAGGACGAAGGCCCCCAACAGGGTCACACACTTAAGGAAAAGGAAGCCTAACTCGGATTGGATCTAAATTAAATTAGGTTTAGAGTTGCTCATGGGCTTCGAAGTCAGAAGCCCACCATAACACCTATATAATAAGGGGTGGGGCGTGATTAGTATTAACCTATTTCACCCGCCGGCAAACTAGCAGTCACGCCCCTCTCGCCCTCACCAAGTCATCGTCGTGAACCTAGCAGTTCGGTACATGACGCTTCCTCCCTGTACATGTGGATACCTCGGAGGTGCTGCATCTAAAGCACTAGGATGACCGCTCGAGGACGTGAAGGAAACCGGTGACTGCACGACACAGCTCGACACGTTCGTCTACATCGAGACGGCTTCTACTGTCCTGCGCGTCTACTGGTAATCATATTACCTATAACACCAGTAGATCTTGGTATTATGAAGGTCAAAAAATTTGTTTCGCGCTAGCGTAGCCTCCCCATAATCCCACAATATCCCTGTTGTTCTCCATTTGCACGCCCAAAAATGATGCAATGGAGAACAACAGGGTTATGTCACCGAAATCTCATTCGGACCCATCATCGTCATAAATCCATAACTCTACCGCCCACTAACAGGCTGTCCAAAAAAGGGACAATTCCAGACCAACACGAGTCCTGTTGATCCGGAACAGGCGACACATAGGTTCCGCAACAATACGACACTTTTGCGAAAATATTACTAATTAACATGATAATGCTAATTCAAGTCGATATTCGGCTTTTGCCTAACTAGATTAATCTAACTTAAGCTTAATATTAGCCCGTAACAAACAAGAGGCTAACACAATTAAACTATATGCACCAGTGATCTGATTAAGTTGATTAACGTTATTAATATAACTTCATATGGTTTAAAAACAATTAACTCTCTGAAGTTTGTACATTTAATAAAAAATGACAATACAAACACAAGGTAGTTAGTTGAAGTCTGAAACAGTGGCACGACGACGTTGGGGCAACAGGTAGGTGCGAGGAGCGGGGGCATCGCTCGAGCCGACGGAGGCACGACCCAGTCTAGGATTGTCAGTTGGTCGTGTGTTTTGGCGTTGCCGAGGCCAGCGGGGACGATGACGTCAATGCCAGAGCTCGACAGGCGAGGACGTCGCTACGTGTAGGGGCAGAGGTGGTACTAGGATAGTGCAACGGGCTGGATGCAGCGCTGGCATGAGACACCAGATAGAGAGACGGAGAGGCGTCGTGTCGAGGCCGGCATGCACGACTAAGACCAGGCCTACGCGACCGACATAGGGCAGTGCTCGAGCTGGGCGGAATATCAGGCATGCGCGGCTGACGTGCAACGACGACGAGCTAGGCCGAGGCTCGAAATTGGGTGGGACCGACCTGTGACGGTGACGAGTTGGGCGGCGCTAGAGACTGGACGACGAAGAGACGGTGCAGCGTTGAAGTTGCGGCTGCGGCTAGGGTAGGGCCACACGCTGGTAGGCCTATAATAACTTGCGAGAGCAAATGTACGGGCCGTCGGAAGTTCATGGACATGGGTTTGTTAGCCAAAGCCACGATGTCGTTAGTCTAACTTGTCTAACTTTCGAGAGTTACCGCTGCTGGCCGTAGAAAATTATTAAGTTCCAAGAGTTACTGCTGCTGGCCGTAGGAAGTTTTATTAACTTTCTATGGTTTCTTTGGAAATCCGTAGGAAGTTAGTAACCCGCAGGAAGTTTATGTTTTTGGTGTAGCGTAGACAGGCTACAAAAATGTCATATTAAATTTGTGGTAATGTGGAAGAAAAAGAATAGACAAATAATGAAAATGAGTTGCTCACTAGTACCCACTTGAAAACAAGTTACTCACAGACAGGCTTCAAGATAGATTTTGAGAGAAAAAGATAAGTCAAATATTAAATGTATAGCTTGTGTCACTGTATGACTGTAGAGGCGTTGCAAAAGAGTCTCATTCATCAATCTGAAGTCTGAACGGAACTCGGATGGCGGGACTAGCTTGGCAGCGGGCAGTGGTAAACGGAAGGTGGCTGACGCCCAGCCAGCTGCGTGGCCGTGGGCCGCGGATTCGAGCGCGAGAACCGATGCGCCGCAGCAGCCATCGTGGCGCTGAAATACATGCGCAGTGACCCGCATCCTATGCCAACGCCTTCCATGCCCACGTGCACCAGCAACTGACAGTTTTACTGCGGCGACAAGTTACCCGACTGCACAACTGAACCGAGGTAACAGTTCAACTGTAGCAGTGTCATGTACTATTTACCGATCCCAACACGATGGAACGCAAATGCTTTTGGTACAGGGAGGACTGACGTAGGGGGTGTTTGGTTACCCCAAACTAAACTTTAGCCCCTATCACATCGAATGTTTGAACCTCCGTTCCGGGTATTAAATGTAGTCGGATTATAAAACTAATTTGTCAGCCGAAGATTAAAAGACGAGACGAATCTAGTCCAGTTGGTTGGGTCTATATTTCATACTCCTATTTGAAAGTCAAACGCTTGATGTGACCCGGGCTAAACTTTAGCAGGGGCAACCAAACACCCCCGTAGTAAGGTTTCCTTTCCACGAGGAAAAAACAGAACGGTTCACGGGCTCGAGCGTGGACGACATCGAGCCAGCCGCACGCGCAGTCTGCGGTTGTCATTGTCAGGCGCCAGCCAGCCTCGAGCTCCATGAGTACAGTCTCTACTAGTCGACCCCAAGTGATTCCAAGGGTTGTGTGTTCGAAATATTCCTTAGCCCGGGTTAAATATTAACCTAAACGGAGTGTGTGTCACTACGTTAGACCTTGTTTACTTCGGATTAAAGTCAATCGTTCGATCTGCTGTAGCTACAATCTATATTGTTGGTCACTTGTTCTTAAATACTATGAATTAAGAATAAGGCAACACAATTGTTAATTATTAGAGACATTCGTCTTACGAAGCATTATCTTCTCATGGGTATAATGATCATCAGGCGAAGGTTGGGAAGGACATACCTTCATCATTTTAATGTGTAAACAGGAATACAAAGGAATGAAGATAATAACTGCATCTCGTTAATTTATTCATATTTGTATTTCATAAAACATGCACAAATATTAATGAAATTTATATTACATTGATACATTCGGCTTGTTCGAAGGCAAAGACGCGAGAGAGTGATTACAAATCAGCTTGAACAGTACGATGATACTGTTCATCTATTTATAGGCACGGGACGTAGCCCGAGCAAAGATACATTTATGACCTTAACCTTTGTTTATAACTATAATACAAATCATTAGGGACTAGTTAATCTTTTCCTCTTCAGCTCAGCATCATGTTTGGTCTTCGTCATCACATCAAGTCTGTCATGAGAGAAGACCTTCATCCCGAAGACGAAGCCCCACGTAATAATCCAAGTCATACTAAAAACATATGAACAATCACGTTTTTGAAGAACTTCGGAAAAGAAAGGGCCCCAACATATATATATATATACAAAATACAATATAAGTAGTCCAAATTGGTACATATTAAACCAAGCGAATAGACTGATGACTCTTGTAAGACTGTTACAATGTAGACATGTTTACATATTTCTCATCTAGATAAATGACAATATAGAAATCGATATTTTGCATCAAGATAAGGTCCAAATGGTACACATGTTTACCTAACTAGACAGGATGAAATGAGAGCGGTGACACACTTAGCACGGAAAAGCACCATAAGGGCATCAAGGTTGGATGAAGCAAGAGATCTTATGGTAAAAATTTACTCTACTATTTGTAACAGAAAAATTAGCTGCCTGGACCATCACTCAACTCTCTCCAGGTCTGCCCCTGGCTCAGGTGAAAACATTGTGGTCCATATGCTCCCTACCCGAGTAGGGGCATTCAATTAAATTTTGATGGCAAGTTCACCTCAACCGAGTCCAGCTTAATTACGTGTCAGCCTTAGCTATTAAGCTTGCCAAGTCTTACCCGCATAATATGCGGAGGCTGGGACTCGGACCCGGGACCTTCCGGTTACAGACGGTAGACTCTACCGCTGCACCAGGCCCGCCCTTCGATGTATGAACAATATATGTTTTAAATTGTAATACGTTTTGGTAACTTTACGTTCATAGCTTTTGCTACATACCTAGATATATGTTATGTTTAATTAGATACATAGTATAAGCTATGAATACATAAATTCCAAAATATCTTATAATTAGAGAAAGAGAGGGTACACGAGAAGCTTACCAAGAGACCAAAATACAACTTTCTTTGATAAACAAAATCTAAGCAGCCTCTTAAATTTGCACAAAAAGTATCAACCACATTTATCATTATTAAAAGAAACCAAAATATCCTCTCAAATTTACTTCTAAAAACAACCAAAAGGTTATATTTTAAAATAAAAAGTAAATACTTATAGACTATGCCTATGCATGTTTGTAACCAAATACAATTTAAATTAGCCACATGCTTTTGTCTATATTATCATCCTTACAATTATGATATATTATTAAGTAACCTTACATTTGCATCTCGATATATTGGGAGCCCAGGGCATCCATTATAGATGGCGGCGTAAAAAATGAACCCTAGAGGTCTAGGACTCCTTTTATAAACAATGGGACCTAGTTGGGTTGGACCGGGTAGCCTAGTGCAAATTAATACACCATAAAAGTAACTTCCATATATATCCCCTTTAACAAATCATATAGCAATGAAACAGATAAATTCATTCACTTTGTATAAAACACTATTTATTGACAGCTTAACTTTAGGCACACTATCTGTTAGCATCAGGAGAAGGGCATACCCTCGACTGCTGCCAAGATGTGTTCAAGGATCCCCATCTAAGAGACAAAATTTAGGGTCCATGATGAACTTATCACCATGCTCAAGACTTTATGACCAGAGTCCCCTAATCTCGAGACGTGGAAGACTTCAGCACTAACTACAACTCATAGAAGGGTATCCTTAACTTTTCCTACTAGAACACATGTCATAGCGTACAGAGGTAGGCCCTAGGGTCTCTCATGCCTAGACTGACTACCATTCAAGCTTCAGGGGCTCCTTTCATTCTAAGGGCCTAGTGAATGAAGCCCTCAGGGGTACATGCACATTGGGATGCTCAACGATATACGCCCTCGACACCCAGTGGCATTAAGTAGTATAAGCCCTCTAGGTCCTTCGTGCCTCATGGCATCTAACAAATAAGCTTTTAGGGCCCTTGCATAATCGCATCTAGGGACACAGAACGGTATGAGTCTTCAGCCCCATCGAATCCCTAGGCATCTAACAAAAAAGGCCCCAATGCACAATGCGCCCCTAACCACCTAATGGTATAAGCCTCTAGGTTGCCTCATGCCCCATGGAACCTAACAGTATAAGTCCCCATGGCTCCTCACACTCCATCATATAATGGTATAAGCCGCTTGGCCCCCTCGCACCTCAGGGCATCTAATAGTATAAACCCCTAATCCCCTCGCACCAAAGAGCATCTAAAATAGAAGCCCTTAGGGCCCTTCACTACTCAAGATATTCGTAGGTAACAAGACAGTGGAAAAAGATGTCAAAATATGTATGAAAACATGCACCACATATTTTGTAGCAATAATATTATATCTAAAGGTACAAATTTACTATATTAATTATTTGGCAAATAACAAATAAAAATAGGAGAAAAAGTACTATTGGATGCGATCATGGCAATTCAAGAACAACTTATAGGATTCTTATATATATATATACACACACACAAAGACAGAGAGTTCCACTACGACAATAGAAGTCTTTTATTAGATCCTAAATTAGATAAATCAAAATATGTAATATATAATGATATTTATAATGGGAACATATCGAATGCAAACTATGTTTTAGTGCAAACCACGTGCAAGCCTACTAAAAAAGTTTCAAAAAATCTGAAAAAACATGAATGTACATCTTAGCTTACCTCATCCATATACAAAATTTTATGGTCAAATTCATCTTACTCTAGCAGTTACAAAAAAAGACATTTTTTGCCTTTTTTGTAACTGCTAGAGTAAGATGAATTTGACCATGAAATTTTGTATATGGATGAGGTAAGCTGAGATGTACATTCATGTTTTTTTTCAGAATTTTTTGAAACCTTTTTTAGTAGATTTGCACAGGATTTACAACAAAACATGGTTTGCATTCGATATGTTCACATTTATAATAGTAGTTGTTGTATTTATTTTATAGAAATTTTGAAATAAAAATGCAAAGACAATGTCTATATATTATTACTAATATATATAGTCAATATATCCTCTTTTAGTACCGATTATATCCATCAACAAGGGTACTGGTTGGTAACTACAATCGGTGGTGCTGAAAGAGCGGAGAGTGTATATTCTATGCAGCCCCATCACCTCTTTAATATGAGTTGGTCAGAACAAGTACTAAAGGAATATCATGAGTGTGTCACCTCTATAGCCAGGTAAACTCTTTATTACGTGTTGAAACCATCAATTGATACTAAAAACACTAATTATCATTGAATTATGTGATCTATACAGTATCGGGATCCGGCCCTATGCCGAGTGCCGGAGTCTTTGCTGAGTGCTTTTTATCGGGCACTCGGCAAAAAAGACTTTACCGAGAGCCGCACTCGGCAAAGTACGCCGCTCGGTAAAGAGCTCGTTTACCGAGTGCTGGACACTCGGCACAGCGAAGCACTCGGCAAAGACTCTTTTGCCGAGCATCAAACACTCGGCAAAGACGGCTCTCGGCAAAGGTCCGTTAGCGGTCGTCTACAGCTAACGTCCATCAGTTTTTGCCGAGGGCCGCCAGCTGGCACTCGGCAAAGCAGATTCTTTGCCGAGTGCCACATAGCTGGCACTCGGCAAAGCATATTTGTATTTTTTTATTTTGGCCACCAAACTTTTTCTGGTATGTTACTACACTATGTAGACCTACATGTACCATTTTGGGACAATTATAACTGTGTTTTCAATAGCTAGTAGATTTAGTTCGTTTATTTGAATTTCTTCGAAAAATTCAGATCTGAACTGCAGGTCACTCGAAACTTGGAAAACCGTGCATGCAAAAATTATATTCATGCTTCTTAGCATAAGTTACGACCGATTTCAGGAGCGGACCGGAAACTTCGAGCACCATGCTCACTCAACATGCCCGTGAACTTGCCATCCAGCTGTTTATAAATTGTATAAAACACAAACAAAGTCAGAAAATCATGAAACCTGTCCACGTGTCATGATATCATATGTAGAGGCTGTGATAAAAATTTGATAAAGTTTCAAGAAAGCTGTGACGCACTATGTGTACAAACCTAAGAGATCCACATTGAAACTCTATGATTTCATGTGTAGTTCTCTTAGTTTTCTACACATACTGTCTCACAACTTTCTCCAAACATTCTAAATTTTTTATCACAACCTCTATTTCGAGGCTATGTCCCTGAGCATGTCTGGCTAGCGCTTTCAGAGTTGAGCTATTTCTTCCGTCAGCTTTGTGCAAAAGAGTTATCTCGGACCGTGGTTGCAGACTTGGAAAGATTGACACCTGTGTTACTGTGTAAGCTTGAGAAGATATTTCCACCCGGCTTCTTCAATCCAATGCAGCATTTGATTCTTCATCTCCCCTATGAGGCACGAATGGGGGGGCGTGCAGGGACGTTATTGCTATCCAATCGAGAGATGTCTAAAGACTATTCGAAAGAAATGTAGAAATAAATGCAAAATCGAGGCTTCCATTGCAGAGGCATACATTGTAGAGGAGGTCTCAAACTTCACAACAACTTATTATGGTGACAAACTGCCGAGCATGCATAATCCACCCTCTCGTTACAAAGATGACGACAATGAGTGCCGAGTTGAGACAAGTAGCCAACGGCTTTGCTTATAGGGTCAAGAAATATTCTGGGTATGACGTCAATGGATATCGTTTTTGCACAACAAACTACGACAAAAAGTCGGCCGAATCGGAAAACAACGTGTTCTGGAGTCTTTACGCCCGGCCTTGACAATGTCGATTATTTTGGACGAATCGAAGAAATATATGAGCTCAATTTTTATGGTTCCAAACCTGTTACTCCAGTGATATTCAAATGTCATTGATTTGACCCTCAAGTGACGAGACAGACACATTCTAATCTTGGGATAGTCGAAATTCGACAAGATTCCACCTTACCAGGAGACGATATCTATATCGTGGCCCAATAGGCCACATAAGTGTATTATCTCCCATATGTGTGCCAAACGAAAGAACATCTTAAGGGTTGGGATGTTGTATATAAGGTATCGCCGCACGGGAGGTTACCTATTCCTAACGATGAAGATTACAACTTAGACCCGGACACATATGATGGAGAGTTTTTCTAAGAAGATGGGCTAGAAGGGCGATTTGAGATAGACTTAACCGAAGCTATCTGAATGGACGTAGATATTGAAATGGTTGTTGATGAGGAGGATGATGAGGTGCAAAATGATAATGACTTAGTAATCCTTGAAGGCAATGACATTAATGACGAACTTGCGTCTTCCGATGGTGTTGAGATTGAAATGGTTGATAGTGATGATGAGAGTTATGATCCGGCTAACCCCGACACATATGAAGATTATTTTTAATCGATGTAATGCTATATGACTATTTATTTCGCACCTGTTTTTAAATACATCTTTTTATATGTGCTTATTTGTTTACTCTTAATTGCAGGTTTTTGGACAAATATGGTTGGCGGTAATTGGCTGAGGAGGAGGAGGAGGGGGAGAGGAGTAGGACGACGGACGAGGCAGAGCAGGCGGCGCAGCAGGACGACCTTGTCCAGCAGCAGGCGGCGCCTCAGGACGACTTAGACCACCAGCAGGACGACGTCGACCAGCACCAGGACGCCTCAGGTTCTGGCGGCTCAAGTTCAAGGAGCATCTACCTACGAGGCCCCACGAGTCTCCCTCAGCGTCCCATACTTCGGGACAGGCGACCGCTGATTCGGCCGGATGGGGATAGGTATGTAACTTTATGTTCTTCATTCTTGTTCATATTATGTGTTCAAAATCATAATATAAACTAATACTTTTTATTTATCACTTGGACAGGTCTTGGACGGTTGTGGATTATGCTGGGGGTCATCGTCGCCCCCCCCCCCCAATGGCATCCTCGGCCTGCTGTGCAGGGAACACTTCCCTGGACTGGTGGAGTACGCTAGAGTGATGGGCCCAGCCTTCACCTTCGACCACTATGCCGTCGCCCCCGATGCAGTAGACCGGGAGGGCCAGAAATTCAATAACAAGGCGGAGCGGGTGAAGAAAGAGTTGTGGGTTAGTCTTAGTATAATGTAAAATATGTCGCTTGCAAATTCTTGAAATAATGTATGGATACATCGTTTTTGTATGCAGGATTTCTTCAGATACGAGGCTGGATACAAGGCTAGGGCGGATGTGGTGGCCACCACGAGCTGTAAGAAGCTCGTCGTGGACATGCACTATGAGGCCCGAATCCAGGCCATCGTCACCTACCACGGCTCCGTCCTTGGGGAGAGGCTGACCAAAACTCAAGCCCGAACCATGTCGTTGACCAGGGACCAGTACCTGCAGGTAAAGTCATGCATGTTTGGTACCAGTACTCCATGCATGAATTTTATTTTATCTTCTGATATGCACTTTACGTGTTTACTTTGTAGATAATTCCACATTGGTGCGCCGCACATCCTCTGTGCTGGGAGCAGATGGTGGATAGGTGGTGTTCGGCTGAGTGGGACCAGGCGCACAACGCTAGCCGAGAACGACATATGATGATGCAAGATCCCTCCCACCACCAAGGCAGCCGAAGCCTGGGGCAATATGCCGAAGCATGGGTATGCCCTCTTTTTTATTTAGGTATATAGCATTGGATTAGATATTGTTTCTAACTATCTCGTTGGTTTTCTTGCAGTTGGCGTCACATGGTGGCCGGCCTTGCTCCACCTTCTCGGCCTATGCTATGGCCCATAAGGGTAAGGCGACGTCAGATGTCACCTACAACCCGGATGACGGACCCGAGGCCTACACCAACCCCACCGTCTACAGCCGCCTTCATGACTACACCGCCATGGCGCAGGAGGTCCATGGCCCAGATTATGATCCAAGCACCGAGCCGATCGACCCCGATGTGCTCATGAGGGTCGGAGGAGGCAAGAGACATGGGCGGTACTGGATTGCCGACGGGGCAATCGACTCGTCCTCCACTCCCACTCTGTCTCAGGTGCGGGCAAGGAGCACGGGCTCGAGTCCAGCCATACGACCTCGGCACGACAGCTCACAGCTTCGCATACATCAACTCGAGGTTAGTGCTTCTGTAACTCGTCATTCCTTGAGTTATATACCTTCTCTTTGAGTTACTATAACGTTGGCTTGTAATATTACAGACCCAACTAGAACAAGAGAGGAGGGAACGTCAAGAGATGGAGGCGAGGATAATGGCGGAGCGGGCGGCGACTGATCAGAGGATGGCAGATATGTTCGAGTACATGCAGAGCCTTAGCGTGTCACAGGGTTTCGCTCCGCCACCTCCATTGCTCCCTGCAGTTGACCCTGCTCCATTCCAAACTCCTGTGAGTATCAAAATTGTAGTTACATGTTGGTAATGCATTTGGTATAACACATGCAATCTCTTCTCTGTGCAGGACCAATCTGGGGCGGCATCCAACAACCCTCATGAAGGGTTCAACCCAACGCAGCACCAGACCAACCGCCCACCTCCATGAGTTTTATGTTTTAAGTGTTGAATACTTATGTCTGTGTGTTTGAAGACTTTAAAACTTGTGTTAGTCACTTATGTTTGTGTTGGATACTTATGTCAGAGCTTGAGACGTATGAGACTTATGTTTGTGTTGGATACTTGTGTTGAACACTTATGTTTGTGGTGGATATTTATGTTTGTGTTGTCTATTTATGTTTGGGATGATATCTGTGATGTATATATGTGATATATATGTGATATCTTTTGTTTGTGTGGATGGAATACAAAAAACAAATAAAAAAGGTGCATACTGGTCACTTTGCCGAGTGCAACACTCGGCAAAGAGGTTCTTTGCCGAGTGTCAAGACCATAGCACTCGGCAAAGAACCAAGACCTGGGCACCGGTATAGGTTCTTTGCCGAGTGTAATGTCTCTGACACTCAGCAAAGAGGCACGCTTTGCCGAGTGCCGTACATAGCACTCGGCAAAGAACCTGACATGGGGGCCGTCCCTGGTGGGTTCTTTGCCGAGTGTTCCAGGTGGCACTCGACAAAGAAGTTACCTTTGCCGAGCGTCTGCCGGGCAGACACTCGGCAAAGGTGTTACCTTTGCCGAGTGTCATCCGTGACACTCGGCAAAGACGCCGTCTCCGTCACCCCGTCGCCGTAACGGCTGCTTTTCTTTGCCGAGTGCCCGAGAAAAAGTACTCGGCAAAGAAGGCTTTGCCGATGCACTGTTTGCCGAGCCTTCTTTGCCGAGTGCGACTTTGCCGAGTGTTTTAAAAGCTTTGCCGAGTGCTTCGGGCACTCGGCAAAGCGCTCGTTTCTGGTAGTGATACCCCTATATAATCTATCAGTTTAAACTTTACAAAACTCATCCAACCAAATCACTCCCATAGTCTATATCTATAACCTCCACTAAATCCACCAAACAAATTAAACACAGATTTAACACACTATCAAAACCAACGGTTCGGATCGATAGATAACCTCTCTCCAATACTCACTTAAGTTTAATTGACAATATTATTTGGATCATTACTCATTCCTTACCTCTACTCCTGTGACCCCGTCGTCACCAACCTCTTCCCCTCCTCCTGTCCTAGTCACCCTGGTCTCACTCATGTCGTCGTCAACCCCTCACCTCACCTCGTGCCACCGCCGCTGACCCCTCTTCTCTTCACTGAATCATAGCGTTAGCACGAACAAAAATGCTAGTAGAGAATAAATACTTGACTGTAAGATAGGATTTCTCTAGCACCGTGGAAACCAGAGCAAACAAAAAAATGGGACGCACGCGAGCAGGAATAGAACCAACACAACTGCTTTGCTTTCTTGGACAAACACGAAAACATGAACTAATAATGGAAATGGAAAAACAGCCTCGCAGGGATCGTCCTGATGTTCAGTGAATCAGTGGGCTCTACATTGTCCTATGGGCTAAGAGCAACGAGATTTCGGCTGACGCGGACCAGTTGAAAGCGGAGATGTCGAGAAGGCACTCTTACGTGGGTCTAGATATAAAAACCGAAAACCAAACACTAAAACCGAAGAAACTAAAATCGAAACCGAACAAAGTGAAATCGATCAAACCAAAGTATTTTTCTGTTACCATTCTTCAAAAACCAAACAAAATTTTGGTGTTCCATTTTTTATTCAGTTTAAACCAAAATAACCGAAATATTGGTACAGTAGCTCAAATTTCCCATTTAGTTCAAGCCTCCAGGCCCCTCATATCGTGTGTAGGCCATTGTGTCAGCGACCCTGTTCGTCGCTCGACTGAAGATGAGGCGGCGCTTCAGGAATCAAGGCAGCCATTGGGCCGACGAGTGCGTAGGCCCAATGTCCGTGTGACAGGGAAAGAGTGGGCCGCCTGATGAGGCATGCGTGTAATAAATACTAGCTGACTTGATATTTCGCACAGGAAGGAAATGAACAAAGTTTTCCCATCTTTTCCAGTTTCATAGTTTCTATCCGTTCTTCTTCCTCGCTTCTATCCTTCCACGGCTGCATCAGCGACGCGAGGCTGACAAGTGGTATCAGATTCTAGTTCTGTCCTGGCGGCGCATCCGCACTTCACCCGGCGCGCGAGGATGGCAGGAGCGGAGGATCCGAGCGTGGCCGCGGCGATTGCAGTGCAGTCCAAATCTATCGAGACCCAATCGAAGACGATCGCGACTCAATCCAAGTTGCTTCAGCAGCTATGCGATCGCCTGGAGACACAGGATGCCCGTTGGACCCAGCTGGAGAAAGCGGTCAGCGCGAACACCAACAACATCTCGGCTATATCGACGAAGTTGGACACCAGCGAAGGCCACCCAAGTTTTCTCACCACGCAGGTCGACGCTTAGGTGGCGGAGATTGAGACAGTGGCGATGGAGCGCTTGGATGCGATGGCAGCGGCGGCTTCCACCAGGGTTACGGCTTTGGAGAACGCCACACAGGCGTTTGAATCATGGAAACCACGCATCGAATCTTCTGTCGATGCTATGCGGTCGAAGCTCACCAAACTCACCCGACTTCTGGAGCGAGGGGCGTTCGAGGATCGCGGCACCAAGCCAGGGATTCTCGGCCACTACTCGTCTACACAAGATCGTCCTCCTCCAGTTCAGCAGGTGGGGACGCACGGCGAGGCCCATCGGCATCGAGATCAAGGTGGAGGAACTTCGATCGGGCCTAACCATCATCAGGCTCCTGGTATGAACGATTGGACTTCTTCTCATGATCATCCATCGTTCGACACATTTGCTACTCACAATCACCCTCCACCTAGAGATGTGGGTCGATCCTTTGAGTCATCATCCAGTCAGTATTTGGGAAATCTACCAAAGCTCCAGGTTCCATCGTTTGATGGTGAACATCCCAAATTGTGGCAGTCGCGCTGTCAGGCTTATTTTCGCATGTATGATGTGGATTATAGCATGTGGATCAAAGTGTCATCCATGCAGTTTACAGGGCCTGCGGCCAGGTGGTTGCAGTCTATTGAACCCAAGCTGCCTTACCTGTCTTGGGAAGAATTTGGCACCTTGATTCAGGAACGTTTCGCCAAGAATCAGCACCAGTTTCTTTTGAGGCAACTATTCCATATCAGACAGTTGTCCTCGGTTTCAGCTTATGTTGAAGAATTTTCACAACTGGTCGACCAATTGACTGCCTATCAGAATCAATCGGACCCATTGTACTATACATTGAAGTTTATTGATGGTCTTAAGGACGACATCAAGGCAGTGGTGATGTTACAAAGACCTCAGGATTTCGATTCTGCTGCAGTGCTGGCACAGTTACAGGAGGAGGCTGTGGATTTATTAAGAAAGAGGGACTCACGGCGTGCATACTCTGGAGTTTCGTCTGCTGCTAGAGACTCTAAACCACCCTTGAACAGCAAGCAGGAGGATCAAAAACCTGGTAACACCAGCACTGAGGCCAAATTGGCTTCGCTATATGCATATCGCAAGGCACAGGGTCTTTGTTACAAGTGTGGGCTGCAGTATTCAAGAGGACATAAATGTGCTGACACAGTACAACTGCATCTAGTGGAAGAATTGTGGAACATGGTGCCTGTAGCCGAACCAGAATTGATTACCTCAGATGATGAACAAGAGGCTAAGTTGTGCATGCTGACCCTGTCTCAAGCAGCAGTCGAGAATGGCAACTCTCCTCGCACCATGTGATTCATGGGTCATATAGCAGGAATGGAGATTTTAGCCTTGTTGGACTCAGGGAGTTCTCATTCTTTCCTCAGTGAAGCAGTGGCAGCACAGTTGGCTGGCGTTACACTAATGGACAGACCTGTCAACGTACAGGTAGCCAATGGCTCAAAGTTATCTTGTGCTTATGAATTGGTGAATGCCAAATGGTCAATCAGTGGAGTATCATTTTCTTCGACATTGAAGGTGTTGCCATTACCTACTTATGATCTCATTATAGGCATGGACTGGTTAGAGGCTCATAGCCCTATGGTAGTGCATTGGTCACAGAAGTGGCTTCGCATATCCTTGCCAACATCTATGGTAACACTGAGTGGTTTGGCTTCATCAGTGCTCCACAGCTTAGTTATTCAGGTCTGCAGTTTGTTGGAGTTACCAGACAAAGAACAATTGATTCTTCAGGGCCTTCCTGCAGATATTCAGGACCTTATTCAGCACTATGCGCCAGTCTTTGAATTACCCACTGGCATGCCTCCTGCCAGAGATTGTGACCACCAGATTGAGTTGCTACCAGGCGCTAGTCCGGTCCAGATGCGACCTTATCGATATGCCCCAGCCTTGAAGGATGAAATAGAAAAACAGATTTCAGAGATGTTACAATCTGGTATTGTGCAGCCCAGCAAGAGTGCATTCGCTTCATCTGTTATTCTTGTCAAGAAAAAAGATAACACTTACCGGTTTTGTGTGGACTATCGACATTTGAATGCTCTTACAGTCAAAACCAAGTTTCCTGTACCAGTTATTGATGAGTTTCTGGATGAGCTACATGGAGCAACCTGGTTTTCGACATTGGACTTGCGAGCTGGATTCCACCAAATCCGCATGAACCCTCGAGATCAACATAATACGGCTTTTCAAACTCACCATGGCCATTTTGAATTTAGAGTCATGGCGTTTGGGTTGTCTGGAGCTCCGGCAACGTTTCAAGGGGCAATGAATTCCACATTGGCACCACTATTGAGGAAATGTGCACTAGTCTTTTTCGATGATATATTAGTGTACAGTCGGACTTGGACAGACCATCTCCTTCATTTGTCCCAGGTATTACAGCTGCTGCAAAAGGACCAGTGGCATATTAAGCTCTCTAAGTGTGCCTTCGCCCAGCAGCAGATATCTTACCTTGGTCATGTTATCAGTACTCAAGGTGTTGCTACTGATCCAGCAAAGGTGAAGGCGGTTCAAGCATGGCCTGTACCTACTAATTGCAAAGAGCTTCGAGGATTTTTAGGTCTCGCGGGATATTACAGAAAATTCGTAAGGAATTTTGGCCTTATTGCCAAGCCACTGACCAATCTTCTGAAAAAAGGGGAATTATTTGTTTGGACCCATATTCATGAGCAGGCATTCTCTGCGTTGAAACAGTCCCTAACGACGGCACCAGTTTTGGCATTACCCAACTTTGATAAGCCTTTTGCCATCGAGGCAGATGCGTCGGGAACAGGCATTGGAGCTGTGTTGTTACAGCAAGAACATCCCTTGGCCTTTGTCAGCAAAGCATTGGGTCCTCGAAATCAAGGGTTGTCCACCTACGAAAAAGAGTATTTAGCTATCATTTTAGCTGTGGATCAGTGGCGGCAGTATCTTCAGCATTCTGAATTTGTTATATATTCAGACCACCGTAGCCTGTCACATCTCACAGAGCAGAAGCTGAGTACTCCATGGCAACAGAGAATGTTTTCAAAGTTGCTTGGTCTTCAATACCGCGTGGTGTACAAAAAGGGGGTGGAAAATGGGGCAGCAGATGCTTTATCACGAAGACCACCTGCTTCAGACGATATTCTGTTCAGCCTGTCGTCCTGCAAGCCTCAATGGCTGCTCCAAGTGGTCGACAGCTATACAAATGATGACCAGGCACAGAAATTACTTGCTCAGCTTGCTCCTCACAAGTCCAGCACAGGGCCATACACCTTACATTCCGGCCTCCTTCGTTATAAAGGGAGAGTGTGGATTGGTGCTGATTCACGTCTACAGACTACAATCGTTTCGTCGCTGCATGACAGTCCAATGGGGGGCCATTCGGGATTTCCAGTAACCTACAGAAGAATCAAGCAGCTGTTCGCCTGGTCTGGGATGAAAGCTCAGATTAAGTCATATGTTGCTTGTTGCTCAGTGTGCCAACAAGCTAAGGCCGACAGGAGTCGATACCCGGGGCTGTTGCAACCCCTTCCGGTGCCGGAGCAGTCTTGGCAAGTCATTGGTCTCGACTTTATTGAAGGACTTCCCAAATCAGCTAATGTTGATACAATACTGGTGGTGATTGACACCTTTTCCAAATATGCCCACTTTCTACCATTGTCCCATCCCTTCACAGCCTTTAAGGTGGCACAATTATTCTTGGATTCAGTTTACAAACTTCATGGCATGCCCACATCCATAATTTCGGATCGGGACAGGGTGTTTACAAGTCATTTGTGGCAAGATTTGTTCAGGCTTTCAGGCACCACTTTGAAGATGAGCTCCTCCTACCATCCACAAACAGATGGACAGACTGAGCGTATTAATCAATGCCTTGAGACATTTCTTCGCAGTTTCGTCCATGCTTGCCCATCCAAGTGGTCATCGTGGTTATCTTTGGCGGAATATTGGTATAATACTAGCTTCCACTCTTCATTGGGACGTTCTCCATTTGAAGTGCTTTATGGCCATCCTCCACGCCACTTTGGAATTACAGTGGCAGATGCTTCAGTGTCGGTTGATCTCTAGACTTGACTGACAGACAGAGAGCTTATGGTTAAGGTCATTCGCCAGCATCTGCTGCGGGCGCAACAACGTATCAAACATCAGGCTGATAAGGGCAGGTCCGAACGCGAGTTTCAAGTGGGTGATTCAGTTTTCTTGAAACTTCAGCCTTATGTCCAAACCTCGGTGGCAACAAGGGCTAACCATAAATTGAGCTTCAAGTATTTTGGTCCCTATACTGTCGTTCAACGCATTGGCAAGGTGGCCTACAAGTTGCAGCTGCCTGCTACTGCTGCGATACATCCAGTTTTTCATGTGTCTCAACTCAAGCGTGCTTTGGGGGTGCCTCCACCTTTGGTCAGTGCTACTCTTCCTGATGATCTGGGCCATCTCCAGGTGCATGTGCAGATTTTAAATCGGCGTGTGGTGTTCCGCGGTGGGCGACAAGTACCACAAGTTCACGTTCGCTGGTCACAGTCTGATGAAGCTTTGGCCACTTGGGAAGATGAAGACTCCTTGCGTGCTCGATTTCCAGCAGCTGTCGCTTGGGGTCAAGCGGCCTCTCAAGGGAGGGGGACTGTCAGCGACCCTGTTCGTCGCTCGACTGAAGATGAGGCAGCGCTTCAGGAATCAAGGCAGCCATTGGGCCGACGAGTGCGTAGGCCCAATGTCCGTGTGACAGGGAAAGAGTGGGCCGCCTGATGAGGCATGCGTGTAATAAATACTAGCTGACTTGAT
The DNA here is from genome assembly GCA_029449295.1 of Zea luxurians. Lineage (NCBI taxonomy): Eukaryota > Viridiplantae > Streptophyta > Magnoliopsida > Poales > Poaceae > Zea > Zea luxurians. Next base: position 61,910,669 of record JAOPSE010000022.1, read on the forward strand.
ATTTCGCACAGGAAGGAAATGAACAAAGTTTTCCCATCTTTTCCAGTTTCATAGTTTCTATCCGTTCTTCTTCCTCGCTTCTATCCTTCCACGGCTGCATCAGCGACGCGAGGCTGACACATTGTCCGTGGCTCCGTTTGGCTAATCAGTCTTTGTTTTGCATTTGCATGCAAAGCTTTTTCGGCCAAACGTCACGTGCAGCCGACGCTCGACGGCAGATGCCCTCAGCCCCTCATACAGGCATGCAGAGTCGATCCAGTGCCGGTCCTAACATTTTAGAGGCCCGGAACAAGACTTATAATGAAGGCCCTCGATAATATTAATTACTACACATAATTATAATGCACATATATATTGTTAATAAATATTTATGTATATTTGAAAACGGTCTTCATATTAAATACAAAGTAACTAAAATATAACATAACATCTCGTAGAAAAATATGGCATATATATGTGTCCAAATGACTCAAGAATGTTACCTCAAACAATGATTAAATGGATATAATGTGTTGTGAGATCAATCGATCAGGTCATGTTAGTTTTGTGTTCGCTATGTAGGGCAAGACGAAAGCGCAGTCGTACCCAATGTCGTGTGTTGGCTACCGAGAGGAGAGGGCACGACCGTCTATCCGTCTGCGACTGAGAGTCTAGGTAGATGGGCCTAAGACTACGAAGTACTGCTAATAGAATATAAAAATTAAAATTGATGAGCTACATCTTGCTTGTTGTTGCCATGTTGTTAACTTATAATTAGGTCTTTAAAAGTTCTATAGAGCCAACAAACATACATATACAATATACACTACATGTCTGTATATATGTACTGATATTTAGTACCTAAAATGAGGCCTCATTAATCTGGGGCCCTGGTCGGGGGCACTGCTCGACCCCCGCCAGGGCCGACACTGCGTCGATTAGCTCTGCATGACACTCGGTAGTAGTTTTATTCTGACATTGGCGTCGATTTGGTCACCAAACACTAGAATGAACTATCTGGCGTCAGTATTTTAGATGATGTAGAGTCAAATAAAGTTGAAGATTTTTAAAGAACAGAGTCATCTCTATGATGGCCACCACCTATTTGGTACTAAACAACAATGAATCATAGGGTCTTCTCTTGATGAGCAATACCTTGGTTTGGTTTCACGAGGTAAATGGTGGCGGTGGTTTGCGACGGGTCGTCGGGTCGCCTAACGGTGCTCACTCGGTGGCACGAACTGTCCGTGGCTCTGGGCCGAACGGTCTGTGACCTGGCGATAGAAGCGGCTTCTTCCCTGCACGCTATCCGGACGATACGCGCTCTAGGTCGGTTGGTCCGCGATAACGCAGGGTCGTCTTCTTCCATCGTAGGACCTAGATCCCACCCCTAGGGGACAGACCTTCGGTTGCTTCGGGTCAGCAGGTCACCATGGGCGTCCCTAGATGACGTTGAGTCGCCTAAGAATTAAGAGATCAATTCGAGTAAAAGATCTTGAGTGAAGTAGACGAATTAGATATTGCCCCATAGTAGGGGTAATATCTTAGGGTCGTCTTAGGATCGGCAGGGCACCCTAGGACAGATCTATATGACTTAGAGTCGAATAGAGGTGGATATGCGGAACGCTACATCTAAAGCTACATTACATCTACTCCTTGGGCAGGAAAAGTAAATGAAGTAGGTAGATTCGATTAGAATGTGTCCGGGGGTTCTTAATCGGCCGTACCCCTTCATATATATAGGGGAGGTCTGTACCCGTTCCTAGACGATAGCTAACAAATCCCACATGTGTTGGGGACTTGTTCTCAAATGCTATGGATTAAGAACAAGGCAACACAGAAAGAAGTTAATAGTTAATGTCCTTCGTCCTCCGAAGCATTATTTCCCTTAGGATATAATGATTTTGGACGAAGGTTATGAAGGACATACCTTCATCATCACAGTTTATATTGATAAAAGGAAAAGCATATGAAACATAAAAGAGTACATGATTAATCACATAACATTATTAAGTGTCCTCATTATATGATTATGGAAGAATAAGGAGAATATTGAATTACATTTGTACCTTCGATTTGGTGGAAGGCAAGAACACAAGCGTGACGTACGAGCGAATACCAGTCAGCGTGAACAGTACGGGGGTACTGTTCATCTATTTATAGACATAGGATACAGCCTGTGAAGAATTACAATTATGCCCCTCATGAAAGTTTACAACATTGACTCAAACCTTTATGGACTAAAAGGTCATTCTATCTTTAAGTCGGTTTGTAATACCGAAGCTTCATAAAGAGGAACCTTCGGTCATCTCCTGCGGACAGCTTCAGCCGAAGCTGCTTCTTCCTACAAGGCCTTCGGCGCGACGAAGCATAGCCCCAACAGTAGCCCCTTTCACGGCGCTAGATCGTTTTTCGTAACGAGCTTGATCCGTGAAAAAAGTTTCTTAAGCTTCGGGAAGCCGAAGGTCCAAAAAACACCTTCCCTGAGCTCGTTGTCGAGAAACGATTCAGTTTCCGAGCGCGTAGCAGTCCCACTTTGCAGTGTTACTGTTTGGTCTCTGCGGTCCACCGCGCAGCGAGTGCAGGCGACTGTCCGCCTGGTGTAAAAATCCTGGCGTTTCGCCTTCTTACCTGCAGCACTATATAAACAGACGAGTAGGTGTGAAGTTACCACAGCATTCGTTGCTATTTGCACTGTTTTGCTGCCAAAATTTTTAACCATCGCCGAAGCTTGATTCTCGGAATCGAACGAAGCTCCAACTTGAAGCCTGCTTTGTCAGAAGGAAAAACTTCGGAAGAAAAGAGTATTTAATTTCCACAAACTCAGAATTAAATGGCCAGAGTGCGATCTACCGCCAGGGTTGAGCGTGAAGGAGGCGAAGCTGAAGGTTCGGAGACTGTTCCCATCTCCGAAGCAATGCAACGATCCGGACTGGTAACTTCGGAAGAAATCCCCACTATTGAAGCAGAACAAGCAACTGCCGAAGCAGAAGATGAGAACATTGAAGAAACTGATCCCGAAGATGATTATCGTATTGCCATGCCAAGTAAGCCCAGCCACCTGGACTTCGGAAAGTCGACCGTTTCGAAGGCTGATCTCTCCAAGATGGTAAAGTCAGGTTATTTCAGTGAAAGTCAGAAGAAGCTACTTCGCTTCGGGGGGGAAGAAACTACCCCGAAGCCAGAGAAGGATGAAATAGTCATTTTCAAGAGCTTTCTAAAGGCTGGGTTGAGATTTCCCCTTCATAGGATTATTGCAGATGTATTGAAGAGGTTTGGTATCTACTTTCATCAGTTGACTCCTAACGCTATCGTCAGGCTTAGTGTTTATATCTGGGCCCTCCGAAGCCAGGCGGTGGAGCCGTTTGCCGACAGCTTTTGTCGAGTTCATGAGCTGCATTACCAGACGAAGGCTAGAAAAGATGGATTACATGATAACTTTGGTTGCTACAATTTTGCCTATCGGAAAACCACAAAGTTTCCTGTAATCAGCTACCGAAGCAAATGGCCGGCAGGCTGGAAATCAGAATGGTTTTATGTGAAGGTTGACGAAGACAAAGAGAAGCTGGTACAAAGCCCTCTTGAATTGATCTTCGGAGAAACAAGACCACGATGCCAAATGTCATTAGAAGGTTCCACTTGGGCTGCACTGGCTGAGTTTAAAATTATTTCAGAGCATATCAGTACTAGGGACCTAGTTCAAGAGTTCTTGGCCTTCAGGGTTTTTCCTACTTTAAAAGAATGGGAAATGCCGAAGCTAGAGGGGGAGAAGAAAGAAGGGGAACTTGTGCGGTTACCTTACTATTACAAGTTTAAGAAATACTTTAAAAAACCTTGCCAAGAATGGCTGGACACAGTTGAAATAATGTGCAATGAAATTCTTGGGAATTACTCCAAAAAAGAAGATCAATTGATGACTGCGGCCTTCGGCACCCGTCCGAAGCGAAGGCTGAATCGAGTGCTGGACGCCCTGGGTTTTGAATACCCTGACTATGAAAATCTGAACAAAGGTGCCGGGGGCCAAAAAAGGAAAAGAGGAGCCGAAGCTTTAAATGAAGATGAGGAAGAACCACCAAAAAAGAAGAATATTCCGAAGAAGAAAATATCATCTCCGAAGCGAAAAGTATCTGACGAAGAGGAGACTCCCGCATCACGCTCTGCCACTGACGTGGAAGAGATTTTAAAGGTAATGACTGAATCCCTGCCTGCGAAGCTAAGTCCATTGGGGCCTCAACTGACAAAGTTTTTTCAGAAGGAAAAGGAGCCCGAAAAAACGAAGAAAACAACTAAAACAAAGAGACAAAGAATCATCGCAGTGACAGAGGTCATTGACAAGACACCACCGAGAGCTTCAGCTCAAAAGATACCAGCGGCTGAAGAAATAACAAATATTGAAATCACACCTTCGGAGGTCGCGGCTGCCGAAGCTACCTCACCTGAAGGTTTGAACTTGGAAAGCACAATTGAGCACATTGACAAAATACTGCTAGACATGGCCACAGAAGAAGCTACTGCTGCCGCCGAAGAGGCCATGGCCGCACTGTCTGGGAAAGAAAAGGAAATTGCTGACGAAGCTTCAGAGGACGAAGCCTTCATGTTCCAAAATTTGGTTGGAGAAGAATTGTCAAAAACCGAAATAGAAGAGCTTAAAGAGTATGCCAAATCCTGCGGATATAAACCAGGAGCACTCCTCTTCGGGGGTATTAACGATGAAAAACTGGACTGCATCCGGGATCAAACTGGAGCTAAGGTCATCGGTACTCTATCAAAGAGTATCGGTTTTCCGAAGCTGGAAATGGACATTAGCCGCTACCGACGACAACATATCGTTGGTAGTTTATTTTATTCCAATTTCAAGGTGAACTACTATTCCCTTGACTTTTATTGTTTTCAATAATGTAGACCTGTCTTAACGAAGGTTGTTTACGTGCAGAGTATGCTGCTGAGCAAGGCTTTGAAAATGCAGCAAGATCTGGAAGACAAAAAGCACGAGGTTATAATTGAAAATTTAGAGAGCAAAATAAAAGAGCAATTAGCTACTATTGAAAAGAAGAACTTTGAGCTTCAGGCAACTGAAGGCTTATTGGCAGAAGCCGAAGCTAAAATAGTGGAATTGAATACGAAGGTTCTCTGCCAATCTGAACAGTTTGAACAAGAAAAACAAGAACTAAATGCGAAACTTGAAGCCGAAGTCCAAGAAAATTCAGTTTTGAAAAAATTATTGGCGAGCCTTCAAGATAAATGTTTGGAATTTAGCAACAAATGTATTGAACAACTGAGAAAAATCTTCCACTCAGTTGGAGCTAGCAGTGAGAAATTTACCCCGTCAGCTGAAGATTTACCAAAGACCTTCGAACATATTGAAGGTGAAATTGATGAGCTTGACGAAGTTATAGCCGGGCACGGTGACTTCTGTGCCTGGGTAGCTTCTCGGGGTACTGCTGCTGCCTTCCTAAAAGCTGGCTGTGATCATGGAAAAATTGTCAATAGGCCGAACTTCACTTTATCACCATCAATCCTAGATGACATCCCTGATCTCGCCCGAAGTATTTCCAATAGATTTATAAAAATGATATGGACAAAAGGCGGGCGAGAGAAGGCTGGAGACGAAGCTCGGAGTCATCTTGAACCAGTAAGAAATCATACCTTGTGCTTACCTCTTCCTTCAAGCTCGGTTTTGACTTACAACAACTTGATTCATGTAGGATAACGAAGCCGAAGTCGATGAATAGAAGAGTGACGCCGAAGCTGAAATCCCTTGAAGATTAAGTAGGAGTAGACTGTAGATAGACTAAGGAAACTTTTGAGATAACTTGTGTAAATGTAACTAAACTTGTCTTTTATGAGTTCTGTTCATACCTTGTATTATGCTCTTACCCTTCTATTAATGTATGTGAAATGCTTTGGTGCGGACGAAATTATCTTTTTTTGAGCCGAAGGCGAAAAAACACCTTCCCTTCTTTTCGTACACGGCAAAGCATAGAAAACAACATTTCCCTTTCTTCCGAAGCCCTCCTTTTTGTATGCGAAGAAGCTCTTATCTTATGCCGAAACAACCACTTATGCCATGATGATGATTATCCTATATATGCCTGAATGAATGTTTATGAATGCAAATGCTATGATGTAATGTGATGTGCGAATGAATGTCCAAACACATATCCGAAGCCATACCCTTAGCCATTATTTCCTTAGAAACACTCACACATCAGCTCTGCATTCCCTTAGGAACGACTTTGGAGCTTCTTCGCCTTTTACTTTCGGCAGAATCAGCGTTGACTTTTCGCTGTAAGCCCTGCATTCCCTTAGGAACGACTTTGGAGCTTCTTCGCCTTTTACTTTCGGCGGAATCAGCGTTGACTTTTCGCTGTAAGCTCTGCATTCCCTTAGGAACGACTTTGGAGCTTCTTCGCCTTTTACTTTCGGCGGAATCAGCGTTAACTTTTCGCTGTAAGCTCTGCATTCCCTTAGGAACGACTTTGGAGCTTCTTCGCTTTTTCAGTTTTCGGCACTCGATGGTGCGTTCTCAGCTTTTACATTTACATTCCTTGGGGGATTTTGCTCTTATAGAACTAAAAAGGAAATTACATATGATGGCCCCATTAAAAACCTTTCTCCCCCTTTAGAAAGGAAAAGGGTGCCATGAAAAAGAAAAAACATAAAAAAGTTACATCAAGTTACACATAATATCGCCGAAGCTCATCCGCATTCCAAGATCTTGGAATGTCGTTGCCGTCCATGTCCTTCAATCTGTATGAACCAGGTCTTGACGAAGATGCTACTAAGAAAGGTCCCTCCCATTTCAACTGTAACTTGCCCACCGTGTCTGGGTTGGCCACTCTCCGAAGCACCAAGTGTCCCGGCTCAATATTCTTTAGCCGAACTTTTCTATCTCGCCATTTGACTGTTTCGGCTTGGTATTTATTGATATTCTCCACAGCTTGAAGCCTGATCCCTTCTAAAGCATCTTTTTCCACAAAACAAGCATCTTCAGGACCTGATTCTGTCGAAGCTAGTACTCTTATTGATCCAGTTTTAGCTTCTTCCGGAGTTATTGCTTCGTCACCGAATAATAACTTGAATGGAGTAAAGCCGTAGACCTTGATGTTGTTGTATTGTGGCTCCACACCACTTTGGTTAACTGATCTGGCCACTTTCCCCTGGGTTGATTGAAGATTAACTTCATTATTCCTGTCATTATAATGCCGTTGGCTCTTTCAACGAGCCCATTTGACTCCGGATGCCTGACTGATGCAAAATGGATCTTCGTACCAATTTGATCACAGAAATTTCTGAAAGCTTCGGAGTCGAATTGTGTTCCATTATCTACAGTGATGGCCTTCGGTACCTCGAAACGACAAACAATATTCTGCCAGAAGAACTTTTGGACAGTGGCCGAAGTTATTGTGGCTAATGGCTTTGCCTCAATCCATTTAGAAAAATACTCCACAGCCACTATAACATATCTTAAATTCCCTTGAGCCGGTGGTAATGGACCTAACAAGTCAAGGCCCCACCTTTGCAATGGCCAGATGGGTTATATGAGCTGTGTTAAAGACGAAGGTTGTTTTTGATCTCTTGCACATTTCTGACAGCCTTCGCACTTTTGAACTAATTCCGCTGCATCCGAAGCTGCCTTCGGCCAATAAAACCCTTGGCGGAAAACTTTTCCAAGTAACGGCCTAGATCCAATGTGAGATCCACACAGGCCTGCATGTATTTCTTTCATCAACTCTATACCTTCGGTTCTAGATAAACACTTGAGTAGCGGAGCGCAAACTCCATGCTTGTACAACTCCCCTTCTATCATGACATATGGACGAGCTCTTGCCTCTATCCTCCTGTTATAAGCTTCATCATTTGAAAGGAACTTACCTTGAAGGTAAGAGATGATCTCAGTTCTCCAATCTTCGCTATAAACAGGAGATATGTTGAGGACTGCTCTTTCAAGGAGTTCCACTGAAGGTGCCTTTATTGTTTCGAAAAACACATCCGAAGGTAAAGGCAGCCCCTGTGCTGCTGACTTAGCTAGCAAATCAGCATGCTCATTTTGTCCTCGAGGGATATTTTTGACAGAAAATCCTTCGAAGGAAGCTTCGATTCTTCGGACCGTGTCTAGATATTTTTCAAGCTTCGGATCTTTAGCCTTGCAACTCTTGTCGATATGACCCGAAACAACCTGAGAATCAGTTTTAAGGATGGCCCTTCTGATTCCCATTGCTTTTAATTTTCGAAGGCCCAAAAGCAGAGCTTCGTACTCAGTAATATTGTTTGTACAGCTAAAATCAAGTCTTGCCGCATAACAAGTTTTAACTTTGGATGGTGAGACCAACACAGCGACTGCTCCTGCTCCGAAGGTTCCCCAAGAGCCATCACAAAACACTGTCCACACTTCGGCATCTTTATTTGTTTCTTCATCCTGAGCCCCTGGCGTCCAATCGGCAATGAAATCTGCCAACGCTTGAGACTGGATCGAGGATCTATGCACATAATCAATGCAAAATTCATTGAGCTCTGCAGCCCATTTTCCAATCCGTCCAGTAGCTTCTCTATTTCTCATAATATCCTTCAACGGCTGCGAAGAAGGAACAACAATATTGTATGCTTGAAAATAATGCCGAAGCTTCCTGGATGCCATCAAAACGGCATATAATACCTTCTCCAGTTCTGTATAGTTTTTCTTTGATACACTAAGGACTTCAGATACAAAATACACTGGAACCTGCTTCTTGACTTGGCCATCGAGCTTCTCCTGGACAAGTGCTGCACTTACTGCTGAGTGCGAAGCTGCCACGTATAACAACAAAGGAGCCCCTGGCGTTGGTGGAGTTAATGTTGTTAAATCTATCAAATATTGCTTCAGCTCTTTAAAGGCTTTTTGTTGGCTTGGTCCCCATTGAAAGACTTCAGCTGACTTCAGCACTTCGAAGAATGGTAAATTTCTTTCTGCTGATCTGGATATGAATCTATTGAGAGATGCCAGCCTCCCTGTCAATCTTTGGGCCCCCTTTCTTGTAGTTGGTGGCTCCATTCGAAGTATAGCTTCAATTTTACTTGGATTAGCTTCAATTCCCTTTGTTGAAACCAAGCATCCAAGAAATTTCCCCTTCTTTACTCCGAAGACACATTTTTCCGGATTCAACTTTAAGCCAGCTTGTCTGAAATTGGCGAAGGTCTCCTGCAAATCAGCAATATGATTTTCCTGTTTCGTGCTTTTTACAATGATGTCATCAACATAAGTTAACACATTTCTGCCTATCTGTGACTGGAGGACCTTCGCAGTCATTCTGCTGAAACTTCCTCCAGCGTTTTTGTGCCCCTCAGGCATCCGAAGATAGCAATATGTGCCACTTGGGGTTATGAAGCTAGTCTTCGGCTCATCTTCCTTCTTCATCCAGATTTGATGATAGCCTGAGTAACAGTCTAGCAGACTCATAAGCTCTGAAGAAGCTGCTGCATCAACCAAAGAGTCTATCCTTGGCAATGGGAATTCGTCCTTCGGACAAGCCTTGTTGAGATCTGTAAAATCGATACACATTCGCCATTTGCCATTGGCCTTTTTTACCATAACAGTGTTAGCTAGCCATTCTGGGTACTTTACTTCTCTGATAACTCCTGCACTGAGGAGTCTTTTGACTTCATTATGAGCACCTTCGGCCTTATCATCAGACATTTTCCGAAGCCTCTGCTTTCTGGGTCTGAAGGATGGGTCAACATTGAGCGAGTGTTCAATAACATCCCTATTTACTCCGCAGAGGTCATTGGCTGACCATGCGAAAACATCTTTGTTGTTGAACAAAAACCTTATCAAGGTTTTCTCCTGCTCTTCGGATAATTGAGAGCCCAACAGCACCTTCTGCTCTGCTATGTCCTCACATAAGAGCATGGGCTTCGGCTGATCTGCTGAAGCTGCTTTCTCCCTTCTGAATTTGTACTGTTCACAAGCTTCAGCTCCATCTATGTTGTGGATTGCTTTTGAGTCAGTCCAGCTTCCTTCGGCCCTTCTGGCAGCTTCCTGACTTCCATGAATAGCGATGGGTCCTTGATCCGAAGGTATCTTCATGCAAAGATAGGCAGGATGAAGAATTGCTTCGAAAGCATTGAGGGTGCCACGACCAATAATTGCATTGTAAGGGTATTCCATGTCAACAATGTCAAACACAACTTGCTCAGTTCTAGTGTTGTTGATGAACCCGAAGGTCACTGTCATGGTGATCTTGCCCAGCGCTACAATCTGTCTTCCTCCGAAGCCACAGAGAGGGTGCGTAGCATCATGAATCTTATCTTCTGGCTCTTGCATTTGCCTGAAGGCCTTAGCAAATATGATATCAGCTGCACTGCCTGTATCAACCAAGACATTGTGGACCAGAAATCCTTTGATAACACAAGAGATAACCATGGCATCGTTGTGTGGGTAATCCTTGAGTTGAAGGTCTTCTTGGGAGAAGGTAATAGGAATGTGAGACCATCTCGACTTGATGAAGGGTCCTTGCACCCCAACATGTTGTACCCTTCTCTGTGCTTCCTTCTTCTGCTTCTTGTTGGCTGGCTCTGAACATGAACCGCCTGTTATCGGAAGATGCAGCTTCGGAGCCGAAGCAGCTCCAGCTTGATCGTTGAACGAAGCCATCAGCTCAAAAAAGTGGAAGTGAGTTCACCGGAGGTGGGCGCCAATGTTGGGGACTTGTTCTCAAATGCTATGGATTAAGAACAAGGCAACACAGAAAGAAGTTAATAGTTAATGTCCTTCGTCCTCCAAAGCATTATTTCCCTTAGGATATAATGATTTTGGACGAAGGTTATGAAGGACATACCTTCATCATCACAGTTTATATTGATAAAAGGAAAAGCATATGAAACATAAAAGAGTACATGATTAATCACATAACATTATTAAGTGTCCTCATTATATGATTATGGAAGAATAAGGACAATATTGAATTACATTTGTACCTTCGATTTGGTGGAAGGCAAGAACACAAGCATGACGTACGAGCGAATACCAGTCAGCGTGAACAGTATGGGGGTACTGTTCATCTATTTATAGACACAGGATACAGCCTGTGAAGAATTACAATTATGCCCCTCATGAAAGTTTACAACATTGACTCAAACCTTTATGGACTAAAAGGTCATTCTATCTTTAAGTCGGTTTGTAATACCGAAGCTTCATAAAGAGGAACCTTCGGTCATCTCCTGCGGACAGCTTCAGCCGAAGCTGCTTCTTCCTACAAGGCCTTCGGCGCGATGAAGCATAGCCCCAACAACATGATTAGATGGATAACCTGAAAGTTGCCTAGAGGGGGTGAATAGGCAAGCAGAAAGTTTTCCAACAAAAACTAGAAACGAACTAGGTAAAAGCGGTTCAGTCGGTTCAACCGGTTTGCATGAGCTCAACTAAATAATGAGATATAAAACTGAATTGATCTCAAAATTCACGCAGTTAACTTTGGAAATAAAATGTTCTAGATGATACACAGGGTTCAAAGTAGTAGATCTGAGAAGGGCACTTCTCAAAATCCACACACCAAAAAGATATAAACAAATCTTACATGGAATGGTGTGATAACAAAGAACACGAACAAACACAGTGAGCAAGAACACAAGAGACACAAGATTTATCATGAGGTTCGGTCACACCACAAAAGGTGCCCTACTTCTACGTTGAGGCGCCCACAAAGAGCCGGGTCTCTTTCAACCCTAATCCTCCCTTCGCCGACCACAAAGGTGAAGCCCACACACTAATCTTTGCTCAAATGAGCGGGTAATACAAACTTCTTGTGGTCTTCCACAAGATTTGGAGACTCACAAGAGACACCTAGTCATCTACGAGCTAGAAGCTCCAAGAGTAATGAATATACAAAGAACTCGATGTAGTACCAAAGCTCGAATCAAGAAGAACAAGAAGGATTTGGAGATGAAGCACAAAAATCACAGGTCTTCAATCTCACTCAATGATTTCTCTCCAAAGATTTGAAATGGGAGAGGCAAGAGGTGTGTGAGAGAGAGTGGGAGGTGTTTCTCAGGTTAGGAATGAAGTTTGAGTCGTGCTCTGTTGTGGGGGAGAGAGGTAGGAGTGAGTATATATAAGTGGGGCTCCAAAACTAGTCGTTTTTGACTTTTCTGCTCAAGAATCGGTTGAGCCAGTTTTAAAACCTTTAAACCGGTTTCTAGCGGACTGAATTCTAGTTCAGTGGCCAGCTGAGTAGGTGGGTGGACCAGAGCCAAAACTGACTGAGCTGGTCCAAAACCGGCTGAGCTAGTTTTCAAAAAACTGCACACAGACTTGTCCATATATTCAAACCAATATAGAGACCATATTATATCCATTTGCATTGTCTCACTAGTTATTTAACCTTGTGTTGAACCTTTGTTCACTGATCGTTATACACTATTCAAGTATGTTCATCATACTGAATTTCCTGTTCAACACTTAGCAAACTTGTTAGACCTTTAAATGTGTTATTATCCAAATCACCAAAACCCACAAAAAGGATGAATTTACTTTCCATCTCTCCCTTTTTGGTGATTTATGACAACACATCTAAAGCTTACATAAGATTTGATAAATACGATTTTGAATCCTATGATATAGTTTCCTCCCCCTAAGTATGTGCATTTCAGAAAACACCATTTTTGGCCTCAAATGCCAAAAGCACATTTTTGGGTCAAAGTATGAAGACAACTTGTATCATACTATTCATGGGATGCACTATGTCATAAAATAAATGTTATGCTCATGACATACTATGCACTCATTAATTTTCCACATTTTATGTTTTACTTATGATTCTTCCCCTTTTGTCAAGTATTTCTCCCCTTTTCAAAAGTCTTCTTACACTTAGTTACATAAGACTAAAGGTAAGCTTTAATGCACAATTTCTCCCCCTTTATCATAAATCTCTAAAAAGGATACAAAGAATATAAAGGGTACAAATTATGATTAAGCAAGATTTCATGAAAAGGGTCCTTAGATGGCACAAAGGTAATGAAGAAGTGACATGAAGTGATGTACCTTTGCATTTTACTTTTTAAAGGGGGTGTTCCAAACTTGTGTTGGATTTAGAATTCATTTGCAAGCTCTTGTTGGTATAGTTGTGACATAGGTCCAAGACATCAAAAGAAGATTGTCATACTAAATCGAAGGTGAAACCTGATACCTGGATTTTAGATGTCACCTAACATTTTCTTATCACAACAAGAGGCAACATGAAAATTGCACAAGTATGGACTCTACAACTAGTAATCATGTACGAAAAACACCAATTGAAAACCACCAATTGATACAATTTTATAGATAAGCAGATCACTAATTGCATATTACACTAAGTTATCCTCAAGTTTTAGTGCACACATATGTATAAATTCAATGGATACCTATTGAGAGAACTTATTTGCAATTTAAAGTACCATTGGCATAAAAGGAGTATCAATTGAACATAATCATGCAACATAAGGAACATGTGCGCTATTTAATCAATTAAGTTCTAGACAGGAGAATTTATAAGCTATGCTACTTTAGACATTTGCAATCCAAAAGGATGTGATGCATATTTACCAATTTTAGATGACGTTGGAGTAGCATATACAAGAGAAACTCGTTCAATTATGAAATGTATAAAAGATATATTTATTGGAGCAAAGAATTTTTGATACCCATCAAAATTTGTAGTGGAAACGATTGTCTTTGCCCGAAAATTCATTTCTAATTTGAGACTACAGACATAATATACTTGGAAATGAAGTTAGTCTCAAAGATTCAAATTATAGGCCATTCTCCCCCTAAATGTGTGCATACTAGTGATGAATATTTGTTTAGCTTATGCACTTGGACTTGAGAGGCACGGGGATTAAGTTCTACAATTTGAACCTTGGTACAATCAAAATATGAAAATGTGAAATTGTACCAATTTAAGGAATTACTCACGATTAAAAGGTATACTAAAAGACATTATATACAATATTTTAAGCCAAGATTTTTGAGAAGATAGCATGTTTGGCTCATACTTTACTAAGATGACATAAGACCGACTCATGACATCAGCACAAAAGGTATCAATCAAATATCTAGAGATTCTCTAATTGTCACCACAAGTGCAACTTTATGGTGTGACTTAAGATATTGCATACACATGCACATAATAGCATATAAGAACCTAGATGTACAAAGGTAATACAATAATACATGGAATGACACACCTTTGTTCTACACCACTTGGTCTCCATTATAATCATGAATTTCCATCTTAGCTTTTGATAGGCTTGACATTTCAAAGAGAAACTTATCCTCTTCAAACGATCAAGAGAAACACATTTTCATTTCTATGGAACCATTCATCCTCATTTGATGTTCTCCAAGGTGTGAGACTACACAATATGAACTTGAAAGAAATCATTAGTCTCACAAGATATAGGCTAAACTCTCTGTCAATTTGTGCATGCAAGAGTACACAAAGTACACTCATGCAAATCAACAATACGAGGTTAAAGTAGATGTTTGCACTATATTTTAGTTTAACATAACATGCTTTACATAGATGATGAAAATTATACCAATTGAAGGTTTAAGAACTGAAAGTATATCAATTGAAGTCTTGAAAGGTAAAGCATGCTAATATGAACCTTCAACCTGATAATGAATGATATTATTTGATTATGTCACTACATCTTCATTATTTGGTTTACAGGATAGTTCAACTCCCTTCTTAATTCACTGTGATCTCTTTTCTCTTTATGATTTCATCCAACCAAGTAATCTTGAACTTTCTTCATCTTTGCTTGATTCAATCATACTTGATATGAGACCAAATGAAATTCAATGATTGAAATAACCAAGACTCTTAATGTAGAAGACTCAAAACCAATTTAAATAAGAAGGAATACATCACATAGTATTGGATTGATCTTCTTTGAATGTTGAATGACACATTCCATTTGAGAAACACATTCTCACGTTGTGAGACTACATAAACACTTAGATAGAAATATTAGTCTCACAACTCTAGTCATATAGAGAATTCCCCTTTTGGTAAGTGCTTTAAGAATTTGAATTTCTTACTTAGCACTCTATTCATTTAAGAACATGGGATAATCCTCTTTATGTCTAGATCATGGCAATAATACGATTATTCATTCGAAATATGCCACAAATTATTTATCATCAATTAAAGTATGTAGATTGCCACATATAAGAATAACAAATGTGCAATCATATGATTGGAACTTTACCAAGACAAGGTAAAATATTTTAAGTTCATTCTCAAGTGCTTCATTTTTTCTTATGTGGCTACAAAAGACACAAAGGAATATACTAATTAAAAGCAATGTGCACCTAAGATTTAATTGTTACCATCCTTTGGATATCACTTGGTTGTAGGCTTTTTTGCTTGATTCCCATGAAGGTTAATCCTTGTTCCCTACAACATAAGTTCTTGCTAGAGATGAATATGAAGTTAGTGATATAACAACTCAATTCATCTTTGGTCCAATCTTAAAAGAATAGTCAATGTAAGATTGATAGCTTGAGATAAGAATTGAGTTAAACTGCTCCAGCACCCCAAAGCTTCATATCATCTTCGGGTACCTGCAAATTATTAAGTATATTTTGGTACCCATCTCATGATGGGTCCATCAAGGTTAGCCAATAGGGACTTAGGCACCAAATAGCCTTAGTCCTAGAATGTGGTGAACTCATCACCTTTCTAGCACAAGAGTCAAATTTGGGTCTCCTAAGCATATTTGAGTGAATTGACAAGTTAGGCTTAGGAGTTTTACCCTTTAGACAAACCATGAATAGATGACCTTTTCACGGCAATTGTAGCAAATGTGGTGCTTGTCCTTGAAATGCATTTGCCTTTTGCTTTCATCTTTCTTGATGTTCATCTTTCTTGATCATGCAAGGTATTGGTTCTTCATGCGGGGGCATGAACCAATTTCATGACCCATCTTGCATCCATAGCTATCGCTTCTCTTTGATCTTTCTTTGTTGAAGCACATAGGTACATTGTTAGAGCAAATAATATGAGCATTAATTTTTTCACCTTGAGTCTTGCTCATGTCCTTCTTGGAAAGCTTGGTATTCTTTTGAAGGGGTTTTGTGCATGCTATTGTTCTCCACTTCTCAACCTTTTTCACTATATTATCACGATTATCTTGAGAAGGCTGAGCATGACACTTTCCCTTCAATTGAGTCAAGCTCCTTTTTAGCCTCTCATTTTCTTCCTTGAGCTCATTGTTTTCTTTTGCATAGGAAACATTACTTGTTCCTGAAAATTCTAGCTCAATGGAAGATTGGCTTTCTTGAGAGCAACATTTGTTAGCACATGATAATATAGTTTCTATTTGAGTACATGTGCATATGTGAGATTGGTATGATTTCAAATTAGTTAACACAACCTCATGAGCCATTTCTATCATGATATATGAATCCATAAATTTATTATGAGAGCACACAAGCATATCATGTTTTTCTTGCAAAGCTAGATTTTCAGTATTTAGCTTTTCTATCATGTTCTTGAGCATAGCATTTTTATTTTCTAATTGAGCAATATATGATGAATGATTAACAACTTTAATTTGCTCAATTGAAATGTCTTCATACATTTGGACCAAATCATCATGAGAGCACTTTAGCTTCTAATGCTCTTTGGTCAAGTTCTCTAAATCTTTAATTTATCTGATGAGGAAATATTCTTGCTTATGAAGCATTTCTGTTTGTTATTTTGCTCTTTTCACGAGTTTGAGCAAGCTCATCCGATTTTTCTTGCTTAGTTGAGCGAAGAATTGTTGAAGATCATCCTCATCTTCACTATCACTTTCATGTTCCTCCTCATCCTTACTTTCGCATTCACTGTCACTCCCATTAGCGATAAAGCACATATGAGAAGTGGATTTGAAAGACGAACCTTGTGAAGAGGTGGATTCATCATTTGGTCTCCATCGATCATTTTCTTCTTCTTCAATCATGTTCTTTGCCTCATCTTCCTTCATTTTGAGGAACATCCTTTCGGTGATTCTCATGGCAAGGTCTATTATCCTAGGATCAACATCTGCACCAAAAGATGAAGTTGAGGCAACCTCAACCTTTTCAAGCTTAGAAGCACTTTCGTTTCTTAGTCCCCCCAACATGATATTTTCCTCACGTGGTTAAGCGTTAGAACGAGGATTAGGCTCTAATACCAATTGAAAGTTGCCTAGAAGGGGGTGAATAGGCAAGTGGAATCTTTTCCAACAAAAACTAGAAACAAACTGGTCAAAACCAGTCCAGCCGGTGTCAAAACCGGTTCAACCGGTTTGCACGAGCTCAACTAAATAATGAGATATAAAACTGAATTGATCTCAAAATTCACCTAGTTAACTTTGGAAATAAAATGTTCAAGATGATCCACAGGGTTCAAAGTAGTAGATCTGAGAAGGGCACTTCTCAAAATCCATACACCAAAAAGATATAAACAATTCTTCGACGGAATAGTGAGAGAACAAAGAACACAAACAAACACAATGAGCAAGAACATAAGAGACACAAAATTTATCTCGAGGTTCGGTCACACCACAAAAGGTACCCTACTTCCTCGTTGAGGCGTCCACAAAGAGCTGGGTCTCTTCAACCCTAATCCTCCCTTCGCCAACCACAAAGGTCAAGTCCACACACTAATATTTGCTCAAACGAGCGGGTAATACAAACTTTCTTGTGGTCTTCCACAAGATTTGGAGACTCACAAGAGACACCTAGTCGTCTAGGAGCTAGAAGCTCCAAGAGTAATGAATCCACAAAGAACTTGATATAGTACCAAAGCTCGAATCAAGAAGAACAAGAAGGATTTCACTATTACAATTTGGCTCTATACAAGCGGTAGGCTTTTTACATCACAGGCGGTTCGGTTAGAAAACCGCCTGTGATGTCCCAGGCGGTTCAGTACGCCTGTGATGTAATAGTATCACAAGCGGTTTTTGTTTAGGACCGCCTGTGGTGCTCTATCCTTTTCACAAACGGACCCTAAGAAAAAACCGCCTGTGATTGTAAAAATATGAAAATACAATTTAAATATGAAAATAATTTTAATTTTTAACAGAAATATGCAAATACAATTTGAATGAATTAATATTTAATTTTTAACAGAAATATGCAAATACAATTTAAATGAATTAATATTTAATTTTTAACAATAATATGCAAATACAATTTAAATGAATTATAATAGCACACATAGATAACTAGAGAGATTTTAAATTAATTGGCAACCACAATTCATAGTCGATCATACATGATAACAAATACAATTTGATTCATACAATTTTTCATGAACTACCATTTTTCCGCATGTATGGCTTTAAGTTCTTATCAATTTTCTTTTCCACGCGCTTGATTCTCTCTGGACCGTTAAAGACGAACATCTCTTCATACTTATTGTATTCCTCATCTTGGTCTCCCACATTCTCAACTCCAACAATTTTTTGCTTTCCAGAAATAACTACATGCATCTTCTTATCTGCTGGATCGAGTACATAGAACACTTGTGCAACACATTCGGCGAGAACCCACGGGTCATCTTTATATCCTACTTTCTTTAAGTCTACCAGTGTGAGTCCGTAGTTATCCACTATCACCCCCACGGGATGTTGTACCCATTGGCACTTAAATAAGGGTATTTTCATGCTTGGGCCATAATCAAGTTCCCATATTTCATCTATGAATCCAAAATATGTGGTCTTCTGTCCATGTAGGTCAAAAGCATCGATACGAACACCGCTATTTTGTGCAACACTTTTCATGTCTTTTGATTTAGTGTAGAATGTGTACCCATTGATGTCATATGCTTGCCATGATGTCACAAAACACGATGGCCCAGAAGCCAAATTCTTCATTGTTTTCTCTTCCAAAGAGTCTCTGAATGGGATGTTTTTGTCCATTAACCATTCGCTGAAACGATGTTTGTGCTCCCTCATGATCCAGTCCTCTGTGCGGTTCTGATTTTCTTTACGAAGCTCATCCAGGTGTTCCTCTATGTAAGGCTCGGCTATCGTGAGATGTTGTAGTACACTACCATGAGCACAATGTACTAGCTTGTAATCCTCAACGCGAAAAGTTTTCTTGCCCATTCTCCCTCTCCCACATAGTTTACCCTCATGTTTAGGTACAGGCACACCTATCATTGTTCCGTAACTGATGTAATCTATACAGCTCTCAATCACTTCTTCTGTAGTGTATCCCTCCATGATTGAACCCTCTGGGTGAGCGCGATTTCGCACATAACCTTTTAATACTCCCAGGTATCGCTCCAACTGAAACATATGATGTAAATATAGTGGCCCTAATATTTTTATCTGATCCACGAGATGTATGATTAGGTGTACTTGCATATCAAAAAATGATGGAGGAAAACACATTTCAAGCTTGCACATAGTCTCGATGATGTATGTCTTTAGATAGTCCAAGTCTTCTAAAGCTATTACTTTTTGTGAAACCGCATTGAAAAAGTAACACAAGCATGTGATGACAACTTTGACATGCTCTGTTTCGAGGGCTCTTACCGCAATTGGGAGGAACACTGTCATCATCACATGGCAGTCATGAGAGTTGTAGCCAAATAGAGACAAGTCATTCATCCTGACTAGTCTGCTGATATTGGATGAGAAACCTGTGGGCACTTTGACCCCACGCAAACATTTGCAAATCTTTGTTCTCTCCTCAACTGACAAGTTGTAGCTAGCTGGGGGGAGGTAAGGCTTCCCTTTGCCACTATCCACTGGATGAAGTTCCGGTCTGATTTGAAGATCTACTAGATCATTGCGTGATTTGAGTCCGTCTTTTGTCTTACTCGGCATGCCCAGCAAGGTTCCAATGATGCTGTCAAAAACATTTTTTGTTACATGCATCAAATCAATGCTGTGGCAAATTTCCATATCCTTCCAGTATGGGAGGTACTTGAAAAAAATTGATTGCTTCTTGAAAGTTGTGTAAGTTGAAGGGTCGGTTCTCTTTCTCTTTTCTCCTTTGTTTTTTCCCTTTCCGAATACAACATGAATGTTCTTTACAATTTCAAAAACAAGTTTCCCACTATAAGGCTTTGGTGCACCTTCACTTTCCAGTTGATTGTTAAATTCCGCTTTCATCTTTCGGTACTTATGCTGCTTCATCAAGAACCGTCTGTGTCGCATGAACACCAACTTCTTGGATGATTTAAGGTACATGGAAGCAGTTCCATCGACGCACACTACACAACCATTCTTTCCTTTAGTCTTTTGCCCTGATAGTGTGGCGCCACCGGGAGAATCATGGATGGTAACAAATATAATTGCTCTTAAGTTGAAATACTCATGGCAATACTCATCCCATATTCTAACTCCTTCATTCCAAAGCTTTGTCATATCTTCCATAAGAGGTTCTAGGAACACATCAATATCAACACCAGCTGATTTCGGACCTTGAATAAGAATAGTCAACATAATGTACTTTCTTTTGTGACACAGCCATGATGGAAGGTTGTACATCGTTAAAGTCACGGGCCAGGTGCTATGTACACTTCTTTTTTCACCAAATGGATTCATTCCATCTGTACCCAAAGCAAATCTTACATTTCTGGTTTCTTTGGCAAACTCAGGATACATAAGATCGAAATTTTTCCTTTGTGATGCATCAGCAGGGTGTCGAATCTGTTTGTTATTCTGCTTGCGATTTTCAGCATGCCAACGCATAAGCTCAACCTACCTAGGATTTGAGAACAAACGTTTTAAGCGATCAATTACTGGAAGATACCACATCACCAAAGCTGGGTTCTTTGACTTCTTTTTCCCATCCATGTCATCAAAAGTGTCATCATCACTTTCAGGTCCAATAGTGGATTTCTTGTTTTTATTTTTCTTCGGGAATTTTTTTACACAGTCTTGATTGTAGCTCTTCTTGTATCGACTGACATTGCAAACTGGGCATCTTGATGCGTTCTCAAAATCGCCACGATACAGAATACAATGGCTCGGACATGCATGAATTTTTTGCACACCCAGAGCTATGGGAGATATAAGCTTCTTCGCTTTATAAGTGCTTGTTGGTAGTTTGTTGGGTTTTGGTAGTAATTGGGACAGAAAATTCAAAAGATCTGTGAAGCTAGTATCAGACCATCCGGCGCTAGCCTTCAACTTCAGAAGTTCTAGAACTGTACGCAGTGTAGTAAACTCTTTGTCACAACCCTTTGATTCATCATATAAATGTTCTTTTGAAGCACTTTCCAGTCCCTCCATTTTAGATAGCCCTTTCTGTGATCCCACAGAACTCAACATTTCTGGTTCCATATGGCGCAACATCTCTTCGCAATCAAATTCTTCAAAATCTTGATTAGCATCCACATTATCCACTTTACCATCAACTTTAAGATCTAAAATTCCGACAACTCTCTCGTCATTACCAGGCACTTCACACGGATCCAACTCACCATGTTCTGACCATATCGTATAATTGTTTTTAAACCCTCTTTTTAGTAGATGTGATTGGATTACTCCTGTATCTCTCCAAGCTATCTTATTATCACAGTCGATGCACAGACATAATATCTCCTTGCTCTTTCGCAAATTCGCGTGCTTTTTGGCCGCTTCAATAAAGCTTCTCAAATTTCGAATATACAACGGATGTGGTCTTGGCACATTGTACATCCAACCTCGGTCCATTACCTATCCTTATATTGATTAACATCAATAAAATCATTAATTAATTGAATTCATCCATAAAACATGAAACGAATTGATATGTATGAAAATAAAACAAACATTGCAACAATAGATACCTTGAGGTGAGACAATTGTGTTTTTAAAGAATCTTTAAACTAGATCAACTATTATAAGTCCAAATCTTGAATTCCAAAGCTTTTCTTCAAATCCGTTCTATATTACAAAATTGAGGCAAAAAATCGCATCAAAATGAGAAAGAAAACAAATGGAGATCATATATATGCATAAACTATTGAAATCAATCAATAAACTCAAAAACAAAACCTTCTCCCTGTAGATCTCAAAAAAACCTATCGCCGCTAGTGCTGTGAATGGGTTCTGCGAGTTACGGTTCTAGAACCCGTCGGGGGCTAGCCCTTTTATAGTGTACACACATCACAGGCGGATATTTAGCAAAACCGCTTGTGATAGATAACATCACAGGCGGTTTTTTACGTCGACCGCCTGTGAAGTTAATTTATCACAGGCGGTCGGAATTAACAACCGCCTGTGATGTTGTCTATCACAGGCGGTTTTGCTAAATATCCGCCTGGGATTCTTTACAATATAAAAGGCTCGTTGGTCGGTAGGAACCCTAACTCTTCCCGCCCGAGCACGAACCCGAGCGCCGCCAGGCTGCCGCCGTGTCCCCGTCCCCGAGCACGAACCCGAGCGCCGCCGTCCCCGTCCCCGAGCTCGAGCGCCGTCGTCCCCGTCCCCGAGCCTGAGCGCCGCCGTCCCCGTCCCCGAGCTCGAGCGCCGCCGTCCCCGAGCGCCCGAGCAACGTCGTCCCCTTCACCGAGCCCGAGCGCCGCCGTCCCCTTCACCGGGCTCGAGCCCCGCCGTCCTCGTCCCCGAGCCCGAGCGCCGCCGTCCCCGAGCGCCCGAGCAACGCCGTCCCCGAGACCGAGCCCGAGCGCCGCCGTCCCCGAGCCCAAGCTCGAGCCCCGCCGTCCTCATCCCCGAGCCCAAGGGCCGCCGTCACGGTCCCCGAGCCCGAAGCGCCACCGTCCCCAAGCTCTTTCTTCTTCCTCTCGTAGTAAGGTCAAAGTTCAGGTTCATTTCTTCTAAGTTCATGGCTCGAATTTCCTATATGTGTTTGAATCATATATGTGTTTGAATCATATATGTTAATTGATGGCAGATTACTTATGTTTGAATCATATATGTGTTTGAATACACAGCTGGATATATATATGTGTTTGAATCATAGCTTAGGTTAATCAAATGGTTAGGTTAATCAAATGCTTAGGTTAATCAATGGTTCAAACACATTAAGGTGTTAATCAATGGCTATCCCTGATTATCAGTTCTTAGATTAATTACTGTTGGTGTTTTCACTTACATATTTTGTTTGGTTGTCAATATGCTTATTGCTTGGTTGTCAATTACTTGTTTGGCTATCCCTGGATCATATGCTTATTGCTTGGTTGTCAATTACTTCTCATGTATCAATTTTTTTATTTCTTTTATCCCTTCTGATTAAATGTTTGTATACCATTAAGGTGTCAGTATCCTTTGAATGAAGAATTTTGTGTCCCTCCATCGATTGGGATCTATTTTTATCCCTTCTGATTAAATGTTTTTTCACTTACATATTCAGTTATAAGAAAATCTCCATAGTGATTGGGGCAACAAGTCTATTTTTAGTGTTTTTTGACTACCTATCTTTGTTTGATAATCATTAGGGCAAATGTGCTTATGGCCACATACATCATGGAAGTACATAGCCATGACAATGTTATTATCTCCCTATGTTATAAGACTTGTTCTTATCTCCCTTCTTAGTTTTTTGACTACCTATCTTTGCTTCCCAACCCTATGTTATAAGACTTGTTCTTATCTCCCATCTTTGACTTGTTCATAGCCATGACAATGTTATTTGGACCCCTCTTTTTGCCCTATAAGCCACATCCTTGTTTTCCCTCTGATCCCTGCCTTTGTTGCGATCTCAATTTTGATTGTGAGACTTGGCCATTTTCAGTTTTAGAGATGGAAAAAGAGCCACTTGACATGGTTGAGAGCTCAGTTCAAGTCATCGAGACACATGTTGACATCATTCGCAGTCTAGTGACTGATGGGGTTGTGGATACTAGTGAACCGGAATCAGTGTACACACTTAAGACCACTTTGTTTCAAATTGGAGATGTATGCGACATGCTTGAGAAGTGTGCTCTGTCCATCAAAAAGTATGCTGACTCCAAGAGGGCTAAAATTATTCAAGATGAAGCCCTGCAATATGCTGAAGATGATGAAGCTGCAGATGATTTGGAGGAACTCCCAAGCCCAGATCTCCTTACTCAAGCCGACATATTGGAAAAATATTTTGGAATTGAGTATGATAGCAACCAGTCAAGGGGTTGTTGATGTTTAGTCCTAAACAACACGATATGAGTATCGTAGGTTTCACTCTTAGAGATAATGTATTTTGTATGAACCTCTTAGAGAGTGTCAAGTCAATGAACTATCTTCGAGTACTATTGGGAAGTGGATCTCTTTGATGTATTTTTTTTCTAGTGATATCGATGGTGCCGAGTAGCACCAAATTTGGACTTGTGTCCATATCTATAGATGCTAGTAGTTGAGCACTAGCGCCTACAATCTTGACTACCTCATCCCTATTCTCTGTTTGGGACTTATATGGAGAATGGCATCGGCGGAATGCCTGAATCGGGTCGGGAAGCAAGCTCGCAGATAGAAGTGCACTTTCCAATGCAGTTAGACAGAGAAGGCATGGCTGTGATGTTATAATGCTGAAGGACCCCAAGAAGAGATTAAGCCCTGTAGTCTACCAC
This sequence comes from Zea luxurians, assembly GCA_029449295.1. Taxonomy (NCBI): domain Eukaryota; kingdom Viridiplantae; phylum Streptophyta; class Magnoliopsida; order Poales; family Poaceae; genus Zea; species Zea luxurians. The sequence goes on from JAOPSE010000022.1 coordinate 61,935,142, forward strand.
CTCCCGTTATTTGTGGGCTTCACCGATGGCTGGAAACATTTGGTGATAGCAAACGACCTTCGGGCTGAAGACGTCTACGAGCTTGTTAAGGGGACAGACGATGGTGAGCCAATGTACTATGTCCGGATGTGTGGTCACAAAATTTAAAGTCGCCCCGGCTGCATGTGTGTGCTTCTCTTCTCTTAGGTGGGGTGCTAAGTGATCTTAGTAGCTGACATAAGAGAAGAGAAGCGCACAGATGAAGCCGGGGCGGCTTTAAATTTTGTGACCACACATCCGGACAGAGTACACCGGCTCACCATCGTCTGGCCCCTTAACAAGCTCGCAGACGTCCCCAGCCCGAAGGTCGTTTGATGTCACCAAATGTTTCCCGCCCTCGGTGAAGCCCACAAATAACGGGAGGTGGTAGACTACAGGGCATGATCTCTTCTTGGGGTCCTTCAGCATTATAACATCACAACCATGCCTTCTCTGTCTAACTGCATTGGAAAGTGCACTTCTATCTGCGAGCTTGCTTCCCGACCCGATCCTGCCCTGGAGGCGGGTTTGGGCTCGATTTATTTTGAATCACCTTTTCTCCAAGTTCCCTTATTGATGGAACCAGTATATCAGACTAACAGTATATCCCTTTATCGATGGAACCAGCTTGAATGGCAGACAACGAGCAGCCTAGTATGGATGTGGTCTGCACCGGTGCGTCTAACAAAGTTGATGAAGACGCGAACAAACTTGAATAGCAGACAACGAGCAGCTCCGGTGAAGGGAGCGGGGAGGATAGTTCTAGTGACGACAATCCTTGTACTCCTATACCTCCAAGGAAGAAAAAAACATCAGATGAGCTTGATGCCGACTATATTCCCAACGATGAAGAGGTAAATAGAAATATGCCGACTATATTCTAAAATAATGTTCATATATGAAAGGCCATTAATTGTTTCACTATATAGATTTCAAATGAAGAGAAGAAAGAGGATGCATGTTCTACACGAAACACGGAGGATGCTCTGATGCCTGAATCATCCGTTTCACATAAGCGGAAACGAGGGCGACGAGGTCCGAATCAGATGAAAGAAGGTGCAGTTATGTACGTAACAAAACTAAATGCAGAGGGGTTTCTTGAAGAACCACTTGACGTGGTTACAAAGTTTCGAAATTCCTGCAGGTCTACTGTTAGAGATATAGTGCCAATCACACTTCAAAAATGGAAGGATTTAGATGAATACACCCGCAATAAGCTATGGGCTAAGTTGTCTGAGTCATTCAAGTTCCCAAAAGGCACAGAGGATGCAGTAAGGAAGTCGATGCTCTCTGCTATGGCCAAGATGTTTCGTGGGTGGAAGGCCGAGATGAATAGGGAATTTGTTAAGAAGAATAAGGTTCCTCCGCCCAAGAAAATGGGGAAAATCACTCAAGCTCAGTGGGAGGAATTTGTTTGTCAGAAGACCGAACTGAAGGCCAAAGAACTGGGCGAAACTAATTCTCAGAGAGCGAAGATGAACAAACACCCCCATCGCCTGGGGTCAACCGGATATCACCATAAAGTTGTGAAGTGGAACAGGATAATCGAGGAAGCTATAGCTAACGGCACTTTGGACCCAATATTAAAAAGATATCAATGAGCGAGCTATTCGTTGGATCTTAGGTCGGGCAGGTTTGAGTGAGGACGGCAAACTTTTGCATCCAGAATTGGTAGGCGAAGTTTTGACAAAAATTCAAGAATATGCAGATAAGAGAAAAAAAGAAGAATTTAAGCCTCGGAGGGAGAATGACATACTAACTGCAGCACTAGGCAATCCTGAACACACTGGACGGGCTCGGGGAATCTCTTCTAAGATTTCCTGGAGAGAGGCGTTTCCAGAGTATGCGTCGTCATATAGGAAACACGAGAAGTCGAAAAGGACCCTTGAAGAGACTATTGATGAAAGGGTACAAAAGGCTATTAATGACGTGATGAACAAAATGAAGAAAACAGAATGCATATCATTTGAACTCAAGCCAAGCCACATGAGTCCACCTATAGTCCCTAGCAGCGTAGGATCTGTGCAAGACTTGACCAAGTACCCTGTAGAAGATATTGTTGAGGACAAGCCTTGCTTTCTTCATATTCCAATCAATCGATCTGGACAAAAACAAAGCAAGCTGCTACTGGTTTGGTAAAACCAGGACTTGTTAACTACAAGGATAATCCTGTCTCGCCACACTATGCTGTGGTCCAAGTTCTAGAAATCACAGACAGTGGTTGTGAAGATTGGGAGATAGATTTTCCAGTTGAGGGGATCATAACTTTGCAGGAGGCAATGAACGAGTTGGTCCTTTGGCATCGACGCGACATCAAGTTGAGTGATGAGCCGAATTCAACACCAATGCAACAAAAAGATAGTTCGATCATTCCACACCCCATGGTGCAGGAAAATATGACACTGACCTCCAAAAAAATCGTTGAAACAATCATATTGCCTCTTGCGAAGGAACTCGACGAGGGGGACGTAGACAAAATTGTTCCTCAGAATGTCGACGTCAACATCAAAAAGGAACCAAAGGTTGGCACCAATGTTGAAGGGCCAACTATTTCAAAGAAAATTCATAAGCGAATCGCCACTGACGATGTCAAGAAACCGTCAGAATCAGTGGCACGCTACCTGCATAAATTGCAGAGAGTTATGACAAATCAATCAAAAGCGGAATCAGCATCTCATGGAGTAGGCAGACGGTCCCAAATAGACAATTTCGAAGTATGGGAAGAAGATGGAATGATTCATACTCGAGAATCATTACGTCTTAAAACCAATATCTCGGTATACAAGAAGGAGGATGTTCCTCCAAAATTTGTGAATGGGAGGCCGTTCTTGACGACGGTGCAACTTTCTAAGTTGTCGACTCCAGAGATTAGAATGCATGAGTGGTACATGGTGGCTAGCAACAAATACAAACTCGAGGACTTCACATTTGTTGTGCCAGAAGATGCATTTTGGAGCAATGATCATATAGATCCTGTGCGACATTTATTCTTTGACGATCTCTGGTCGTTGTACCACCGACAAAGGATGGAAACCAACTACTTAACCCTCTTTTGCTTGTAAGTACCTCTAAACTTTCATATTTGTTAGTTTTGTACACGCACACATAAACGAGAGTCTAACGATTAACACTATTACACGTAGGATGCAATACATGGATGATAAGAAGAAACAACTTAAGACAGGGTTTCTTGACCCGTTGATGATATCCCAAGCTCGCTACAAAGTAGTTGCTCGGAGGCATGGAGAAGAATACAAAGACTTGGACGATGCTGAATTTGAGAAAGCCGTCAAACAGAAGCAGAGAGAGAAAATGAAGGTAATGGCGGCATACATTGGACGAGCCATGTATAATCATGTACAACATGGCAAGGACTTAATAATAGCTCCGCACCACTTTAAGTAAGTTATCGACATGGTTTAATTTTGAACTATAAATTATGGCAATCGTGATCTTAACATGTGTTTTTGTCTATGTTTATATAGTGACCACTACATCTGTATCATGATCTTTCCAAAGGATGGTAAAGTCGTGGTCTTCAACTCACTGAGAATGGAAAAGGCTACGTATAATGACTTCTTGAAGATTTTAGAAAAGTATGATTATTATTGCACACGTGTACTTATTACAACTTAACAAATGTATTCTTAATCTCACAATGCTATTCTTATATGCAGTGCATACCATTTTTATTGGAAAGATCTTGGCGGCGAACATTCAGAGGACAAGCCTAATTTGTCAATATCATTATTTCCATATGGTGACAAACAACCTCCGGGTACTGTCCTGTGCGGTTATTATGTATGCGAATGGTGTCATGTCACCTTCCATTACATGGTCAATCGTGAGGATGTAAGTTCGCTATCATTGTCTATGTTGCAATTTTTATGTTATATTGTTGCTCATCACATTACTCTTAGCACCGCTTGCTTTTTGCTTTCATTGCAGGTTCCTAAATCCAAGATCAATGCTGAATGGTTAGAAAGAGATATGGTTTCCGTCGGCGTTGCTAAGGTTGTAAGAGACTTGCTTTACTTTATGCGTCGTGAAGTTCTTCATCAACAAGGGCTATTCTACAATACAAATGGAAATTTGCAAAAATTCCTAGAACTAAGTTTGTACACAATATCACACAGTGTTTAGGTCTTTAGTTAGGAACTTTAGATGTTTAGTTGTCTATGGAACTTTGAGATGTTTAGTTGTATATGGAACTTGATATGTGTATAAATCTGTGTATGACAATGGAACTTGATATGTGGATGAATCTGTGTATTATACATGTTATGGAACTTGTAATATGTGTATGAAATCTGTGTATGCAATCTGTGTGAATCTGTGTATAATCTGTGTATGAAATCTGTGTATATTCTGTGTTTGAAAATTCTGTATATATGAATCTGTATAATGAAAACCGTCTGTGATTTATATTGTATGCAGTCGGACTTATATAAAAAACCGCCTGTGATGTGTGGCTACACAAGCAGCTAGTATAAGAAACCGCCTGTGATGTGTGTCTATCACAGGCGGTTCCTTTGAACTGGACCGCCTGTAATCTGTGTTTTTTACAGGCGGTTTTTAATTGACCGCCTGTGATGTTGTTTTACATCACAGGCGGTGCACCACAAGCGGTTCCTGGAACCGCCTGTGTAGAGGCGAACCAAACCGCCTGTACAGAGGTATGCTGTAGTAGTGTTTGGAGATGAAGCACAAAAATTGTAGCTCTTCAATCTCACTCAAAGATTTCTCTCCAAAGATTTGAAATGGGAGAGGCAAGAGGTGTGTGAGAGAGAGTGGGAGGTGTTTCTCAGGTTAGGAATGAAGTTTGAGTCGTGCTCTGCTGTGGGGGGAGAGGTAGGAGTGAGTATATATAGGTGGGGCTCCAAAACTAGCCATTTTTTACTTTTCTATTCAAAAACCATCTGAGCCGATTTTAAAACCAGCCGAGCCAGTTTTAAAATCGGCTAAACCGGTTTACAGCAGACTGAATTCTGGTTCAGTGGCCGACTGAGTAGGAGGGTGGACTAGACCCAAAACCGGCTGAGCTGGTCCAAAACCGGCTGAGTTGGTTTTCAAAAAATTGCACATAGACTTGTGTAGTAAGGTGGACAAGGGCCAAAACCAGCTGAGCTGGTATTTCAATACTAGCTGAACCAGCCTGAAAACTAGCTGAACCAGTATTTTCTAGAGAGCTATTTTGGCCAAGATAAACTTAAAAAGGTTGTACTACATACTTTCACTAAGGATTAACAAGGGTAAAATAGAAGTTTTGGATCAAGGATTTCGAGCTTTAGTACCAACACCAACCTTCTTTTTGGATCCCCCTTGATAGTACGACGATTCCTATACTCAAGTTAAATAAAATTAATTAAGTAAACTCCTTGAGTCATTGATGTCTCATGTGTGATTTCTCCATGGCGTTGCTTCATAAGGATCACAAACATCGTTGTCTCATCTTTTGAAGCAAACACAAATCGAGCCTGTGACTTGAACCATTTCACCATATATGAGCTCAACTCATGGCTTCAAGTCACCTTACTGATGCATCAACACAATATAACTCTTCATAGCTGATTAGTTCATCGACTTAGTGCAAGTACTCTCTTCTTCACCTTTGCAATAGTACCTCGGTCCACAAGCCGTCGCTTGGCCTTCACCTTCACTTAGTTCCTCGAAGCCCTTTTCTTGCTATCTTCACCCTATCAAGCCGTTCTTAAGTCACATCATATCGAGCATCAATTGAGGAAATCAGTTCCACAATATTGTGAACCTTGCTTGAATGTCATCTAGATATAAATGCTAAGATCAATCAAGCTCTAGTTTGATTCTCATAGAAGCATATATGGACTAATAGTAATATGGTCAAGTCAATTCACGATTCCTCATATCTTATTCACTTTGACTTGACCAATCCTCTTAATCACTTCACCCTCTACTATGTATATGCACGTGCGTTGCTACGGTGATGCATAAGAAAATGGTGTTCTGTTTTTGTAGTTACATTTAGGGAATGACGCGTACAAGTTTTTGCAGCCTGTCTTCAGGATCCCAACATCGTCAGAGAACACAAGATGCTTCTCAGAGTCGACACCCCATAAGAAAGGGATGCTACCATTAGCGTCCTACATTTAAACATGGCATCATATTTGTGCAGCTGGATGGTAGCTAGTATCTAGGTCAGCTTAAGCAGCACGCACTCCATTCATCCACTGGCTTGCAAGTGCAGGGAACAGATCGGATTGTAGCATAGTACTTCCACAACTCTGTGTTCCATCTTCTGACATCGTAAAACAAGGAATAACACCAATACCATTTCATCTTGGTTTCTACCCCAAGAAATGCCTATATACATTACATGCACCTTTAGTCTTGCTTGGTCATCCGCTAGAATGCTACACATAGGTACATTGCGTGAACATCTACCTGACTGAGACCAACTCGATTCTGGATAGACATGGATGGGAATTAGGATTAGTCTTCAAGCGTGCGCTAGCTCCCTGGCAATCAGGCTTCATACTAATGCACATTGCCATTTAATTTTGTTCTGGTTTCATAGATTGGCTGACAATGCAACAATATGTGAAGTAGGGTGAAAATCTTTGAAAAGGATAAAGCAAGTAGTGACATATGTTGAGGTTGTGAAAACTGTAGACACAATCAAGGCAGTTGAGAAACCCCATACTTTGCGGATCGCCTTTGCAAAGATGTATGAGAAACCCCATACTTGTTACTGTTTCTCTCAACAAAATGAAGCAAACAAATATGATAACCCATGTATTTCAAATGTGAGTTTGCTAATAAGTCATGGAGTAACTTATATATGATATTAACTACTCAGTCAACAATCCCCATTCGCACAAAAGACGTCAACGGAAAGAAAAGTTGAAGAAATAGTATTTCCCTATGACATGGCCTTATTAAGTCATCCTGCCAAATGCATATGCAATTGTTAATACACATATGAAAATGTATGCCATGTAATAAATGTACAACAACAATAGAATATACATCTTTGATATGTTATGCTAACTAATCGCATACAAAGACCATGGAAAAGACACATCTCTAAAAGTTTTTTTTGTTGTTGTTGGAACTACTTACATGTTGAAACTGAGATTACGTGAAACCATGTGGTGCACCATCTTGCATTTGCATGGCAGAATAAAATATGTGGTTATTGTCGCCCTGGTGGTTTTGCTAAATGAACTTGAATAGTAATATTTATTTATATTGTCGATAAATATCATAGGATGTTAAGGATAGTGTAGCAGCACTCATAATTACGAATGAACACCTAGTACAGAAAGCGCGTTGGAAGAAGGTACCTATGCTAAGCTACAGTACCGAAGCACATCCAGTACGTGGGATGAAGGTGTTTGACCGGGAAGCACAAATTCAGATGTTATCATGGAGTCCACCAGCTTGGTCACCTCTCAGTGTCTCCTTTTTCTCTGCACCATGAAGACAAGGATACTTGAACAAGAAAGAACCATGTAATAAGTAGACCTAACCAAGTACCAAATGCTTGAGCGCCGACGAGTAGGCCAAGAAGTCAAACTTGGTGCCCGTCAGATTTGCTATAGCTGTAACCAAGTTCAAGCTACTAAAGAAACACTCACTCTAATAAACCATCAAACTTGCCATTATATTGCATGATCACATCCTTTTCTCTACCATTGTAAAGCTCCTAGCTTGTATATGTATTCTAGGGTTATGCTTATAGTTCTTGCCCCCACAAACCAAACAACAACAATTATATATATGCAAGAGAAAATTTCTCAAAAAACTAATGGGTACAATGAAGATTAGCTAGCCAAGAAGGCTGGTGCCGACCACTAATGCTTTCCCGTCTCCATGGCAAGGGAGACCGACCACTAATTTACTTGAGGCGACTGCGACGCGTCTTCTCCCCTAACTCAAACGAACCATCCTCTTGGCCCAAGTAGAAGGCGTCAGTGGCCCCACCCTCATGGATGACAAAGTGTCCTAAACAATGGGGTGCTGCTACCAGTGACACAGTTCTCGTTGCACAGGATCTCCCTGCTCAGCACCTGCTCTAGCTCGAACTGGAAATCATGCAGTAGCACGTCAGTGGGGCCGAGCGGGGTAGAGGTGCTCTAGGCATACTCCAAGGAGGTTAGCCGCCGTCTCCTCGAGCTCAACAAGATCTGGTCCACCGCTGTGGCGGCGCCCGTCAAGGGGAGCACATAAGAGTCACCCACGGAGGAAGATGCCAGTGCGGAGGGAACGGACGAACCACTCCACGTCCTCATATGGAGGGGGATTGTGTGGGAGGTCAGCGCGACGACCACGGTGTCGGGTAGAGAAAGGGGAAGGACGGGAGCGGGAGGCGAGATGGAGGGGATTGTGGGGGGAGGCAAGCGCAGAGGGCACGATGTCGGGGAGAGAAAAATACAGGAGCGGGTGCCCGGGCTGATGGAAGGGGCAGGCGAGGAGGAGGACCACGGTCGGGTTTGCCCGGCGGTGATCATAGGAGAATGGGGCGGTGTCGCGGTGAGTGGAGGGGAGGGTCGAGGGGGCACGATAGTGACAGGTGCAGGGGCATGGCGTATCCTGCTGTGGACGCCCTCCTTACCGTCTTAAGAGTAGTAGAGATTCTGATCATATTTATGCATAGTGATTTCTCAGGTCTTGTCCATATATTTAAACGAATATAGAGACCATATTATATCCATTTGCATTGTCTCACTAGTTATTTAACCTTGTGTTGAACCTTTGTTCACTGATCATTATACACTATTCAAGTATGTTCATCATACTGAATTTCCTGTTCAACACTTAGCAAACTTGTTAGACCTTTAAATGTGTTGTTATCCAAAACACCAAAACCCACAAAAAGGATGAATGCACTTTCATAACCACGCACGAGATAAAGATAATCGCCCGAGTTAATCTGATCGCTGGGCACAGACCGTCCGGGCCCTAGGGCTAGACCGTCCACCACTTTTGGTGTTCAACACATGCCCCCTGTCTTTTGATGGAGCTTGGTGAACCAAAAGCACCGGCGAACTTCAGAAACAATTGATCTTATGAGTTATTTTGTTCTTAAAGTAAGGACTCAGCTCGATGCAAGTCATCGACTCTTGTGATCAGATAATATACATATTTGATAGAACTTTGATGCATAGAGGCTATTTCGGATTGCATCCTCTTCGGCCATGCCTGCCTGATCAACATGTCAATAGGCAAAAACTTGTGGCGCCCCCAGCCCGAATAAGCAAACGGATTGAGCCAGCAATACAGATTCATTACCATACCACCCCACACTTAAGTAGTACAACACATTCGGCGATGTATAGACAAGGAAGCACCATGCCATCCCTGGAGGAGGATGACCAGGAGATCTTGGTTGCGCTACCTTTTGGGCCGGTTTAGTTGGCCTTTTCTTTCACACAGATCCCTTTTTGTCTTTGTTTGTTTTAATGGCCGATTGTGTGGAACGACCTTCTTCTTCATATATTTAGCAAGCAATTGATCAAAAGTAAGGCCGACTCTACTGAGTCGACCAGACATCTTGAAAGTGTTTTGCATCCTAGTACCTATTTTGGAACATTGTGGTCTGACGATTTGAGGTTGTTGCTGCTTCTGGTCGTCTGTGGCATGTCCGGCCTTCATAGCCGGACCGTCTGCGCCTGTCCTAGACTGTCTGGCCTTAGTACTCGGATCGTCTGGAGTACACAGGACATGTGACCATGATTGCATGTTCGATAGTGCTTGCCCCTCGGTGCCTTCGGTCTTTCTTTTGTCCGGAGCCTTCCAAGTAACCACTCTGTGTAACATATTTGGTGTGCGAAGATCACCAATGACGATATTTTTATCGTTGCTCTTATCGGTCGCACATGACCGAACTAAGACTTTTTTTGCTCGTGGGCTCTAATGTTGTGACCTGTCAATCTTCACCTCTTTTGAAATCTTAACCGGCCTTTGTTTCTAGTCGATTATATTTGCCGACGTAAGACAACACAATCATTGGTATTATGAAGAAAGGAGCCATGCCATTTACAATATACACGCCCTTTTAATTCTTCAACTGGAGGTATTGTATGTGACAATTTAATATTACCATGCTTAAGTAACTCATCAAATATTTTATCAAACTTAGCAATATTAAATGTAAACTTAACTTTCCCTTTTGTGCCGAGTGTGGGTGAGAGCGAGCAAAAGTTTGGCCTTAGCAATCCAAATAAACTCGGAGACGTGAAACCTTTTTGGCTCCTAGGGCTTAGGTGGTCGGCTGCCTTTATGCCGGCCTTCGGTACTAGGCCGATCACAGGTGAATTCTAGTGCTCCGGATGGTCCAACCTGCGTAGTCGGATGGTCTGCGAGCGGACTAGACAGTCCAGTACTATTCCCGAACTGTCTGGTCGCGCCAGGCAATGCCTGTGACCCTTGTGATGGGGTCTGTGTGACTCCGGACTGTCCGACGTAGGGTGCCGAATGGTTTGACAGAGGACTGAACGGTTCGAGATCGTGTGCGGACGGTCCGGCCATGCTCAGAGTTGACCCACCATTTAGCAAAAATAGCGGTGACGGTCGTCCTAGATACCAGTCCACCGGCATACCAGAATATGGCTGGGGAAACCCATTTGTTGCTGATGTATCTAGCGCAATTGTTTATGTGCCCAATTTATGTGATAAAAATTGCTCATGTGAGTTTTTTCTAATGCATGCACCATCTCTCTATATCCTCCGTGATAATTTTAATCTGATTATCAAAAGAAATTTTAATAGAATGAATATCATCGGCTGACTCGGCATTACATAGCTTGGGGAGCTGCTGCAGCATGGCTGACATATAATCGACATATATTTCCCTCTCCTGGACAACCTTCTGGTGGCAATCTACCCTGAAGTGCGAGATGAACCACTTCTTCGCCACCTTGAGCATTTGATCAAGTTGTCACTAGATCTCCTCATCCGTCTTCTTCATGTCATCTTCTATTTTTTATGCTAAGCGACTGACAAATTAGTCAGCCTTGTGTCACTGTTTCGAGAAGCAACGTTGAGATCTTTACACTCAGCCATATAAGCATGATTTTGTAGATCTGCAAACTTGTTCCCCAGAGGAGTCACTAAAAACTGTGTTGGCGCCGATCTGGACATCACCAATCACTAGGGGTGTACCACCTGGCGGTGCCCTTTGCGGCGGCGCAGACGGTCCATGGCTCTAGGCAAGACGGTCCGCGACCTGGACGCAGGAACGATGTCTTCCCTGTGTCGCACCAGACGGTCCGCGCTTTGGGCTGGACGGTCCGTGATGGCGCAAGGTCGTTTTCCTCCTCACAGGAATCTAGATCTCTCCTCATAGGGGAGAGATATTAGGGTGCTCCGGGTCGACAAGTCACCTCGGGCGTTTCCAGATGATGTGTAGTAGACTAGGAATTAAGAGACATTCGAGGTAGTGTATCTTGAATAGACAACTAGATCTTGCCCCAGAAGGGGTAAGATCCTATGGTCGTCTTTGGGTCGGCAGGCCACCCCAGGATGGATCTAGACAACATAGAGTCGAATAGGGGTGGAGGTGGATATACGGAAGGCTACAACTAAAGCTACGTTACATCTACTCCTAGGGAAGGAAAAGTAAATAAAGTAGATAGATTCGATTGGAATGTGTTTGGGGGTTCTCAATCGGCCATACCCCTTCATATATATAGAGAGAGGAATGAACTCGTTCCTAGGCGATAGCTAACAAATTCCACGTGATTAAATGGATAACCACACACGATATAAGGATAATCGCCCGAGTTAATATGATCGTGAGGGCGCGGACCGTCTAAGCTCTCTAAGAACATTTTTGAAGCAGAAAGGAATAGTACACCATACAAGGGAAAACATTATAAACACGTGTAATACAACATAGCGCTCGCTTCTACGGTCACACGTGAAAAAGAAATGCCGAGATCGAAGCTACGATGGATAAGTTATTGTGTTTACATTATACAAATATGAAATAGAACATTTAACTCGACATACTTGCATTAATCGGCATTTATTAAATGTAACCTAGAGCTAACGCCTAGTTTTGATTAATCTATTAGACTAACAGCTCTCGATTTAAACAAGTAATTTAAATAAAATTAGTGACTCTAGACGAGGCGAATTAACGGCGAAAGACAAAGTGCGCGTGCGAAACAACACGGTAGCACGGGCACAGTGCGCGGACCAATGCGACACGTGTGGACTATTAAATAGATAACACGTTTATACTAAACAATTATTAATAAAAAAATATTTCAGTTAAGATTAACCACGTCGGTGTTTATTTATAAATGCACAAATCGAAACCCCAAATTAGATTTAATTGGAACGCTACTTCAATAATCATCGGTCAAACAAATATTTAATTAATTAAATAAAATAGGTAACAACAGAGAATAATACTTCTAACATGTAAACAATTTTAATACGAATATAATACGACTTGAACGGAGCGAATCGGATTTAAAATACAAAAGATATCGTGTTTTTAAATTAGAACACTTCTCTGTATATAGTTTTAAAATTCTCTAGGGACCTTCTCGCAAAAACATCATCCTCTTCCTCCCACCATCTTCTTCCTCTCACCATGGAAGGGAAGCAGGAGGCGGGAGGGGGAAGAGGGTCGAGTCGGCCGGGGGGAGGGAGGAGGGGCACCGCCGCCATGGGGGAGAGGAAGGGGAGAGGGAGGTGTTGCGCAAACGGGAAACAAAGAAACGGAAAACTCCATGGGCAACAATGGAGGGAGAGCTCACTAGAGAAGTCCTCGCTAGAGCCGAGAAGAAAAACGTCGATTGGCGGCGAACCGACCATTGGATCGACGAACCAAAAGCACCGGGACGAAGCTCTCGATGAGATAAACGCAACGGTATCCCCAGATTTCGCTGACGACGCACAGATTGAAAGTAATTGCTCGCCAAAGCTCGAATCATCCCGAACTTCAGCGAGCAATTCCGGGAATTGTGGCTCAAATCTGGGAGAACGGTTTTAAGATTTTGAAAGGGCTTGACAAGAGGTTTTAGCCATATATATTGTGCTAGGGTTTGAAGATATTTTATTTTTTGTAATTATCCCATTTTTAAATTAAAATAATTCTAGAAAATGCTGAAATTTTTTAATGTCCAAAAAATATCTCGATGGCTCCAAAAATTCTAGGAGAATTCCTAGACATGATTTTGCACCCAATGAACTCAAAACACATATTTAGAATTTTTGAAAACATTTTTAAGTATCTCGAATAAATAGACATTGAGTTTTAGAAAATTGAAAAATATTCAGAAAAAAATATGAAAATTTACCAGAAACTTATACAAGACATATTAACATGTTTTAAACAATTCTTAGACTTAGAAGCACTATGCAACAACATGAATGCAATGACCAAGGCACTTCTAGGGCTCACGCCAATACAGAACAAAATAACTCTTTATTGTTTTAATAAAGGGAAAAGAAAAGAAAAGAAAGGAAAGAGTAACACCTGAATTTTGAGTACAGAGCAAAGAATTTTTATACCCCAAAATTTAGGGTGTTACAGACCTATCCCCCTTAAAAAAATCTTGCCCCAAGATTCAAGGTTGGCTAGCAAAGAGTTCAGGATACTTGGCTTTCAGATCATCTTCGCATTCCCAGATTGCTTCTTCCTCGGAGTGGTGACCCCATCTGACTTTGCACATTCTGATGGCATTTCTCCGGGTGACTCTGACTGCAGTCTCTAAAATCTATGTTGGCTTCTCCACATATGTCAGGTCTTCTTGGACTTCTAATCCTTGCACTGGCAACTACTCCTCTGGTACTCGCAAACACTTCTTCAGCTGAGACACATGGAAAACATGATGCACCGCTCACAGATCTTCTAGTAAGCTAAGCTGGTAGGCCACTTCTCCATGCCTTGCAAGAATCTGGTACGACCCAATATATCGGGGTGCTAACTTGCCCTTGACTCCGAACCTTTTGACTCCTCTAATGGGTGACACCTTCAGATAGACTTAATCTCCCACTTCAAAACTCGGTTCTCTTCTTCTTATGTCAGCATAACCGCACTATCTTCAAATTCTTTCGGACCATTTTGATGTTCTCTTCGGCTTCTAGCAAAACGTCGGGACCGAACAACTGCCTCTCTCTAGGTTGATCCTAGAGAAGTGGAGTTCTACAACTCCTTCCGTACAGTGCCTAAAACGGCGACATCTTCAAGCTGGCCTGATGGCTGTTGTTATAGGAGAATTCCACATAAGGTAATTTCTTATCCCAACCTGACTTATCTTGCAATGCACAGGCTCTCAACATGTCTTCTAGAATCCGATTAGTTCTTTCAGTCTGACCGTCGATCTGTGGGTGATAAACTAAATTGTACTTCAAATGCGTGCACAAAGCTTCTTGTAGTTGTTACCAGAAATGAGAGGAAAACTGTGTTCCTTGATCTGACACTATCTTCTTCGGCACACCATGCAAACAAACAATCCAGGACATGTATAATTCAGCTAGTGTTGCTCTATTGTATGTTGTCTTCACTGGTATGAAATGGGCCACCTTTGTTAAGCGGTCCAGAATCACCTAGATGGAATCGTAGCCAGCCCGGGTATGAGGTAGGCCAACTATGAAATCCATCACGATCTCATCCCATTTCTATTGAGGAATTTGCAATGGCTACAAAAGTCCAGCTAGTTTTCTGATGCTTTGCTTTGGTTTTCTGGTAACTGTCGCAGATGGCAACATGCTCTGTAATCTTTCTTTTCATATCGTACCACCAAAACCTCTTCTTTTAGATCCTGATACATCTTCTCGCTTCCGGGGTGTATGGAATATGCTATCTCATGAGCTTCTTTGAGAATTGGCTCCTAAATGGACTTGATGTCAGGAACACACAGTCGGTCTTTGTACCATCTCACACCTTCTGCATCCTCTTGAAAGTCCTTGCTTTTCCCTTCTAGGATTAGCTAGCGGATCTCGCTGATCTTTTCATCACCTTTCTGTCCTTCTTTGATATCCCGCTCTAGGGTGGGTTCTAGTCCAACTGTCACTCCTTGCGTGCTATTCAGGAATCTGAGACTCAGTCTGTCAAACTCCTTGGCTAACTCATGTAGCATCGGGTGAGCGGCCATCATATTGACTTGACTCTTTCTTCTTAGCGCATCTGCAACCACATTCGCTTTGCCCGGATGGTAATGTATCTCCAATTCATAGTCTTTAATCAGCTCTAGCCATCTTCGCTGCCTCATATTCAACTCTGACTGGGTGAATATGTACTTGAGACTCTTGTGGTCTGTGAAAACATCACATTTCTACCCATATAGGTAGTGCCTCCATGTTTTCAATGCATGAACCACTGTTGCTAATTACAGGTTGTGTGTGAAATAATTCTTCTCATGAACCTTCAGCTACCGGGACGAATACGCAACCACATTTCCTTCTTGCATTAGCACACATTCCAAGCCGGTGTAGGAAGTATCACAATACACTGAGAATGGCTTATGAACATCAGGCAGAAATAAGACTAACGCTATAGTCAACTTCTCTTTCAGCGCTTCAAAGGCCTATTGGCACTTCTGGGACCACTTAAATTCAACTTTATTTGCTAGCAAGGCTATCATTGTGAAAGTTGCCTAGAGAGGGGTGAATAGGCAAGCAAAAACTTTTTCAACAAAAACTAGAAACGAACTGGGTAAAACTGGTTCAGCCGTTGTCAAAACCGGTTCAGCTGGTTTGCACGAGCTCAACTAAAGAATGAGATATAAACTAAATTGATCTCGAAATTCACCTAGTTAACTTTGGAAATGAGATGTTCTAGTTGATCCACAGGGTTCAAAGTAGTAGATCTGAGAAGGGCACTTCTTAAAATCCACACTCCAAAAAGATATAATTAGATTTAATTGGAATGCTACTTCAATAATCATCATTCAAACAAACATTTAAATAATTAAATAAAATATGTAACACAAGAGAATAATACTTCTAACATGTAGACAATTTTAATACAATTCTAACACGACTTGAACGGAATGAATCATATTTAAAATACAAAAGATATCGTGTTTTAAATTAGAACACTTCTCTACGCACAGTTTAAAAATTCTCCAGGGACCTTTTTGCAAAAACACCATCTCCTTCCTCCCTCCCTTCATCTTCTTCCTCTCACCATGGAAGGGAAGGAAGAGGAGGGAGGGGGTCGGCCGTAGGGGGGAAGAGGGTCGAGCCGACCGCGGGGAGGCTGAGCGCCGAGTTGGCCAAGAAGGGGTGCGGGGGGGATGAGGGAGGAGGGGCTCCACCACCGGGGGGAAGAGGGAGGGGAGGGGAGGTGTTGCACGAAAGGGAAACAGAGGATTGGAGAACTCCATGGGCAACAATGGAGGGAGAGCTCACCGGAGAAGAAGACCTCGTCGGAGCCAAGAAGAAAAATGTCAATTGGTGGCGAACCGACGGTTGGATCGACGAATCAAAAGCACCGTGACAAAGCTCTCAACGAGATGAATGCAGCGGTGCCCTTGAATTCTGCCGACGACGCATAGATTGAAATAATTGCTCACCGGAGTTGGAACCGTTCCGAACTTCGGCGAGCAATCCCGGGACTTGTGGATCAAATCTAGGGAAACGGTTTCGATATTTGAAAAGGGCTCGACGAGAGGGATATTGTTAGGGTTTGAAGATATTTTATTTTTTGTAATTATCCCTTTTTAAAATTAAAATAATTCCAAAAAAGGCTGAAATCGTTTTTAATGTCCGAAACATATCTCGATGGCTCCAAAAATTCAAGGAAACATTCTAGATATTATCTGGCACCCAATGAACTCAAAAACCATATTTAGAACTTTTAAAAAAATTAAGGATCTCACATAAATAGATTTTGAATTTTGGAAAATAGAAAAATATTCAAAAAAAATATGAAAATATGCCGGAAACTTCTACAAGACATATTAACATGTTTCAAACACTTCTTGCACTTAGAAACACTATGCAATAGCATGAATGCAACGACCAAGGCAATTCTAGGGCTCACGCCAACATAGAACAAAATAACTCTCTATTGTTTTAATAAGGGAAAAGAAAAGTGAAGAAAGCAAAGAGTAACACCTGAATTTTGAGTACATAGCAAAGAAATTTGTATATATATATATATATATATATATATATATATATATATATATATATATATATATATATATGCGCTAATCATCACCCAGGGTGATCACGTTGACTAAAAGTTTCAACTAAGCCAGCCCACTATGAAACTACTTAACCACACCAAGACAATCAAACCACACTATAGACCAACCGCACCATCCACGTGGTTGATGGGCTGATCCGCTCACCGCCTGCAACGCGCAACACCAAAGATTCAGTCGTTTGAGGTTTAGTTCAGCCATTCATAGTTTACTTCTGTCATTCTAGATTTACTTTAATGTACAAAAGAAACAAATATTCAACCATTCAAGGTTCTTTAGCCATTCAAGGAATACTTAACGGATAACAGGAACAAATATTCAGCCATTTAAAATCAGCAATTCTAGGTGATGAGTCAAGGACGAGAGGCTGCTACTATGGCGAGTCGTTGCACCATGGATGGGCATTAATCGTCGGGGGGGTGGGGGAGGCGCCGCCATGGGCTTTTTTCACTTGGGGCTGGGGCTCGCTCGGGCGAGGAACATGAGAGCAAGATTAACGAGGGCATACCTACGAGAGGATTGGGTTCGATCGTGATTACGTAGGGAGCTGGTTCGATGATGGATCTCCGATCTATCACCATGGTTGATGAATAGCGATGTCGTCTCTCTATATAAGTTTAAACACATTAACTAAGAATATATTTAGAATTGTATTATTCTGCGGATAAAGATAGTATCCCCAAATGGAACCAGTTGAACTCTCGACCTAGATGATCTTAGACTGCCTTTAACGGCTCTAGCTAGCCTCCCCTCCCCTTGTCCTATGGTTGTTTAGGTGGGCTTTTTCTGCAACGGTATCCTCCAAAACTATCATCTGCGTGCTACAGTGGTGGCGGAAAAGCATAGGACACCACCAGAAGCAGGGTAGCGGCAGCATGCTCCCTTGCGTGGATTTGTGTGCACGTTATGAGTTGCTAGTTGGAGAAAATAGATAAATAATTATAAATAGATATGAGAAATGATATTTTATGGTTGAAGTGGGTATACGGGGGAGAATTTTGAGAGAACCGTTGTAAGAGGGAGAAAAGTAGAAGATAGAACTTGGATGACATGGCATAAAAGTGACATATAAGGACTAAATTTAGAGGACGGACAGACTTAGGCTATTTCTAGCAGATCCTATATCCCTTCTACTATCGTATTCTCTATTTCTAACTCTACTATTTAAACAGTGTCAAATAATATTATCTACAGTTTTGTTTCGTGACTCCTATTTTACACTGGCTACTAGAAACGGTCTTATTTGACTATGGGCCTGTTTGTTTCGGCTTCTGGCAGCTTCTGGCCACCAAAAGCTGCTGCGGACTGTCAAACGCTCAGCTTTTCAGCTAGCTTCTATAAAATTCGTTGGGGCAAAAACCAGCCAAAATCAACATAAACACATAATCGGTTGAGTCGTTGTAATAGTACGAATCTGTCACTTTCTAGATACTGAGTCCTATGAACAACTTTATCTTCCTCTACACGTAATCGTAATGATACTCAGATTCTCTCCACAGCCAGATTCTCCCCACAGCCAGATTTTCAGAAAAGCTGGTCAGAAAAAAGCTAAACCAAACAGGTCCTATATAGCTCGAGCGCATATCATATACGACAAGGTTTCTGTTTATCAAACAAAGGCATCTCTCCCTCTCTCTCCGCCATATTCAAAAAAAAAGGTACTACTACAACTACTACTGGCACGGGCAACAGCGCTCGGCAACGACGAGTACCTGTCACGATTTTCTTCTCGCATAAAAGAAAAGAAAAGATGAGAGCGCTATGGATTCCCTGCGGCGCTCTCGTCGACGGCAGGGGGACACGTCGACGTCCGGTGCGGCCGGTTGCCGCGACAGGCGGAACGTGGCCGGACGAATAAAAAATCTTAGGCGCACGGGCGGCGGCATCCGATGCCCGGCGGGGGGCGCAAGGGCAAGGCGGCAGCCAAGTACGTGAGGCACGCGCGCCCGTCAGGACAGACAGACAGGGGACTAGTCACTGTCACCGTCACAATCGTCCGTCGCAGCGCCTATCCGGAAATTCGCGGCGGCTCATGGAATCCCAGGCGGCCGCGCGGAGGGGCGGCGATTATTTTACGCCATCGACGATGTGGTATCCTATGATCTGCTTGTCGGCTGACGGCCTGACGCTCCCCTTTCTTGCGTATAGGTCCCTGGCATTGCTGTATTTTTGTACAAAACGAGTGACGTACTGTATTTGGCATTAAAAGGAGAAATTAATAGCTGGGTCAAATCAACTGTATGCCTAACGGATATGTGGTGCGTGTACCTCCAGCTCAAGGAGTAATCACACCCATCGGCGGAGATAAGAGGTCAGGTGTTCCTCTACAATGATTATACTATACTTGGTGGTCACACTAGCTAATTAAACTTTTCTTTTTTCTTCCCACTTCTACAAGAGCTATTTTTTGCTAACCAATTATAACATATACGAGTCAGATGTTTATTCTTGTCCGTTGACCTCCACATAACATATCCTAGAGCAGAAAACTCTTGTCGCACTGGTTCGATAACAACCGTCGGATCATAGTCCATTGTATGATGTCTCTATTCCTAGTCCCCAAGGTGGATAGTGCATCTGTCCCATCCAACACCTCATTTTTTCTCAACCACCGGACCGAAGACAATGGGTCATATTTTTTGGTGTTCAGATCAAGTTATTTTTGGTTCAATGCATCCATAATCATCCTAGATACTTGCAGTGCCGGTCCTGACATTTTAGAGGCCCAGGACAAGACTTATAAAGGAGGCCCTTTATAATAATTATTATTACATATAAATATATTGTGTGTATATATTTTCATTAAAGTATTTATATATATTTGAAAAAAATATTTATATTAAATAAAAGTAATTAAAATATTATTGCCTAATATCTCACAGAAAAATGTGACATATATGTGTCTAGATGACTCAAGGTTCCTTCGAACAACGATTAAATGGATGTAATACGTTGTTAGATCAGTCGATCGCTTGTCTGTCTACAACCATGCGAGAGATAGAGATGAAACGACGTAGTTGTCTCGCTGCACGCTCAGAGCCTAGGTGGCTAAGGCTAAGACTACTAAGTACTACTAGAATATAAAAATCAAGATTGATAGGTTATGTCTAATTCTCCTTGTTTGTTGTTGTTGTGTTGTTGACTTATAATTAGGCCTTTAAAAGTTTTATAAAACTAGTAGACAGATCTATATAATGTATGTTATATGCATATATATACTGATATTTAGTACATGAGATGAGGCCCCATTAATCTGGGGGCCCTGGTCGGGGGCACTGCTCGACCCCCGCCAGGGCCGGCGCTGGATACTTGTTTGGAGCATCCTATCGTCAATTGATTGAGGCATCCTCGATTTGATCTCTTTTAGAGCTTTTCGTGTCCTTAGAGTTTGATTTGAACTTTGGGAACCAAGACAAGAGTTTCTCAGCATAAGAATTTTTATGGGCTCCCATTCACCCCCCCCCCCTATCGCCTATTTGATCCTTCAGTCACGTCTTGTCTTCTTAATTTTCATTTCAAATTCACTTTCACTTTTCTTAACAAATGATTTGAGAATGGTGTAAACTTACTTATTTTCACTTAGATAGAATGCCATGTATACCTTGACAAGTCATCAACTTTGACAAATCCATACTTATTTTATCTAATTCTTGTATAGATTATAGGTCCAAACAAATCCATATGCAAAAGTTCTGATGGCCTACTTGTACTCATCATGCTCTTGTTACAATGGGTGTTTACAATTTGCTTTCTCGCTTGGCAAGAGCTACACAATCTATCCCTTTAAAATTTTACATCATTTAATCCCTTCACTAGATCATGCTTAATGAGTCTATCCAATTGCTTCATCCCAACATGCGACAATATCCTATGTCATAACTGTTGGTGACTTGTTCTCAAATGCTTCGGATTAAGAACAAGGCAACATAAAAAGTGTTAAATGATAAGGTCCTTCGTCCTTTGAAACATTATTTCCCTTCGGGATATAACGTGCTCCGGACGAAGGTCATAAACAATATATCTTCGTAAGCACGATAAGTTATGACGAAGAACTTATGCATGACATAAAAAGTAATGTGAACATTTAAATTTTATCACCATATCATTTCTATTTTATTATTATGTAACAATAGAAATGACTTCAAATTACAAATGTACCTTCGGATTGCAGGAAGGCAAAAGTACAAGGATGACGCAAAAGCAAATGCCAAGTCAGCGTGAACAGTACGGGAGTACTGTTCATCTATTTATAGGCGTGAGACGCAGCCCATGTAAAATTACATTCATGTCCATTACATTTGCTAATGACCTATGGGAGTCTGTCAAGGCCTAAGTAGTCTTTTCATCTTTAGGTCGGTTCCCCGTTCTGCTATCGCGACGAAGCTTTCCTGCGCATAGCTTCGGCTGCGCGCCATCCTTCGTACAGCATGGTAACCAGCCCGTCCTTCATCAACCTCCTTTCGTCTGGCTTAAGCTTCGTCCTGTCCGTACTCCATGTTCACAATCTGAGTCCGAGAATACCTGTTCATATAATTCACTTGGAAAATATTGTCAAATCTTGTTTTTGAGGACCTTCGGAGGACGAAGGCCCCCAACAGTAGCCCCTCGCAATATTAATTTGTTAGTGATAAATTCAGATTGCGATATGGACGAAGGCCTTAAGCCGAAGGTCCGAAAAAACACCTTCCCTTTGCTAGAATAGCAACATTCACTGACAAGCGGGGTCTTTCAATTTTCAACGCACTGGGCGTATAAATAAGATCATACCGCAAACTCATTTTGGTACTCTCACTTGCCATCTGCTTCTGCCCACTAAATTTTTAGCTCTTGCGCACTAAGATTTGCTGATCTTTTGGTTTTGAAGCTTCGGCCTTGAAAACAGTTTTTTAGTGTTTCCGAAGATGTCTGAAGATAAGAAGGTCCCTGCTGAGATGAAGCTGAGTCTCGACGAAGAGAAGAACTTGGGGTTCCTTATAGCGATGGCGGAGACCAATACGGAAAAAATCACCAAGGAGATTCTGGAAGGTTTGTCTGAAGATACTGGTGACAGCGACAGTTATGATGTAGAAAGTGGTGAGGAAGAGTCTGAAGATCGACCATGGCGGCCAAGTCACACGGTTTTCGGGAAAACCACTATTAAGCAGAGTCATATTGACAATATGAGAGGGAGATATTTTCGTGATATATCTATTGTGAGGGCTGATGCTGGGGAAAAAACTTCTCCCACTCCCGAAGAAGATGAAGTCGTAATCTTCCGAAGCTTTCTCAAGGCTGGGCTTCGATTCCCCCTAAGCAGCTTTGTTGTCGAAGTCCTGAAGACATTTCAAGTCTACCTTCATCAAATTACTCCCGAAGCTATCATAAGAATGGGGATGTTTGTCTGGGCTGTGAAAAGCCAAGGTTTAGAACCAAATGCTAAAAGCTTTTGCAACATTCATGAGTTGTTATATGAGACGAAGCCCTGGGGGAAAGAACAATATCACAACAACTTTGGGTGTTACAGCTTCGGTGCCCGCTCCGGGTCAAGCCGCTCTGTGCCAACCTTTCGGAAGAGGTGGCCCGGAGCCTGGATGACAGAGTGGTTCTATGTAAAGAATGACTTAACAGCGCAGGAAGATGTTAAGAGTATCATTATGCGCCCCATCTGGCAACGCTTCGGACTTCGAAGGCCGAAGGTTCAAATGGATGAAGCAGCCGAGGAATGCCAAAGAGCCTTCGGCATAATCTGCTCTTTTATTGGGACAAGGGACTTGGTCCAAGAGCATATTGCCTTCAGGGTGTGGCCACTTGCAGGAAAGTGGGAAATGCCGAAGGAGACCATCAAAGAGTCCGACGAAGGCGGACTGGTTAGACTGAAATACACATTCAAATACGGGGATAAGTTTGTTGAACCTGATGACGACTGGTTGAAAAACATTGAAACATTAAGTGACGAACTGCTTGGGGTGTATTCGAAGGCCGAGAACACTGCACTATCGGCAGCCTTCGGAGGCCGAAAGAAGAAAAGGCTCAACCGGGTATTTGATGCAATCGAGTTTGTCTACCCTGACTACCATTATCCGGTGCCGGGCCGCAAAAGAAAAAATACTTCTCCTGCAACAGAAGT
Source organism: Zea luxurians (assembly GCA_029449295.1). Lineage (NCBI taxonomy): Eukaryota > Viridiplantae > Streptophyta > Magnoliopsida > Poales > Poaceae > Zea > Zea luxurians. Next base: position 61,958,416 of record JAOPSE010000022.1, read on the forward strand.
TGCCACAAGTGCTTCTAGCGAGCCAGCGCCGCAAAGAAAAAAGATGAAGGTGCTCACCCACCGGGCACGTTTTATTGAGCCAGCCACAGTGCCTGAATTTATTGGTGAAGTCTCTTTGGCCACTGAAGCTACAGAACCAGCTCCAGTGCCAAAGATAGAAGAAAAAACTGAAGCGCCTTCAGCAGAGAAGGCAGAAAAACCGAAGATTGAAGGACAAAAAATATTGGAAATCTTAAGTCCTTCAGCAAATGTTGAAACAATAAAAAATCAAAAGGGCCCATCGGTGACCCCAAAAAGAAAAAGAATGGTGAACGTGCTAGATGTCTTGGAGACAATTAAGTCTTCAAGCACAACTCCAAAGAAGACTGTTGAACTTGCTGAAGCGTCTACTGAAGCTTCAAAGCAATAACTTGAAGCTGAAGCTGGGCCTTCAGAGCCCACCAAGGAACAATCTTTGAAAACCGAGAAAATAAAAATATCAGAACCAGTTTTGGTTGAAGAAATTGACACTGCCGCCCCCGAAGCTCCTTCCAACATATGCGATTACATCGTGCGACATGCTTCGGGGAAGAAATTATCTGAAGAAGAGACTTATGAAGCCAATCACTATGCTAGAGAGTTAAAGTATCCGAAGGGGGCAGTAGTGTTCAATGGGACAAATGAAGATGACTTCCTATACTGCCTCCCTGATAACAAAGAATTATCTGTCTGCCGGGAGATGGCTAGAAGTATGGGGTTCCCGAAGCTCGAAGCTGGATTATGTGCTATGACGAAGGAGGATCTCGCGGACAGTCTTGTGTACAATAGCCTAAAGGTATGGGAATTAGGCGCTTGAAAAAAATTTTTAATTCGTAACTCATTCTTTTATTCTTATACCAACTTTTTTACATATAGGGTTTAATCCTAAGCAACGCATTAAGAGCACAAAAGAGTGCCGAAGATGAGAGCTATGAAATTGCGTTCAACAACCTACGATCAGAAGTTATTAAACTGAGAAACGAAGCTCTGGAAAAGGATAAAATTCTGCTTACATTGGTAGACAAGGTAAAAAAGGACGAAGCTGCCTCAAAGGTCCAGGCCGAAGCCCAAAAACGTGAGATTAAAGATCTTCAGAAACAGCTAGCTAGAGCTAAAGAGGAACGTGTGCTTGAAGGAACAAAACGAGAGCTTAGTGATCAGTTGGTCAATCATTTAGAGTTAAGTGTTAAGGAGCTTCGTGCATCCCAGAGGAAATGCTATGTTAAATCTATTGAATGCGTCAAAAAGATAAAATCCAGCTTCGCCAGCGTTGGCGCATTTTCTAGTGAAGAGAATTTCTCAAGAGGCAATCCCGAAGGTCCACTGGATTGGATCAGTCACGAAGCAGAGGCCTTCGAGGAAATCCTGAGTAGCCGCGGTGACATCTGCGCTTTTTCGGGCGCCAGAGGAGTTGCTACTGTTTTAGAGAAGAAAGGTTGTGAGCATGTAAAATCCTTAGCTCAGTCCGAAGCTGCCTTGTCCTCCGAAGACATCAAAGACCCCTCGACCGAAGCAAGCATGGTTGGCGGTAAATTCTTTACTGATATCTGGGACAACGGCGGCCGAGAAATGGCGCAAGAAATTATTCAAAGGAGTGAAAAAGGCATCCATGATGCTAGGAAAGTGACAGAAGTTGCCGAAAAAAGTACAGAGCCCGAAGGGCAAATAGGTATTAATTAGTCGTTCTTGTTGTGTTGTAATTTTTATTTCAAACTTTGTTCGCGGTTTGTGGTAGTAATGTAGACATATTCCCTTCCCTCAGAACCTACTGGATCGTCTGCTGACCCTCACACAAAAGAGGATGACGAAATTAAACAAATGGCCGAAGCTATCATGGATAAAGTTGTTGAACAACTTCTAAATGAGGCTGCCGAAGTAGTACTAAGAGAAGACTAGATGGTATTAGAAAAAACATTTGAAATGTGATCTATGTAATATTTTGTACATTTGAATGTAATATATAAGTTTCTTTTCATTATTCAATTCTTTACGATGCATGAAACTTTACATACATACCGTTTTTAAGCCTTCGGCGAAAAAACACCTTCCCTTCTTTTCATGCTTCGTGAAGAGAAAAACTTTTATGCATCACAAAACCCATAGCGCTCTGATGAAAAATATCCAAACTTCGTGAGAACATTTTCCGAAGCTATATTCCGAAGATTTTTACTTTCTCAAAGCATTCTTCCGAAGGTTGATACTGTCCTCCCTTCTTTTGCCATATGCAATATGATGTATGATGCTTATGCTATGCAAAATGATGTGATGATGTTATGTTATGTAGATGAATTTGATTCCGAAGATACACACATATCCCCGTGAAACACACAATCTTTTTATATCAGCGCTGACTTTTCGCTGTAAGCTCTGCATTCCCTTAGGAACGTCTTTGGAGCTTCTTCGCCTTTTACTTAGGCGGTATCAGCGTTGACTTTTCGCTGTAAGCTCTGCATTCCCTTAGGAACGTCTTTGGAGCTTCTTCGCCTTTTACTTAGGCGGTATCAGTGTTGACTTTTCGCTGTAAGCTCTGCATTCCCTTTGGAACGACTTTTGAGCAGAAAACTTACACTGCGCTCCCTTTGGAACGGCTTTTTGTGACTTCAGCAACTTACTCTGCGTTCCTTAGAACGACTTTCTGTTGCTTCGAAGGTCCTCCTTGTTATCGCAAATTTTTAAGCTTCAGCAACTTAAGCCTGTGGAGAAAATAGGTTTTCCTCGTGGGAAACAACGAAATTATTACATGAAAACTAACAATGTTCTTTGTTACACAGAAAATAGAACTGAATAGAAAAGACTGCTATCAAAGGTAGGATATGTGTCAATAAATGTGCTTCGACTCTGGCACAGTGCTATTGACTGTGCGAGCTTCGGATTGTTCTCTGAAGTCCCTTTGGTGTGGGGCATATTGGCTCCCTTCTGGCTGTTGGCCTTGTTGCAGTGGAGGTGGAGGCGGAGGCTGTTGCCAGGAAGCTTGAGGTTGACTTGCCGAAGCTACAGAAACTGCAGGGTGGTTGTCTATGTATTGTGGGATGTAAGGCGGATGGTACGAAGCAGTATGCATGACCTGCTTCGGCTGAGCTTGTTGCGCTGCAGCTTCGGCTATTTCCTTTTGCTTCTGGATTGTAACATGGCACATCCTGGTGGTATGGCCCTTGTTTTCTCCACAGAACAAGCAAAACATTTTCCTTGGTTGATCTCCAAATCTTCCGCCGAAGCCCCTGGCACTTCTGCCTCTTGGAGCTGGTGGCCGGAAGAAACTTTGCTGTTGCCCCGAAGCCTGTGAGGAGCACTGCGGCCTGTTCTGCTGACTCCCCTTATCATCATTTTGAGTAGAGTTGTGGATGGACCTGACATGCCTCGGATAAAATCTTCCTCCGAAGCCCCTGGTCATTTCAGAAAATCTGAAAGCCTCCTCCCTTCTTTGGCGAAAATCATTGTCGGCACGAATGTACTCGTCCATTTTCTGGAGTAGCTTCTCCAAAGTCTGAGGAGGCTTCCTAGCGAAGTATTGAGCTGAAGGTCCAGGTCGAAGCCCCTTGATCATGGCTTCGATGACAATTTCATTGGGCACCATTGGTGCCTGCACCCTCAAACGTAAGAACCTTCTGACATACGCCTGAAGGTATTCTTCATGATCCTGAGTGCACTGAAACAAGGCTTGAGCAGTAACCGGCTTCGTCTGAAACCCTTGAAAGCTGGTTAACAACATGTCCTTCAGCTTTTGCCATGAAGTAATCGTTCCTGGTCGAAGGGAGGAATACCAGGTCTGAGCAACATTCCTGACAGCCATAACAAAAGACTTTGCCATGACTGCAGCATTGCCACCATACGAAGACACTGTTGCTTCGTAGCTCATCAAAAACTGCTTCGGGTCTGAATGGCCATCAAACATGGGAAGCTGCGGTGGCTTGTAGGACGGAGGCCAAGGTGTAGCCTGCAGCTCAGCGGACAGGGGAGAAGCATCATCGAAAACAAAATTTCCATGATGGAAATTGTCATACCAGTCATCTTCGTTAAAGAAGCCCTCCTGATGAAGGTCTTTTTGTTGAGGCCTTCTGTTCTGCTCATCGTGAGTAAGATGGCGAACTTCTTCAGAAGCTTCGTCTATCTGCCTCTGCAGCTCAGCTAGCCTGGCCATCTTTTCCTTCTTCCTCTGCACCTGTTGATGAAGCATCTCCATATCCCTGATCTCTTGGTCTAGTTCATCCTCCTGAAGCGTCGGGCTGACGGCCTTCCTCTTCTGGCTTCGGGCCTCCCGAAGAGAGACGGTCTCCTGGTTGGGGTCCAGCGGTTGCAGTGCTGCAGCCCCAGTCGCTGAAGCTTTCTTCGGCGCCATAGCGAGGGTCTATGGCTTCCGAAGGTGTTCAAAAAACTCAAAGTGGAAGTGAGTTCACCGGAGGTGGGCGCCAATGTTGGTGACTTGTTCTCAAATGCTTCGGATTAAGAACAAGGCAACATAAAAAGTGTTAAATGATAAGGTCCTTCGTCCTTTGAAACATTATTTCCCTTCGGGATATAACGTGCTCCGGACGAAGGTCATAAACAATATATCTTCGTAAGCACGATAAGTTATGACGAAGAACTTATGCATAACATAAAAAGTAATGTGAACATTTAAATTTTATCACCATATCATTTCTATTTTATTATTATGTAACAATAGAAATGACTTCAAATTACAAATGTACCTTCGGATTGCAGGAAGGCAAAAGTACAAGGATGACGCAAAAGCAAATGCCAAGTCAGCGTGAACAGTACGGGAGTACTGTTCATCTATTTATAGGCGTGAGACGCAGCCCATGTAAAATTACATTCATGTCCATTACATTTGCTAATGACCTATGGGAGTCTGTCAAGGCCTAAGTAGTCTTTTCATCTTTAGGTCGGTTCCCCGTTCTGCTATCGCGACGAAGCTTTCCTGCGCATAGCTTCGGCTGCGCGCCATCCTTCGTACAGCATGGTAACCAGCCCGTCCTTCATCAACCTCCTTTCGTCTGGCTTAAGCTTCGTCCTGTCCGTACTCCATGTTCACAATCTGAGTCCGAGAATACCTGTTCATATAATTCACTTGGAAAATATTGTCAAATCTTGTTTTTGAGGACCTTCGGAGGACGAAGGCCCCCAACTATAACCAACCCAAAATTGATCTTCAGAAGAGACATTTTGATAATTGTGCTTCACTTGAATCAAGGTCCACTATGCATAGATTCTCGTACAAAACCCCCCTTGAATATGATATTTGATCCATTCACATTATTGATTTCCACATCATCAATTTCAAAGCTACACTTGACACCTAAGTCACAAAGTTGTGCCACTAAGAGTATGTTGAAATTTAGATATTCAACTATAGTAGCACATTGGAAATGTTCAAGTCATTAGATATTACAATCATTTTGAGTGCCTTCACCATTCTCTTGTCGTTATAACTAAATGTGATACTCCCAAATTCATCCCTGCCACTTGTATCAGTTGAATTTAACATTCTATTACCTTCGCTCATATGTTGAGGGCAATCACTATTGAGCACCAAAGCCTTACTCTAGCTTTGTAATTTACCTACAAAAAGAATTAATCTCTTTTAGGTAACCAAATTTTCTTAGGTCCTCCAAGGTTAGTCACAATGCTCTTTAGTACCCAAATTGCCTTCTTCTTTGGGCTAACATTTGGTGGACCAACAAATTTAGCTTTAATACCATTAGAACTCTTAGTAAGTAAATAGCAAGAATCAAACCAATTGAATGAGTAACCTTGTTCTTATATCTACTGTTTTTCTCTATGTGCCCAATTTGCTTGAATTTTGGAGAAAATGAACAGGGGCCTTTATAAAACTAGTTTTGTGATTTGCAAAGGCAATTTTGCTCATTTAGCGGTTTATCCTAATCCCTCCTTCTTGAGAAAATTATGGGCTATCTAAGCACTTAAGCAATCAGGTCTCACTTCCATGGGCTTTTCCTAATTTGTGATTGCGCTTATTTAACTCCTTTGTAGTGTTTCGTTTTCAAGTTTTAGTGAGATATTAACTATAGCATTTCTCATGGATGATTCATTTGTAATGGGAGCAATAACAATAGCTCCATGAAAAGAATCATCAATAATATTGCAAGTTACACCTGTGTTTGTTGTTTCAATGGTATTCTTGTTTTGAACAAGAAGATATGTGTGAGCTTCTAATAGTTTCTCATGAGTTTCAACAAGAGTTTCATGGGAAGCTAAATGGTCTTCAAAAGATTATTCAAGAGCCTTGTGATTTTTGTGTATTTATTGTATTCTTCTCCATTTCTTTTAATGAAAGAATTATCTTCTTGTAATAGTTCAATTAATTCTTCTTTGGAGGGTTCCTCCTAATCCTCACTATCACTCTCATTAAAATGTACCTTTAGGCCCATAGCCATGAAGCACGATGGAGTGTTGAAGAATGATGCCTTGTGGTGATGCTTGCAACCGCATTCTTCTTCATCATACTTTCTTCATAGTCATCTTCACTTTCACTTGAAAATACATTTGATTCCCACTCCACACAATATGCATACCATTTTCTACTTGAAAGCCATTGTCTTGCCTTTTACTTTCCTTGTTCTCTTTCTTATCTTCATCATTGAGTGGGCATTCAATTATTAAGTGTTCTTGACTTCCACGCCTATAGAACCTTCTATCTTCTTTCTTCTTTGATGATGGCTTCCTTTTTTAGTCATACCCATTCTTCTTCTACAAAAACCTGCTAAAGCATTGTACGAAGGGGGTCAAATCTTCATGATCTTCTTCACTTGAACTTGAGCACTCTTCATTGTCACTTGATTCATGAATTTTCATCTTGTCCTTACTTTTTGATGTAGTGGTTTTAAATGTCACACTTTTTCTTCTTGTTGTCTTTCCTCTTTATTTCCTTCCTCCCATTCCTCATGATAAACATCTTGTGTCATCACATCACCTAGAACTTGGGTAGGAGTAATGTTGTTGAATCCACCTCACATAATAATTCTGACTAATGTGTGGAACCTTGGTGGAAGACATCTCAAGAAGCGATGGGACATTTTGCTCACTTTATCTCACAAGTTTCTAAGTTCATTTTAATAACATTAAACATATGAAACAACTGGAGAATGTTTCCATTTTATTACATCTTGAACCTTGTTAATTTATCTTTGAGTGTGCATAGCTTTGCTTCTTTAATAAGTGGTGTACCCTCATAAGACTCGTCCAATATCTTTCATACTTCCTATTCTATTTTTTATTAAATTCCTACTTTGTAGCTGTCGCACAACTTCTTATTTATGTGGGAGCCATAAATGTCTTGATCATATTTGCTGTAATGTTTGTAAATGGCTCAGAGTGGTCTAAAGATAAGAATTATTGGACTATTGGAGATGGGTTTACTTTACTCCTTTGTATAACTATTCCTTTTTCACTAATGACTACTATCCTAGATACGTCGTGGTATGGAATTCTTTGGACTACAAGATCAAACCAAATAGTAGAACAGGGTCTCATAAATAACGTTCAACAAATTGGGAATTTAAGATCTTTTATTTGTTCAAAAACTTTAACATCAATATCATCATATATAATATTGAGAACAATATAATTATATTATAAGTTTTATTCCTCTCTATGCGTTGGACTATTTATGTCAACAATTTTAATTTCTTTTTCTACAACATCTCAAACTCTTTTGTTCATGGATCTTAAACCTATCGTCCAACAATAGCTTAGGGTCGAACGATCTCTCTATCAACGCACTACAGTTAGTTGTCGGACAAACACTATAGCAATCTGATGCCATCAACAGTTAGGGTTTCACGCTCTATATCTCTCATATTGTCCCACCTTTTCATAAATGATAACACCAACTCATTCCAAATACTATGGATCATGAGTTAGCCTAAGATAGTGATGTGCGAGGTAGATTTATCATAACTTCATTAGGTCCTATTGCAAATGGATGAGTTAGCCAAAGATAGTGAAGTGTAAGGTAGTTAAGGAAGCATGGGTTTAACTACCCTACACATGACTCAGAGGTAGTAGTTGTGGTAATGCCTTGAAGATATGGAGACACTATCTAATCAAACATAAGAGTGACGTCTATATGAGAATATGAGTTTGAAATAATTCTTAGTTCAACTAGATCTAAACTTGAGACAACACTAATTGTTATAATTAATCAAGGACTATGATCTAGAGGTACAATATCAACCGAGAAAGGCAAGCCATCATGGTCGATGATTTTATAAGGAAGTGTTATGCTAATGAATTACATATTACATTGATGTCGAAGGAGTTATGCATTGAGTTTGAGTGACTAAAGTTTAACAGTCACCAATGCCATGGAATTAGAAGTGGTGCCTACCCTAGAGCAATATATATGCAAAGAAGACAATAAACTAAAGGAGATAACTGATACAATAGTGATTGGAAATGCACTAGTATTCCACTTGGATAAGAATAGAATTCTATGGTACGGTAAGAGGATTTGTGTGCTAGAGGTAAATATTATTCGAGATGCAATCCCGCAAGAAGCTCACGAGTTAGCTAAAGTGGACTAGATTTATGTGGAGTTAGGCTAATAGAGGGTCGCTTTTACTTCATCAGGTATTTATGAATCATATAAGCCAAGTTTTAGCATTTAACCCAAGGTTATCGTCTCATGTATCATTCCCTCCTCGAGGAACATTATTGTCATTATCATCATAACTAGAACCAAAATCAAAGCCATAGTATCAATAATTGAGAGCACCTAGAGGGGGAGTGAATAGGCGATCCTGCAAGACTTGTTCCAAACAACACAAACTTGGTCTAATAAATGGGTTAGAGTGACTTAAAACCAAGTTCAGATGAGAAGAGGGAAGAAAAAAAAGACTCTTCATTTGATTGCTCTCTTGAGATGTGTATTAAACTAAGAGAAATACATAAGTGAAGTTTATGCTCAAAGGAAGATGGAAATCGCAGTAAAGTAAATAGACAAGAGACACGACAATTTTTCCCCGTGGTTCGGCCAAAGCCTACTCCATGTTATGGTGGCCTCTTTTAGTCAAGGGTTGCACTCAACCCCTCTCAAGTGATCCAAATATCAAACTTGAGTGCCTCGGTATTCTTCCTTATATCAAACCCGTTTGTGAGGAATCTCCACAAGTTTGGGGTCTCTCACGGCCTTACACAAATGATTACAATCAAACTTAGAGTAAGGGGGTGAGAACACGCACACAAGAGCACAATCACAGCAACAACATGCACACAAGCGAAGAAGAGAGCGCAAGAACAAAAACAATAGAGTGACAACTTAGAAACGCGATCAAATCTCTCTCAAACACTAGAACAGCGTGGTCGTGGAGTCTCAAAGTTGTAGTGTGCTCTTACAATGTTTGGTGTGGTGGTAGAGACGCCTAGGGGCCTCTTTTGTAGCCCCAAGGGGCCAAGGAGTCGTTTCCTTCCTTTGGAAACTCCAGATTGCCTTATGTTCGTGGGTGCACTAGACAGCCCGGTGCACACCGGACACTCTGGTCTGCAACGGTCACAACATTGATTGATTGGTAGCCTTCCATTTTGGGTGGGCGCACCAGACTGTCTGGTGGTGCACCAGACATGTCTGGTGACCCTTCTCGACCATTGTCGTGATGACGTGGTCGGCGATGATTGTGCTGCCAGCTGTTGGCGCGAGCGAAGAGCCATTGGTCGACTGGCCCATCAGACATGTCCGATGAATTTTAGCCCGCACACCCAAACAAAAACACGAGACCAGCCAGTTGCGGCCAGCTGACCAGGCCAGCACCAGACATGTCCGGTGAAGCCTAGTCTGGCCCAACTTTGCTCTTTTGAACCAAACTTTTTCACTTCTTTTTGACTTTTTGTGATGAATCCTATCACTTAGACAAACATATTTAGCAACAAAAACAATTGACTAAGAGCTAGAATCATACCTTTATCACTCCATTCCATAATAGGTTGCAATATGCTCAAGCTAAGTCCAAATGCCACTTTACTTGCACAAAGAAGTTAGTAGCCAAACAAAGGTGCAATAAACATAGTATAATGTAAGTGCAACTTATTTAAATACTTAAACCTCCTATTTTTGTAGTTTTACCCAAGGTTGCACTTTTTGGACTTCTAGTCCAACTCATTTGGACTTTGCATCTTTAATTTGCTTGATTAAAACATGTGCTCATGCTCATACCAAAATGGCTAGATCAAAGTGGTGTGTTTGAGCATTTAATCACCAAAACAACTTAGAAATGGCCCAAGGGCACATTTCCATTTCACTAATCAAAGAGGATCACAAGGCCGCTCTTAATCGTGAGCATGACTGATATATCAATTTTGATAACCCTCTACAGAGCTTGCACACTTTACCCATGAACTATGATCCATTTTGCCTTGGGTTGTACATACCCTTAAACACTTATAAGATGAGTCGACAAGGTTTCACTACATAGCCTTTACAAAGATTCCCTATAGACATAGCCACTTGTTAGGTTTGTCCGGTTCCTAAGCACAATACTCCTCTACAAGGGGGTGACTAACAAAACCAAACAAATAAACCTCATCACCCAACCTTAGCAGAGCGAGGACTAGGCCCTAGACCCCATTAATGGCACGACGATGAAGCAAACTACAACTTAGGTTCCTCTAATTAATTAGCTAAGGGTGTCCCATACCACCATTGTGGCTACACTATTCTCTCGGCCATTACTCAATGAACCGGTCTTTACGGAGAAGCACTCGGGATACCGCCCAAGCATCCTTACAGTGAAGCACTTAGGATACCGCCCAAGCCTCCATAAATCCATCAATATATAACCATAACATGAAACATCATACCTCAATTTGTATCTCATCATGTTAATTAATTAAGTTCAAGCGTTGGCATAGAAGCTAAACGTCACATCCCAATTCCAAAGGTAAACAAGGATAGGGAGAAACAGAAAGCTAGTCATCGTTAGGTTGATTATGTTGTGCGAGGATGTAAGTTATCATGTGAAATGAGACATAAGTAGGTTAGAGGACAATTGCCTTCTTCCACTAGCTAGTTAGGGTCTTAACATGTACCTCCTTCAGGATCCACAAACTCCTCGTTGTCTACACAATACAAACATGTATTCAATACACTTGAAGATAGTAAAATAATAGTACATCAAGAATATGCAACAAAGAAACTCATGTTTAGTAAAAGGTCCTACAATAATTGTGGATTTTAATAGGCTTTGGGTGATTTAATGCACATACTTGCTTTTTGGTTTGTTGATTATGAACAAAAAAAATAAAACCTAGGCTCTAATTTCATTTTTACAAGTAAACCTTACATTTGTTTGAGTCAAGTTTACCCTACCTAGAGGGCATATTATGACTACTTTAACATTTAATTAATCATTTAATGATTCTACACATTATTATCTGCCTATCAAAAATCATCAAGAGTGGAGTTAATATGCAGCTATTATTATCAAAACCAAAGTTTTCAAGGATCTATATTACTTAATCAAATATTGGCATCTAGGTTTGCCTTGTATTCATTTACATTATTTTCAATATGACATGTTCAAATCCCTGATATAAACTCCATTAAAAACTAGTTCTAACTACTTTAGTTAAACCAACCTTAATCTATTTACTTAAAACATGAGACATGATAAAATAACAATACTAACATCTAGATAATTTTGTCATGAAGATAATGCAACTTGAGTCACTCAATTTGGGCTTCATATGCAAAAGTTATTCAATTTCTAAGTTTTTAGGGCTAAAACACAATTAAATATAAATTTTGGGCTAATCTACAAAGTCTGAGGACCTATATAAAAGATTCTAGGGGCTTTGGTGCAAGTTGGGGGACGGTGGGTTAATTTCCTTAAAGCCCCAGGGCTCTTTAATAAATTCTCCCGTCCAATGGGGTATCAAACGCCATGGATCATCACATCGACAGTCAAGATTATAATGCACGGGCGAAGGGGTGCTTGGTGATTGGGGCCATTGGATGGGAGATCTGTGACTCAAATTTAATGAAACCGGTGAAGGGGTATCAGGTGATTGGGATCATTGGATTTGGGACAATTGGTTGAGATTTGATCCAAATTATTTGAATCTAGGCCTTAGGATTTGAGATGGGCGATGGAGATCACGTGACCGAGTTCGACCTCTGTCTTCGGTCAACTGAGGAGGCAGTGCCCTCGGAGCGTGGTGATGGCTCACCGGAGTTGAAGCATGTGGGTGTTCCAGATAGTTTGACGCGTGTAAGGTGGGCTAGGGAGGTGGAGGGTGGTCCAAGGAGCTCGGCGGTGAGGGTCCCAATCATGGCGGGGTGCCCGAGATCATGTGAATGATGGCATGTCGGCTCTATTAGGGCGAAAATAGCTTCAGCAAGTAATCGGGGTTGCAAGAGGGGTCAGGTGTGGCCGAGGTTAGGTGGGACAAGTCTAGTGTGGTGTAGTCGATTCGATGGTAGTAGGTTATGTCGCGACCATGAGGTCGACATGGGTGCACGATGGTGAGGGTGCGGTGGTCACGTGGAGCATGACTCTGGTGATAAATCGGGCACAGGGGATGTAAATTAGTGAACGGGAGGAGCGGGTGTACTTTCTTACCTCAAGGTGCAACTCGAAGTCCACTCCTCGATGACAGGAATGCGACCATAGCTTGGGATGGCGACTACGACTCCGGTTCAACATAGGGGAAAGGGGGTTGAACGAAGGCAAGGCGAGACAGTGGGGTGAAGAGGGAACGATCACGTGTCTATGGCTTCCTATGCCTGACAAATCTTACTGAGGTGAGAGGGATGACGAGAGTGCGGTGATGACGATGGATCGTGAGCATGGCAATGGCGCTGCATGGTGTGCGGGTCGGGGAAATGGATGAGTAAGTGTACGTTTGGGGAGTGGGGGAACGTGCGAGGCTCGGGGTCTCCCTTTTGAATACCGAGCAACGTGGGGGAGATGGAGCCTGGATGTGGGGAGGCGGTTGCGAGCGTGGGGTGGACGACGATTGGGGCGAAGGAGCTGACATGGGGTTCAGCATGCCAGTGACTAGGAGCGATGGAAACCGATGATGCCAAAAAGTGAGCCTAGAACGACAACGAAAAGGGAAAGGCATGGCTAACTAGTGGGGCTAGGCAGGTAGCGATTAGCGACACATGGGCGCGAGTGTGGGTGATGGCACTGATATGTGGGCCCTGTGAATTAGTGAGAGACAGTGCGAGAAAAAAAAACGATGGTGCCAACATGCGGGGTCCACATGGCAGCGAGAGAATTGGGGCAAGGCTTGCCTGGCGCGGGCACGGGCGAGGTGGGTTGGGCGAGGAAGTGGGCCGAAAGACTAGGCGGGGAGGGGTGAAGGTTTTGCCTTTTCTTTTTAAATTTTTATTCTAAATTTAGTTTTCTTTGTTTTTTGAATTCAAACTCGAATATGTTTTACAATTTTGAATAAATGCACACCAAGACATTTTGACAAATGAAAATAGATGCTCTAGCATGTTTTGTTTTGACAAATTAACACCTATATCACCAAAACCTCTCCAAAATAACTATCCCTCTAAAGAAAAAAGATAAGAGAGGAAAATAAAAGAGAAAGTAACACATGAATTTGAGTGTTGATCGAAGAAATTTTTATATCCCAAAAATCATAATGTTACAAAAGTTTCTATGAAATTGATAGAGTAGGGGAGGGCCAATTTTCCGGTAAGTCGTTTAGGGTGGAGATCTTGCTGTTGATGATCTGAAATTTCCTAGTGATGCAAGAAACTCTCGTAATCACTACACCACTACCCCATTGGTTACTAACTCATGTAAACACGAATTAGCATCGCCAAGAAGGCTAGTTCTTGCCAATGCAAATGAGAAATACAAGCAAGAATAGAGAAGAACCCAATCTCATAGATGTATCTTCAACTTAGGGTTATACAAACTGATTAAATGGCAAAATAATATGAAACAAAATAATCTAAGCAAAACCCAAGTCTAACACATTGCGTTTGCTGAGTATTTGAGTTTTAAGGCATGGGTAACCCTAAATACGTGTTCCTAATGGATCCAACTCAATAGAAGTCACAATGAGTCCATATGGTGGCATAGCACCAAAAAAATATAATATCTGACTTGTTTGGAAGATTCCTGCTGACTCCGGTCAAATTTGAAAGTGACTCCAGAACCATTGGAAATATCATGTCGTTAGATTTTTATATGGGGTTTCCATCCATAAAAAGAATCTCCAAATCCAAGTTTGTATATAATGTGTGGGCTCAATTTGAAGTCGAACTAGTCCTAGACACCGATGTGGACTCGAAATCATCTCTAAGTAGGACTCTAGTTTATTGTGCTTGTGTTGCCCCTTGTCCAGCACCTTGTACACATACTTGAGTGGTTCCTTGCTGGTAGTGATGTCCTCGTTAGAAATATTTGAGGATACCAATTAGTGAAAGGCACTTAAGGCATTGGTGCTTTTAATCTATCATACAGAGAATGGGGTTGGACAGTTGGAAAGGGAAATACCTAACCTCTGGTGGGTGAAAAATTTTAACCAACTCTTGTTTGAGGATCATACCCTTATAATATATGGACTTTTATTAGATTCAAGTGAAGTACACAAGAAGATGTATAGTAGAAGAGCCAATTTTCTATGGTACAGGACCGAGGAGAAATTTATATACCACATAGCTAAGTGGGAAATGGTGAGGAGGCCCAAGGATCAAGGGAGTCTGGGCTATCAATACAAGAATTATGAATAATATCCTATTTGTTAAGTGGATTTACCACATGGCTAAGTGGGAAATGGCGAGGAGGACCAAGAATTAAGGGAGTTTGGACTATCAGTATAAGAATTATGAATAATAGCCTATTTGTTAAGTGGATTGAAAACATTATCAGGAAGTACATGGAAGGATGTCATTTCTTTGCATCTTCAGTTAAGGGGAGTTCTCAGTTTTGGTAGGGTCTACTTGAAGGGAAACAACTTTTCAAGTGGGTGCTATTTTCAAAGTTGAAGTTGGTTTTAACTATCAGTTTTGGAAAGATTGATGCTTTCACAATCTTCCCCTAAGGATATCTGATTAAGAGTTGTACATGTTAGTCAGAGGCATTGATTGTACACTGGATAATTTTTTTGGGAACAAGGGGAATGGCATGTAGACTTTGAAGATCCCTCTCCTTGAGAGAGTTTGAGTTATGGAAGGAGATGCTGGAGGATTTGAATGTGGTTTATTTGGAGATGGATTCTATAGATATTATGTTTTGGGGCTTGGAAAATAAAAAGCCACTTCTCTAATAAATCTCTTTATAGGTTTAATTCTGATGGGGGTTACGAGTAGGCTGGCTGGGATCATCAAAATGGGTGGAAAGTTAGTGACAGATGTTGTGTTCGTGGGGGGCCGGAATCGATGAATCACCTTCTTTGGGTGTTTACTGGCTAAACT
The DNA here is from genome assembly GCA_029449295.1 of Zea luxurians. NCBI lineage: Eukaryota > Viridiplantae > Streptophyta > Magnoliopsida > Poales > Poaceae > Zea > Zea luxurians. The sequence continues at coordinate 61,973,825 of JAOPSE010000022.1, forward strand.
AAGTTGGGGCATTATTAAGGTGGTGTTTAACCTTGATACGTGTCAAAGACTAGTGGATCATTTTTCTGGTGTGTGGCTATAGGGCAAGGGCCTTACCAGTTAAATTGCTTATTTTGTCTTTGCAGGTTTTAGTTGGGCCATTTAGACTACTAGAAACACGAAGGCAAATGCGAAAAGATTTCCAAGGGCGCCAACTTAGATATATGTTGCATTGACTTTACTGCATATGTGGAACATTATACTAAAGATGGTAGATCGGTAGTGATTTTTTAGAATGAAGGAAGACGAGCTAATTTGGATGAAGTCCTTCAAGCCTATAGTTGGTGGAGCTATCAAATGTCGGAGATATTTAATGCCCTTTGTAGTTCTATTTAGTGTTCTTGTGGTTTGGTGGAGTTGTAGTGGTTTGCTTAGTTTTTGTTTAGGCCTTGTCAGGGTTTGCTTATGTTAGACTGGTAACCTGAAAGGGAATTAGGCTTACACCTAGTCCCTAAATAATTTTGGTGGTTGAATTGCCCAACACAAATATTGGACTAACTAGTTTGCTCTAGTGCATGAGTTATACAGGTGCAAAAGGTTCACACTTAGCCAATAAAAAGATCAAGTTTTGGATTCAACTAAGGAGCAATAAGGCAACCGAGGGCACCTCTGGTTGGGGGCACCGGACTGTCCGGTGTGCACCGGACAGTGTCCGGTGCGCCCAGAGGACTTCAACACAAACTCTCCGCCCTCGGGAATTCTCGGAAGCCGGCGCGCTATAATTCACCGGACTGTCCGGTGTGCACCGGACATGTCCGGTGCTCCAAGGAAGCGCGGTCTCCGGAACTCGCCAGCCTCGGGTTTGCGCGGCAGCCGCTCCGCTAAAATTCACCGGACTGTCCGGTGTGCACCGGACTGTCCGGTGTGCCAGCGGAGCAACGGCTCTCTGTGGCACCAACGGCTCCCTGCGGTGCATTTAATGCGCGCGCAGCGCGCGCAGACGTCAGAATCGCCCATGCCGGTGCACCGGACATCAAACAGTACATGTCCGGTGTGCACCGGACACCCAGGAGGGCCCAGAAGTCAGAAGCTCCAACGGTCAGAATCCAACGGCAATGGTGACGTGGCAGGGGCACCGGACTGTCCGGTGTGCACCGGACTGTCCGGTGCACCATCGAACAGAAGCCTCCAGCCAACGGCCACTTTTGGTGGTTGGGGCTATAAATACCCCAACCACCCCACATTCATTGCCATCCAAGTTTTCCACTTCTCAACTACTACAAGAGCTCTAGCATTCAATTCTAGACACACCAAATAGATCAAGTGCTCTCCAAATTCCACACAACACCATAGTGACTAGAGAGAGTGATTTGCTTGTGTTCTTTCGAGCTCTTGCGCTTGGATCGCATTCTTTTCTTCCTCACTTGTTCTTGTGATCAAACTCAATTGTAACCAAGGCAAGAGGCACCAATTGTGTGGTGGCCCTTGCGGGGAAGCTTTGTTCCCGTTTGATTGAGAAGAAGAGAAAGCTCACTCGATCCGTGGGATCGTTTGAGAGAGGGAAGGGTTGAAAGAGACCCGGCCTTTGTGGCCTCCTCAACGGGGAGTAGGTTTGCGAGAACCGAACCTCGGTAAAACAAATCCGCGTGTCACACTCTTATTCGCTTGCGATTTGTTTTGCGCCCTCTCTCGCGGACTCGTTTATATTTCTAACGCTAACCCCGGCTTATAGTTGTGATTATTTTTAAATTTCAGTTTCGCCCTATTCACCCCCCCCCCTCTAGGCGACTATCAATTGGTATCAGAGCCCGGTGCTTCATTAGAGCCTAACCGCTCGAAGTGATGTCGGGAGATCACGCCAAGAAGGAGATGGAGACCGGCGACAAGCCCACTACAAGCCAAGGGAGCACTTCATCGGAAGAGTCCCGCACCAAGAGAAGGGAGAAGAAGAAGAACTCCTCCAAGCGGAAGGAGAAAAGATCTTCCTCTTCTCACCACAAGGAGAAGAAAGAAAAATCTTCTTCTCACAAGCCGCATCGGAGTGGGGACAAGCAAAAGAGGATGAGGAAGGTGGTCTACTACGAGACTGACACTTCATCGACATCTACCTCCGGCTCCGACGCGGCATCCGTCACTTCTAAACGCCAAGAGCGTAAGAAGTATAGTAAGATTCCCCTACGCTATCCTCGCATTCCTAGACATACACCTTTACTTTCCGTCCCATTAGGCAAACCACCGACTTTTAATGGTGAAGATTATGCTATGTGGAGTAATTTGATGCGATTTCATCTAACCTCTCTCCACAAAAGATTATGGGATGTTGTTGAGTATGGTGTACAGGTACCATCCGTAGGGGATGAGGACTATGACACGGACGAAGTGGCCCAAATCGAGCACTTCAACTCCCAAGCCGCAACCATTCTCCTTGCCTCTCTAAGCAAGGAGGAATACAACAAAGTGCAAGGATTGAAGAACGCAAAGGAGATTTGGGACCTACTCAAGACGGCGCACGAGGGTGATGAGCTCACAAAGATCACCAAGCGGGAAACGATCGAGGGGGAGCTCGGTCGCTTCCGTCTTCGCCAAGGGGAGGAGCCACAAGACATGTACAACCGGCTCAAGACCTTGGTGAACCAAGTGCGCAACCTCGGGAGCACAAAATGGGATGACCACGAAGTGGTTAAGGTTATTCTAAGAGCCCTTATTTTCCTTAACCCCACACAAGTTCAATTAATTCATGGCAATCCTAGATATCCACTAATGACCCCCGAGGAAGTTATCGGGAATTTTGTGAGTTTTGAATGCATGATTAAGGGCTCCAAGAAGATCAACGAGCTTGATGAACCTTCCACATCCGAGGCGCAACCGGTGGCCTTCAAGGCAACGGAGGAGAAGAAGGAGGAGTCTACACCAAGTAGACAACCAATTGACGCCTCCAAGCTCGACAACGAGGAGATGGCCCTAATCATTAAAAGCTTTCGGCAAATCCTCAAGCAACGGAAGGGGAAGGATTACAAATCCCGTTCCAAGAAGGTTTGCTACAAGTGTGGTAAGCCCGGTCATTTTATTGCAAAATGTCCTATGTCTAGTGATAGTGACAGAGGCGACGACAAGAAGGGAAAGAGGAAGGAGAAGAAGAGATACTACAAGAAGAAGGGCGGCGATGCCCATGTTTGTCGGGAGTGGGACTCCGATGAAAGCTCAAGCGACTCCTCCGACGACGAGGACGCCGCCAACATCGCCGTCACCAAGGGCCTCCTCTTCCCCAACGTCGGCCACAAGTGTCTCATGGCCAAGGACGGCAAAAAGAAGGTAAAATCAAAGTCCTCCACTAAATATGAAACATCTAGTGATGAGGATGATGATAAAAATGAGGAGGATAATTTGCGCATTCTTTTTGCTAACCTCAACATGCAACAAAAAGAAAAATTAAATGAATTGATTAGTGCTATACATGAGAAGGATGATCTCTTGGATTCTCAAGAGGACTTCCTTATTAAAGAAAATAAGAAGCATGTTAAGGTTAAAAATGCTTATGCTCTAGCAATAGAAAAATGTGAAAAATTGTCTAGTGAGCTAAGTACTTGCCATGAGACCATAGACAACCTTAGAAATGAAAATGCTAATTTGTTAGCTAAGGTTGATTCTCATATTTGCAATGTTTCAATTCCTAGAAATGATAATGATGACTTGCTTGCTAGGATTGAAAAATTGAATATTTCTCTTGCTAGCCTTAGAAATGAGAATGAGAAACTAATTGCTAAGGCTAAAGATTTTGATGTTTGCAATGCTACTATTTCCGACCTTAGAACTAAAAATGATATGTTGCATGCTAAGGTTGTTGAACTTAAATCTTGCAAACCCTCTACATCTAATGTTGAGCATGTTTCCATTTGTACTAGATGTAGAGATATTAATGTTGATGCTATCCATGATCACCTAGCCTTAATTAAAAAACAAAATGATCACATAGCACAACTTAATGCTAAAATTAGAGAGCATGACTTAGAAAATGAAAAATTTAAATTGGCTAGAAGCATGCTCTATAATGGGAGACGCCCTGGCATTAAGGATGGCATTGGCTTCCAAAAGGGAGACAATGTCAAAATTAATGCCCCTCCAAAGAACTTATCTAACTTTGTTAAGGGCAAGGCTCCCATGCTTCAGGATAACGAGGGTTACATTTTGTACCCTGTCGGCTATCCTGAGAGCAAGATTAGGAAAATTCATTCTAGGAAGTCTCACTCTGGTCCTAATCATGCTTTCATGTATAAGGGTGAGACATCTAGATCTAGGCAACCAACCCATGCCAAGTTGCCTAGAAAGAAAATTCCTAATGCATCAAATGATCATAGCGTTTCATTTAAAACTTTTGATGCATCTTATGTTTTAACTAACAAATCCGGCAAAGTAGTTGCCAAAATTGTTGGGGGCAAACACAAGGGCTCCAAGACTTGTGTTTGGGTACCCAAAGTTCTTGTATCTAATGCTAAAGGACCCAAAACCGTTTGGGTACCTAAAACAAAGAACTAAACTTGTTTTGTAGGTTTATGCATCCGGGGGCACAAGTTGGATACTCGACAGCGGGTGCACGAACCATATGACAGGGGAGAAAAGGATGTTCTCCTCATATGAGAAAAACCAAGATCCCCAACGAGCTATCACATTCGGGGATGGAAATCAAGGTTTGGTCAAAGGTTTGGGTAAAATTGCTATTTCACCTGACCATTCCATTTCCAATGTTTTTCTTGTAGATTCTTTAGATTACAATTTGCTTTCCGTTTCTCAATTATGCAAAATGGGCTACAACTGTCTTTTTACTGATACAGGTGTTACTGTCTTTAGAAGAAGTGATGATTCAGTAGCATTTAAGGGAGTGTTAGAGGGTCAGCTATACTTGGTAGATTTTGATAGAGCTGAACTCGACACTTGCTTGATTGCTAAGACTAACTTGGGTTGGCTTTGGCACCGCCGACTAGCCCATGTTGGAATGAAGAATCTTCACAAGCTTCTAAAGGGAGAACACATTTTAGGACTAACCAATGTTCATTTTGAGAAAGACAGGATTTGTGGCGCGTGCCAAGCCGGAAAGCAAGTTGGTGTCCATCATCCACACAAAAACATCATGACTACCGACAGGCCACTGGAGCTCCTACACATGGATTTATTCGGCCCGATCGCTTACATAAGCATCGGCGGTAGTAAGTATTGTCTTGTAATTGTGGATGATTATTCTCGCTTCACTTGGGTATTCTTTTTACAGGACAAATCTTATACCCAAGAGACATTAAAGGGATTCTTGAGACGGGCTCAAAATGAGTTCGGTTTAAGGATCAAGAAAATTAGAAGCGACAATGGAACGGAGTTCAAGAACTCTCAAATAGAAGGCTTCCTTGAGGAGGAGGGCATCAAGCATGAGTTCTCTTCTCCCTACACTCCACAACAAAATGGTGTAGTGGAGAGGAAGAATCGAACTCTATTGGACATGGCAAGAACCATGCTTGATGAGTACAAGACACCGGATCGGTTTTGGGCCGAGGCGGTCAACACCGCCTGCTACGCCATCAACCGGTTATATCTTCACCGAATCCTCAAGAAGACATCTTATGAACTCCTAACCGGTAAAAAGCCAAACATTTCATATTTTAGAGTTTTTGGTAGCAAATGCTTTATTCTTGTTAAGAGAGGTAGAAAATCTAAATTTGCTCCTAAAACTGTAGAAGGCTTTTTACTAGGATATGACTCAAACACAAGGGCATATAGAGTCTTTAACAAGTCCTCAGGACTTGTTGAAGTTTCTTGTGACGTTGTGTTTGATGAGACTAACGGCTCTCAAGTAGAGCAAGTTGATCTTGATGACATAGGTGAAGAACAGGCTCCATGCATAGCGCTAAGGAACATGTCCATTGGGGATGTGTGTCCTAAGGAATCCGAAGAGCTTTCAAGTGCACAAGATCAACCATCCTCCTCCATGCAAGTATCTCCACCAACTCAAGTTGAGGATGAAGCTCAAGAGAATGAACAAGAAGATCAAGAAGATGAGCCACCTCAAAATGACGGCAACGATCAAGGGGGAGATGCAAATAATGAAGACAAGGAGGATGAACAACCAAGGCCGCCACACCCAAGAGTCCACCAAGCAATACAACGAGATCACCCCGTCGACACCATCCTCGGCGATATTCATAAGGGGGTAACCACTCGATCTCGTGTTGCACATTTTTGTGAGCATTACTCGTTTGTTTCCTCTATTGAGCCACACAGGGTAGAGGAAGCACTTCAAGATTCGGATTGGGTGATGGCGATGCAAGAGGAGCTCAACAATTTCACAAGAAATGAGGTATGGCATTTGGTTCCATGTCCTAATCAAAATGTTGTAGGGACCAAGTGGGTCTTTCGCAACAAGCAAGATGAGCATGGTGTGGTGACAAGGAACAAAGCTCGACTCGTGGCCAAGGGGTATTCACAAGTCGAAGGTTTGGATTTCGGTGAAACCTATGCACCCGTAGCTAGGCTTGAGTCAATTCGCATATTATTAGCCTATGCTACTTACCATGGCTTCAAGCTCTACCAAATGGACGTGAAGAGTGCCTTCCTTAATGGACCAATCAAGGAGGAGGTCTATGTTGAGCAACCTCCCGGCTTTGAAGACAGTGAGTACCCTAACCATGTTTATAGGCTCTCTAAGGCGCTTTATGGGCTCAAGCAAGCCCCAAGAGCATGGTATGAATGCCTTAGAGATTTCCTTATTGCTAATGGCTTCAAAGTCGGCAAGGCCGATCCTACTTTATTTACTAAGACTCTTGACAATGATTTGTTTGTATGCCAAATTTATGTTGATGATATTATATTTGGGTCTACTAACAAATCTACTTGTGAAGAATTTAGTAGGATCATGACACAGAAATTCGAGATGTCAATGATGGGGGAGTTGAAGTATTTTCTAGGATTCCAAGTCAAGCAACTCCAAGAGGGCACCTTCATTAGCCAAACGAAGTATACTCAAGATATCCTATCCAAGTTTGGAATGAAGGATGCCAAGCCCATCAAGACACCCATGGGAACAAATGGGCATCTCGACCTCGACACGGGAGGTAAGTCCGTGGATCAAAAGGTATACCGGTCGATGATTGGTTCATTGCTTTATTTATGTGCATCTCGACCGGACATTATGCTTTCCGTATGCATGTGTGCAAGATTCCAAGCCGACCCTAAGGAATCACACCTTACGGCCGTAAAATGAATCTTGAGATATTTGGCTTATACTCCTAAGTTTGGACTTTGGTACCCTCGGGGATCCACTTTTGATTTGATTGGTTATTCGGATGCCGATTGGGCGGGGTGTAGGATTAATAGGAAGAGCACATCGGGGACTTGCCAGTTCTTGGGAAGATCCTTGGTATCTTGGGCTTCAAAGAAGCAAAATTCGGTCGCTCTTTCTACCGCCGAAGCCGAGTATATTGCCGCAGGCCACTGTTGCGCGCAATTGCTTTGGATGAGGCAAACCCTGCGGGACTACGGTTACAAATTAACCAAAGTCCCTTTGCTATGTGATAATGAGAGTGCAATCAAAATGGCCGACAATCCCGTCGAGCATAGCCGCACTAAGCACATAGCCATTCGATATCATTTTCTTCGGGATCACCAACAAAAGGGGGATATCGAGATTTCTTACATTAACACTAAAGATCAATTAGCCGATATCTTTACCAAGCCACTTGATGAACAATCCTTTACCAGACTTAGGCATGAGCTCAATATTCTTGATTCCAGGAATTTCTTTTGCTAGTCTTGCACACATAGCTCATACATATACCTTTGATCATGTCTCTTTTATATATGCTATGACTAATGTGTTTTCAAGTGTATTTCAAACCAAGTCATAGGTATATTGAAAGGGAATTGGAGTCTTCGGCGAAAGCAAGGCTTCCACTCCACTCTACTACCCATTCTTCGCCGTCGCTCCGCATCACTCTCCAACTTTGGTATAATCTTCACTCATTTATTTTATGACCAAAGGAGGAGAAAGTACTTCAAAGGGCTCTAATGACTCCGTTTTTGGCGATTCATGCCAAAGGGGGAGAAAGTATGAGCCCAAAGCAAAAGGACCGCACCACCACCTAATTTTTTAAATTGATGATTTTCAATTAGTAAATTTCAAAATTGGTATCTCTTTGTGTTCTAAAGGGGGAGCAACTAGTATTTTCAAAATTGATGTCTTAAAACCCTCTTGAACCTAAGAGGAGACTTCGTTTGAGGGGGAGTTTTGTTTAGTCAAAGGAAAAGCATTTGTACAAAGGAAGAAAATTTCAAATCTTGAAAATGCCTTGCAAAATCTTATTCATTTACCTTTGACTATCTTGCAAAATGACTTTGAAAAGAATTTACAAAAGAGTTTGCAAAAACATAACTTATGGTGCAAATGAGGTCCAATATGTCAAAAACAAAGAAAACAATCCATGCGCATTCATATAAGTATTTATTGGCTCAATTCCAAGCAATCTTTGCACTTACATTATGTAAACTAGTTCAATTATGCACTTCTATATTTGCTTTGGTTTGTGTTGGCATCAATCACCAAAAAGGGGGAGATTGAAAGGGAATTAGGCTTACACCTAGTCCCTAAATAATTTTGGTGGTTGAATTGCCCAACACAAATATTGGACTAACTAGTTTGCTCTAGTGCATGAGTTATACAGGTGCAAAAGGTTCACACTTAGCCAATAAAAAGATCAAGTTTTGGATTCAACTAAGGAGCAATAAGGCAACCGAGGGCACCTCTGGTTGGGGGCACCGGACTGTCCGGTGTGCACCGGACAGTGTCCGGTGCGCCCAGAGGACTTCAACACAAACTCTCCGCCCTCGGGAATTCTCGGAAGCCGGCGCGCTATAATTCACCGGACTGTCCGGTGTGCACCGGACATGTCCGGTGCTCCAAGGAAGCGCGGTCTCCGGAACTCGCCAGCCTCGGGTTTGCGCGGCAGCCGCTCCGCTAAAATTCACCGGACTGTCCGGTGTGCACCGGACTGTCCGGTGTGCCAGCGGAGCAACGGCTCTCTGCGGCGCCAACGGCTCCCTGCGGTGCATTTAATGCGCGCGCAGCGCGCGCAGACGTCAGAATCGCCCATGCCGGTGCACCGGACATCAAACAGTACATGTCCGGTGTGCACCGGACACCCAGGAGGGCCCAGAAGTCAGAAGCTCCAACGGTCAGAATCCAACGGCAATGGTGACGTGGCAGGGGCACCGGACTGTCCGGTGTGCACCGGACTGTCCGGTGCACCATCGAATAGAAGCCTCCAGCCAACGGCCACTTTTGGTGGTTGGGGCTATAAATACCCCAACCACCCCACATTCATTGCCATCCAAGTTTTCCACTTCTCAACTACTACAAGAGCTCTAGCATTCAATTCTAGACACACCAAATAGATCAAGTGCTCTCCAAATTCCACACAACACCATAGTGACTAGAGAGAGTGATTTGCTTGTGTTCTTTCGAGCTCTTGCGCTTGGATCGCATTCTTTTCTTCCTCACTTGTTCTTGTGATCAAACTCAATTGTAACCAAGGCAAGAGGCACCAATTGTGTGGTGGCCCTTGCGGGGAAGCTTTGTTCCCGTTTGATTGAGAAGAAGAGAAAGCTCACTCGATCCGTGGGATCGTTTGAGAGAGGGAAGGGTTGAAAGAGACCCGGCCTTTGTGGCCTCCTCAACGGGGAGTAGGTTTGCGAGAACCGAACCTCGGTAAAACAAATCCGCGTGTCACACTCTTATTCGCTTGCGATTTGTTTTGCGCCCTCTCTCGCGGACTCGTTTATATTTCTAACGCTAACCCCGGCTTATAGTTGTGATTATTTTTAAATTTCAGTTTCGCCCTATTCACCCCCCCTCTAGGCGACTATCATAACCCTAGGCCGATATCCAATGCTGTGCTTTCTTAAAACTAGAGGTTAATCTCTTTCACTATAGCGGAAAAACCTTTATTATCGATTGGGAACCGGATATAGTACCAGATTCACAATATACTATGCAACCGGGACTAAAGACCTTGTCCTTTAGCTCCGATTGCATGGCCTAGTACTAGTAACCCATTAGTATCGGTTGATGGCTCCAACTGGTACTAAAGGGTCTAGAAGTGTCAAAAAAATAAAAATAGTTGATGGCTCCAACTGGCACGTCACATCATAAGTCACACGTTTTCCATGTGAAATATGTGTGCGTGTCATGCCAGGGTTCAAATCCAAGACCTTTAGTCTCGTGTGTTTCCTTCTTGCCACTACGCTATCAGCTATATTTTATGACTAAGGAGATGATTTTCTCTCAATTTACCTCTGATAAAGGGCCTTTAGTATCGATTTTTGTCACCAACCATGTTCTTCCATCTTTAATACGTGTTGGTGATACCAACTGATACTAAAGTCTTTAGTACCGGTTGAAGCCACCAATCAATATTAATATGTGTTCGAGAGATGAGTACCAGTTGATGGCTCCAACTAATGTTAATTGGAGTCACTAACCGGTACTAATGTTACGTCAATATCAATTGGAGTCACTAACCGGTACTAATACTTCGCCTATAGCTTTGGCATTGACACTTAAAATGGATACTGATGCTTGCGTTAGTTCGGTTCTAACTCACCATATTAATGTTAGGGGTCGTTCGAAACATCTTTGTCCATTAGTGTTTACAAATATTTTGATACGTCGAGGACGTATGCCATCAAGTCAAAAAAATTCAAACAATTGGTGACGGGAATAGGAAGTAAGAGGCACTATCATGCATGTGCAATAATCAAAACTGATTAGGAAATTCGTGGATGGATTTGAGAGGGGACACGTGCAAAGTCAATTCAACATGTATGAGTCAATCAACACTCAGCTCCGAGTGAGAGCTCACGGTCTATATATAGCAAAAGACACTGGTGTGACGACCGGTGGCGGATTCAAAGAGTTGTAGCAGTCTCACTTTGCCACGGCCGTATTCCACGGTATAATCTAATCTTTTAGCATATCTATGAGATGGATGTCACATAAAACGTCAGTGACTCGACTTCTAATGGTTGGTGATTTATTGTCATCCATAAAATGGCAAAAGATTAAATATCCTCATGTGACATATGTGCAGCACAACACTATCGTCGTCGTTGTCTACATCTTAACTCATCTAGCCACACCATGTCTAACATCCGCGCTACCTATTAATCGTCGGCTCGTCGTTGTTTGTCTGACAGTTGCCCTCCATCTCCTACATGGCGCAACCACGGCCGGCAAACGTCTATGGTTGCGCCTAGGCTTTAGACTGGTAGACGACAGTGGCTAATGGATCAGATTGTCTAATTATAAGGTACTAGCCGTATACCAATAGATCACCAGCGTCACGGTTGATAGACTTAAGTAGCCCTTCTTTGATCCCTTTTTGAATCCACCACGGATGAGTATGACGACCGATGATCGAGATTACGTTTTTTTAGGAGATCTGGAGTGAAAGGCTACCTTTCCAAGGTACCCAAGGAAGAAGAAGGGGGATGCTGTGATGATGACTTTGAGCAGGTGCGGTCGTGCAAACACGATGCTATAGGAATGTAAGCGTTTTTAGTACAATACTTTAGCCTCTATTGTATTGAGCCTAATAATTGAAGCGAGCGAGTGGTGGCCCAGTGGGGACGCATCATGTGTGCTGCGTGCACTGTGCACGATTTTGGGGGTGGGGGCCTATCGCCAAGGACCTAAACGCAATAACGGGATGATTCGAACGTGCTGGGTACAAAACGACACCCGCCCGATACAAAAGGGCCGAAACAAAGGGTGCTTCCTCCCAAAAGCAGACCATATCCCCAGGCAAAGGCCAAGCGAGACAGGGAGGAGAAGTAAGAAAGAACCAGCTAGCGCGCGCGCGCGCGCGCCCACACACAAGCCTAAAGCCTCCCCATACCCGCCATGTCTGCGTCGCCGGAGTTCTACAAGCCAGCGCCGCCGGCGTTCTCGCCGTGCAGCTCGCCGCTCCTGCTGCACGGGGCAGGGGCGGCGGCGGGAGCAGTAGCCGAGGAGAGCGCCGCCGCGACCGTGTCGCAGGATGAGGAGGAGGAGGACTACCGCTGCCGGACGCCGACGGGCGGGGAGAGCCAGGTGAGGCCGCCGGGGACCTGCCCGCCGGCGCCGCGGAAGCCGCGGGCGCCCGCGGCCCCCGCGCCGTGCCGGAAGCGCCTGTTCGAGGTGGAGGTGTTCAGCCTGCGGCTGGAGGAGCTGGAGCGCCTCTTCTGGCGCCCGCGCCCCGCGCCGCCGCCGCCGCCGCCTCCCGCCCAGAAGAAGCGCCGGAGGGTGGCCTGCCCGGAGCCCAAGAAGAGATAGTAGCTAGCTTGGTGTGGCAGCCGGTGCTAGTAGTAGTGTAGTACAGGTCGTGTAGCAGCGGTAGCTAGCTAGGTGCAGAGCCAAGTGGTTTTGGCTTGGATCGATCACATACAGCAGCTTATTATTAGGATCGGAGGTCCATGGTAGGGGGGGTGCTTAGGAGAGGACTGCTGTACTTGTACTGCTACAGCTCGTCGCCACATCTCTCTAGCTAGTTTCCTCTATCTATAGCTCACAATCAGTTCCTGTAGTTGCTAGACGCTGTTCAGTGTGTGTATGTGGTGATGATAGTGTCATGGTGTCAAAAGGTGTAGCGCAATACTAGCTAGCTAGCTGTAGGCAGGAGCTGCATGCCCTGAATCTCCATTCTTCCATGTAGCCCCTGTGTGTAACGAAGAAGCTAAGCTCACTTGTACCACTAGCGTCATATATATACTCTCATTCACTTGTTACGCGATAAGCTTCATCTTCTTCCGTGTGCAGTGGGTCCAGCGCAGGGCAGTGTCCGATTTAGCCCGCCGGCAGCGGCGGCGCGCTTACCCTGGCTGCAAGTTGCGGCGGTGCACCTCCAGGCGGCGGCGGCGGCGTGTTGGTGTGGCTAGCCGCAACCGAACGCACGGGCAGGGTGAGCGCACAGGATTATGAAGGCGAGTGAACAAGTGCCCGTCACTGACATGTGGGTGAGCGCAGCGGCGCATGGGTTGTACTCTGCAGTTACTTTCCATCACTAACATGTTGTTCCAAATCTAGATCAGACCCACATGTCAGTAACTCATCTACGGTTACCTCTTAGATAGCAAAAGGTACATGTTTAAAACTTCTAGGTCACAGGCCACAACACACAATTATAGATAACAAAGAAAATTTAAGTTTAGAGCTATCAAATGGCTGTATCATTAAAAAATTATCTAGATAAAACTCACCCTTGTAAAAAACAATAGATAAGAAAAAAAGAGCACAGTGTAGCTCATCAGCGCCCAGGACCACGGCTTTGGGGCGAGGGGAAGGATGGGGAAAAGAAAAAAAAAAGCGAAAGGTCCCTTGGGCCGAGATATCTTCTTCCTCCTACGCCGCTGCTCATGTCGTCCATGGCGCAAATCGAGTTGGTGCGCGTTTGGAGGGTGATGGGTCATCGTCTACGGTGTGTCGCATGGCCCAGGGAGTTGTCACGCCCTCTCGCGTCTCATCTCCGGGTCCCTGTCGCTCTCGCTTGCCATGGGAAGGGTGGCGATCGTGGGTGGTGCCGCTTTTCCTAGCCCAAGCCCATGCTTCGCGACATCAGATCTCTACCGCGACTACCTGCTCTCCTGCAGTCTCCAAAACCAGGTTAGGGTTTCCCCCGGATTTTGTTCGTTCATATTCATTCCCCCATTGCGCCGCCTTCCTCTCGCGTCTCTGGTCGCTCCCCGTCTCCTCTCGATTTGGTTTCGATGGCGAGTGGTGCGTAACCTCCCTGCGTCCCCCCGTGGTTGAAGAAGAGTGGCCGCGGTTGGGGTCGGGTGGCTTTCGAAGGTCTACGTCGTCTGGCGTGATGGATTTGAAGAACAAGAACCCTCAAAATCCCCAATGGGACCGTTGGGGACAAAAAGAAAATACTCAGGGTTCTCAATCCTGGAACAGAAACAGAAATCACAGCTGGAGATTGAAGCCGACACTTGGGAAACCTGATCATCACAAAGGATTAATGTCTTCTTCCTCGGGTGATGGAATACAATCAAGTAACCCCATCATATCTCCATCTGCTTTCAAAAAAGAAAATGATCCTATTTGTCCCGCTTTTTGCCAGAAATGTGGGGTTGAAGGTCATCATGCTAGAAACTGCTGTAATGTTTTGTGGTGTGATATTTGTCACAAGGATACCCATGTTACTTCTCGGTGTGTCTTGCCGAAACAAAGCAAGCCTAACATGCCCATAGTTGGTATGGCGGCTGATGGTCTAGGGTTTTATCTTTCTCATTTCGCTAAACCAATGTCCAAAAAAACAAAAAGGGTTTTTATTGGCTTGGTAAAAGTGATTGAGGGATTAGTCTCAGCAGAAGATCTGGAGAAAGACTTTGGCTTCCATTTTCCCTGGGGAAAAATGTGGAAGGCTACAAAATGCCTGTCGGCGTTTCGAGACCGGGGGGTCCCTAAGCCGACGAGTGAGTGTGCCGCGTGCCCCAGCCCAGATGGGTCGAGCGCGTGGGCGAGCGCGAAGGGGGGAAAGCGAGGTGGCCGGAGCCGAGTCGTGAGGGAGGTGGAGATCCCGCGGCCTTCGTGTTCGCCCCGCGCCCAGGTCGGGTGCGCTTGCAGTAGGGGGTTACAAGCGTCCACGCGGGTGAGGGAAGCGAGCGGCCCCAAGAGAGCGCCTGCCCCTGCCCTCGTTCCCGCGGGGCCAACCTTTTCTAAGAAGGCCCTGGTCCTTCCTTTTATAGGCGTAAGGAGAGGATCCAGGTGTACAATGGGGGTGCAGCAGAGTGCTACGTGTCTAGCGGGAGAGAGCTAGCGCCCTAGGTACATGCCAATGTGGCAGCCGGAGAGAACTTGGCACCCAGCTGGTGTGGTGTCGTGGCTGTCGGAGGAGTAACGGAGCCTGGTGGAGGGACAGCTGTCGGAACAGTTGGGCTCTTGCTGACGTCCTCCTGCTTCTGTAAGGGAGCTGAGAGCCGCCGTCGTCATGGGTCTAGTGGGGCGCCATCATTGCCTATCTGGCGGAGCTAGCCAGATGGGACGTCGGTCTTGTTCTCTGCGGCCCGAGTCGGCTCGGGGTAGGGTGATGATGGCGCTTCCTGTTGACGTGGCGGACTTGTGCCCTAGGTCGGGCGACGTGGAGGCTCCTCCGAGGCCGAGGTCGAGTCTGTCTTCCATGGCCGAGGCCGAGCCCGAGCTCCTGGGTCGGGTGAGGCGGAGGTCGTTCGGCAGAGGCCAGGGCGGAGTCTGACCCCAGGGGTCGGGCGAAGCGGAGTTCGCCGTCTTCCGGGGCCTTAGCCCGAGTCCGAGCCCTGGGTCGGGCGGAGCGGAGTTTGCCGTCTTCCGGGGCCTTAGCCCGAGTCCGAGCCCTGGGTCGGGCGGAGCGGAGTTCACCGTCTTCCGGGGCCTTAGCCTGAGTCCGAGCCCTGGGTCGGGCGGAGCGGAGTTCGCCGTCTTCCGGGGCCTTAGCTCGAGTCCGAGCCCTGGGTCGGGCGGAGCGGAGTTCGCCGTCTTCCGGGGCCTTAGCCCGAGTCCGAGCCCTGGGTCGGGCGGAGCGGAGTTCACCGTCTTCCGGGGCCTTAGCCCGAGTCCGAGCCCTGGGTCGGGCGGAGCGGAGTTCGCCGTCTTCCGGGGCCTTAGCCCGAGTCCGAGCCCTGGGTCGGGCGGAGCGGAGTTCGCCGTCTTCCGGGGCCTTAGCCCGAGTCCGAGCCCTGGGTCGGGCGGAGCTTCCTATGGCGCCTTTGGCAAGGCCTGGCTGCCTGTCAGTCTCACTCTGTCAAGTGGCACCGCAGTCGGGACGGCGCAGGCGGCGCTGTCCTTTTGTCAGACCGGTCAGTGGAGCGGCGAAGTGACGGCGGTCACTTCGGCTCTGCCAGGGGGCGCGCGTCAGGATAAAGGTGCCAGGCTACCTTTGCGTTAAATGCCCCTGTGACTTGGTCGGTCGGCGCGGCGATTTAGTCAGGGTTGCTTCTTAACGAAGGCAAGGCCTCGGGCGAGCCGGAGATGCGTCAGCCGTAAAAAAGGGCCTCGGGCGAGACGGAAATACCTCAGGGTCGGCTGCCCTTGCCCGAGGCTAGGCTCGGGCGAGGCGTGATCGAGTCGCTCGTATGGACTGATCCCTGACTTAATCGCACCCATCAGGCCTCTGCAGCTTTATGCTGATGGGGGTTACCAGCTGAGAATTAGGCGTCTTGAGGGTACCCCTAATTATGGTCCCCGACAGTAGCCCCCGAGCCTCGAAGGGAGTGTTAGCACTCGCTTGGAGGCTTTCGTCGCACTTTTTTGCAAGGGGACCAGCCTTTCTCGGTTGCATTTTGTTCCGGTGGGTGCGCGCGAGCGCACCCGCCGGGTGTAGCCCCCGAGGCCTCGGAGGAGTGGTTTCACTCCTTCGAGGTCTTAATGCCTTGCGTAACGCTTCGGCTGGTCTGGCGGTTCCCTCATGCGAACTGGCCGTAGCCCGGGTGCACTGTCGGGGCCCAAGTTCTCGGGCTGGTATGTTGACGCTGTCAACGGTTTGGCCGGAGCCGGGTTTGCGAGAGCAGCCCCCGAGCCTCCGCACAGGGCGAGAGGGCGATCAGGGACAGACTCGGCTTTTTTACATACGCCCCTACGTCGCCTTTCCGCAAGGAGGAGGGGGGGAGAGCGCCATGTTACCCTCGATGGGCACCGAACATGGTGTCTCCGGTGAGCTGCAAGCGGGTAATCCGAGTGGACGTCCGTGCCCCGTTCGTTGGGGGTCGGCTAGGGGCCTGGAGGCACGCCCAAAAGTACCTGCGGGTGATCTGCCGGACCCAGTCCCCTGGCGACGGGGTCCGAGGGCTCGATGCCTCCCTCTGATGGGATTCCGTTACAGGATTGTTCCCGCTGGTCTCGGAAATGTCCTAGGGTACCTCGGGAGCGCAGCCCGAGCCTCGGTTATGTATCGAACGTACCCCTGGTCATCCCTCGCTCGGTGTCTGAGGCGACTGTGAACCCTTCGGGGGGCCAGCCTTCGAACCCCTGATCAGTAATGGGCGCGGAGCCCGAGTAGCCTGAGGCGGCCGTGGAACCTTTCGGGAGGCCAACCTTCGAACCTCTGACCAGTAGTGGGTGTCGGGCCCACGCGATCTGAGGCGGCTGTTGAACCCTTCGAGGGGCCAGCCTTCGAACCCCTGATCAGTAAGGAGGCTCGGAGCCTAGTTCCTTCACGGGGAAGGATCCCTTTAGGGGTATCCCCTTTCCCGGTCCCTGTTGCAAGAGATAGAGAAAGAGGAAAAAGGATATGAAATTGAACGACGCGGCGTACCTTTTTTGGTGTGGTCGTTTTGGCGAAGGCGAAGCGTCGCCAGCTGCTCCTGCCAGAAGCGCCGCCTGTCCAGCCGCGGAGTTAATGCGACGGGGCGAGTAGTTGGCGGGGTTGCCGTTGCGCGTGCGCGAGCCGTTCGAGGAACGGGTCACGGGCGCGTCGCCTTCACGCCGTGAGAGGGGGTTCTCTCGCTGCCTCCGGATGGGACGTGAGCTTGGCTGACGGCGTGACCGCTGCTCCCGCGTGCCTGCCACCGTCATTACTGCCGGCCCACTTTTGACCGCGTTTGACCGCTGCGTCAGGCTGGCGCTGCTGGGTCGCGCGCTGGGTCGCCTCGGGTCGCGGTATCGGTTCCGCAATCGAGGAGGTGCGGTGGTGGCGCAAGTGGTACAGTTGCTTGCATGCAGCATCCGGCGCGCCGGTCGCGCGACGCGTGGGCTTGGGCCTCCGTGCTGGCATGTCAAGAGTCGGAGAGGCGCGTCCACTTGGCGCGGTTGCATGCCGCCTGCATGGCTGCCTGCCCCTTTCGCCCGTTGGCCTGGGCAAAAGTGGAGGGTCACTTGTAACTGCTGGGTGGTTGCGTGCGCCGTGCGCGGCGGTTTGGCTTCTTCTGCTCGGAGCCGGTCTGCATGACATGCGGGACCCAGCCCCCGAGCCGCAGGGGAGGGCTTTGGAGGCGTGTTGGAGAAGACTCAGCCCGTGACGGTCGGGGGCGCAAGCAGGGAGAGTCGCCTTTAAAAGGAGGGCGACCCCTTCCGTAAGGCGACCACGTCTTCTTTCTCCCTTATGCACTGTGTTTTTCCACCTTCCAAGGCCCCGGATGGGGGAAACCGCCGTCTTTTCGCCTCATCGTTGGAGGAACGCAACTCCGTGGGAGTTGGTACCTTTCAGCCATCGTTCGGCTTCAAGGATTTTCATCACGCAGCCCGGCTGCTTCCCTCCGCTGGTGGTCACCCAAGGTGGTGACCTCCAGCTCCTAGATGGGGAGAGGCGAACCGGGCTGTGGTCTCGGCCCCACCCTCAGTGTTAAGGGTGTTCGTCATCCTCGCCGGGGCGGGGAGTGAGGCGAGCTGGGGCTCTGCCTCCTGCGCGGGTCGGCGGGCCACCTCTTCTTCTAGCTTCTGGTGGTGGCAATCGCCCCTTAGCCCTACGGCGGAGACGTCCTCCAGCCATGTCGGGGAAGGCGAACTGTTGCTGCCCAGCTAGGATGCAACATTCCGTCCCCTTCCTCGCACTCGCGGCGGGGACGGCTGCGAGGATCTGCCGGGACGCTTGAGGCGACCTGCGTTTTGCTAGTGATTCGCCCAGAGCTTGTCGCTCCATGGGCTTCCCCGGCGTGGAGGTTGTCCATATCCGTGGAAACGGAACCGGAGTTCCGTTTGTAATGGCACTTCGAATGCCAGGGGTTTTTTTGTTCATTTCAGCTTTCGGGGCCTGAACATATATGTAACTTCGGCACGGAGCTGTGTTTTTTCCTCATTTCCGAGCACTAAGACTCGTCTGTTGACTATCTGAACCGCTTCACCAAGCATGAGTCGCCCCGTGTCAAGGTGACGAGTGAGGTATCCGTATCCCGGAGGCGTAGGAGTCCCTCGGCTCGGTCGGCCTTGCTGTCCGAGGTTCCTCTAGCTTAGTTAAAGAGACCCCTCGGCCGCTCCTCGTCGAGCCGAGGCCAGGGGTAGCGATATCAGCATGAACAGAGGCGGAGTTGGCTCAGGAATGAAACCTGGTTGGCCGGAGCCTAGCCGGGTTGTCCGTTGGCAGGATCGACGTCGGAGTTGATCAGCCGAGGCTTCGGACCGGGCTGGCGCCCTCGGAAGATGGTTGGCCGAGGCCCCAGGGGTGACCGGCTGAGCCGCCTGCTCGGGCCGGATTCCCGGAGAAGTCCCTGACAGCGATTGCCCGGGCGTGGTGATGACGTCGTCCTTCGGAGCGGAGACCCTCGGACCGCGTCGCCGTCCGAGGCTAGGTCGGGCCTCGCCGAAGGTGCCGTCGATGCCGAGGGTGCTGCTGCCCTCTTCCGACGTCAAGACCCGAGCCTGCAGGACCAGATTGTCTTGTAGCGTGTGCCTTGTGCGGCCGTCGAGGCCAGAACACACACCCTCGCCGCGTTTTAAAGCTGCGTCTCTTTTCCTCTTGTTTCGAGTATCTGGACTTTTTGTCGGTAACAGGGATGTTAGTGCGAGCGAGAGTTGCTTCTCGCGGAAGGTGATGAGTGAGGTATCCGTATCCCGGAGGCGTGGGAGTCCCTCGGCTCGGTCAGCCTTGCCGCTTACGCGTACTTTCACCCGTCCGTGAGGCCCTGTCGCCGACTCGGTCGAGAAGGCTCGAAGGATCGCTTCGGCAGAAGGGCTTCCGAACGTAAAGACTTGTTCGATCCGCGGAGCCACTTTATCCAAACGCGAGTTACTTATCGCAGAAGGTGATGAGTGAGGTATCCGTATCCCGGAGGCGTAGGAGTCCCTCGGCTCGGTCAGCCTTGACTGCTTACGTGTACTCCGTCGTTTCCAGGACCCACTTTTCGAAGTAGTCAAAAAGCACGAAAGATATTCTGGTAAAAGAGATTTTTTTTTCGAGGAAAATTTTGACGCAGAGGGGGTTTCCCCCCTTTTAGCCCCCGAGGGAGGGTCGGGCTTTGCCGAGGCGAGGCCGACCCTTCCTTGTTGACTAAACTTTGCGTGGGTGCGAGGTATATGAACAACTTGGAAACATCTTAAGGGTAGAAGCGACGTAGCTGTTGGATGTTCCAAGCATTGCCGTAGACCTCGCCTTGACTGTTGGCCAGCTTGTACGTTCCGGGCTTCAGAACTTTGGCGATGACGAATGGCCCCTCCCAGGGGGGCGTGAGCTTGTGCCTCCCTCGGGCGTCTTGCCGCAGCCGAAGCACCAGGTCGCCCACCTGGAGGTCTCGGGGTTGGACCCCTCGGGCGTGGTAGCGTCGCAGGGACTGCTGATACCGCGCCGAGTGTAGTAAGGCCCTGTCCCGAGCCTCTTCCAGCTGGTCTAGCGAGTCTTCTCGGCTAGCTTGGTTGCTTTGATCGTCGTAGGCTCTCGTCCTCGGGGAGCCGTATTCCAGGTCCGTGGGCAAGACGGCCTCGGCCCCGTAGACCAGGAAGAACGGCGTGAAACCCGTGGCT
The DNA here is from genome assembly GCA_029449295.1 of Zea luxurians. NCBI lineage: Eukaryota > Viridiplantae > Streptophyta > Magnoliopsida > Poales > Poaceae > Zea > Zea luxurians. Next base: position 61,994,241 of record JAOPSE010000022.1, read on the forward strand.
CGGCTCGGCGTCGTCCTCAGGCTCCAGACCACCGAGGGGAGTTCCTTCATCCATCGCTTGCCGAACTTGTTGAGGTCGTTGTAAATCCGAGGCTTGAGCCCTTGTAGAATCATGCCATTGGCACGCTCTACTTGCCCATTCGACATGGGATGAGCTACGGCAGCCCAGTCCACCCGGATGTTGTGATCCTCGCAAAAATCCAAGAATTTTTTGCCGGTGAACTGGGTGCCATTGTCGGTGATGATGGAGTTTGGGACCCCGAAGCGATGGATGATGTTGGTGAAGAACGCCACCGCCTGCTCGGACCTGATGCTGTTCAGGGGTCGGACCTCAATCCACTTGGAGAATTTGTCGACGGCGACCAGCAGGTGCGTGTAGCCCCCAGGCGCCTTCTGCAGAGGGCCGACGAGGTCCAGACCCCACACAGCGAAGGGCCAGGTGATGGGTATCGTCTGCAGAGCCTGAGCGGGCAGGTGGGTCTGCTTCGCATAGAATTGACACCCTTCGCAGGTGCGGACAATTCTAGTGGCGTCAGCCACCGCCGTCGGCCAGTAGAAGCCTTGCCGGAAAGCATTCCCGACGAGGGCTCGAGGCGCTGCATGATGGCCGCAAGCCCCCGAGTGTATCTCTTGCAGGTGTTCCTGACCTTCGGCGATGGAGATGCATCGCTGGAGGATGCCCGAGGGGCTGCGGTGGTAGAGCTCCTTCTCATCGCCCAGCAAGACGAACGACTTGGCGCGTCGCGCTACCCGCCGTGCCTCGGCCTGGTCGAGGGGTAGCTCTCCTTGGCGGAGATATTGCAGGTACGGGGCCTGCCAATCTTGATCAGGCGTGACCCCGCTCCGCTCCTCCTCGATGCGCAGCGCCTCGCCCTCGGGAGCCGAGGGTTCCTCGGGCTGAACCGAGGACGGCTCGGGCTGGGCCGAGGTTACCTCGGACGGGGCCGAGGGCGCCTCGGGCTCGGGTGTGTCGCTGATCTTGACGGAGGGTTGGTGCAGATCCCGGGAGAAGACGTCCGGGGGAACCGTCGTTCGCCCCGAGGCTATCTTTGCCAGCTCGTCCGCTGTCTCGTTGTAGCGCCGGGCGATGTGGTTAAGCTCGAGCCCGTAGAACTTGTCTTCCAGGCGTCGAACCTCATCACAGTAGGCCTCCATCTTCGGGTCGCGGCAGTGGGAGTTCTTCATGACCTGGTCGATGACGAGCTGCGAGTCGCCGCGAGCGTCGAGGCGTCGGACCCCTAGCTCGATGGCGATTCGCAATCCGTTGATCAGAGCTTCGTACTCAGCCACGTTGTTGGACGCCGGGAAATGGAGGCGCAGTACGTAGCGCAGGTGTTTCCCGAGGGGCGAGACGAAGAGCAGGCCCGCGCCGGCTCCCGTCTTCATCAGCGACCCGTCGAAAAACATGGTCCAGAGCTCCGGTTGGATCGGAGCCGTCGGTAACTGTGTGTCGACCCATTCGGCTACGAAGTCCGCCGGTACCTGGGACTTGATGGCCTTCCAAGGGGCGAACGAGATTGTCTCGCCCATGATTTCCACCGCCCACTTTGCGATCCGTCCCGAGGCCTCTCGGCACTGGATGATCTCCCCTAGGGGGAAGGATGACACCACAGTTACCGTATGAGACTCGAAGTAATGTCGCAACTTTCGCCTCGTCAGGATCACTGCATACAGCAGCTTCTGAACTTGTGGGTAGCGGATCTTGGTTTCGGACAGCACCTCGCTGACGAAGTAAACTGGCCTCTGAATGGGCAATGCATGCCCCTCTTCTTGCCTTTCGGCCACGATCGCGGCGCTAACCACCTGAGTGGTAGCGGCGACGTAGACCAAGAGGGCTTCTCCATCAGCTGGGGGTACCAAGACGGGCGCCTGGGTGAGGAGCGCCTTCAGGTTCCCGAGAGCTTCCTCGGCCTCGGGGGTCCAAGTGAAGCACTCGGCCTTCCTTAAGAGACGGTACAGAGGCAGGCCTCTTTCGCCGAGGCGCGAGATGAAACGGCTCAAGGCCGCGAGACATCCCATGACCCTCTGTACGCCTTTTAAGTCCTTGATGGGCCCCATGCTGGTGATGGCTGCGATCTTCTCCGGGTTGGCTTCGATGCCCCGCTCGGAGACGATGAATCCCAGGAGCATGCCTCGGGGCACCCCGAAGACACACTTCTCGGGATTGAGCTTGACGTCCTTTGCCTTGAGACACCGGAATGTCACTTCAAGGTCGGAGAGAAGGTCGGAGGCTTTCCTTGTCTTGACTACGATGTCATCGACGTAGGCCTCGACCGTGCGACCGATGTGTTCGCCGAACACATGGTTCATGCACCGCTGGTACGTTGCACCCGCGTTCCTCAAACCGAACGGCATGGTGACATAGCAGTACATGCCGAAGGGCGTGATGAAAGAAGTCGCGAGCTGGTCGGACTCTTTCATCTTGATTTGATGATACCCTGAGTAGGCATCGAGGAAAGATAGGGTCTCGCACCCAGCAGTGGAATCCACGATTTGATCGATGCGAGGTAGAGGGTAGGGAACCTTCGGACATGCTTTGTTGAGACCAGTGTAGTCTACACACATCCGCCATTTCCCCCCTTTCTTCCTCACAAGCACAGGGTTGGCAAGCCATTCGGGATGGAATACCTCTTTGATGAACCCTGCTGCCATTAGCTTGTGGATCTCCTCGCCTATCACCCTGCGCCTTTCCTCGTCGAATCGGCGTAGAGGCTGCCTGACCGGTCGGGCTCCGGCCCGAATATCCAGCGAGTGCTCGGCGACATCCCTCGGTATGCTGGGCATGTCCGAGGGACTCCACGCAAAGACGTCGGCATTTGCGCGGAGAAAGTCGACGAGCACTGCTTCCTATTTGGGGTCGAGCCCGGAACCGATCCGGATCTGCTTGGAGGTGTCGCCACTGGGGTCGAGAGGGACGGCCTTAACCGTCTCCGCTGGCTCGAAGTTGCCGGCGTGCCGCTTCACGTCCGGCACCTCCCGGGAGAGGTTTTCCAGGTCGGCGATGAGGGCCTCGGACTCGGCGAGGGCCTCGGCGTACTCCACGCACTCCACATCGCATTCGAACGCGTGTTTGTACGTGGGGCCGACGGTGATGACCCCGTTGGGGCCCGGCATCTTGAGCTTCAGGTAGGTGTAGTTGGGGATGGCCATGAACTTCGTGTAGCATGGCCTCCCCAATACTGCATGGTAGGTTCCTCGGAACCCGACCACCTCGAACGTCAAAGTCTCCCTTCGGAAGTTGGAGGGTGTTCCGAAGCAGACAGGAAGGTCGAGCCGTCCGAGGGGCTGGACGCGCTTCCCAGGAATGATCCCGTGGAAGGGCGCAGCGCCTGCTCGGACGGAGGACAGATCGACGCGCAGGAGCTTGAGGGTCTCGGCGTAGATGATATTGAGGCAGCTGCCCCCGTCCATCAGGACCTTGGTGAGCCTGACGTCGCCGATGATGGGATCGACGACGAGCGGGTATTTCCCCGGGCTCGGCACGTGGTCGGGGTGGTCATCTTGGTCGAAGGTGATGGGCTTGTCGGACCAGTCTAGGTAGACTGGCGCCGCCACCTTCACCGAGCAGACCTCCCGACGCTCTCGCTTGCGATGTCGAGCCGAGGCATTCGCCGCATGCCCTCCGTAGATCATGAAGCAGTCGCGGACCTCGGGGAACTCTCCTGCTTGGTGATCTTCCTTTTTGTCATCGTCGCGGGCCCTGCCACCTTCTGCGGGTGGCCCGGCCTTGTGGAAGTGGCGCCGAAGCATGACGCACTCCTCGAGGGTGTGCTTGACGAGCCCCTGATGGTAAGGGCACGTCTCCTTGAGCATCTTGTCGAAGAGGTTGGCACCTCCGGGGGGCTTTCGAGGGTTCTTGTACTCGGTGGCGGCGACAAGGTCCGTGTTGGCGGCGTCGCGTTTCGCTTGCGACTTCCTCCTTCCTTTCTTCTTGGCGCCGAGCGGAGTAGACGCCTCGGGAGCATCCTCCGACGGGCGGCCCTGGGGCTACTTGTCCTTTCGGAAGATGGCCTCGACCGCCTCCTGGCCAGAGGCGAACTTGGTGGCGATGTCCATCAGCTCGCTCGCCCTGGTGGGGGTCTTGCGACCCAACTTGCTCACCAGGTCACGGCAGGTGGTGCCGGCAAGGAACGCGCCGATGACATCGGAGTCGGTGATGTTGGGCAGCTCGGTGCGCTGCTTCGAGAATCGCCGGATGTAGTCCCGAAGAGACTCTCCCGGCTGTTGCCGGCAGCTTCGGAGGTCCCAGGAATTCCCGGGGCGCACGTACGTGCCCTGGAAGTTGCCGGCGAAAGCTTGGACCAAATCCTCCCAGTTGGAAATCTGCCCCGGAGGCAGGTGCTCCAACCAAGCGCGAGCAGTGTCGGAGAGGAACAGGGGGAGGTTGCGGATGATGAGGTCATCGTCGTCCGTTCCACCCAGTTGACAGGCCAGGCGGTAGTCCGCGAGCCACAATTCTGGTCTTGTTTCCCCCGAGTACTTTGTGATAGTAGTCGGGGGTCGGAATCGGGCCGGAAACGGCGCCCGCCGAATGGCCCGGCTGAAGACCTGCGGACCGGGTGGTTCGGGCGAGGGACTCCGATCCTCCCCGCTGTCGTAGCGTCCCCCACGCCTGGGGTGATAGCCTCAGCGCACCCTTTCGTCGAGGCGGGCCCGACGGTCGCGATGAGGGTGCTCGTCGCCGAGGTGGCCCGGGGCCGCAGGCGCGGTGTTGCGCGTGCGCCCGGTGTAGACCGAGGCTTCCCGCATGAGTCGGGAAGTCGCGGCACGAGGTTCCGAGGGGTACCCCTGCCTTCGGGAGGCAGAGCTCTCGGCCCGCCGGGCCACAGCACCTTCCAGGAGATGCTTGAGCTCTCCCTGGATTCGCCGACCCTCGGTGGTTGATGACTCCGGCATCGCGCGGAGGAGCATCGCTGCGGCTGCCAGGTCCTGACCGGTCCCGCTGGATGCGGGTGGCGGCCTGTCCCTGGCATCCCTGGCATCGTGGTCGATGCAGGTGACGTATTTCTCCGGCCGGGGGCTGGCCCGCCCATACCTGCCCGACGTCCCGGCGGATCGACTCGAGCGCTCCTGCCCCCTCGTCGAGCCCGGCCTGCGCCCCGCGGACTTGCTCGAGCTGTGGGTCGTGACCCCCCGCCGGAACGGGGACCACAGCTAGCTCCCGCGGGATGTCGGCGCGAGGCACTAGCCTAGGGAGATCACCATCCTCCGGCATGCCGAGACGGTTGCCTCCGGAGGGATCCCCTAGCTCGACGTGGAAACATTCGCGGCTCGGGCCACAGTCCTTGTCGTCAAGGCTGCGGCTGCCGTCGGAACAGTCGGAGAGGCAGTAGTTGCATGCGGTCATGAAGTCCCGCATGGCACTGGGGTTGCCAGATCCAGAGAAATCCCAGCAGATGCTGGGGTCGTCATCTTCCTCGGACCCAGAGGGCCCGTAGGTCGAGACGCCCATCAGTCGGTCCCAAGGCGACCGCACACGAAACCCAAGAGAGGTTGCACTCGCCTCAACGTGGGTGCCCGCCAGAGCGAGGTCGCTAGGCGGGTTGAGGTCGAGTCGAAATGACGAAGGATGGGAATCAGTCGGTACCTTTTGGTCGACGAGGAGCGACGAAGTCACATCGGGGACTGATCGCGCCGTTGTCTTGGGTACGAGGGCGACGTCCTGCAGGCCCTCCGTGAGCGTGCTGGCGTCGTCCACTTGCTCGGGGTTGGCGTGTTGCGGGGGGACGGCGCTCGCCTTCGCCTCAAACGCGAGGGTGACGCCCGACGCGTCCTCCGTTGGGGCGCTGGGGATGTCGATTCGCTCGACAGCCGGTGGAGCGCAGCCTCCCGCTCGGCCCTGGTTGCCCCGCCTCCTCCTCCGATGGCGAGGGAGAGGATGGGGCGAGCTTGAATGTTGTTCTTCCCCCACGCGGGGAAGACGTCGTCGATTCCGCCGCCGGCGGGCGGGCTGTCGGCCACCATTGTCGCCGTCGCGCGGCGGTGGAAGGAGTATCATGTCGTAGCTGCCGTCGAAATACATGAACTCGAGACTCCCGAAACGGAGCACCGTCCCGGGTTGGAGAGGTCGTTGGAGACTGCCCATCTGGAGCTTGACGGGAAACTGCTCGTCAACACGCAGCAGGCCCCTACCTGGCGCGCCAACTGTCGGCGTTTCGAGACCGGGGGGTCCCTAAGCCGACGAGTGAGTGTGCCGCGTGCCCCAGCCCAGATGGGTCGAGCGCGTGGGCGGGCGCGAAGGGGGGAAAGCGAGGTGGCCGGAGCCGAGTCGTGAGGGAGGTGGAGATCCCGCGGCCTTCGTGTTCGCCCCGCGCCCAGGTCGGGTGCGCTTGCAGTAGGGGGTTACAAGCGTCCACGCGGGTGAGGGAAGCGAGCGGCCCCAAGAGAGCGCCTGCCCCTGCCCTCGTTCCCGCGGGGCCAACCTTTTCTAAGAAGGCCCTGGTCCTTCCTTTTATAGGCGTAAGGAGAGGATCCAGGTGTACAATGGGGGTGCAGCAGAGTGCTACGTGTCTAGCGGGAGAGAGCTAGCGCCCTAGGTACATGCCAATGTGGCAGCCGGAGAGAACTTGGCACCCAGCTGGTGTGGTGTCGTGGCTGTCGGAGGAGTAACGGAGCCTGGTGGAGGGACAGCTGTCGGAACAGTTGGGCTCTTGCTGACGTCCTCCTGCTTCCGTAAGGGAGCTGAGAGCCGCCGTCGTCATGGGTCTAGTGGGGCGCCATCATTGCCTATCTGGCGGAGCTAGCCAGATGGGACGTCGGTCTTGTTCTCTGCGGCCCGAGTCGGCTCGGGGTAGGGTGATGATGGCGCTTCCTGTTGACGTGGCGGACTTGTGCCCTAGGTCGGGCGACGTGGAGGCTCCTCCGAGGCCGAGGTCGAGTCTGTCTTCCATGGCCGAGGCCGAGCCCGAGCTCCTGGGTCGGGCGAGGCGGAGGTCGTTCGGCAGAGGCCAGGGCGGAGTCTGACCCCAGGGGTCGGGCGAAGCGGAGTTCGCCGTCTTCTGGGGCCTTAGCCCGAGTCCGAGCCCTGGGTCGGGCGGAGCGGAGTTCGCCGTCTTCCGGGGCCTTAGCCCGAGTCCGAGCCCTGGGTCGGGCGGAGCGGAGTTCACCATCTTCCGGGGCCTTAGCCCGAGTCCGAGCCCTGGGTCAGGCGGAGCGGAGTTCGCCGTCTTCCGGGGCCTTAGCCCGAGTCCGAGCCCTGGGTCGGGCGGAGCGGAGTTCGCCGTCTTCCGGGGCCTTAGCCCGAGTCCGAGCCCTGGGTCGGGCGGAGCGGAGTTCACCGTCTTCCGGGGCCTTAGCCCGAGTCTGAGCCCTGGGTCGGGCGGAGCGGAGTTCGCCGTCTTCCGGGGCCTTAGCCCGAGTCCGAGCCCTGGGTCGGGCGGAGCGGAGTTCGCCGTCTTCCGGGGCCTTAGCCCGAGTCCGAGCCCTGGGTCGGGCGGAGCGGAGTTCGCCGTCTTCCGGGGCCTTAGCCCGAGTCCGAGCCCTGGGTCGGGCGGAGCTTCCTATGGCGCCTTTGGCAAGGCCTGGCTGCCTGTCAGTCTCACTCTGTCAAGTGGCACCGCAGTCGGGACGGCGCAGGCGGCGCTGTCCTTTTGTCAGACCGGTCAGTGGAGCGGCGAAGTGACGGCGGTCACTTCGGCTCTGCCAGGGGGCGCGCGTCAGGATAAAGGTGCCAGGCTACCTTTGCGTTAAATGCCCCTGTGACTTGGTCGGTCGGCGCGGCGATTTAGTCAGGGTTGCTTCTTAACGAAGGCAAGGCCTCGGGCGAGCCGGAGATGCGTCAGCCGTAAAAAAGGGGCCTCGGGCGAGACGGAAATACCTCAGGGTCGGCTGCCCTTGCCCGAGGCTAGGCTCGGGCGAGGCGTGATCGAGTCGCTCGTATGGACTGATCCCTGACTTAATCGCACCCATCAGGCCTCTGCAGCTTTATGCTGATGGGGGTTACCAGCTGAGAATTAGGCGTCTTGAGGGTACCCCTAATTATGGTCCCCGACAATGCCATTCTGGCTTTTTGATGCAGTTCCCTTCGCAAGAACGTCTTGATGAGATGATAAGCTTTCCTAAACTCAAAATGAAGATGTCTGGTGCCAAGATCGCTGTAGTCCCTTGGAGTTCTCGAGCCAAACCCAAATCCAGACTACATACTGCTTGGGTTGTAGCTGAGAATGTTCCCGAGGAACTACAAAACTACCAATCAATCTGTGAAATTGGATCCACGACTGGTGCTGTTGAGGAAGTTGACCTTATGTCCTTAGACTCTGAAGACATTGTGAGATTTAAAGTTCATATCAAAAGTGTGGCTATGATTCCGCCTGTTGTGGAGGTGGCTGACTGGCTGTGAAGCCATTTCTGTATGACATCTATTTCAGAATTGAATCCATTAGTGAAGAAGGTTGGAATGATGAGACAGTTAATCTGGGTAAGAGAGCTTCTGTTGAAATTCATGGGATAAATGATCCAGTGTTTGAAAAATCTGGGAAAAACCTAGAAATGATGGAGAAACTTTAGATGAAGACCCCATATCTAATTTTAGATTGGAAGAGTCTTCCTCTCAAGGCAAAGAAGCAATTAAGCTTTCTGAGGTTTGCATGGATATTTCTAAAGACAAAACTGGTGAGGGCCTGAGATTGGAAGACTTTAGTGATGAGAAAGTTGATTTCGACCCAAATGAAGATGATCTATTGAGCTCTCAAGAATTAGAAGAGTTTGCAAAAGATATGGAAGAAGAACAAACTGATTTTCAAACCAAATTTGGTGAGATGATTTCGGTCCCCACAGCTGAAGAGGAAAAACAAGGGCTGCAAGGCAAAAAACCACTTGAGAATCCCATGTCTACATCTGAGGGTATAAGGAAGAGCTCCAGACTTGAGAAGAATGAAGATATTAAAGTGGCAGACAAGGCTATATCCAGAGCTGAAGCTAAAGATGCCTTCCTTAACAAAGGTATGAATAGTAACTCGTTCTCTTTACTTGATGCTAATAATGAAGATTTGCTAGAAATTTCCAATAAGCTAGGAGTTTCTTTGGGCCCATCTGATTCAGTAGCTACGACTAATCTTGAATTGATTAAAGAGCTGGAATTGTCTAGAAAGATTCTAGCAATCCAATCATGTAAAAATAAAAAAACAGAGGAACCTCTTTCTGATGATCATAACGACATGGATAGTAGTGTCCATGCCGACTCTAACAAAAAACATTGATTATGACTTTCTGGATGTCATGGTTTTAAGGAAAGGAAGAAAAAATAAACATCAGAAAAAAATAGCCAAAAAAAGCTTCCCCCAAATTTAGATGTACACCTAATAGAAGGAAGGAAGCAGTTGATACTGGCCTTTCCCTGGATCCTTTCTGATGATAGGCCTCATTTGGAACTGTCAGGGTTTAGGGAATAACTCTAAGGTTGAGTTTCTGAACGAACTCATTAGAGATGAGAAAGTGGATTTCATTGGTTTACAAGAAACTCAAAAGAATCAATCTAGTGATTCTTGGTTGTCTTCGATTGCTGGTAGCAAACTCTTTGCCTGGTTTTCTTCTCCGCCAAATGGTAGATCTGGTGGTCTCTTGGTGGGCTTCAACTCTGAGGTGTTCAATGTGAGAGAGCATGAAACAGGAGAGTTTATGATTCGTACTCTGGTTCTGCACAGAGAAAAAAAATCTTATCTGGAATTTTGTTAATGTGTATGGTGCTGCTCAAAAGGAGAATAAAAGCATATTCTTGAGCAAATTCTCGTTGGTTTGCTCGAGAAGCCATGTTCCCTTGCTCATTGAGGAGATTTTAATATTATAAGGAGAGCAGAAGAGAAAAACAACCTAGTGGTGTTAGTAAGTGGAGTTCACTTTTCAACAGTATTATTGATCAGCATGGTCTAGTTGAGTTTGAGTTGAATAATAGGTTGTTCACATGGTCTAATAATCGTAGTGACCCTACTTTTGAAAAATTAGAGAGATTCCTGGCTAGTCCGGAGTGGGATCTTGCTTATAACAACGTCAATGTCCATGGTCTGAATAGGTCCTTCTCGGACCATGTTCCTCTGTGTCTTCGAACTGATGCTATCCCTACTGTTTGTAGAGACTTTAGATATGAGCTGTGTTGGAGATTTAGACCAGATTTTCACAAAAAAGTGATAGATAATTGGTCTCTCCCGGTGAAGGCCAACCATAGCATTGATATATGGAAAATAAAAATTAAACGTCTGAAACAAATGCTCAAAGGTTGGAATATCAATGTTGAAGGACATTACAAAAATATGAAAAAAGATCTGATGGCAAGAATTGACAGCCTTGATAAAATCAGTGAAGTTGTTGGTTATCAGAAGCTGACAGGATGGAGAAACTTGGCCTTGAATTGAATCTCAGAAAATTAGTGGGTGAGGAAGGAATGAAGCTTAAGCAGAGGGCTCGTGACAAATTCATTTTGGATGGAGACGAGAACTCAAAATATTTTCATTTGTTAGCCAAGTGTAAGAGAAGGAAACTTAAAATAATGACTTTAACTTATGAAGACAAGGTTGCTCAAGACGAAGCTGAAATCAATCAGCTAGCGACTTCTTTTTATAAAAAACTTTTTGGCCCTTCTCAAGAAACTAGTATTTATTTGAGTAATCTGAACATGAAAATTCTGGATGATGCGGATAGAGATAGTCTTACAAGATCGTTTTCTATTAATGAGATTAAGGATGTGGTGTTTTCGTTGAAGCATAATAGGGCTCCTGGACCAGATGACATCCCATCTGAATTTTTCCAGGAATTTTGGGACACGATTAAAAGTGATTTGTTTAATCTCTTCAAATTCTTTCATGATGGCTCTCTCAACATTGAAAGACTTAATTTTGGGACGGTTACCCTTATCCCCAAAATTTCTAATGCAATTGACATTAAAGCCTTCAGACCAATCTGCTTGCTTAATGTTTGTTACAAGATTATTACCAAAGTCTTGACAAATAGATTGGCCTGCTGCATCACTTCTGTGATCAGTGATTTTTAGAATGGTTTTATCAAAGGTAAATATATTATGGACAGAGTGGTCTCTCTCCATGAGATTATTCATGAGGTAAAACGGAAGAAACAAAGTGGTGTGATTTTTAAGGTAGACTTTGAGAAAGCTTATGACAAGGTTAACTGGAATTTCCTTCATCATATGATGGTAAAAAAGGGTTTTGGTGATAAGTGGTGTGACTAGGTAATGAGGACTGTTAAAGGTGGCAAAGTGGCCCTCAAGACGAATGATGTGGTTGGTCCTTACTTTACCACTCACAAAGGTGTCAGACAAGGTGACCCTTTCTCTCCTTTGCTTTTTAATATTGCTGCAGATGGGCTTGCCTGTATGATTTAAAAAGCTATGGAAGAAGGTATTCTCAAAGGTCTCATTCATCATATCATCACCAATGGTTGTTGTTGTTTGCAATATGCTGATGATACCATATTTTTACTCCAAGATGATCTAGAAGGTGCCAGAAATCTTAAGTTTATTCTTTGCTTATTTGAACAGATGTCTGGTCTCAAGATTAATTTTCATAAAAGTGAAATCTTTTGCTTAGGAAAGGCTGTTGAGAGAGAAAAGTGGTATGCTGATATTTTTACATGTCCTCATAGTTGTCTTCCTATGAAATATTTGGGGGTTTCGATTGATAACAAAAAATCTGTAAATCTCTGTGGTCGCCCACAGTAGAAAAAGTTGAGAGCAAACTGGGTTCTTGGCAAGGGAGATTCCTTAGTTTGGGTGGTCGTTTAGTCTTGATTAACAGTAGCCTTACTAATGTTCCCCTGTACATGCTTTCGATTTATAAAGCTCCTAAAAATGTATTGAGGAAGATGGACATTTTTAGAAAAAGGCTTTTATGGCAAGGTGGCCATAGTCAAAGAAAATACCATTTGGCTGATTGGAAAATGGTCTGTTCTCCTAGAGATCAGGGTGGTCTTGGTGTTCTGGATTTACATAAGATGAATGAAGCGCTTCTTGCTAAATGGATTTGGAGGTTGGAAAACTCGAATGGGTTGTGGTAGACCATTATTAGACATAAATATGTTAAAGGGAGACCTATTATTTTAGTTAAAAAAGACAGGGTGATTCTCACTTTTGGAAAGGCAATCTTGCTATTCGTGACAATTTTTATAAGTATTGTAAAAAAAGGTTGGCAATGGAAGGAATACAAGCTTCTGGAACAATATTTGGTGTGATTCGGAACCGTTGTCTTCCACATATCCTAACTTGTTTGAGATTGCCTATGATAAAGATATCACAGTGGATAAAGCCCTCTCTTTGGATTTTCAGACATTAACTTTCAGAAGAAGATTACTGGATGCTTTGGATATTGATTACAGTAACCTCATTACACAATGCAAAAAAAATGTGATCTCGAATGGTGATGATAAAGCAATGTGGTTACTGGGTAATAAAGGTTTCTCTGTTAAATCGTTCTATAAAGAAAGCAAATGTTCTCAGGTTTTAGTTCCTTCTAACTTCTTATGGAAGACTAGATTACCCCACAAAATCAAGGTTTTTTGTGGCTTGTTATGCACAAAAAGATTTTAACAAAAGACAATCTGGTCAAAAGAAACTAGAAAGGTAATCTTGATTGCGTTTTTTGTGGACTTCCGGAGTCTATAGATCATCTGTTCTTTCATTGTTCGGTTGCTAGGTTTACTTGGAGAATAATTCAAACAGCCCTTAGCTTGAATTCTACTCCCAGTGATGCTGATGATATTTTTGGACCATGGATTAACAGTTTTAGCAAAACTGAAAAAATCTGGTCCTTTTTGGATGTGGAGCTGTCATTTGGGCAATTTGGCGATCTCAAAATGATTGTTGCTTTAATGCTACTTTAATCGATGATCCGATTAATGTGATCTTTTCTTGTTGCTTCTGGATTGATGCTTGGTCTATTCGACATAAAAAGAGGGGAAAAAACTGGTGGAGCAAGGAAGCCTCAAAATCAGAAAGATAACAAGTGATATTTATAACAAGACTCATGGATGGAAGCTGGTCGATAGACGCATTCAGTGATGTTTTGGGTGTTGGTCTGTCCTTTTGGTCCACCCGATCTGATTGCTATAAATATCTGTTGGCGCTTCAGTCCGCAAAAAACTTATCTAAGTTCGTAGCTTAAGATGTCAGGCTCGTGTTGCTTTAAATTTGTCTCATTGGTCTTTACTTTTGGTCAGCTGTGTTCAGGTGATCTGGAGCTACTAGATGTATGCTTCCTTCATGTTATGTTCCCGTTTAGCTGATAGTTGTGTGTGGCTTGTCAGTTTGCGTTTCTGGTGGCCTTAATGGTCATGTAAGAACTAAGTCTTTGTCTATTTCGTAATGAAATAAGGAGTGCTTGAGAGCACCTAGAGGGGGGGGGTGAATAGGTGATCCTGTAAAAACTTCAAACTTAAGCCACAAAAACTTGTTAAGCGTTAGCACGATTAATGCCAAGTGGCTAAGGTGAAGTCTCAACAAAACACAATACCACAAGAATCAAGCACAGAGGGACACAGTGGTTTATCCCGTGGTTCGGCCAAGCCAATGCTTGCCTACTTCCACGTTGTGGCGTCCCAACGGACGAGGGTTGCAATCAACCCCTCTCAAGCGGTCCAAAGACCCACTTGAATACCACGTTGTTTTGTTGTTCCTTTCACTATCCCGTTTGCAAGGAATCTCCACAAATTGGAGTCTCTTGCCCTTACAAGTATATGATCACAAAGAAAGCACAGAGTAAGGGAGGGAAGCAACACACACAAATCCACAACAAAAGCGCACACACACAGCCAAGACTCGAGCTCGAATGACTATCTCAGAGTTCACACTAGAACAGAGCTCGAATCACTTAGAATCACAAACAAATGCGCAAAGAACTTGTGTGGATGATCAAGAATGCTCAAGAGTTGCTTGTGTGTTTCCTCCATGCGCCTAGGGGCTCCTTTTATAGCCCCAAGGCAGCTAGGAGCCGTTGAGAGCAAATCCGGAAGGCCATCCTTGCCTTCTGTCGTCGGGGGCACCGGACAGTCCGGTGCACACCGGACACTGTCCGGTGCCCGATCTGTTTCCTTTTCTGGCGCTTCCGACCGTTGGAAGACTGCCGTAGATCTGCGAGCCGTTGGCGCACCGGACAGTCCGGTGCACACCGGACAGTCCGGTGCCGTCTTCCGACCGTTGGCTCGGCCACGTGTCCCGCGCGGATTGCGCGGCCGACCGTTGGCCCTGGCCGACCATTGGCTCACCGGACAGTCCGGTGCACACCGGACAGTCCGGTGATTTTTAGCCGTACGCCGCCGGCCAAAAACCCGAGAGCGGCCAGTTCGAGTCGAGTCAGTCTGGCGCACCGGACACTGTCCGGTGCACACCGGACAGTCCGGTGCTCCAGACCGAGCTGGGACTTGGCTGCACACAGCCAAGTCATTCTCTCCCCTTTTCTCTTTTTCTTCTTTCTGTTTCTAACACTTGGACAAATATGTTAGTCCACAAAACCAATGTACTAAGGCTTAGAAACATACCTTTACTTCATGATTTGCACCTTGTTCATCCATGTACACAAATTCACAATTAAACACATGTGTTGGCACTCAATCACCAAAATACTTAGAAATGGCCCAAGGGCACATTTCCCTTTCAATCTCCCCCTTTTTGGTGATTTATGCCAACACAACATAAAGCCACTAGAACAAGTGCAAACTCAATTCAAATAACACTTAAATTTATTTTGAATCAATTTTGGCATATATGGATCATCCTTTGCCACCACTTGGTTTGTTTTTGCAAATCAAACACAAATCTCTATCTCTAAGTTAAACACACATGTTTAAGCATAAAGAGAGTCATTCAAAAAGAGATTGATCAAGGATTTCAAAAACTCCCCCTTTTTCCCATAATCAATACTTCTCCCCACAAGAAGCCAACTTTTGACAAGAGAGACAACTTAAGAATTTTGACAAATCAAAAACTCTATTCTACTATTTTCAAAATCTCTCAAGTGGTAGCTGATCCATTTATTGCTTTGGCCTTTATTTTCTCCCCCTTTGGCATCAAGCACCAAAACGGGATCAATTGTGGCCCTTTAACCCCATTGCCTCACCAAAATCTTCAATTAAGAGCAAATGGCAATAAGAGTTCATGAGATGGACTTGGAATAAGTTACCCCTCATCGGAGTGCAGTGGAAGTCTTTCATGGTCCAAGTCCACCTTTTCCCTTTCAATTCTCCTTTGTGACTAACACAAGCAAACTCAAACATATGGTTAGTCTCAAAGGGTCAAGTTGTAACACATCTCCCCCTAAACATGTGCATCACATTGCAACGGACTTGTGAGGTCCAGGGAGTGTTTGTACAACTTGAGCACCATAATAAGCAACAAAATGCAGAATGAACATGATCAAAGGCATAAATACATGTATGCTACAATTCAATCCAAGTTCCGCGAATCTAAGACATTTAGCTCACTGCGCAGCCTGCAAAAGGTCTTCTCATCTAAAGGCTTGGTAAAGATATCGGCTAGCTGGTTCTCGGTGCTAACATAAAACACTTCGATATCTCCCTTTTGCTGGTGGTCTCTCAAAAAGTGATGCCGGATGTCGATGTGCTTTGTGCGGCTGTGCTCAACAGGATTTTCCGCTATTCGGATAGCACTCTCATTGTCACATAGGAGTGGGACTTTGCTCAGATTGTAGCCAAAGTCCCTGAGGGTTTGCCTCATCCAAAGTAGTTGCGCGCAACACTGACCTGCGGCAACGTACTCGGCCTCAGCGGTGGATAGGGCAACGGAGGTTTGTTTCTTAGAGTTCCATGACACCAGGGACCTTCCTAAGAATTGGCACGTCCCCGATGTACTCTTCCTATCGACCTTACATCCAGCATAGTCGGAATCTGAGTACCCAATTAAGTCAAAGTTAGACCCCTTTGGATACCAGATCCCGAAGCAAGGCGTAGCGACTAAATATCTAAGAATTCGCTTCACCGCCACCAAGTGACACTCCTTAGGATCGGATTGAAATCTAGCACACATGCATACGCTAAGCATAATATCCGGTCTACTAGCACATAAATAAAGTAAAGACCCTATCATTGACCGGTATGCTTTTTGATCAACGGACTTACCTCCTTTGTTGAGGTCGGTGTGTCCGTCGGTTCCCATCGGAGTCTTTGCGGGCTTGGCGTCCTTCATCCCAAACCGCTTCAGCAGATCTTGCGTGTACTTCGTTTGGGAGATGAAGGTGCCGTCCTTGAGTTGCTTCACTTGGAACCCAAGGAAGTAGTTCAACTCGCCCATCATCGACATCTCGAATTTCTGCGTCATCACTCTGCTAAACTCTTCACAAGACTTTTGATTAGTAGAACCAAATATTATGTCATCGACATAAATTTGGCATACAAACAAATCACCATCACATGTTGTTGGGGACTTGTTCTCAAATGCTTCGGATTAAGAACAAGGCAACATAAAAAGTGCTAAACGTTAAGGCCCTTCGTCCTATCGAACATTACTCCCCTTCGGGAATAATGAGTTCCGGACGAAGGTCACAAGAGACATACCTTCGTAAATTCAACAAGTAATAACGAAGGACTCATATAAAACATGGAATGTAAATCATAGAATCATTTCTATTTTATTAACACAAAGAAATAGAAATGATTATAAATTACAAATGTACCTTCGGTCCTGAGAGAAGGTAAAAAGTACAAGCGTGACGCAAATGCCAATGCCAAGTCAGCGTGAACAGTACGGGAGTACTGTTCATCTATTTATAGACGCGGGACGCAGCCCACATAAAATTACATCCATGTCCATTACATTTGTTAATGGCCTACGGAAATCAGTCAAGGCCCACGTAGTCTTTTCATCTTTAAGTCGGTTCCCCCCTCAGCTATTGCGCCGAAGTTCCCCTGCGCACAGCTTCGGCTGCGCTCGTCCTTCGTCTGGTTCAGGCTTCGTCCTGGCCGTGCTTCATATTCATAGTTCTGAGCCCGAAAATACCTGTTCACATAATCCACTTGGAAAACATTGTCAAATCATGTTTTTGAGGACCTTCGGAGGACGAAGGCCCCCAACAGTAGCCCCTCGCAATATTAATTTGTTTGACAATAAATTCAGATTGCGATATGGACGAAGGCCTTAAGCCGAAGGTCCGAAAAAACACCTTCCCTTTGCTAGAATAGCAATATTCACTGACAAGCGGGGTCATTCAATTTTCAACGCCCTGGGCGTATAAATAAGAGCACACCGCCAACTCATTTGGTACGCACACTTGCCATCTGCTTCGGTCCACTAAATTTTTAGCTCTTGTGCATTAAGATTGGTGACCTTTTTGATTTTGAAGCTTCGGCCCTGAAAACAGTTTTTTAGCATTTCCGAAGATGTCTGAAGGCAAGAAGATCCCCGCTGAAACGAAGCTGAGTCTCGAGGAAGAGAAGAAACTGGGGTTCCTAATTGCGATGGCGGAAACCAATACAGAGAAAATTACCAAGGAGATTCTCGAAGGTTTATCCGAAGATACTGATGACAGCGACAGCTATGATGTAGAAAGTGGTGGGGAAGAGGCCGAAGATCGTCCATGGCGGCCAAGTCACACGGTTTTCGGGAAAACCACTATCAAGCAGAGCCATATTGATAATATGAGGGGGCGGTATTTTCGAGATATAACTATTGTGAGGGCTGACGTTGGAGAAAAGACTTCTCCTACCCCCGAAGAAGATGAAGTTGTGATTTTCCGAAGCTTTCTCAAGGCTGGGCTTCGATTCCCTCTGAGCAACTTTGTTGTTGAGGTACTGAAAACATTCCAAGTCTACCTTCATCAACTCACTCCCGAAGCTATTATAAGAATGGGGATTTTTGTCTGGGCTGTGAGAAGCCAAGGTTTGGAACCAAACGCTAAAAGCTTCTGCAACATACATGAGTTATTGTACGAGACGAAGCCCTGGGGAAAAGAGCAATATCACAACAATTTTGGGTGCTACAGCTTCGGCGCCCGCTCCGGGTCAAGCTACCCTGTGCCGACCTTTCGGAAGAGGTGGCCCGGAGCCTGGATGACTGAATGGTTTTATGTGAAAAATGATCTAACAGCGCAAGATAATGTCAAAAGTATCATTATGCACCCAATTTGGCAACGCTTCGGACTTCGAAGGCCGAAGGTTGAAATGGATGAGGCAGCCGAAGAATGCCAAAGAGCCTTCGGCGCAGTCTGCTCCTTCATTGGGACAAGGGACTTGGTCCAGGAGCACATTGCCTTCAGGGTATGGCCACTTGCAGAAAAGTGGGAAATGCCGAAAGAAACCATTAAAGAGTCCGACGAAGGCGGACTAGTTAGACTAAAATACACATTCAAGTATGCAGATAAATTTGTGGAACCTGATGACGACTGGCTGAAAAGCATTGAAACTTTAAGTGATGAATTACTTGGGGCCTACTCGAAGGCTGAGAACACTGCATTATCAGCAGCCTTCGGAGGTCGAAAAAAGAAAAGGCTCAACCGGGTATTCGACGCAGTCGGGTTTGTCTACCCCGATTATCATTATCCGGTACTGAATCGCAAAAGGAAAAATGCTTCTCCTGCAACAGAGGCTACTACAAGTGCCACTATTGAACCAGCACCTCAAAGGAAAAAGATGAAGGTGCTCACCCATCGGACACGTTTTATTGAGCCGGCCACAGTGCCCGAATTCATTGGTGAAGCTTCTTTGGCCTCTGAAGCTACAGAACCAGCTCCAGTGCCGAAGGCAGAAGAAAAAACTGAAGCGCCTTCAGCGATAGAAAAATCGAAGACTGAAGGGCTAAAAACATCAGAAATCTTAAGTCCTTCAGCAAACACTGAATCAACAAAAAATCAAAAGGGCTCATTGGTGACTCCAAGAAGAAAAAGAATGGTGAATGTACTGGATGTCTTGGAGACAATTAAGTCTTCAAGCACGACTCCAAAAAAGAATGTTGAAGTTGCCGAAGCTTCTACTGAAACTTCGAAACGACAAGCTGAAGCTCCGACACAACAAGCCGAAGCTTCGACACAACAAGCCGAAGCTTCTACTGAAGCTGGGCCTTCAGAGCCCTACAAGGAGCAACCTTTGGAAGCCGAAGCAATAAAAATATCAGAACCAGTTGTAGTTGAAGAAGTTGACACTGCCATCCCCGAAGCTCCTGCTAGCATATGCGATTACATTATACGACACGCTTCGGGGAAGAAACTATCTGCAGAAGAAACTTATGAAGCCAATCATTATGCGAAAGAGCTGAAATATCCGAAGGGGGCAGTAGTATTCAATGGGACAAATGAAGACGACTTCCTATACTGCCTACCTGATAATAAGGAACTATCTGTCTGCCGAGAGATGGCCAGGAGTATAGGCTTCCCGAAGCTCGAAGTTGGATTAAGCGCCATGACGAAAGAGGATCTCGCAGACAGTCTTGCATATAATAGCCTGAAGGTTTGGGAATTAGACTTTTTGAAAAATCCTTACAATACTTAATTCATTCCTTTATTCTTATATAGACTCTCTTTTTTATAGGGTTTAATCCTGAGCAACGCATTGAGAGCACAAAAAAGTGCCGAAGATGAGAGTTATGAGATTGCGTTCAACAATTTGCGCTCCGAAGTTATCAAATTGAGAAACGAAGCTCTAGAAAAGGATAAAATTCTTCTTACGCTGATAGACAAAGTAAAAAAGGATGAAGCTGCTTCAAAAACCCAGGCCGAAGCCCACAAGCGTGAAATTAAAGATCTTCAGAAACAGCTGTCTAGAGCTAGAGAGGAGCGCGTCCTTGAGGAAACAAAACGAGAACTCAGTGATCATATGGTCAACAAATTGGAGTTAAGAGTTAAAGAGCTTCGTACATCTCAGGGAAAATGTTATGTCAAATCTATAGAATGTGTGAATAAAATTAAGACCAGCTTTGCCAGCGTGGGCGCCTTCTCCAGCGAAGAGAATTTCTCTCGAGGCAATCCCGAAGGTCCACTGGAATGGATTAGTCACGAAGCAGAGGCCTTCGAGGAGATCCTGAGCAGTCGTGGCGATATCTGCGCTTTTTCGGGCGCCAGAGGAATTGCTTCTGTCTTAGAGAAGAAAGGTTGCGATCATGTAAAATTTCTAGCTCAGTCCGAAGCTGCCTTATCTTCCGAAGACATCAAGGACCCCTCGGCCGAAGCAAGCGTGGTTGGCGGCAAATTTTTTACGGATATCTGGAACGACGGCGGCCGAGGAATGGCGCAAGAGATCATCCAAAGGAGCGAAAAAGGCATCCACGATGCTAGAAAAGTGGCGGAAGCTGCTGAAAAAAGTACAGAGCCCGAAAGGCAATTAGGTATTAATTAGTTGTTCTTATTGTGTTGTAATTTTTGTTTCAAACTCTGCACATAGTTTGTAATAGTGATGAAGAAATGTTCTCTTCCCTCAGAAGCTGCTGGGTCGACTGCCGACCCCCTCACAAAAGGAGATGAAGAAATCAAACAAATGGCCGAAGCTATCATGGACAAAGTTGTTGATCAACTTCTAAATGAAGTCGCCGAAGCAGTATTAAGAGAGGACTAGATGCTATTAGAAGAAACATTTAAATTGTGATCTATGTAATATTTTGTACATTTGGATGTAATATACAGGTTTCTTTTCATTATTCAATTCTTTACGATGCATGAAACTCTATATACATACCTTTTTGAGCCTTCGGCGAAAAAACACCTTCCCTTCTTTTCATGCTTCGTGAAGAAGACATTCTTCGTTAAAATTATTCTGATGAATCACATCCATGCTTCGTGAAATCATTATCCGAAGCTATACTCCGAAGCTATACAATCTCAATATTGATCTGATAAAGCTCACCCATGTTTCATAAAAATATTCTCCGAAGCTGTATTCCGAAGCTATACAATCTCAATATTGATCTGATAAAGCTCACCCATGTTTCATAAAAATATTCTCCGAAGCTGTATTCCGAAGCTATACAATTTCGATGTCACTTTCTCAAAGCATCCTTTCGAAGGTTGAGAGTGTCACCTTCTTTTGCCAAATGCAATATGATGTATGATGCTTATGCTATGCAAAATGATGTGATGATGTTATGCTATGCATGTGACATTTGTTCCGAAGATACACATAAAATATATTCGTAAGCTCTGCACTCCCTTAGGAACGTCTTTGGAGCTTCTTCGTCTTTTACTTAGACGATCTCAGCGTTGACTTTTCGCTGTAAGCCTCCCTTAGGAGCTTCTTCGCCCTTTACTTAGGCGGTATCAGCGTTGACTTTTCGCTGTAAGCCTCCCTTAGGAGCTTCTTCGCCTTTTACTTAGGCGGTATCAGCGTTGACTTTTCGCTGTAGGCTCTGCATTCCTTTAGGAACGACTTCTGAGCAGAAAACTTACACTGCGCTCCCTTTGGAACGGCTTTTTGTGATTTCACAAACTTACTCTGCGTTCCTTAGAACGACTTTCTGTTACTCCGAAGGATTTTTAATTCGAAGGTCCTCCTTGGTAACGGAAAAAATTTTAAGCTTCAGCAACTTAAGCTTGTGGAGCAAATAGATCTTCCTCGTGGAAAACAACGAAATTATTACATGAAAACTATCAATGTTTTTTGCTTCACAGAAAATAAAACTGAATAGGAAAGACTGCTATCAAAGGTAGGATATGTGTCAATAAATGTGCTTCGACTCTGGCACAGTGCTGTTGACTGTGCGAGCTTCGGACTGCTCTCTGAAGTCCCTCTGATGTGGAGCGTATTGACTCCCTTCTGGCTGTTGACCTTGCTGCAATGGAGGTGGGGGCGGAAGCTGTTGCCAGGAAGCTTGAGGTTGACTTGCCGAAGCTACAGAAGCTGCAGGGTGGTTGTCTATGTATTGTGGAATATAAGGCGGATGATACGAAGCAGTATGCATGACCTGCTTCGGCTGAGCTTGTTGAGATGCAGCTTCGGCAATTTCCTTTTGCTTCTGGATTGTAATATGGCACGACCTAGTGGTATGGCCCTTGCCTTCTCCACAGAACAAGCAAAACAGTCTCCTTGGCTGATCTCCGAATCTTCCGCCGAAGCCCCTGGCGCCTCTGCCTCTTGGAGCTGGTGGCCGGAAGGAAGTTTGTTGTTGCCCCGAAGCCTGTGAGGAGCACTGCGGTCTGTTCTGCTGACTCCCCTTATCATCATTCTGAGTGTTGTGGATGGACCGGACATGCCTCGGGTAATATCTCCCTCCGAAGCCCCTGGTCATTTCAGAAAATCTGAAGGCCTCCTCCCTTCTTTGGCGAAAGTCATTATCAGCCCGAATGTACTCGTCCATCTTTTGGAGTAGCTTCTCCAGAGTCTGAGGAGGCTTCCTAGCAAAGTATTGGGCTGCAGGTCCAGGACGAAGCCCCTTGATCATAGCTTCGATAACAATTTCATTGGGCACCGTTGGTGCCTGTGCCCTCAATCGCAAGAACCTTCTGACATATGCCTGAAGGTATTCTTCATGATCCTGGGTGCACTGAAATAAAGCTTGTGCAGTGACCGGCTTCGTCTGAAATCCTTGAAAGCTGGTTAACAGCATATCCTTCAGCTTCTGCCATGAGGTGATTGTCCCTGGTCGAAGGGAGGAATACCAGGTCTGAGCAACATTTCTGACGGCCATGACGAAAGACTTTGCCATGACTGCAGCATTGCCCCCATACGAAGACACTGTTGCTTCGTAGCTCATCAGGAACTGCTTCGGGTCTGAGTGACCGTCGAACATGGGAAGCTGAGGTGGCTTATAGGATGGAGGCCAAGGCGTAGCCTGCAGCTCAGCGGACAAAGGAGAAGCATCATCGAAAACAAAATTTCCCTGATGGAAATTGTCATACCAGTCATCTTCGTTGACGAAGCCCTCCTGATGAAGGTCTTTCTGCTGAGGCCTTCTGTTTTGCTCATCATGGGTGAGGTGGCGGACTTCCTCAGAGGCTTCATCTATCTGCCGTTGCAACTCGGCTAGCCGGGCCATCTTCTCCTTCTTCCTTTGCACCTGTTGATGTAGGATCTCCATATCCCTGATTTCTTGGTCTAGCTCTTCCTCCTGAAGCGTCGGGCTGACAGCCTTTCTCTTCTGGCTTCGGGCCTCCCGAAGAGAGACGGTCTCCTGGTTGTGGTCCAGCGGTTGCAGTGCTGAAGCCCCAGTCGCTGAAGCTTTCTTCGGTGCCATAGCTTCCGAAGGTGTTCAAAAAAGCTCGAAGTGGAAGTGAGTTCACCGGAGGTGGGCGCCAATGTTGGGGACTTGTTCTCAAATGCTTCGGATTAAGAACAAGGCAACATAAAAAGTGCTAAACGTTAAGGCCCTTCGTCCTATCGAACATTACTCCCCTTCGGGAATAATGAGTTCCGGACGAAGGTCACAAGAGACATACCTTCGTAAATTCAACAAGTAATAACGAAGGACTCATATAAAACATGGAATGTAAATCATAGAATCATTTCTATTTTATTAACACAAAGAAATAGAAATGATTATAAATTACAAATGTACCTTCGGTCCTGAGAGAAGGTAAAAAGTACAAGCGTGACGCAAATGCCAATGCCAAGTCAGCGTGAACAGTACGGGAGTACTGTTCATCTATTTATAGACGCGGGACGCAGCCCACATAAAATTACATCCATGTCCATTACATTTGTTAATGGCCTACGGAAATCAGTCAAGGCCCACGTAGTCTTTTCATCTTTAAGTCGGTTCCCCCCTCAGCTATTGCGCCGAAGTTCCCCTGCGCACAGCTTCGGCTGCGCTCGTCCTTCGTCTGGTTCAGGCTTCGTCCTGGCCGTGCTTCATATTCATAGTTCTGAGCCCGAAAATACCTGTTCACATAATCCACTTGGAAAACATTGTCAAATCATGTTTTTGAGGACCTTCGGAGGACGAAGGCCCCCAACACATGTCTTTGTAAAAAGAGTTGGATCGGCTTTCCCAACCTTGAAAGCATTAGCAAGTAAGAAATCTCTAAGGCATTCATACCATGCTCTTGGGGCTTGCTTAAGTCCATAGAGCGCCTTAGAGAGCTTACACACGTGGTCGGGGTACCGCTCATCCTCGAAGCCAGGGGGTTGCTCCACGTACACCTCCTCTTTTATTGGCCCGTTGAGGAATGCGCTCTTCACATCCATTTGGTATAACCTGAAAGAATGGTGAGCGGCATATGCTAGCAAGATACGAATGGACTCTAGCCTAGCCACAGGAGCAAAAGTCTCCTCAAAGTCCAAACCTGCGACTTGGGCATAACCTTTTGCCACAAGTCGAGCCTTGTTCCTCGTCACCACCCCGTGCTCGTCCTGTTTATTGCGGAACACCCACTTGGTTCCCACAACATTTTGCTTGGGACGAGGCACCAGCGTCCAAACCTCGTTGCGCTTGAAGTTATTAAGTTCCTCCTGCATGGCCAACACCCAATCCGGATCTAGCAAGGCCTCCTCTACCCTGAAAGGCTCAATAGAGGAGACAAAGGAGTAATGTTCACAAAAATTTACTAATCGAGACCGAGTAGTTACTCCCTTGCTGATGTCACCCAGAATTTGGTCGACGGGATGATCCCTTTGAATCATCGCTCGAACTTGGGTTGGAGGTGCCGGTTGCGCTTCTTCCTCCATCACTTGATCTTCTTGTGCTCCCCCTTGATCACACGCCTCCTTTTGATGAACCTGTTCATCGTCTTGAGTTGGGGGATGCACCGTCGTTGAGGAAGAAGGTTGATCACGTTCATCCTGTTCCTGTGGCCGAACGTCTCCAATCGCCATGGTTCGTATAGCGGCCGTCGGAACATCTTCTTCATCTACATCATCACAATCAACAACTTGCTCTCTTGGAGAGCCATTAGTCTCATCAAATACAACGTCGCTAGAGACTTCAACCAAACCTGATGATTTGTTGAAGACCCTATACGCCTTTGTATTTGAATCATAACCTAATAAAAACCCTTCTACAGCTTTGGGAGCAAACTTAGAATTTCTACCCTTCTTCACTAGAATGTAGCACTTGCTCCCAAAAACACGAAAGTAAGATACATTGGGTTTGTTACCGGTTAGTAGCTCATACGAAGTCTTCTTGAGGAGTCGATGAAGGTAGACCCTGTTGATGGCGTGGCAAGCCGTGTTCACGGCTTCCGACCAAAAGCACTCGGGGGTCTTGAACTCTCCAAGCATCGTCCTCGCCATATCGATTAGCGTCCTGTTCTTCCTCTCTACCACACCATTTTGTTGTGGTGTGTAGGGAGCGGAGAACTCGTGCTTGATCCCTTCCTCCTCAAGAAACTCCTCCACTTGAAGGTTCTTGAACTCGGACCCGTTGTCGCTCCTTATCTTCTTCACCTTGAGCTCAAACTCATTTTGAGCTCTCCTGAGGAAGCGCTTGATGGTCCCTTGGGTTTCAGACTTATCCTGCAAAAAGAATACCCAAGTGAAGCGGGAAAAGTCATCAACAATCACTAAACCATACTTACTTCCTCCTATGCTTAGATAGGCGACGGGTCCGAAGAGGTCCATATGCAGCAGCTCCAGAGGTCTTGACGTGGTCATCACATTCTTGCTGTGATGTGCTCCTCCAACTTGTTTACCTGCCTGACAAGCTGCACAAGGTCTATCTTTTTCGAAATACACATTGGTTAGACCTATCACGTGTTCTCCCTTTAGAAGCTTGTGGAGGTTCTTCATCCCCACATGTGCTAAGCGGCGATGCCACAGCCAGCCCATGCAAGTCTTAGCCATTAAGCATGCATCTAGACCGGCCTCTTCTTTTGCAAAATCAACTAAATAAAGCTTGTCGTCTAGTACACCCTTAAAAGCTAGTGAACCATCACATCTTCTAAAGACAGACACATCTACATTTGTAAATAAACAATTATATCCCATTTGACATAATTGACTAACAGATAGCAAATTATATCCAAGACTCTCCACTAGGAATACATTTGATATAGAATGCTCATTAGAAATTGCAATTTTACCTAACCCTTTTACCTTGCCTTGATTCCCATCACCGAATATAATTGAATCTTGGGAATCCTTATTCTTGACGTAGGAGGTGAACATCTTCTTCTCCCCCGTCATATGGTTTGTGCATCCGCTGTCGATAATCCAGCTTGAACCCCCGGATGCATAAACCTGCAAGGCAAATTTAGGCTTGGGTCTTAGGTACCCAACTCATGTTGGGTCCTGCAAGGTTAGCACAAATATCTTTAGGGACCCAAATGCAAGATTTATCTCCCTTGCATCTAGCCCCTAATTTCCTAGCAACAACCTTCTTACCCTTTCTACAAATAGCAAAAGGAGCATTACAAGCATAGTAAATGGTAGAAGGTTCATTCACTACTTTCTTAGGAGCATGAATAACATTCTTTCTAGGCACATGAGCAATATTTCTCCTAGGCATATGTGCAACATTTCTCCTACTCATATTTCTATCATGCTTATGAGAGGAACTAGAGGCAAACATGGCATGAGAATCATAAACATGTGAATCAAAATCATTATAAACATTTCTAGCATGTCTCCTATCATGGTATAAGAAAGCATGGTTCTTTTTAGCACTATTAGCCATAGGGGCCTTCCCTTTCTCCTTGACGAAGACGGGAGCCTTATGGCTTGTTAAGTTCTTGGCTTCTCTCTTGAAGCCAAGCCCATCCTTAATTGAGGGGTGTCTACCAACCGTGTAGGCATCCCTTGCAAATTTTATTTTATCAACTTCATTCTTGCTAGTCTTAAGTTGGGCATTAAGACTAGCCACTTCATCTTTTAGTTTTGAAATTGAAACTAAGTGTTTGCTACAAGTGTTAACATCAAAATCCTTACACCTAGTGCAAATTGTAACATTTTCAACACAAGACTTAGATTTATTTGTTACTTCTAATTTAGCATTTAAATCATGATTAACACTTTGTAAAGTAGCAATGGTTTCATGACAAGAAGATATTTCACTAGAAAGCACTTCATTTCTTTTCACTTCTAAAGCATATGATTTTTGTGCCTCTACAAACTTATCATGTTCATCATACAATAAATCTTCTTGCTTTTCTAAAAGCCTATCCTTTTCATTCAATGCATCAATCAATTCATTGATTTTATCTATCTTAGATCTATCTAAGCCTTTGAACAAGCAAGAATAATCTATGTCATCATCACTAGACTCACTATCACTAGAAGAAGCATAAGTGGAGTCTTGAGTACTTACCTTCTTCTCTCTTGCCATAAGACAAGTGAGATGCTCATTGGGGAAGAGAGCCGATTTGTTGAAGGCAGTGGCGGCGAGTCCTTCATTGTCAGAGTCGGAGGAGGAGCAATCCGAGTCCCACTCCTTTCCTAGATGCGCCTCGCCCTTTGTCTTCTTGTATGCCTTCTTCTTCTCCCTCTTGTTCCCCTTTTCCTGGTCACTTTCATTATCGGGACAGTTAGCAATAAAATGACCAAGCTTACCGCATTTGAAGCACGAGCGCTTCCCCTTGGTCTTGGTCTTGCTTGGCTGCCCCTTGCGACCATTTAGCGCCGCCTTGAATCTCTTGATGATGAGAGCCATCTCTTCATCATTGAGCCCGGCCGCCTCAACTTGCGCCACCTTGCTAGGTAGCGATTCCTTGCTCCTTGTTGCTTTTAGAGCAATGGGTTGAGGCTCGTGGAGTGGTCCGTTCAACGCGTCGTCGACGTATCTCGCCTCCTTGATCATCATCCTCCCGCTCACGAATTTTCCAAGTACTTCCTCGGGCGTCATCATCGTGTACCTGGGATTCTCACGAATATTGTTCACGAGATGAGGATCAAGTACGGTAAAGGACCTGAGCATTAGGCGGACGACGTCGTGGTCCGTCCATCGCGTGCTCCCGTAGCTCCTTATCTTGTTGATGAGGGTCTTGAGCCGGTTGTACGTCTGAGTTGGCTCCTCTCCCCTTATCATGGCGAACCGTCCAAGCTCGCCCTCCACCAACTCCATCTTGGTGAGCATGGTGATGTCGTTCCCCTCGTGAGAGATCTTGAGGGTGTCCCATATCTGCTTGGCATTGTCCAAGCCGCTCACCTTATTGTACTCTTCCCTGCACAAAGATGCTAAGAGAACAGTAGTAGCCTGTGCATTTTTATGAATCTGTTCATTTATAAGCATAGGGCTATCCGAGCTATCGAATTTCATTCCGTTCTCCACAATCTCCCATATGCTAGGATGGAGAGAGAATAAGTGACTACGCATTTTGTGACTCCAAAATCCGTAGTCCTCCCCATCGAAGTGTGGAGGTTTGCCAAGAGGAATGGAAAGCAAATGCGAATTCGAACTATGTTGAATACGGGAATAATCAAATGAAAAGTTCGAATTGACCGTCTTCCTGTAGTCGTTGTCGTCGTCCTTTTGGGAAGAAGTGGATTCATCACTATCGTCGTAGTAGATGATCTCCTTGATACGCCTCGTCTTCTTCTTCTTCCCTTCCTTTCGTCTATGGCCCGAGCCGGAGTCGGTAGGCTTGTCGTCCTTCGGCTCGTTGACGAAGGTCTCCTTTTCTTTGTCGTTGATCACAATACCCTTCCCCTTAGGATCCATCTATTCGGGCGGTTAGTCCCTTTGTGAATAGAACGGCTCTGATACCAATTGAGAGCACCTAGAGGGGGGGGTGAATAGGTGATCCTGTAAAAACTTCAAACTTAAGCCACAAAAACTTGTTAAGCGTTAGCACGATTAATGCCAAGTGGCTAAGGTGAAGTCTCAACAAAACACAATACCACAAGAATCAAGCACAGAGGGACACAGTGGTTTATCCCGTGGTTCGGCCAAGCCAATGCTTGCCTACTTCCACGTTGTGGCGTCCCAACGGACGAGGGTTGCAATCAACCCCTCTCAAGCGGTCCAAAGACCCACTTGAATACCACGTTGTTTTGTTGTTCCTTTCACTATCCCGTTTGCAAGGAATCTCCACAAATTGGAGTCTCTTGCCCTTACAAGTATATGATCACAAAGAAAGCACAGAGTAAGGGAGGGAAGCAACACACACAAATCCACAACAAAAGCGCACACACACAGCCAAGACTCGAGCTCGAATGACTATCTCAGAGTTCACACTAGAACAGAGCTCGAATCACTTAGAATCACAAACGAATGCGCAAAGAACTTGTGTGGATGATCAAGAATGCTCAAGAGTTGCTTGTGTGTTTCCTCCATGCGCCTAGGGGCTCCTTTTATAGCCCCAAGGCAGCTAGGAGCCGTTGAGAGCAAATCCGGAAGGCCATCCTTGCCTTCTGTCGTCGGGGGCACCGGACAGTCCGGTGCACACCGGACACTGTCCGGTGCCCGATCTGTTTCCTTTTCTGGCGCTTCCGACCGTTGGAAGACTGCCGTAGATCTGCGAGCCGTTGGCGCACCGGACAGTCCGGTGCACACCGGACAGTCCGGTGCCGTCTTCCGACCGTTGGCTCGGCCACGTGTCCCGCGCGGATTGCGCGGCCGACCGTTGGCCCTGGCCGACCATTGGCTCACCGGACAGTCCGGTGCACACCGGACAGTCCGGTGATTTTTAGCCGTACGCCGCCGGCCAAAAACCCGAGAGCGGCCAGTTCGAGTCGAGTCAGTCTGGCGCACCGGACACTGTCCGGTGCACACCGGACAGTCCGGTGCTCCAGACCGAGCTGGGACTTGGCTGCACACAGCCAAGTCATTCTCTCCCCTTTTCTCTTTTTCTTCTTTCTGTTTCTAACACTTGGACAAATATGTTAGTCCACAAAACCAATGTACTAAGGCTTAGAAACATACCTTTACTTCATGATTTGCACCTTGTTCATCCATGTACACAAATTCACAATTAAACACATGTGTTGGCACTCAATCACCAAAATACTTAGAAATGGCCCAAGGGCACATTTCCCTTTCAGTGCTCCCCTTTGTCAAAAAAGAAAAAAAGAGTACAACCAGATATAAGATTTATTGTTCATTACCACAACCACCAAATATTCAAAGTCTTCACAATATTACAAAACCATTATATAAATATTATTACTCATCATGATATAGTGATTCAAAGCCCTCTTCCAACTCCTTACCCTCCATCATATGTTGAACCCTTGATTCTGCTACTTTCCATTCCATAATGCAGGTGAGTGGCTCCACTATTTCAGGGTTGAGCCTCTACCACTGCTCCTCGATGATCCTACCAGTTGTGTTGAAGGTAGATTCTGAAGAAATTATTGAAACATGCATATTTAAAATGTCTTTATCAAGCACTGAAAGCACTAGATAAATTAGTTTGTGCTAATGCCACCAGTTCATGATATTGAAGTTATCATCTAACTGGTGATTATATGTCAAGTTGGCTACAAGTTCAGAACCACCATTAGGGGCAGAAGCAGGACTTATTGCCTATAGTCCTAGATAGATCAAGATTAGGATGGATGGTAGAACATCTAATTGTTGAAGCATGACTTATTGCATACATCATCATCATCATAAATTTTATCCCAATCTATTGTTTTTCACCAAATAGAGTTAGAGGGACACCCTTTTTGAACCTAATAGAGCCATATAATGCATCATACTTATTGTATAGTTTGACAAGTAGAGTTCTAGTATCCATCGACTTATTAGTATAATCTGTATCTGTAAGAGAAGTTAACTTCCTAAGAATTTTGGTAAAACCTTTAAGGGGGTGTTTGAATGCACTAGAGCTAATAATTAGTGGCTAAAAATTGCTAGTGGAATTAGCTAACTAACAAATAGCTAGCTAACGATTAACTGATTTACTAAATATAGTTAATAGCTAAACTATTAGCTAAGGTGTTTGGATGTTTTCAGCTAATTTCATCCACTAACTATTAGCTTTATACATTCAAACACCCCCTAATTTTAGCTCTTGGATCCAAGATGAATGCAATATCATAAAGATTAGCTATGGATATCTAGAATTTTTATATTATTTGTCAATCCTAGGTCTAATATATTCATTACTTCGATACCTCTTTAGGTGAATCTTAGCAATGTGGTGAACAATAAGTTGGATAGCAGGATAGTATACACCAGTCAATACAATTGATGAGTCATAAAACAGTTCAAGAAATGCCAATATTTTAGTGGTCATAGAAACGAAAGAACCCCCTCTACCTTTGGGCCAGGGTATTGAGCCTCAATAAAATAACTGAAAGTACTCTTGTGAGGTAGCAAGTTCTTAAGCATTAAATATGTGGGGTTCCACTAACATCCATGTCCAATCCAAAGTTCCTACAGATAATACCAACATCCATTGGTTAGAAGAGTTCAGAAAGGATATCGATGTTCTAAAGTCCTCAATCAAAGGAGTAACTATCATTAGAGCCTAACTACCAGGTTTATAATGTGATAAACACAACATTGATAAAAGTGTAATAGAACCCAAATACTCTTTAAGCACATGTTTTGGTTTATCAACGATTTTTATTAGTAGCTAAATTGTCCAGAGTGCATGGTGAGATGCATCAATAAACCTTAGCCCAAGCACACCATTATCTAGTTGCCCATCTACATTAATGTAATGGTACACAACACTAAGATAATTCACTTTAGCATTTCTAGACCAAATATCAAAATTAATAGCAACAAATAAAATTGCAGTCCTTTAAAGATTCTATTAGCTTAGAATGCTTATATGAGGAGTACTTCAGATCTACCTCAAGACTATACACCTAGAGACGAACACTACCATCAGGATTGAAAATAATTTGAGTTTGAGACACATGACATTTCCCATGCCTCTTAACACACTTATCTTTATATCGAGCGAGATGGTTAGTGAAACCACTAAAAAGAGTAGAGTACTGCTATGGCAATAGAGGCATTTATATGCATACTTCATCTATTGATTGTTCACCATTATGAAGACCTCCTCAAAGTCACCCTAGATTTTTGAATGAAGAGGCGAGTCATGGCTAGCTAGAGCTACCACTCTTGCCATCGACTAGGCCACTGACAGGGGCTCCTACATAGTTGCCAGCATGGTCCTCATTATGGTCAAGGGGAATGGGATCAACAACATAATGATCAAAAATCTCTTTGGCGTTCATGCAAAGATCATTCTCGTACTCATCGCCAAGCAACCCACATAGTCGCAACTCCTCATTGATGGTCATGGAGTGCCCGATCCCATCGTTCACCATCTCTTTGACCTCTAGTTCCTCAGCGGCTACCCCAAAAGCAATAAAAATAATGGTCAAAACAAGATCTAGGCTTACAATTAGGGTTAGGGTTCTAGAAGGAGAGCTCACTTCTATGATCGATGCACCAAAGACATTAGTGAGGTTGATGATGCGTAGATCCACCCCCTTGGTATCCTAACCACAGTCACATAAAATGAGTTTCTACAAAGGACTGGCTTATATACCCCTCCCCTCAAAGGGAGAATTCAAGCAGATACGGTGGTTGGTCAGGCCATACATGGGCATGAGGTAGGACATGCCACATCGGACCTAGACCATGCTTTTTTGTTTAGGTCTAACCTATTTGGAAAACTCCATCTACTTGTATGTGTTGTGTGGCAGCGAAGATATGTATGATAAGGTGGAGAGAGAAAAATAGAGAAGTAAAATGAGGGGGGAAGAAAGAAAAGAAAAGAATAAAAGAAAGTATGAGGAGAAAATGTATGTGGTGGTCATGCCTACTTTGTAACTCTCATCGTGCTCCAAAAGACCATTATTTATCTATTTGTATTAATTTTGAAGTTTATTCTTTGGTTCATTAGAAACATCATACAGATTGGGATTAGAGATATAAATTATCTACGCAACCAAATCAACTAAGGGGTACTGTAGACGTTTCATATCTTTCATCATTTATAAAAAAACAGGCGAAACTATTTTTCTACATTATTTTTAAAAGTACAGAGAATTGGTATCATCAAAAAGAGTTAGAACTATCTTTAGAGTGAGCCGAAGCCCGGCCCATGCCAAATAGGATCTTGGTGTTGGGCCCCTTGGATGGCATCTAACAGAGAAAAGGTTCAGCTCTACCTTATCAAGAGACCCTACTAAGAGCTTGTTCGGTTACGTCATTCCAGGGGCGGACCCAGGCCCATGGCCGCCTGGGCCACGGCCCGGGGCGCAGGTCCAATTTTTTTAGAAAAGTTTGTGTTCGAGTCTGGCTGGACTGTGCTGAAGAGCTGCAAGCCTACATCAGTTGTCACGCCGTTCTGTCGGTCTGTCCTCTAGCCTCTGTGGGTCTGCCCTCTGCCCTCTGGCCTCGCTATCATAGTTATATATATGTATATCCATCCGGCACAGTGCAAGTTCACAAGCACAGGATAACACACATGCAAGCAAGAGCAGGCTACAACCACCTACATGTGTCCTGCAGATTTACATACTAGGCTAGTAGCAAGGCCTCGGGCAGCATATGCTAGGCTCCTGCTAGTCTAGAGAGATGGAGGGAGGGAGAGACTAGAAAGCAAACCATCAAGCTAGGATGAGCAAAAAAATCCCAAGTTAGCAAATGATTCTAAACCGAAGAGGCAAAAAAATTACAAGCCACCGGGCTTAGAAACTATTACCTCTATTTTCTTTTATTTGACGCATGATAGTTTAATTTTACACTAGCAAATGTCAAATAAAAAAGATCGGAGGGAGTACGAAACAAGATATTCCATACAGCCATTTAATACCATAATCACCGAATAAAAGATCAAAAAGTTGCGACCAAATAAACAAGATCACATGGCTAGAAATTAAGTTTGAGATTGAGCCTCTGTGGAGAGAGCTTTCTCATCTATGAATATCATTAAAACTGAGTTGCGGAATAAGACAGGAGGCGAATGGCTTAACCATCGTATGGTGTGTTATATTGAGAGGGATATATTTACAAGCATTGAGGATGCAAAGATATTGGATTATTTTGAAGGCATGAGAACCCACAGGGTGAATCTACCTCGTACTAGTGGTATGTACCAATTACTAATATTATTAAATTTATTCAACATTACCTTTCAAGTCGCGTTCTTAATATGATTTCCTTCAAGGTTCTGGAGCAAGAAGCACTGATATTGACATGATATATTTGGAAGGAGCTACATCATAACTTGTATGTCATCTTTAACATCTATGACAACGTTGTTTCGCCGTACAATTTTTCTTTATATAGTACTATTAGAGTTTATAGTCGCTTTGGCTCGAGCTTTGGCCAATTTCTGGGTCCGCCATTGCGTCATTCCATAAGGTAATTTGAGGGATTAAATCCCCTCCTACTAAAAAATGGCTAGGAGAAAATTTAATTCCCTTCTATCTCCTTCTAGATTAGTATAACCGAACAAGCTCTAAACTAGACGGGAGGACAAAAAAAATGGTTTGGCTGAAGCCACCAAAAAAAACTAAGTAGGAACTAGAGCCAAAACTTCTGGTTCTATCTGTTCTCCTCGAAAATGCTCTCCGAAATCGTTTTACCAAATTTAACTTCACTAGAGAATCTGCATCGCGGTGCCGGAGGCCGAGGCGGAACCATCCCCCATTCTAGGAGAAGCCGAAGTCCCTTGCAAAGATTTCTGCTTCCTTTCTCCCCCTGGAATGATTTGGCCACCTTCGTAGGCTGAAGCTGACGCACGTGATGAGAGTTCTGCTTCTGCAGTAGGACGCCTTTCAACCCGCCGTGCCACTGCCTGCTGCAGCAGCAGGAAGTGCTGATGGCGTATTTGGTTTCAAGATATGAGGTGGTCCATCGTCTATTTATTTCTAATTTTTTTAGTTTCTAAAATAATACTCCTTCTAGAGTGTAGTATTAGATGTCATTCTAGATGAATAAGTGTAGTGTAGCAAAAGATGTCATTGTAGGATATAAAAGCAGTATTGTCTAGTTTTACCCCTTACTTTTGCATGTATGGCTGGCTACGCGCATACTAAAGAGGACGTTGGACCCCTATTTAATATGGGTACGACTGAAAATTTATCTTCCATTACTCATTATTTGGTATGTAAAATGGTGTCTAAAATGACATCTAATACTACACCGTAGGGAGTCAATGTGTCATCACTCCAGTCTTCACCCGGGCTAACAAATAATATTAGGGCTAGTTTGGGAATCTCATTTTCCCAATAATTTTTAATTTTCCAAGAGAAATTAGTTCATTTTCTCTTGGGAATTGAGAATCCCACAAAAAAATTGGGATGTCAAACTAGCCCTTAGTATAAGAAAACACTCCATTCTTCGCCCAGGCTAACAAATAGTATTAGTATAAGAAAACAATCGTCCTACCAAACTTAAGAAAAATGAACTCATCATGCATGCTTATCTCCTTAGACCAAACACCTCTTAACCAACCAGCCTGCAAAGCAGAGGGAATCCGAGCCAAGCGGAGCGGGCAATCATGCGGCAGTGAATCCTACCGGAACCGCGGCAGCTTTGGCTTGGCGGCCTGCAAGCGCTGTGCGGCGCGCAGCCGCCTGCCGCTGCGTGGCGGAATGATTCCGCCGACTGTTGCTTGCGCGTGGACAGCAGCACCGCGAGCAGTTGCAGCCGTCCGGCGCCCAGGAACGGTCGGGGTCACCGCGCGCAGCGCAGAGTCCCAATGCCACGAAGCCTCCTCCCGCGGCTTGTTGCTGCTCCGCACAGTGGACGACGGCGAGGGCAACTGGCAGCACGGACGACACAGGTTACGGGCACTGAGCTCGTCTTAAAAACTTGCGTAAATGGAAGTATGAGATCCCGAGGCTTGGATCGCACACGTACGGGGGGGGCCAGGAGCCGGCATTGAAAGTTCTGCACGATCTTTAAACACCTGCCAAAACCTCTGGTGAGTGGTGACTCCTCCAACTGCCCGTCCAATGGAGAGTCAACGTGCGATGGCATCGCAAACCATGCGAGGCCGGTCCCGGTGATTATCAGCCTTAAAAGATCTTCAAAGGAAGGCTACTGACAACACGCGCGGATGGAAACAGGCCTGAGCCCGCCTTAAAACCCTGTAAAATGTCTCTCAGGCTACTGGTGCATAGGCAATGCTACAGGACCTGAACTGGTCTTAAATCTCCCCGTAATAAAGTCCAGTGCCTTGGATTCCATGAATCTGCTATTACAGCGCGTTATTACACGAATACCAGAACTTTGCCACACTGTTTCTGAGACGCATCCGTGCGGGCTCATAATGGCATCTGCGGCATGCGCCACAACAGTGCTATAATCTGAGAGAAGGGGGGGTGCTAGTGCTGCTATATTATTATTTTTTTTTTGAACGAGCCATATTTATTGAGCCAATGTTCCATGTAGGGTGGTGCACAGTTCTTTTCCTTCTTGGGAGTGTCAACTCGTTTGATATAATACAGGGTCAACGCTTAAAAATATACAATATGGGTGAGCGGGCGACGGGTGAAAGAATCGACAAAAAAAATGGTTCTAAGGGCTGATTTGATGATCAGGGAAATAGAGTAGATCTATGGAGGAGAAAACACCTTGCTATTCAAAATTGAATAGGAAGGGGTTTCCTCTCCCATGGATTCCCTCCAATCCCTAGGTCATCAAAACCAAAAGAAAGTGGGGTGGGGGGGGGGGGGGGGGGATTACAGCTCTATGTGCAGCTGAAGCAAACAACACAGCAAAAAAAAACCTGACACCGAGTCTATGGCCCCGCCTCGATCTTCTCCACGGTTTCTAGTCTCGTCTTCCGTCTCCACCCTTTCATGGTGGCCACCAGGTTAACCAACCCGACTACCTGACTTGTACTGAATTCCTGTTTGAGTTCAGAAACAAGCAGTGTTTTAGGTTTCATCTGTACCTCCACATAGGATCAATCAATGGGAGGTGGGAGTTTTTGCAGAGTCCTTACTGGATGAGACCGCGCCCAGTGGACGTACTCGGTCTCCGGTAGATAGTAAGCCTGTTTCATCGGCACAAGAACTGTTAACAGCAATTTCCTTTGCCAAGGTTTCACTAGTATAAGAACAAAATGAACACGAATGGCAAAATGAACGCGGATGGAACTGCTGTTCATGGAGAATCCCCTAGGGACTGCAGAGTGGTGAATGCTCTGGGCAATCAGAACGTGCCACCGCTAAGTAACCAGGTGCCGTAGGAACTGGCTACCACTAATTTCGCTCTGCTTACCTTTATGAAAGTGTCCACGGTCTGCAGCTTCGGCCTCACATTTGATGCCACGATGTGCTGCAGCCCATTAATTAGTACCTGAAAGAACATCAAACCCAAACCCGTCACTACGGATTCTTCCATAGAATTCACTTCCGAATATGAGACATAATTAAATTGAGAAATTGAGACCTGGAGGTCGAGTGACATCAGAGCACGCCCTTCATCGGTGCACCTCTTCACTCTAGAGAGACCTTCGACTAGAACTTCCGATATGCTCTCTATGCCGTACTCTAGCAAAAGGTGTTGGAGCTGGGAAGCACATGTGTGAATTTGCACTGGTCAGTAAATACGTCGTCAAATGATTCAGAGTAAGAAAGGACAGCATCCTTTTCAAGTCTAAGCAGAACAGGATAAACTCTAGTAAGTTCATTACTTAGCAGTGGGATAAAAATAAAATAAAGTGAGGTCAAAAGAGAAGGGGATGAAAAGAAGAGAGGAACTATTTTATTAGTTCTCTCGCACTGACCTCCCTAGAAATCCCTCCATGGTCCAATCTTGTTTTGTAGTGTTTGAACTCGCCCAATAACAAATCAACATATCTGCAAATAACAAACACTTGGTCAGTGGTGCAATTAAAGTCACAGCAGTAACTGTAGTCTTTGCTCTGATTATGGAAATAGAAATCATTTCCCAAGCCTCTTATACTAAAGAATCAGGCATGTTTAGACCTCGTGGGCTCATTATACACATAAGACATAAGAATTAGACTGTAAATTTGGCTATATATTAACACAACCTGCAACGCATTCAGTAACGTAATAAATGGGTTTAATACTTCAATATCGAATTTGGTAGGACATGGGTAAAAGGTGCAATTTTGTCTGAAAGTATGGCGAGATATATACAGGAAACACTAATATATTGGCAAAAAGTCCAACTTATTCTCCCTGCATATGAACTAAAATAATTGTGTTCAATTTACCCCTCGAGATCTTTCAGTTGGTCCAATCTACCCCTCAATAGGATTTGTCCTTTTTTCCTCTATATATAAGTTGAGTTTTAGCTTTGTAGGGTGACAGAAATCACAATTTATGTTAGAAAAACATAGAGAACTTTTCATCATTATTTTAGCTCAGGCATTTAATAATAAATGAATGCTACAGATACATAATTACACAAAAGAATGATGAAAAAGTGTTTTTCTAACATAATTATGGAATTCACTGTCACTATTATTACCCTACAAAAATTGAATTTTAAACTCAACTTGTATGTGGAGAAATAAAAAAAATGGTATAGGTGATAAATTGGACCATTTGAAAGATCCAGAGGGGTAAAATGGTCACAAAATTACTTTAGGAGGTTATTCAGACAACTTTCCAGTGTGCGCACATGGGAGGCAGTAATTTGGACTTTTCACAATACAACAACAATAACAACAAAGCTTTTTAGCACCAATCAAGTTGGGGTAGCTTAGAGTTGAAACCCATCAAAAGCCACAAATCAAGGTTCCGGCATGTGAATAGCTGTTTTCCATTTGCTCCTATTCAAGTCTAAATCTTTAGGTATAATCCATTCTTTCAAGTCTACTTTTACTGATTCTGCTCATATCAACTTCAGTATTCTCCTGCCTCTTCCCATTACTATCACACCTTAAGATCCTGCTACACACTAGTGCCTCTAAAGGTCTCCGTGGGACATGTTCAAACCATCTT
The DNA here is from genome assembly GCA_029449295.1 of Zea luxurians. Lineage (NCBI taxonomy): Eukaryota > Viridiplantae > Streptophyta > Magnoliopsida > Poales > Poaceae > Zea > Zea luxurians. The sequence goes on from JAOPSE010000022.1 coordinate 62,032,883, forward strand.
AATCGGTGTTGGACAAGCTTTTCTTTAATTTATGCTATCCTTAACCTTTGGACTCTAGTCTCCTACCACAACTTCAGTTTCCTATTTACTCTTGCCCAACTTTTCACAATATATTGCCAATTTACCATAGAGCCCAACAAACACTAGATCCATGCAAATTGATGGATTAAGTGCAAGTTTACAATTGAATCGTATATCCAAATGGTCTACTCCACAGCCACTGAAGGTAAATTGCCACAAGTACTTTCTACAGTAATCATACAACAAAGGACATCAAGGCTGTCAAGATTAGATTAAGACATGGTGAATTGCTATAAATCTAATGTACAAATGATTATGAAGAGGTAACGGAGAGTTTCAAGGAAGCATAACAAACAGTAAGAAAAGCTGCCAAAACAGAAACTAAAAAAACGGCAAAATTGTTCAAATTAAGAAAGCTCAAGCATAAACATACCCATTGTGCTCTATTCCAAGCTCCCTTACCTCCCATTTAGCATTCGCAATCTTATCTGGATACCTGAAAATATATTCATCCACGACTCAACTGAGCATACATGTGTCATGTGTGATGATTCAATACATCAAGGTATGGTACTAGTCCCTCCGTTTCAAATTGCAATTCAGTTTAAGTTTTTTCTTATGCCAAACTTGTCCAACTTCGAACAAGTGTATAGAATATATTAACATTTGCAATACCAAATAAAAGCACTATCGAACTATTTTTTTCTCAAACCACGCAGGAGAATCACATGTCATTTCATTAAGAAAAAAAAAGAATACAAACCCCTGAGTGGTCAGCAACCCCTTAGGGGATAGAAAAACCAACACCACTCTGATCGAGGGAACATTACACCACCAAACACTACCAGGGGCAGGTCACTCCGTATCTAGGAGGCAAGAGACCTCAGGAGAAGCTCCTGAAGGGCAGAAGCTGCTGCCTGGTGGTCTCGTCTCTTGGGAGCTTTGGAAGCATAGGAATGCATGTGTCTTTGAGAGGGTTAGGCTGGATGCACATGTTGTGGTGCAATCTGTGGCTGCAGCTGGGCATTTTCTGGTGTCTCGCAGGGCGAGAACGCTACAGGATTTAGTCATGAGTGCTGCCCCCTGGAGGTCGTGTGTGGTTTAAGTCTGTAAAGTGTGTCCTGATTCTGTACACCCCTGGGGGAGCCTAATCTTAGGGGCTATCTCTTTTCTTTCTTAATGAAATGACGGGCAGTTCTCCTGCGTGGTTCAAGAGGAAAAAAAAAGAAGCTGCTGCCTGACACCACAAGTGCCCCTCCAAAGCCACCAAGAGAAGGACAGACTGAATATCTGGGCTAACTCCTTAGTCCTTACAAAACACAAGCATTCCTACACTTCCACAGCTCCCAAGCAACTAGGATTATTAAAGAGTTAAAGCCCTTCCACAGCTCCTTAGCTAGATTTCTAGAATTGATGCTCCACCAGGAGTTGAAGCGACTATCTGATCTGGGTGGCAAAATAGTAGGAAGGTTCAATCTTCGCAGGATACAAGTCCACACTTCTCTGGCAGACACACATGATGACAAGACATGATTGATTGTTTCCTCAACTTGATCACAGAAGGGGCAGTCTGGTTGATGGGGTAAACAGCGCTTGGATAGACGATCTGAAGTCCAACAACAGTTATTGATGGCCAGCAAGACAAACATCCTGCGTTTCGCTGGCACCCATGTCTTCCATACCCTTTTTCAATGAGAAAACTTGATGGTCCTCACAAACATGGAATTGTAGGCTGATCTGCAGCTGTAAATACCAGAAGAAGAAAGCTTCCACTTATGCTGATCCGGAGTATCAGGCTGTAACACAATGCCATCAATTAGGTCCCAAATGGTAAGGTATTCTACCAGAACTTGTACTGTGAACCCCCCTAATATCTCCCACCCATCCCCTGTTTTGGAGTGCCTGACTCACTGTACGCCTTTTAACCATTCTCTTGGGAATCAAATTAGAGAGGTTGGGGGCTAATTCAGCCACATATTTACCCTGTAACCATCAGTCTGTCCAGAACTTTGTTGACTCCTCATCACCAATTTGAGTGTGTACTGCCATATCGAACAAAACTTGAGCTTTTCTTGGTATAAGGATAGGAAGGCCTGACCAAGGCTTCGAAGTGTCTGACTTAAGCAACCATAACCAGCAGATGTGCAGTGCCCAACCAAGATGCTCTAGATCATGAACAATAAGCCCTCATACTGGATAGGCCGCTGAACTCGTGCCCTGGACACCATGTCCATTGGCTTGTTCCCGACCCTTCCAAAGAAAACTTCTTATTCTCTCCTCAATCTCTACTATATTTAAGTGAGAGTTTCTTTGTGTGTCTCCTTCCAGCGATTCCCTCCCACCTCTCATGCACAGCGAGAAAATCCAAAAAATAAGCCCAGGTTCAAATCATCAATCTCTCCCTCCCACGCTCAGTTTCTAACCACTGGAACGAGCGTTCATTTGTATTTTATAAAGAATAGATATTATAAATATTGTGAATATAGAAACCTTAGTAACACACGGGCAACTAACTATTAATTTAATAGCCCACTTTGGCAGATTCAGGGCCATCATTAGGTGGATGGGGGTTGCTGTGAGCACCGATTTGACAACCACCAGGCTACCAGCCGTACTTAACAGGGGCTCCATCCTGGCAGCTTCTCGGCAACCTTATTGATGGCAGCAAGTCAGCCCTGGAGGGTTTAGGAACTGCGAGAGAAATCCCGAGATAGGTACAAGGTAAACAGCTGATAACACATGAAAAGATATCTGAAGTGTGTGTGATATCTTCCTCCAAGCAATGAATGGGAATGACCAAACTTTTGAACATGTAGTTTGAGACCAGAAACTTGCTCAAAACAATGCAGCAACTCTCTAACAACCTGTAGGTGGTAGACCTCAAGAAGAGAACCACATTATCTGCATAAAAGGAAATCCATGGCCCATTTTGACATCCAGCAATAAGAAGTAAAAGGTTCTCCTTGGAAGCTCTCTGTATCAGGGAATTAAGAATATCATAACCAAGATAAAGAGCATGGGAGAGAGCAGATCTTCCTGCCTGAGTCCACGAAGATGGGAGATAGGATATCCTGACGAGCCACGGTGTATCCAATGAACGTTCATGCATTTTTCTATAAACTTGACCAAAGTCAGAAGTTTGACTTAGGACAAAGCTAAAAGTGACTTACAAATTGAAAATGAGGGAGTACTATCCTTCTAACTACTAACAGTATGTCAGCATCAATGGTGATGCAAATCCCACACATTTTTTTATGGACAAAGAGAAGGGATTGGATGATGTAACATACCCATCAATATGCAAAAGCATACGCGCACTCGTTCTGTGAATGTGCTCTGTCAAATCTGGAACAGAGTCCACCTATGACACAGAAGGTGAACTCTGGAATTACAATACTGCATTGCATTTTTTTCTTTGTACTACCAAATAAGCAACAAAAACCTCCCAAAGTAGAGAAACACACCAGTGTCCTAAAGAACTCATCAACAACAGTACTGTTATTTTTAGACAATACTGAGTGTAGATGGGCTCTAGATCTGTTCAAAATTCGAGCAACCAATGATAATGTTTCAGCAGCTGCACATCTCTCCTGAAGGAAAAACAAGTTGAAATGCACTTTTTAGAATGAGGACACTGAAACTGAGTCAGGGACATAAAAAAATTTCAAAGCATAAAGAAAAAATGTTATGCTTTAAAAACAACCTACCCGAGCAGAAAGGTAACTTCAGATTCCATGAGTTTACATTAATAGTGTGGGACACATCCAATGGCTTATAGTAGTCAAAAGGACACAATCCAGATGTCCATCTAGATTCCCCCCCCCCCCCTTGTCATTATTTTACCTCCATGGTACACACACCATTTGCTGAAGACACTATGTGCTATTTTGACCTCCACTCTCTACCACTGTAAGGTATGTAATCTGAGTTGCAAGCCCACAAGCAACTTTCAAAGCCTAGACTCTAACGCCTTCTATGAATGCCAAAAAATGACATTTCGACAACCTCCAAGGCTATAGGCCTATAGCTTATGAGATAATTGGATTTTTGCCACTCACAATGTTGTCTTCTTGTTATAATTACCACTGTGTCTATGAATTGTGGGTCCAGCTGGGTCTATGAAATGTGGGCCTGATGGCAATTTTACAAACATGTTTCTTGCTGATGGCAAATATCAGAATCTCTCATAGCTTATTGGCATGTGATGCTTGTATGAAAAAATGGAATAAGCTAGCACTGTCATATATGTTAGATCATGTGTTATGTGTTGTAATGGGCCTTGGCCCAGCCCATGTACTAATACAACAACCTAGTCAGGGTTAGGGGTTTCCCTCGAACCTTTCTATCATGATATCAAAGACAGCCTCCCCACTCCTCCCCTAGCCACCAGGAGGTCGTTGTCGCTGGCTCCTCCCCAGAGCTCGTCGTCGCTAGCCACGGATGGCCAACCTCCCACTTCCATCTCCTCCCTCCCCCACTTGAAGCTCTGCCGACGTTGGGCGTCCATGGTTGCAGCAGCCAAGGCTCTGCCTGCACCTGCTCTGGTCGTGGCCTCAGGCCCGTCGTGCGCCGTGCCTGCACTAGCCACAGGCCTCTCGAAGCCCGCTACATCCTCTGTGCTAGCAGACGTGGTCACGCTCGTGCTCGTGGTCCCGCCTGTGCTCGCAGCCGCTCTTGTCGAGGTCGTGGCCCCGCCAGATGTCGTGCCGCCAACCCCTCGAAACGCCTCCACTCGCGGGACACCGCTCTCCTTGTTCCGGCAGCTGACGCCCCACTAGCTGCCACAGCCGGCTGGGACGATGCTCCCCCAATCCATGGACTCTTGGTTTCCCACCCTCACTCTTCAGCACTACACCCTCGACGACCACGTCCTCGGCAACACCGCTTCCCCCTGCTCTCGTCCTAGCATCGAATGGACATCGTGGTCTCTTGTGGCTCCTTGGTACCATCAATGTCAAGCTCCAGGACGTTGTCCGCGAGCAGGGGGACCGCACGCCAGGCCTGGGTTGCCCTCGAGGCCCAAGTCCTCAATAATCGAGAGGCCCACGCCCTCCATCTCAATGCCTCCTTCCAAATCTTCTCCCAAAGTGGCCTCTCCATCACTATAATACCTGAAGGCCCTCATCAAGCGCTCCACACCCTTCCTGTCCTTCCTCGACGTCCGCAACGAACTACTTCTCGAGGAACTCACCTAGAGTGTCGAGTGCACCAAGTTTACCCCGGCCCTCTATGGCACATACTCACTAGAGGGCTTCCTCTGTGGCCTCCTGCCTTCGCTCCTACTCCAGGGGCCCCTCATCAGGCTGCCAGCTCCGGGGGCGGTCGTTGCCACCGCAAGGGCGGCTGTGGGGGTGGTGGCCCTCACAACAGTGCCCCTCTTGGGAGTGGGGGTCCCATGTGGCTGTCCATCTACAACCCTTGGACAGGCACCATCTCTATGTGGCCAGACCAAGTTGCGGGTGCCTCCTCGACGTGTTCTTCGCAGCAGGCTCTGCTAGACACACCTCACAACGATGTGCCCCAACCTCAGGCGCCCCCTACTCAACATCAGGCTCGCTCTCGCCCCCTCCTTCCTCTCACAGGGACACCTTGCCCACTTAGTCCCCATAGGGTGGCAGCTGCGATCAGTAGTCCCTCGTCGGCTCGTTTCAGCACAATGGCGCTAACTCCACCCACCGCTCTGGATTGGGTGGCAGACTCTGGGGCCTCCTACCATACCACTTCTAACGTTGTCATGTAATCTCACTCCTATCCCCCTTACCTGTCTTTCCCTTCCTCCATCGTTGTGGGGAATGGTTCCACCCTACCGGTTACCTCAGTAGGTAACTCAATTCTTCTAGGATCGTTCTGTCGGTGTCTAGTGTCCGACCGCACACCCAGGGATACCCTCGCAGTGCTTTTGGGTAGGACGGTATTATTGATTGTAGCTCGATGGTTCGTGCTAGGAGCACGAGAGAGAGAGACAGGTGATTTTCTGTAGATTCAGGCTGCTTTGAGAGGCGTAATACCCTACTTCCTGGGGTGGCTCTATCTGTATGGTGTGTTACAAGTGGCGTCTCCTGAATGGAGAGGGGCTAATGAGATGAAAATTATGGGGTTTCCCTGGGCCTTATATACACGACCGTGGGATACACCCTACGTACATGATGATCACGTTCTTCCAGTATATCTCCTAACTAATAGCGAACCGACTTAGCTTATCTTAAGGAGAAACCCGCCGACTCCATCCTGGTCTATCCCCGACGTTCGAGGGCGCCGGGTGCGAAAAGTCGGACGGTTCCTTGAGATTGCGCGTAATCCTCAAACGATCCGGGTACGGGCCCATTGCCTTCTTGGATCGGCCCGTTTCACTTGCAGTCTTCGCCTGGCCCACGACGAGACGGCCTTGCGGGGTTACTGGTCTGTGGCCCCATGCAAGGGTCTTTCGCCTCCTAGTGGACCAGAGGGATATCTATCCCCCACAAGCCCCCAATCTTTGAGTTGATTTTGAAATAATCGACTCAAAGGTTCTTGGTCCGGCCTATGGGTTCGTTGCATGGCCTGATTTTTGTACTGTTGTTGGGTGCACCGAAGGTGTAGCCCCCGGGCTTTGAGTGGATTTTAGAAATAATCAATTCAAAGGTCTTCATTTTATACTTTTGAAATCAGCATTTTTGCTTCAGGGTGCACCCAATGGGTGTAGCCCCCGAGCTTTGAGTGGATTTTAGAAATAATCCATTCAAAGGTTTTCATTTTATGCTTTTGAAATGAACATTTTTGCTTCAAGGTGTTGTGAATCTACTGGGTGGGTGTAGCCCCCGAGCTTTGAGTGAATTTTAGAAGTAATCCATTCAAAGGTCTTCATTTTATGCTTTTGAAATCAGCATTTTTGCTTCAGAGCATTGTGAGTCTATTGGGTGCACCGAAGGTGCACCCAATAGGTGTAGCCCCCGAGCTTTGAGTGGATTTTAGAAATAATCCATTCAAAGGTCTTCATTTTATGCTTTTGAAATCAGCATTTTTGCTTCAGGGCATCGTGAGTCTATTGAGTGCATCGAAGGTGCACCCAATGGGTGTAGCCCCCGAGCTTTGAGTGGATTTTAGAAATAATCCATTCAAAGGTCTTCATTTTATGCTTTTGAAATCAGCATTTTGAAAGTAGCCAGGCGACGCCATCTGCCCATGCCTTGTTAGGTCTGAAATCAATTTGATCGGTGACAGGTTGGACATCTGGCTGGTTGAGACAGATGGCCTTCTGTTGGACACCACCCTGCTCTGTGCTTCAATGCTTCTGTTGATTTGACTTGCACTTCAGTAACCACAATTGTGCTTCTTCCCATTTCAGCTGACCTCCTTTTTGTCGCGATACATTCATTGCGTATATTTCGCGGATATTGCTTCTTCAGACAATCTTGAAAATTTTGGGCGATACACCCAATGGGTGTGCCCAATGGGTGTCTTGGTCCTAACATCAAAATATTCAAACACCACCGACAATATTCTTGTTGCTCCTAACATCAAAATCTTCTTTTTATTTGTCGGTTCACCATCGACAACTCTTATTCTATGGAATTTAACCCCTTTGGTTTATATGTGAAAGATCTGGCAACTAGGACCCTTCTCGCCCGATATGTTAGCTCAGGGCCCAATGTACACTCTTTGGTTGCCAGCTTCCTCCATCGCCATGTCCTCCCCACATGCCTTGACTACTACTGCTTTGTCCATCACCTGGCATCATCGTCGCGGTCATCCAAGGTCTGATATCATGTCTAAGTTGTCTAGTACTCTAGTAGCTCTGTCATCTCCAGCAGAAGGACAATTTTGATAGTCTGTGTCATGCTTGTCGGTTAGGTCGGGATGTTCGTCTTCCCTTCCATAGCTCCTACTCTAGGGCTTCTCAGGCTTTTGATCTTGTATACTGTGATCTGTGGACATCACCCATTTTTTAGTATCTCAAGGTACAAGTATTACTTGTTGAATCTGGATGATTTTCTCATTTTCTTTGGACTTTCCCTTTGCGTTTCAAGTTCGATACATTCACCTACTCTCGCACTTCTTTGCTTGGGTCTCCACCCAATTCGGTCACATTGTCCATGCTGTCTAGGGCGACAACAATCATGACTTCGGCCACTCCACTCGTTCCTTCCTCCTCTCTCACAAAGTTCAACTGCGGCTATCCTGTCCCTACACCTCCCCACAGAACGGTCGGGCTGAGCACATGATTCGTACCACCACCAACATGTTCTGTTCCTGTTCCAAGCTTCCTTCCCCACCTGCTACTGGGTTGAGGCCCTAAACACTGTCGCCTACCTCCTCAATTGTCTTCCCTCCATGGCAGTTCACCACCCCACACCCTCCGCCTTTTTCGGCACAAGCACAACCCCCTCCTACTCACACCTTCGCGTTTTCGGGTGTGCCTACTATCCCAACATCTCCACCACCGCTCCTCATAAGCTCGTGCCATGTGCTATCTTTTCCTCGGGTACTCCCATAAGTTGTACATGTGCCTTGATTTCACCACCCACCGTGTGATCGTATCCCACCATGTGGTGTTTGACAAGGTCGTCTTCCCTCTTGCCGGCTCGTCGTCCCCTAGACCTCGACACCCTCCTGGATGTCGACCCGATGGACGTCCCTTGTCTTCCTTTACCTGCCAATCTGTCTGCTGCTGCACCAACCGCAGTCCCGCCAACACCATCCATGCCACGTGCAACCCTGTCCTTATCGCCGCCTTCGGCTCGCTTTGCCAATCCCGCAGGCGTCTACCAGCGACGTGTGCAGTCAAGTGCCATGGCCCGCTCTCATAACGAGTCGTCAGTGTACCATCATGTCGTCATCCACCGTGACCCTCGCCACGTCCACCCGATGGTTACGCGGCGGTCAGCTGGTGTTCTTCATCCCATCGATCGGCTGGTGCTCACGGCCCCCGCCATTCTGCCTATCACATGTGTCATCCTCGATCCGTAGCACGCTCGCCGACCCCACTGGTCTAGTAGCACGCTATGGAGTACGAGGCCATGCTAACCAACCACACATGGGACCGCGTACCCCCCCTAGCACCAACGTGGTCACCAGCAATGGGTCTTTCGACATAAACTCAAGGCCAACAACACCCAAGATCAGTACAAGGCCCGTTGGGTCCTTCATGGCTTCACTCAGCGTCCTGGAGTGGACTACGATGAGACTTTTAGCCTTTCGTGAAGCCCACCATCCGGACCATCCTCTCCCTAGTGCTTTCTCAAAACTGGGCGATGCACTAGTTGGACATTAAGAACACATTCCTCCATGGCACCCTCACCTGTATTGCAGCCAGCCTGTCGGCTTCGTCGACTCCACTCACCTGGCTATGGTGTGCAAGCTTAACCGCTCGTTTTATGGCATCAAGCAGGCGCCAAGTGCCTGGTATAGTCGCTTCGCCTTCTACTTGGTCTCGTTGGGATTCGTCGAGGCCAAGTCGAACATGTTCCTATTCGTCCTCCGACATGGCACTGACACCGTCTACCTACTACTCTACATCGACGCCATCGTACTCATGGCGTCCAGCCCAGTCCTCCTTTATCGAACGATCGCCTCCCTGCAACAAGACTTCGCGATGAAGGCCTTGGGCCCTCTCCACCATTTCCTAGGGGTCACCGTAGAGCGCCGTCCGTAGGGCCCCTTTCTCCACCAGCGACAATACACCGTCGACACCTCAAACAGGCTGGGATATCTGAATGCAAGCCTTGCTCCATGCTTGTCGACAACCAGGCGAAGGTCTCCGACGACATCGACACCCCAGTCAGCAACATGACAACCTATCAAAGCCTCACTGGGACCATCCAGTACCTCACCTTCACTAGGACCGACATCGCCTACGCCGTCTAGCAGGTGTGCCTCCACAAGCACACTCCGCGGGAGCCACACCTCACCGATGCGAAGCGGATCCTTCATTACCTCCATGACTTACCTCGACCACAGCCTTCTTCTTCGGCCCTCTCTGGCCACCGAGCTGGTCATCTACACTGACGTTAATTGGGCATGTTGTCCTGACACTCGTCTTCCACCATGGGCTACACTGTGTTCCTGGGTGTCAACCTGGTCTCCTGGTCCTCGAAGTGGCAACCCGTCATCTCCCGCCCCAGCATTGACTCTGGGTACCGCGCTATGGCCAACGGTGTGGCTGAGGCGTCTCACAACTCTCTTGCTCGCACCGCCCTCGTCTACTGCCACCAATCTCGTGCAGCATCAACACATGAAGCACATGGAGATCGACCTCCACTTTGTCTGCAAGCATGTTGTCAGCGATGTCCGTGTCCCAACCATCTCCCAGTTCGCCGATATCTTGATGAAGGGCCTCCCATCGATGGTGCTCTTGAAGTTTTGGTCTAATCTCAACATGTGCAGTGGCTAGAGTTGCAATTGTGGGGGGCGTTAGATCATGTGTTATGTGTTGTAATGGGTCTTGGCCCATCCCATGTACTTAACTATACATTAATACAGCATCTACCCAGTTAGGGTTAGGGGTTTTCCCTCAAACCTTTCTATCAATATCATCACTTCAATTATGGCAGTAAGGCAGCAACAATACAGAAATTCCTAAAAAGAACAGCAAACTGAAAACTAAGAATTGTCCCACAGAAATGAGTAAAATGTATTGCCTAAAAGCTGGACACCTACCATTTCTTTTTATTTCAAACAAACTTCGGAATGATTAACATTATAAAGACAACAAAACAATAGTTGATAAGTCGATAAATATTAATCAATGGTGAGAACAGGTTAAACCTCAAACCTTTCTATCAATATCATCACTTCAATTATGGCAGTAAGGCAGTAACAATACAGAAATTCCTAAAAAGAACAGCAAACTGAAAACGAAGAATTGTCCCACAGAGTAAAATGTATTGCCTAAAAGCTGGACACCTACCATTTCTTTTTATTTCAAACAAACTTCGGAATGATTAACATCATAAAGACAACAAAACAATAGTTGATAAGTCGATAAATATTAATTAATGGTGAGAACAGGTTAATCATATCTGCAGTTGACTTCAAGGTATATCTTTGAACTGCAAGAATTTGCAAAGTTGAACTCAAATGAGACAAGCTCAAGTCAAACAAGCAAAAACTATTCACTTGTCTATTACAGGGTGAATGTTACATGATAAATATCACAACTCAGGTCCTATAAGAAAACATGTTAAGTTTAAGTCTGCAAATGAGATGGGATTACATAGGATTATGTAAGCATGCCCACATGAAACCAGCAGTTACCTTTAACCCATAGGAGGTGAACATTGAACTGGGAGGTGCAGTAGGCATCACATCCATTTGACCAAAAGTTGAATTTTTTGACAAAGGGGATGAAGGTGAATATGAAACAGTATTTGGCTTTGTCCACTGATCAGAGTCTTGTGTTATTTTTGATAAAGCGGCTTTAAGCCGAGCTGAGTACATCGCAAGTATTAGTAAGGACAAATAAGAAAGGTGATCATCTATATAAGCAGTAATAGCTAAGAAATGTGCATATGAGAACTCATTGTGGAGAACTAAATCCTTACATGATTGATGATCAGGCAAAGGCTTGCTGCTTTGACTCTTGTCTTGGTTCCCAAATGTCTCATATATGTAGTGGTAAAAGATGCCAAATAGTTGGGAGATACCCTGAAAATTTTGGCAGCATAATCAGAAAATATTACACATTCCACAAACTTGCCCTCCCCCCAAAAAAAATAATATGGTGATGGATACGACATATAACTAACCTTAAAAAGCTCAACATTGACAATTTCCAGCTTTTGCATCAGCCTGGCGTATTTGTCCATCATCCTGATTACAGTGGTAATTTAGCCTATGAAGCAGTGAATAGAAACATTACTAAGTTAACACAACTACACAAGCATTTAATACCTTAATAGAGAAAGTGATGAGCCTGTCTGTGATGAAATGTCTCCATCTTTCCAATGTAAAGAATTGCCTTTTACAATTTTCGCTTTTGGTGTCCTACTAGGCAACTGACTATCTTCATCAATGAAATCCGCTAGAAGGTCTTCATTCTCTTCATCTAAAGATGAATTGTTTCCATTGCCATGATTATTGCTAGCTGATGAGTCAACAAGCATATTGGACTTTGGGGATTCGGCAGAGCCATTTTCTAGCTTAAAAGAAAATGGATTTTCAATCACAAGCCAAGAAGCAAATCCGAGCTTTTCCTTTCCTGAGTTGGATGTAGTTGTCCCATGGTAACAATTTATTGGCAACTTAGGACTTCTACTGGTAGGAGAGCACAGTGCAGCACCATCACCAGTTAGACCTGCTAAACTAATTATTTCTGAAGCTTCAGCGGACATTATTGTCCAAGATTCCTTTTCCAGTACCATCTTAAGTGCCTGTCAAATGAGTGGCAAAACACAGTAAGTTAAAGAATGACTCACTGCATAGAGAGCTAACAGCTTGCAACTCCCATCTTTGCAGTTAAGTCCAAAAAGTCAGAGTAAAATACAGTACTGACTAGAGCAACCACACATTCCCAAAAAATACACATTTGTTTTCCTTCTTTTTGATATGGAACTACAATCAAACATTATTATTAATGTATTTTCTTACAGATTATATTGTGAATGTAGTGACTTATGGAGTTATGGTGCATATCAATGCAAAGCCTTCTAATGTGGCTGCACTGACTAATGTTCATATCAGCTGCAAACTCCTTTTGTAGAAACATAAAAGCACTGGTAGCTTATATCAAAATCAGTTACAAAAATGGGCTACTGTGAAACCAGCACTACCAATGGAGAAAAGAAAAGAAATACGAAGAATGTTCGTAAAGACTGCAAACACGTCATGAACTGCATACACATTTTAAGCAGTTAAAAAGATGATAGCAGTTCAAAATTCACATGTTTGAACTTTGAGCACTGATCATTAAGAACCGAGTCAGAGCTATTGACATACATATACATTTTGCCGGTGAAAGGACACCATGTAGTTCAAACAGACAGTCTTCAACTTCTGGCGGAACTCACTAGCTTCAAATCCACAAAATGCTTCGCCAGCCAAAATGAAAATGGCAAGATCTTCATAATTCTTCAGAAATTGGTATGTGCTAGTTGAACAAACAGCCGAACTAGATAATAAAACAGATAAGCGACTTGTTGCCAGCTGCCAAAGATTTCTTCGCCCTCTTTGAAATGTTTGTGCAACAAGTTTTGTAGCATCTGTTCTAAGCTGATAGAATGGAGAACCCGTTTCTGATGTACTAGTATCAGGGTTGCTGACCTCAGATGATGATGCTGTGTCAATTTTTTCAGCTGCAGAACCATCCTGAGTGACTGCTGCACTTGAATGACCTCTTCCTAAATTAACTAAAGTTTCGCTGCTATTCTGAGATGTGCCATCCTTATATGCTTGATCTGGGCCCTTGGAGTCAATATTCTGGGGAGGAAACCAATTTCATGAATAAGAACAAAACCTTATATTGAAAATTAGACTAAGTACAGATAACATCAGGTCCAGTGGTCCACATATATATGTATATATAGGTTATTGGATAGGAGGATAGGTAGTATTAACTCAGATTTATTTCATACTGAAAACAGAGTTGCCCCATTCCACCAAACAAAGAGAGTTTAGAACTGATAGCATTTGACATCTTTTCCACTCCAATTCAAAATATGTCGCTTTAGAATTCCTGCTGGTCAAGCTTTTAAAACTTTAACCATCAATATTTGCAGAATTACATAGTTTGACTAAGATAGGTGTTTCTATTCACCATGAAAAGTACCTTCATAATTTCTACTTTCTATGAAATGCCATATTTTCATTTAAATTTCTAGTCAAGGTGTCGCCTTTTAGACCATGTGGATGTCCTAAACATCTTATACTTTGAACCGGGAGTGTAAGAAGCTTATTCAGCTCTAGGCTTCTGGTAGGTTTGATTATTCTTGTCACATTTTGGTTTTCCAATGCAACTATGTAGTTTATATGTTCAACAAAGCAGAAAAATGAAATTTGTAGTTTCTCATATTTGTTTGCACTAACGCACTGAGCCTAGGCAGCTTTTTTACAAAAAAAATCATGATTGTTGATCAGTGAGGTATGAAGATTCAACAATAAAGTGGACAGAAAAAAGTAGATGTACCTTATCTCCTGAAGAAAAGCTCATAATAGTATAGTATGAGCACATCAATGAAAATAAGAACTCTAGGGTTCTCAACAAGCAGAGGCGAAGTTTGGGTTCAGGAATTTGAACACAAAGATCACTATATGTAAACCTGCAGAAAACAAAAAAATATTGGTGAAGTGAATGCTCAGAGAAACTTGAATGCAGTTTGATACTTTGGTTCTATGAACCAATAGTCTATGGTTTTAAACAATTTAAAACTGCAGACATATGACAAGATTACTTCTTGACCTGCCTTATTGCGTCTATTACAAACTTCAAGTCTTTTGAAAAGGAAATAAAGAAAAACAGGGGGCCACAGTGCCACACAAGTTTTCCACACAAACAAAAAAAAATCTAGATCCACTTATAGATTCAACTGTGAAGCTGTGACTCGCAAATTACTAGCTATATCTATATTCCAAGCCATATCCCAATTATACAAGTCACAATAGTTTATTTAATCTTAGAATGCAACCAAAAGAACCATTGAACCAAGATAAGAGCTTGAATACAGACCTATTTTTCTGTGTATTATTTCCAACCTCCTGCAATCACCTTATGATTAGAAAATCGATAACTAAAATATATCAAAATATTGACACGGAAATCATATGAATAGCAAAATAGACGGAGCATGCCAATAAAGCAAATCTAATACCTCTTCCAACATTTCTTTCAGGACATAGTGTGTTCGAGACAGCACTTCCTGCAAGAAGAAACTCTGCATCTTTTCAGCCATGCCACTGACATCACCCATTAGTGCATATGCGTCAACAACCTACATCCATAATATGATTGTTAAAAAAAGGTATTCTAGCAAAATAGATAAATAATATTTACCATGTCCATCCATGAACCCATAAAAAAAGATACTTGAGAACACTCACAGTTAGATAGTTTTCTGCATCAAAGATCTGACAAACACCAAGTAAATGGGTGTCCAATTTTTGGATTGTCCGAACTAACCATGCCTGCATAGTCAGAGCAGAAATATCATCACAAGGATAAAATGTGAATCTATCAACTGGAATGAACAATGCAGATAGCCTGACCAAAATCGAAGGTGCAGAAGATGTTTCTTTGTTTGAATATATCAACAGTGGATAGATTTAATTCA
Source organism: Zea luxurians (assembly GCA_029449295.1). NCBI lineage: Eukaryota > Viridiplantae > Streptophyta > Magnoliopsida > Poales > Poaceae > Zea > Zea luxurians. The sequence goes on from JAOPSE010000022.1 coordinate 62,048,143, forward strand.
GCTTACATTTCTCAAATTTAAGGATAAAAATATCTCAACAGCAGAAGACAGGCTATAAGAGGTGACGTAGAAAAACATAATTACCTCTATACCACGTCCCATTTCTTGTACAGCAGAAAGGCCTGAATAATTCTCCAAAATTTGCAAATATTCAGGCAATAATTGGAATGCCTAGAAACATCAGTAAGATATCATTAGAAACCTAACAATTGTTACTGAGGGACAACTGGTATTTGACAACACATAAACACATATCCTAAGCTTGTTCAGGTTGAAAAGCAACAACCCATATTCTTATACGTGATTTATGGTTCAGAAATTTATAATAGCAATATTAGAGTGAACAGATGCTCATATCACCCTAGGTTAAAGAAGTCTACTAATGATGAAGTAAGATAGAATAACAATAGCCAAACCAAGTTCACCTGAAAGTAATTTTCTTTCTCAACAAAAGTTTCAAGTTCCATCTGCATGTCTAGAGCATGACGAAGCTCTGTAAGGATAGGAAGAACATCCTGCATTACACAAAAACTAAATCTTTTTATTTATAGATCCTCGACCTAGTTTACCTAGAGCTAGTGATAATGGAAGAGAAAAGCATTTGAATTTACTATGTCACATTGTCACTAATAATTTCCTCCTCAAGACATCAATCGAAAATAGGATGGTGATTTTTAGTGGTCTACACGATTGGTTGGGAACAGCCACCAGGTTTCCAAAGTAAATGCTGCAAATCAGCATGATATAAAAAAAAGAGGAAGCATCTACCAGCAAAGCTTGTTTCTTTTTGATTTTACATTGACAACCAGATCCCTCGACACCTCATTCTTCGAAGAGGTTATATGCCTTCGTCCATTCTGAAATATTGATTTCATTGTAAGGTCCAGGGTCCTAGATATAAAAGAAGGTACCAAACAATGCCAGAAAGGAATAAGTTTCACAAGATATTACCATGCAGATTACATTTGCAACCTTTAAGTCATGTTCTAATTCCATCACTAACTGCATCCCCTTCACTGCCCAAAACTAAATATCAGTAATCTGAAATGTCCTTAAAAGGAAATCAATAAAGATCGCATTTTGGTAGCATAACTGAGGCTAAAGCAGCATTAGATATCTTCATTATTTCATAGCTATAGGGAATTAAAACCTGAACATGTTTAAGGAGATGAACATTCATGAAATGTATCGGTTGGAACCAAAAAAAAAAGCATGCAATTGAAAACTATCCAATCCTTTGCAGAGAAAAGACGTACCCATTTCTTCATGATGACCCATAACATGGTGCGCTAATCTTTCTGCAATCTTGTCAAGCTGCTCTAATCTCAATGTAGACTGAAAAAAAAAGATTCACTTTAGAAAGATAGATGACGTTAATTTGGTTAAAAAGCACGTGTTCATGCAGGTGGAGCAGGACATTTGGTACCAATTACAGTTAATCGACCACTAGAATGATTCTAAACAACAAAACAGGAAGTGGTTTCTACTACTGAGGTCATACTTATTGTTGAAACCGACACCAAACCATTACAAATTTAGTTATGTGCACCTATGCATGCACACATTACTCAAAGTATGGTACATGCAAAGTTTTCTTAGCATGTACTTCGTTCACAATGTCCTAGAAATGAAAAACATAAGCTGCCACCACTAACCTGCTTATCGAAATAGGTGGCATCGCCACCTCCTTCCTCCGGAATACTTTGCAGAATATACTTTATTGGATCAAACTCCTGTGAATAATTCAAACTTCAAACTCAAAACACATCAATCCTGAAAGAAGCAGACAGCCAAACCTATGTAAATGCAGCACCCACCTCCTCATAGAACACCTCCTCGAGCTCCTCCACCGGTTGGCCCTGGGGGTTGCTCCCATAGATGGAGACCAAGTCCTCCGAATTGGATGGCAGGTTGATCCTCTCGTGAGGTGGCAACCCGGCGATCGCACGTGCAGCTGCTGCTGCCGCCGCAGCTCGTTCTGGAACCTATAGAAGGTGCAAAAGAAATGTGAGCGACCTCTGCCTCATTGATCCGACAATGCACGAGAGCAAGCCGTGAAATGAGGGATAAAGCATAAAGCACCTCAGGGCGGGGAGGGGGCGCCGTGGGGATCGGTGGGAGGCCGAGGGAGCGGGCCGAGCGAACAGAGCTGAGGAGTTTCTCGCCGACGCGGGAGAGGTCCATGCCACCGCCCTGGATCAGGAGCAGGGGAAGGAAGACGAGCGGGCTGGGCCCAGACTCGAACAGCTGCTCGCCGCCGCCGCCGCTGAAGAAGGATGACGAGGAGGAGGCTGAGGGGGCGGTGGGTGGCGGCACCGCGTCGCGTCGCATCTCAGCTGTTCTGCCTTCCGGGGCCCCCCTCGCCGCCGGGGACCATTTGAGGGAGCGCCGCCAGCTGCTCCCAGATCCGCACGGTGGTTAGGGTACACGCGCGCCGGCGGTGGATCGCGCGGGGGAGGGGGTGACTGAACAAGGTGGTTGGTCGCGTCGGGTCCGGGATTTCGCGGGGATGTGTAATGAAGTCGAGAGGAGACTAGAATGGGAGCACGGTGAGGTTGAGCCGTTGAGGTTACACGCGAAGAAGCGTATGATCAGTCTCACTCCAACCGTAAGAGTGATAGGTGTTTTTTCACGATTTCCAAATCTATATTTTGTTTCGAACTATCTTTATCTCTACTAATATAAATATAAAGTAGAAGTTTCTCCGTACATCCATCCATTTCTCACTTGGTTGGTCCTCCCACCTCTCTCTGTCATTACTCTCGATCTCTCGAACCTTCCCTTCTAATACGTGTCGCGATATCTCTCCTCTTGTTTGGTCGCTGAAGGTGATGACCTCTTAACAGCCCTAGCCATCATCGTCGCACCTACGTCGTCCGTTGGACGGACGAGCCTCCACGATCTCAATGTGCCGCCATCGGGAGAAGCCGAGTATGAAGTGTGTTGCCATTCTCCTCCCTCACCATCACACCCCAATTGTTACCCTCGCCATCGTGATTTGTTGTCGTTCTCCTTCCTCACCATCACACTCGCACTGTCATCCTGGCCGTCGTGGTTTAGGTAAAAGCCCTTTTCTCATCATGATCCTCGAGTCATTTCCCAGAGGTGTCCCCCCTCTCCTCGGTCGTTAGTGGCTTTACGTGGCCCACTCTCCCGCTCAACAACGATCAAACCCTTTCATTCTGGTTAAACATCTCACCGCTAATCTGCATCCCCTGCATCCCCTGAGTCTCATATATGAATTCTTGTCTAGTATTGAAGAATAAGGTCATCTCCTTCAAGCATGTGCCACCTATTAAAAAAACGAGAGGGCATGTTGAGGTCCAGGCATTGCTGCTGCGTACACAAGGTTAACTATCTTAGACTTGTTCTTTGTTGCATTTCTACAACCAATTTAGTGAGGTTGATGCTAATTGCATGCCCTTTTTGCTTTATTTTATATCGCATTTTTGTACAAGATTATGTTTAATATGAAGAACTAAGGGATGGAGCTCAGAGGTAAAGGATGTAATTGTTTTTGCATACTTTTACATTATATATATATAACTGGTGTTGTTCCTATTAATGATTGTGCCCCTAACCTATTCAATTGAAAAGTGCAGTACCTAGCTCTTTGTAGTCTGCATTGCAACTTATTCCAACCTAAAAGTGAAAATGTGTCAACTTTATAATCTTGAATAGACATGAGACCAAGGTGGGTTGCAGTTTTTTATATAAAAATCACCCTTGTTACTTGTTTCCACATTAGTTATTTGCATTTGAAAGAGAAATAGGGTTAACCATTTCCTATAATTAATTTTGGTGGTTAAAGATCAACACAAACACATGGACTAACTAGTTTATCTAGAACTCATGTATTACAGGTGCATAAGGTTCAACACAAACCAAGAAGAGAATCAAGTTAAGGACACAATTTTATTGCGGCAAAAGGACTTGAGTGTGCTGAAGAATGGCGCATCGGATAGTGTCCGGTGCACCAGGGTCGTACATATGTGAACCAGCCACTCTCGGGAAAATGGAGGCGCGCTCCGCTATAATTCACCGGACTATCCGGTGAGCCAGCGGAGCAATGGCTCCTAGCGTCAACGGTCGACTCTACAAAGTGCTACAGTGTGCAACAGTGCCGCGACAGAGTCAGAAGCGCAGAAGTCAGAGGGCAGCGGACTGTCCGATGCAGCAAGACGACATACGGCTCCAACGGTCAACTGCCCAGAACCCTAACGGATACGCTGACGTGGCGTGCACCGGACAGTTGAGAGCACCTAGAGGGGGTGAATAGGTGATCCTGTAAAATCAAACACTAAATAGCCATAAACTTGATTATTAAAGTGTTAGTGAAATCAAGTGGCTATAGAATACGCTCATGCGAACAAAGCAATCACAAGAAGCAACACACGAGACACGCGATTTTTATCCCGTGGTTCGGCCAAGTAACACTTGTCTACTTCCACATTGTGACGTCCCAATGGACGAGGGTTGCACTCAACCCCTTTCAAGTGATCCAATGACCAACTTGAATACCATGGTGTTTTATCTTAGAGTACTCTTCTCGTTTGCGAGGAATCTCCACAAGTTGGAGCCTCTCGTCCTTACAAAGTTATGAACACAAAGAAAGCACAAGAGTAAGGATGGAAGAGAAACACACGCAAGACTCAAATCCGCAGCACAACCACGCACAAAAGTGAAGAAGTGAGCACACAAAACACAGCGCGAAGAGTTTACAACTCGAAGGTGCTCAAATCTTAAGAACTATGATCTGATTGCGTGAATGCAGAGTCTAGGTGTCTTAGGATGTTTCTTGTAAGCTTGGTATACTGCTCCATGCGCCTAGGGGTCCCTTTTATAGCCCCAAGGCAGCTAGGAGCCGTTGGAGATCAACATGGAAGGCTATTCTTGTCTTCTGCCGAGTGGCGCACCGGACAGTCCGGTGCGCCACCAGACAGGTCCTGTAGCTGTCCGGTGCGCGATCTCCTTCCATATCGGGCGCATTCGACCGTTGCTCCTCAGGACCGGTTTGTCACACCCGGTTTTAAAGGACAAAGCCGGGTGCATCTCATACATGCGCCAAAGAAGACAACATATATAACAACAGAGTGTATAGAGATAAATGTCACAAAACATCAGAGTATTTATTACATAGCGGAAGACTTATTACAAAATAAAGATAAATATAAAACGAACTAAGGATCGTTGGTGCCAATGTCGACTGAGAAACGCCACCTAGATTAAGTCGAAGGCCTCGGTGTTAGGCGGCTCCTCTTCGACCACCTGTTCTTCTCCTGTGGGGGGGGGTGTGAGACAGCAAGAGTGAGCTCACACATGTTCATCGCTCAACAAGTCGTGGGGAATAATGTGACATGAACTCACCAAAGGTGGGAGTTCATGAAGTGTAAGGCTGATCAATGAAATAAAGGCTGAAGCTGAGCATTGCTTTTATAAGTTGGTCAAAATTTTATTAGCAGTTACTAAGTGAAAGTAAATACCAAACCATAGTAATAATAAGTAAAAGTAATAATAAAATAATCCCACATGCAATGAAATGGCAGACTAAGTTTAAGTTCCATAAATTAATCATGTGAGTGTCCGAGCCGCTCATGACCGTGAGCACGGCTAGTATACCAGTTTTACACTCTGCAGAGGTTGCGCATCTTTACCCACAAGTCGTGTTACCCATTTGCCATGGAGTTGATCAGACTCCATACACCTCTACCAAGGAAGCGAGGCAGGGTACCACTACGAGGCCTTTACAAAGTTCCACTAGCTTCAGACTACCCGCTACAGTTTATAGGAAGCTCCAGTGCAGGGTTCTTGTCTGACCGCCATCGCAGCAAAATCAACCCAAGGACCTCCCTACACTGACCACTCCCCTACTGCCCTTGCCCCTTTCGGGTAAGGTAGCCCTCCACTAGCTTTCCTAGTTAATCAGCCAAGGGCGTCCCATTAAACCCTTGTGGTAGCACTGTTTTTCCGGGTGGTTCTCCATGTTCCCATTAACATAATGATCTTATCATGAATAGTAATGAATAAACAGATAATAAAGAGTGTAATCATGAGTAGTAAATATCTCTATACCCAAATCCACATAAAGCAATAGCATGTACTACCCAAAAATCTAGTAGTAAAACCAGTGGTGAAACAAGGTATAAAGATAGTCAAAATCTAGGGTAACCTATTGGGTCCCAGCAAAATTAATCTATGCAGATCATTATGATTAATAAGAACATAAATAGGTAAAAGAAGTGATCAAGGGCACAACTTGCCTTCGACGAGCTCCTGCTCAGCTGTCTCTACTTGCTGAACCTCAGGTTCCACAGTGGCTTGCTCGTCTACTCGTATCAACACAATACATACATAGCATAGCATAAATTAACATCACATCAAACATGCAAATAGAATACACAGTAATAAACTAGACATTAAAATAAGATCATAGGAACTGGAATTATCAATTTTGGAGTTATAGATTTTAAGTTATGGATTTTCTAAGGTTTTATGCATTTAATATAGGATTAAGTGGGAGATAAATTTTAATGTATATTTCATGTGAAAACAGTGGTACTATTTGATAGAGAATAATATTACAAAATTATAGGAACTGGAATGGTCCAATTTGGAGTTCATATGAATTTTCTACAAATTAAACAAGTTCAATGATTTATTTTCACACTAAAAATCCTTTTTCTAATAAGTTTTCTCTGATTTTATAATTCTCTGGCCTGGGCCTCAATTACAGGAACTGCAGGGACCTCGGGGCAATAATCCTAAGACTCAGTGCACAACAACTGGATGGTGGGTTTATTTCCTAATACATGAAGGGCTCTTTTGCAAATCTTGCGGCCGAAGGGGTATCTTCGGATCCTAGCCGTCCGATCAAAGATGGACGCACCTGATTAAACCAGTGACCTCGCGAATGGGTACGTGGGTACGCAATCACGACCGTAGAATTACCTACCTACGCCCCAGATTCAAAATACCCTTGATTCCCCCCCTCGCCCGCACGATTTACATCCTGCGATCCAGATCTACTAGCGCGAAGGGGGGTGCCTTGGCCTAATCTCGGCCGTCCGCGCATATCAGACGGCGCCAGAGCGTCTTCTACCACGGGCAGACCAGACCACCGCACAGACGCCGCCACGGCGAGGTCTCCTGCCGACGGAGCTAATCTCCGGACTTCGGGCACGAGACCCTAATTCAACCGGTCCACAAGCTATGGGTATGAAAGCGGGTCTGGGTGAGTGGTTCATACCGAGGATTGTCCACGCTAGCGAGCTGACCACGAAGAGGAGGAGGTTCCGCCCAGACACGCACTCTGGCGTGGAATTCCCCCCGGTTCGGGGTCGCACAGCCCGTCTCGAGGACACGGACGGATCACCCGGACGTTGGCGCTCCCACACGACCACGCGCAGGGGCTGGAATGCCGGCGCGGAGGGGTTTCACCAGCGGAACCACTCTTTCTCTCACCGGCGGCTGCGAATACGATGGCGCACACGCTGCTTTCTTTTTTTTCCAGGGCGACTGAGACCGCGGATCCGCAGACAACGAGTTTATGGGCGAGCAGGGATATCGGAAGTAACCAATCGTGGCCGAGTTTCGCGGAGCAAGGCGCGGTCAACGGCCATGGCGGAGGATCCGGGAGTTCTTCAACGGCCGAGCGTGAGGGAAAGGAGAGAGCTGCCGGATGGGTCCCACCCCGCAGTGACACCGAGTCAAGCACGCGCGCGGCAATACCAATCGGCAGCTGACACTGGGACCGCCCGCCGCACCAGCCTTGCGTCCCTGATGAGAGCCAGACAAGTGGGCCCTACTCACCAGCGCAGCCAGAGCGCGGGATCGGTGGATCGCCGATGGGTGGCGCGCGCGCGTAGAGAAAAATGAGTGGGCCGGAATTGAGAGAGTGAGCCCAGTTAGGGTTCTTTTCTTTTTCTTTTGTTTTCCTTATTTTCTGTTTTTCTTATCCATAATTATTTTGAATTCAAATTTGAATTTGAATCTGTTTATGAGTTCCACCAATGAGTCAGGTGAACACTTAAAACTCCAGTGTAGAAATGATATTTTATTTATTTATTTTATATTATATATTTTATTTTTTTTACTCACATAAAATTTTCTTCCCTTCCTTTTCTAGGATTTCTTTTAAATGTCAAATCCTACTTTGGACTTTAATCCATTTCTTGTCACATTATTATTATATTGTCACAGAATGCACAAAAATAAAATCCAGCATGATGCACATGTTATTTATGTGTTCTTTGTTCTAATTATCCACTTTCAACTAGGGTTAATCACATGTGATGAATAGCAGAGGCCACAACTATTGAGATTATCTCCAGTCTCTTTATTACACTTTTGAGTATTACAAATCCTACCCCCCTTAAAAATAATCTCGTCCTCGAGATTTAAGAAGTTCTAGGGAAAAGATGAGGAAAATCTATGTGAAGCTCTTCTTCTCTTTCCCAGGTGGCTTCATCTTCACCATGGTGACTCCATTGTACTTTGCACATCTTTATCACCTTATTTCTTGTAACTCGAGTCAAAGTGTCAAGAATCTTGATAGGATACTCCGCATAGGTCAGATCATCTTGAACACTAAGGTCTTCCATTGGTAGCTGCTTCTCAGGTACCCTGAGGCACTTCTTTAGCTGGGACACATGGAATACATCATGTACATCTGACAGATGATCGGGTAACTTCAGTTGATATGCAACTTCTCCCACTCGCTTTAAGATCAAGAAAGGTCCAATGAAGCGAGGGGACAACTTTCCTTTAACTTTAAATCTCCTCATACCCCGGAGTGGTGACACCTTCAAATAGACATGATCACCCTCCTTAAACTCCAGTAGTCTCCTTCTGTTATCAGCATAGCTCTTTTGCCTTGATTGCGCAATTCTCAAATTTTCTCTTATCATTCGAACTTGTTCTTCCGCCTCTTAAATAAGCTCAGGCCCAAAGAACTGTCTTTCTCCAGTCTGATCCCAATATAGGGGAGTCCTGCATTTTCTGCCATACAAAGCCTCAAATGGTGACATCTTCAAACTAGCCTGGTAGCTATTATTATAAGAAAACTCAGCATAGGGTAAGCTCTTCTCCCAACTGCCACCATGCTTGAGAGCACAAGCTCTTACCATATCTTCCAGCACTTGATTAGTCCTCTCTGTCTATCCATCAGTCTGGGGATGGTAGGCTGAACTAAAATTCAACTTTGTATCCAAGCTCTCATGCAACTTCTTCCAAAATCGAGAAGTAAACTGTGATCCTCGATCTGACACGATCTTCTTAGGCACTCCATGTAGACAAACTATCCGAGTCATATACAATTTTGCTAGCTTGGCTCCCGTGTAATTAGTCCTCACAGGTATGAAATGAGCCACTTTCGTCAATCTATCCACAATTACCCAAATAGAGTCATATCCTGCTGGAGTGCGGGGTAGTCCAACAATAAAATCCATACCAATTTCTTCCCATTTCCACTTAGGAATCTTCAATGGGTGCAATAGTCTAGCTGATCGTTGATGTTCGGCCTTGACTCTTTGACACACATCACACTTAGCCACATGTGCAGCAACATCTCTTTTCAGTCCATACCACCAATACTTTTGCTTCAAATCCTGATACATCTTAGTGCTACCAGGGTGGATAGAATAATCAGAATCATGGGCTTCTTTCAATATAGTCTCACGGAGGCTATCAATCTCTGGAACACATGTCCGATCTTTGAACCATATAGTACTGTTGGGACTATGCTTCGTCGCCGAAGGTCTTGAAGGGAGAAACAGCTTCGGCTGAAGCTGTTCGCATGTGATGATCGAAGGTTCCTTTTCATGAAGCTTCGGTATTACAAACCGACTTAAGAGTAGAATGACCTTTTAGTCTATAAATGTTTGAGTCGCTGTTGTAATCCCTTATGAGGGGCATAATTGTAATTCCTCACAGGCTGTGTCTCGAGCCTATAAATAGTGAACAGTACTCCTTTACTGTTCACGCATTCCTGTAATTGCAATCACATCATTCTGGAATCAATCTTTGTCAAGGCAAAGGTATAATTGTATTCTATGCTTAAATATATTAAATCAATTTAATGTGAAAGTAATGTTATTCATTTGTAATTTATTCACCTTTGACGCTTCATATTTGATATTACTTTATTCAATCTATTACGAAGATTCAACCTTCGTAATTTTATTGCCTTTAACCTTCGTCCAAAGTCCATTAATCCTTAAGGGAATAATGCTTCATTGGACGAAGGGCATCAACATTTAACACTTTGTGTTGCCTTGTTCTTAACTCATAGCATTTGAGAACAAGTCCCCAACATTGGCGCCCACCTCCGGTCAACTCACTTCCACTTTTTGAGCTGATGGCTTCGTTCAACGATCAAGTTGGAGCTGCTTCGGCCCCGAAGCTGGTGCTCCCGATAACAGGTGGTTCATGCTCAGAACCAGCCAACAAAAAGCAGAAGAAAGAAGCACAGAGAAGGGTACAACATGTTGGGGTGCAAGGACCCTTCATCAAGTCAAGATGGTCCCACATTCCAATTACCTTCTCCCAAGAGGATCTTCAACTCAAGGATTACCCACACAATGATGCTATGGTTATCTCTTGTGTGATCAAAGGATTTCTGGTCCATAATGTCTTGGTTGACACAGGCAGCGCAACTGATATCATATTTGCTAAAGCTTTCAGACAAATGCAAGAGCCCGAAGACAAGATCCATGATGCTACACACCCTCTCTGTGGCTTCGGTGGAAGACAGATTGTAGCACTGGGCAAGATCACCATGCCAGTGACCTTCGGATTCATCAACAACACCAGAACTGAGCAAGTTGTATTTGATATTGTTGACATAGAATACCCTTACAATGCAATTATTGGTCGTGGCACCCTCAATGCTTTCGAAGCAATTCTTCATCCTGCTTATCTTTGCATGAAAATACCTTCGGATCAAGGACCCATTGCTATTCATGGAAGTCAGGAAGCTGCCAGAAGGGCCGAAGAAAACTGGACTGACTCAAAAGCAATCCATAATATAGATGGAGCTAAAGCTTGTGAACAGTACAAATTCAGAAGGGAGAAAGCAGCTTCGGCAGATCAGCCGAAGCCCATGCTCTTATGTGAGGACATAGCAGAGCAGAAGGTGCTGTTGGGCTCTCAATTATCCGAAGAACAGGAGAAAACCTTGCTAAGGTTTTTGTTCAACAACAAAGATGTTTTTGCATGGTCAGCTAATGATCTTTGCGGAGTTAACAGGGATGTTATTGAACACTCGCTCAACGTTGACCCATCCTTCAGACCCAGAAAGCAGAGGCTTCGGAAAATGTCTGATGACAAGGCCGAAGGAGCTCGGAATGAAGTCAAAAGACTCCTCAGTGCAGGAGTTATCAGAGAAGTAAAGTATCCAGAATGGCTAGCTAACACTGTTATGGTAAAAAAGGCCAATGGCAAATGGCGAATGTGTATCGATTTTACGGATCTCAACAAGGCCTGTCCGAAGGACGAATTCCCATTGCCAAGGATAGACTCCTTAGTTGATGCAGCAGCTTCGTCAGAACTTATGAGTCTTTTAGACTGTTATTCAGGCTATCATCAAATTTAGATGAAGAAGGAGGATGAGCCGAAGACCAGTTTCATAACCCCTAGTGGAACATATTGTTACCTTCGAATGCCTGAGGGGCTCAAGAACGCTGGAGGAAGTTTCAACAGAATGACTTCGATGGTTCTTCAGTCTCAGATAGGCAGAAATGTGCTAACTTATGTTGATGATATCATTGTAAAAAGCACGAAACAAGAAAATCACATTGCTGATTTGCAGGAGACCTTCGCCAATTTTAGACAAGCTGGTCTAAAGCTGAATCCAGAAAAATGTGTCTTCGGAGTAAAGAAGGGGAAATTTCTTGGATGTTTGGTTTCAACAAAGGGAATTGAAGCTAATCCAAGTAAAATTGAAGCTATACTTCGAATGGAGCCACCAAATACAAAAAAGGGGGCCCAAAGATTGACGGGGAGGCTGGCATCTCTTAATAGATTCATATCCAGATCAACAGAGAGAAATTTACCATTCTTTGAAGTGCTGAAATCAGCCGAAGTCTTTCAATGGGGACCAAGCCAACAAAAAGCCTTCGAGGAACTGAAGCAATATTTGATGGATTTAACAACATTAACTCCACCAACAGCAGGGGCTCCTTTGTTATTATATGTGGCAGCTTCGCACTCAGCGGTAAGTGCAGCACTTGTCCAGGAAAAGCTTGATGGCCAAGTCAAGAAGCAGGTCCCAGTATATTTGGTATCTGAGGTTCTTAGTATATCAAAGAAAAACTACACAGAATTGGAGAAGGTGTTATATGCTGTTTTGATGGCATCCAGGAAGCTTCGGCATTACTTTCAAGCATACAATATTGTTGTTCCTTCTTCGCAACCGTTGAAGGATATTATGCGAAATAGAGAAGCTACTGGACGGATTAGAAAATGGGCTGCAGAGCTCAATGAATTTTACATTGATTATGTGCATAGATCTTCGATCCAGTCTCAAGCGTTGGCAGATTTCATTGCCGACTGGACGCCAGGGGCTCAGGATGAAGAAACAAATAAAGATGCCGAAGTATGGACAGTATTTTGCGATGGGTCTTGGGGAACCTTCGGAGCAAGAGCAGCTGCTGTGTTGGTCTCACCATCCAAAATTAAAACTTGTTATGCGGCAAGACTCGATTTTAGTTGCACAAACAATATTACTGAGTACGAAGCCCTGCTTTTGGGTCTTCGAAAGTTAAAAGCAATGGGAATCAGAAGGGCCATTCTTAAAACTGATTCCCAGGTTGTTTCCGGTCATATTGACAAGAGTTGCAAGGCTAAAGATCCGAAGCTCGAAAAATATCTAGACACGGTCCGAAGGATTAAAGCCTCCTTCGAAGGATTTTCTGTCAAAAATATTCCTCGAGGAGAAAATGAGCATGCTGATTTGCTAGCTAAGTCAGCGGCACAGGGGCTGCCCTTACCTTCGGATGTGTTCTTCGAAACAATAAAAGCACCTTCAGTGGAGCTTCTTGAAAGAGCAGTCCTCAATATATCTCCTGTTTATAGTGAAGACTGGAGAACTGAGATCATCTCTTACCTTCAGGGTAACTTCCTTTTAGATGACGAAGTTTATAACAGGAGGATAGAGGCAAGAGCTCGTCCATATGTCATGATAAAAGGGGAGTTGTACAAGCATGGAGTTTGTGCTCCATTACTCAAGTGTTTGTCCAGAGCCGAAGGCATAGAATTGATGAAAGAAATACATGCAGGCCTATGTGGATCTCACATTGGATCTAGGCCATTACTTGGAAAAGTTTTTCGTCAAGGGTTTTATTGGCCGAAGGCAGCGTCGGATGCAGCGGAATTAGTTCAAAAGTGCGAAGGTTGTCAGAAATGTGCAAGAGATCAAAAACAACCTTCGTCTCTAACTCAGCTGATACAACCCATCTGGCCATTGCAAAGGTGGGGCCTTGACTTGTTAGGTCCGTTACCACCGGCCTAAGGAAACTTAAGATATGTTGTAGTGGCCGTGGAATATTTTTCTAAATGGATTGAGGCAAAGCCTTTAGCCAGAATAACTTCGGCCACCATTCAAAAGTTTTTCTGGCAGAATATTGTTTGTCGTTTCGGAGTACCAAAGGCCATCACTGTAGATAACGGAACACAGTTCGACTCCGAAGATTTTAGACAATTTTGTGATCAAATTGGCACGAAGATCCATTTTGCATCAGTTAGACATCCGGAGTCAAATGGACTTGTTGAAAGAGCTAATGGCATCATAATGACAGGAATAATGAAGTTAATCTTCAATCAACCCAGGGGAAAATGGCTAGATCAATTAATCAAAGTGGTGTGGAGCCACAATACAACAACATCAAGGTCAACAGGCTTTACTCCATTCAAATTATTGTTTGGTGACGAAGCAATAACTCCGGAGGAAGCTAAAACTGGATCAATAAGAGTAGTAGCTTCGGCAGAATCAAATTCTGAAGCTGATCATTCTGTGGAAAAAGATGCTATAGAAGGGATCAGGCTTCAAGCTGTGGAGAACATCAATAAATATCAAGCCGAAACAATCAAATGACGTGATAGAAAGGTTCGGCTAAAGAATATTGAGCCAGGACATTTGGTGCTTCGGAGAGTAGCTAACCCAGATACAGTGGGCAAGTTGCAGTTGAAATGGGAGGGACCTTTTTTGGTAGTGTCTTCGTCAAGACCCGGTTCATACAGATTGAAGGATATGGACGACAACGACATTCCTAGATCTTGGAATGCGGATGAGCTTCAGTGATATTATGTATAACTTGATGTAATTTTTTATATTTTTTATTATGGCACCCTTTTCCTTTTTGAAGGGGGAGAAAGGTTTTTAATGGGGCCATCACATGTAATTTCTTTTTATTTCAGTTCTATAAGAGCAAAATCCCCCAGAGATGTAAATGTAAAAACTGAGAACGCACCATCGAGTGTCCAAAAAAAAGGAAGAAAAAAAGAAACAGGGAAGAAGCTCGAAAACCGTCCCTAAGGGGATGCGGAGTATGACGAAGCTACTAAAGAAGTCGCCCCAAAGGGGGCGCAGTGTAAGTTTTTTGCTCAGAAGTCATTCCAAAGGGAATGCAGAGCTTACAGCGAAAAGTCAACGCTGATACCGCCGAAAGTAAAAGGCGAAGAAGCTCCTAAGGGAGGCTTACAGCGAAAAGTCATCGCTGATACCGCCGAAAGTAAAAGGCGAAGAAGCTCCTAAGGGAGGCTTACAGCGAAAAGTCAGCGCTGATATGTGATTGTTTCTAAGGAAATAACGGTTGTGATTATGGCTTCGGATATGTGTTTGGACATTCATTTGCACGCCACATTACATCATAACATTTGCATTCATAAACATTCATCCAGGCATATGTAGGATAACCATCATCATAGCATAAGTGGTTGCTTCGGCAAAAAGAAAAAAAAAGAACTGTCTTTTGTACTTCGTTGCATATGAAAAGAAGAGCTTCGGTAGAAAGGAAAAACTGTTTTTTATGCTTCGCTGTGTACGAAAAGAAGGGAAGGTGTTTTTTTGCCTTAGGCTCAAAAAGACAATTTCGTCCACATCAAAGCACCTCATACATTAACGGAAGGGTAAGAGCATATTACAAGGTATGAACAAAATTCATTAAGAACAGCTTAGTCATATTTACAAAGGTTATTTGAAAAGTTTCTTGAGTTTTTCTACAGTCTACTCCTACTGATCTTCATGGGGCCTCAGCTTCGGCGTCATACTCTTCAAGCATCGGTTTCGGCTTCGTCACTCTACATGAATTAAGTTGTTGTGAGTCAAGACCAAGTTTGAAGGAAAAGGTAAACACAAGGTATGATTTCTTACTGGTTCAAGATGACTCCGAGCTTCGTCTCCAGCCTTTTCTCGACCGCCTTTTGTCCATATCATCTTTACAAATCTATTAGAAATGCTTCGGGCCAGGTCAGGAATGTCATCTAAAATTGATGGTGATAGAGTGAAATTGGGCCTATTAACAATTTTTCCACGGTCGCAGCCAGCTTTCAGAAAAGCTGCAGCAGTGCCCCGAGAAGCTACCCAGGCACAGAAGTCACCGTGCCCGGCTATAACTTCGTCAAGTTCATCAATTTCACCTTCAATATGTTCGAAGGTCTTTTGTAAATTTTCAGTTGACGGGGTGAATTTCTCACTGCTAGCCCCAACTGAGTGGAATATCTTTCTCAGTCGTTGAATACATTTATTGCTAAACTCCAAACATTTGTCTTGAAGGCTTGCCAATAATTTTTTCAAATCTGAATTTTGTTGGACTTCGGCTTCAAGTTTCGCATTAAGTTCTTGCTTTTCTTGTTCAAACTGTTCAGATTGGCAGAGAAGCTTCGTATTCAATTCTGCTATTTTAGCTTCGGCTTCTGCCAATAAGCCTTCGGTTGACTGAAGCTCGAAGTCTTTCTTTTCAATAGTAGCTGATTGCTCTTTTATTTTGTTCTCTAAATTTCCAATTATAACCTCGTGTTTTTTGTCTTCCAGATCTTGCTGCATTTTCAAAGCCTTACTCAACAGCATACTCTGCACATAAACAACCTTCGTTAGAAATGTCTTTATTATTAAAAACAATAAAAGTCAAGGGAAAAGTAGTTCACCTTGAAATTGGAATAAAATAAACTACCAACGATATGCTGTCGTCGGTAGCGGCTAATATCTGTTTCTAGCTTCGGAAAACCGATACTCTTTGATAGAGTACCGACAATCTTAGCTCCAGTTTGGTCCCGGATACAGCCTAATTTTTCATCGTCAATACCACCGAAGAGGAGTGCTCCTGGTTTATATCCGCAAGATTTGGCATATTCTTTAAGCTCTTCTATTTCGGTTTTTGTCAATTCTTGTCCAACTAAATTTTGAAACATGAAGGTTTCGTCCTCCGAAGTATCGTCAGCTATTTCCTTTCCTTTCCCAGACACTGCGGTCATGGTCTCTTCGGCGGCAGTAGTAGCCTCTTCTGTGGCCATCTCTAGCAGTATTTTGTCGATATGTTCGATTGTGGTTTCCAAGTTCAAATCTTCGGCTGAGGTAGCTTCGGTAGCCGCGATTTCCGAAGGTGCGACTTCAACATTTGATATTTCCTCAGCCGCTGGTGTCTTCCGAGCTGAAGCTCTCGGTGGTGTCTTGTCAATGACTTCGGTCACTGCGATGATTCTTTGTCTCTTTGTTGTTTTCTTCGTTTTTTCGGGCTCCTTTTCCTTCTGAAAAAACTTCGTCAGTTGAGGCCCTAATGGACTTAGCTTCACAGGTAGGGATTTAGTCATTACCTTCAAAATCTCTTCCACGTCAGTGGCAGAGCGTGATGCGGCAGTCTCTTCTTCGTCAGATACTTTTCGCTTCGGAGATGTTACTTTTCTCTTCTTTAGAATATTCTTCTCTTTTGGTGGTTCTTTCTCATCTTCATTTAAAGCTTCGGCTACCCTTCTCCTCTTCCGGCCTTCGACAATTTTATTCAGTTGTTCGTAATTAGGGTATTCAAAGCCCAAGGCGTCCAGTACTCGATTCAGTCTTCGCTTCGGACGGGTACCGAAGGCCGCAGTCATCAACTGATCTTCTTTTTTGGAGTAATTACTGAGTATTTCATTGCACATTATTTCAATTGTGTCCAGCCACTCTTGGCAAGGTTTTTTAAAGTATTTCTTAAACTTGTAATAGTAAGGTAACCGCACAAGTTCCCCTTCTTTCTTCTCCCCCTCTAGCTTCGGCATTTCCCATTCTTTTAAAGTAGGAAAAACCCTGAAGGCCAAAAACTCTTGAACCAGGTCCCTAGTGCTGATATGTTCTGAAATAATTTTAAACTCAGCCAGTGCAGCCCAAGTAGGACCTTCTAATGACATTTGGCATCGCGGTCTTGTTTCTCCGAAGATCAATTCAAGAGGGCTTTGTACCAGCTTCTCTTTGTCTTCGTCAACTTTCACATAAAACCATTCTGATTTCCAGCCTGCCGGCCATTTGCTCATCCTCCGTGAATTCCGGAACTCGACCTTTCGTAATCAGATCCTTAATCTCTTGAATCTTAGCATCACCAACCTGACCTTTACGAATCTCTTGCTCCAAGGTAGGTTCCAACTCAATGGTAACTCCTTCAGTGTGAGTAACAATTCCCAGGTTGAGCTTCTCAAAATCTTTTGCTAATTCATCGGGTAGCTGGACAACAAAAGCGGAGTGAACATGTTCTTTCCGACTCAAGGCATCTGCGACCAAATTCGCCTTGCCCGGGTGATAGTGAATCTCCAAATCATAATCCTTAATGAGCTCCAACCAATGGCGTTGCCTAAGGTTGGGATCCTTCTGAGTGAATATGTACTTCAAACTCTTATGATCCGTGTACACTTGACACTTAGTTCCCATAATGTAGTGTCTCCAAATCTTCAGTGCATGCACAACTGCTGCCAGCTCTAAATCATGAGTGGGTAGTTTAATTCATGCTTCCGCAACTGACGAGATGCATAGGCGATCACATGTCCTTCTTGCATGAGCACACATCCCAATCCTTGGCCACATGCATCACAATAGATATCAAATCCTTTCTGTAAGTCTGGCATTACCAACACTGGAGGTGACATCAGTCTCTCCTTCAATTGATCAAAGCTCTCTTGACATTTCTCATCCCACTTAAATTCTCTTCCTTTCTCCAGAAGCGATGTCATAGGCTTGGCAATCTTAGAGAATCCCTCAATAAATCTCCGATAATATCCTGCGAGCCCCAAGAAACTCCGAATCTCAGTAACTGTAGTGGGCACTCTCCACTCCATAATCTCCTTGACCTTAGCAGGATCCACTGCTATCCCTCCATTAGAAATAATATGTCCAAGGAATGGCACCTTGTCAATCCAAAACTCGCACTTGCTGAACTTGGCATAGAGTTGATTATCTCGCAGCTTCTGTAGCACCAACCTTAGATGTTGTTCATGATCACTTTCACTCCTAGAATAAATAAGAATATTGTCGATGAACACCACGACGAATCTGTCCAAATACTCCATAAACACCTTATTCATCAAATTCATGAAATAAGCTGGTGCATTGGTCAATCCAAATGACATAACAGTGAACTCATATAATCCATATCGAGTCGAGAAAGCCGTCTTGGAAATATCCGATGATCTAATCCTCATCTGGTGGTAACCGGATCGGAGATCAATCTTCGAGAATACTCTAGCACCTCGCATCTGATCAAACAAATCCTCGATACGGGGTAAGGGATACTTGTTCTTCACAGTAACATCATTAAGAGATCTATAGTCCACACACATTCGTTGCGAACCATCCTTCTTCTGTACAAACAAGACCGGTGCTCCCCAAGGTGAGGAACTCGGACGAATGTAACCAGCCTCTTGTAACTCCGTCAACTGCTTCTTAAGTTCCTTCAACTCTTCTACAGACATCCTGTAAGGCCGTTTAGAAATAGGGGCAGTTCCAGGTAGGAGATCAATAACAAACTCAACTTCTCTATCAGGTGGCATCCCTGGTAACTCCTCTAGAAAGACATCCGGAAAATCTCTAACTGCACGGATGTTGTCACCAACAAACTCCTCATCTATGAAGAATGCCACACGTCAGGTAGTGGTAGTTACTGCAACTTCAACTTCAAATCTTTGTCCTTTGGAACTGGTGAGTTCTACGGTTCCCTTAGCACAGTGTATATACTGCCTCTGCCTTTCTTAACCATGACATACCAAGGATCAAGTCTATACTGCTCTCTTCTAACAGTATAGGGGTAGCCCATCTGGGTTAGAAATACAGGGTACGAAAGAAAAGGTTGTAGACAAGGCATGTACTTATGAAGCATGTTACTTTGGGGGATTTATTAGCTAAGTGTGTCACTTACTAAATCTAACTCATAACCTTATGGTCGTACATGCTAAGATGCCCGTATATAATACTTCAATCAATCAAAGAAGCAAATCAGACATTTTTCATCAGAACAATCAAACAACATTTTTAAATATAGAAAATAGTTTTGATTTGGTCTTAGGCCTCCTATCTCTTAAAATGTCATAGGGGTAGGGATTCCAAGGTTTGAAATCCATCTTGTCTTAGAATAGAGAAGATAAGAATGATCAGAGTAGAACAGTAGAAGGTGAGACAGGGTCAAGATAAGTGTAGAAAGAATCAGAGTAAGGTAAGTATAGAATGAATCAGAATGAGGTAAGAAGGTAAGGCTTGTCCATTTCTATCTAGGTTTCGTCCTACAGTCAACATTTCCTCTGATACCACTTCTGTCACACCCGGTTTTAAAGGACAAAGCCGGGTGCATCTCATACATGCGCCAAAGAAGACAACATATATAATAACAGAGTGTATAGAGATAAATGTCACAAAACATCAGAGTATTTATTACATAGCGGAAGACTTATTACAAAATAAAGATAAATATAAAACGAACTAAGGATCGTTGGCGCCAATGTCGACTGAGAAACGCCACCTAGATTAAGTCGAAGGCCTCGGTGTTAGGCGGCTCCTCTTTGACCACCTGTTCTTCTCCTGTGGGGGGGTGTGAGACAGCAAGAGTGAGCTCACACATGTTCATCGCTCAACAAGTCGTGGGGAATAATGTGACATGAACTCACCAAAGGTGGGAGTTCATGAAGTGTAAGGCTGATCAATGAAATAAAGGCTGAAGCTGAGCATTGCTTTTATAAGTTGGTCAAAATTTTATTAGCAGTAACTAAGTGAAAGTAAATACCAAACCATAGTAATAATAAGTAAAAGTAATAATAAAATAATCCCACATGCAATGAAATGGCAGATTAAGTTTAAGTTCCATAAATTAATCATGTGAGTGTCCGAGCCGCTCATGACCGTGAGCACGGCTAGTATACCAGTTTTACACTCTGCAGAGGTTGCGCATCTTTACCCACAAGTCGTGTTACCCATTTGCCACGGAGTTGATCAGACTCCATACACCTCTACCAAGGAAGCGAGGCAGGGTACCACTACGAGGCCTTTACAAAGTTCCACTAGCTTCAGACTACCCGCTACAGTTTATAGGAAGCTCCAGTGCAGGGTTCTTGTCTGACCGCCATCGCAGCAAAATCAACCCAAGGACCTCCCTACACTGACCACTCCCCTACTGCCCTTGCCCCTTTCGGGTAAGGTAGCCCTCCACTAGCTTTCCTAGTTAATCAGCCAAGGGTGTCCCATTAAACCCTTGTGGTAGCACTGTTTTCCTGGGTGGTTCTCCATGTTCCCATTAACATAATGATCTTATCATGAATAGTAATGAATAAACAAATAATAAAGAGTGTAATCATGAGTAATAAATATCTCTATACCCAAATCCACATAAAGCAATAGCATGTACTACCCAAAAATCTAGTAGTAAAACCAGTGGTGAAACAAGATATAAAGATAGTCAAAATCTAGGGTAACCTATTGGGTCCCAGCAAAATTAACCTATGCAGATCATTATGATTAATAAGAACATGAATAGGTAAAAGAAGTGATCAAGGGCACAACTTGCCTTCGACGAGCTCCTGCTCAGCTGTCTCTACTTGCTGAACCTCAGGTTCCACAGTGGCTTGCTCGTCTACTCGTATCAACACAATACATACATAGCATAACATAAATTAACATCACATCAAACATGCAAATAGAATATACAGTAATAAACTAGACATTAAAATAAGATCATAGGAACTGGAATTATCAATTTTGGAGTTATAGATTTTAAGTTATGGATTTTCTAAGGTTTTATGCATTTAATATAGGATTAAGTGGGAGATAAATTTTAATTTGTATTTCATGTGAAAACAGTGGTACTATTTGATAGAGAATAATATTACAAAATTATAGGAACTGGAATGGTCCAATTTGGAGTTCATATGAATTTTCTACAAATTAAACAAGTTCTATGATTTATTTTCACACTAAAAATCCTTTTTCTAATAAGTTTTCTCTGATTTTATAATTCTCTGGCCTGGGCCTCAATTATAGGAAACTGCAGGGACCTCGGGGCAATAATCCTAAGACTCAGTGCACAACAACTGGATGGCGGGTTTATTTCCTAATACACGAAGGGCTCTTTTGCAAATCTTGCGGCCGAAGGGGTATCTTCGGATCCTAGGCGTCCGATCAAAGATGGACGCACCCGTAAACCAGTGACCTCGCGAATGGGTACGCAATCACGACCGTAGAATTACCTACCTACGCCCCAGATTCAAAATACCCTTGATTCCCCCCTCGCCCGCACGATTTACATCCTGCGATCCAGATCTACTAGCGCGAAGGGGGGGTGCCTTGGCCTAATCTCGGCCGTCCGCGTAGATCAGACGGCGCCAGAGCGTCTTCTACCACGGGCAGACCAGACCACCGCACAGACGCCGCCACGGCGAGGTCTCCTGCCGACGGAGCTAATCTCCGGACTTCGGGCACGAGACCCTAATTCAACCGGTCCACAAGCTATGGGTATGAAAGCGGGTCTGGGTGAGTGGTTCATACCGAGGATTGTCCACGCTAGCGAGCTGACCACGGAGAGGAGGAGGTTCCGCCCAGACGCGCACTCTGGCGTGGAATTCCCCCCGGTTCGGGGTCGCACAGCCCGTCCCGAGGACACGGACGGATCACCCGGACGTTGGCGCTCCCACACGACCACGTGCAGCGGCTGGAATGCCGGCGCGGAGGGGTTTCACCGGCGGCACCACTCTTTCTCTCACTGGCGGTTGCGAATACGACGGTGCACACGCTGCTTTCTTTTTTTTCCAGGGCGACTGAGACCGCGGATCCACAGACAACGAGTTTATGGGCGAGCAGGGCTATCGAAAGTAACCAATCGTGGCCGAGTTTCGCGGAGCAAGGCGCGGTCAACGGCCATGGCGGAGGATCCGGGAGTTCTTCAACGGTCGAGCGTGAGGGAAAGGAGAGAGCTGACGGATGGGTCCCACCCCGCAGTGACACCGAGTCAAGCACGTGCGCGGCAATACCAATCGGCAGCTGACACTGGGATCGCCCGCCGCAGCAGCCTTGCGTCCCTGATGAGAGCGAGACAGGTGGGCCCTACTCACTAGCGCAGCCAGAGCGCGGGATCGGTGGATCGCCGAAGGGTGGCACGCGCACGTAGAGAAAAATGAGTGGGCCGGAATTGAGAGAGTGAGCCCAGTTAGGGTTCTTTTCTTTTTCTTTTGTTTTCCTTATTTTCTGTTTTTCTTATCCATAATTATTTTGAATTCAAATTTGAATTTGAATATGTTTATGAGTTCCACCAATGAGTCAGGTGAACACTTAAAACTCCAGTGTAGAAATGATATTTTATTTATTTATTTTATATTATATATTTTATTTTTTTACTCACATAAAATTTTCTTCCCTTCCTTTTCTAGGATTTCTTTTAAATGTCAAATCCTACTTTGGACTTTAATCCATTTCTTGTCACATTATTATTATATTGTCACAAAATGCACAAAAATAAAATCCAGCATGATGCACATGTTATTTATGTGTTCTTTGTTCTAATTATCCACTTTCAACTAGGGTTAATCACATGTGATGAATAGCAGAGGCCACAACTATTGAGATTATCTCCAGTCTCTTTATTACACTTTTGAGTATTACACGGTTGGCGCACCAGACACTGTCCGATGCACATCGGACAGTCTAGTGCACCCAGCCGACCGTTGGAGCTAGCCACGTGTCACGCGTTGATCGCACGGACGACCGTTGGCCGCTGGCACCATTGGCTCACCGGACAGTCCGGTGCACCACCGGACAATCCGGTGAATTATAGCCACGTCGCCTTTTTATTTTTCCGAGAGCGACAAGTTTGTCGCTGACGACTCACTGGACAGTCCGGTGCACCACCGGACAGTCCGATGATTTATAGCCGTGTCACTCCTGAGAGCAGCTGGTTCACCGTCGGCTCGCCTGGGGCACCGGACACTGTCCGGTGCGCCAGGCCCGAGCTGATGTTGGCTGTACACAGCCAACTCTTCTTCAATTCAAACCTTCTTTTCTTGACTCTGTTTCTATCACTTAGATAAACATGTTAGTATTCAAAAATCAATTTGCTAAGTTTAGAAACATACCTTGTTATATGATTTGCACTTCTCACTTATTTTGCACATAAGAACTTAATCAAACGTGTTGGGCATTTAATCACCAAAACATTATAGAAATAGCCCAAGGGCACATTTCTCTTTCAATCTCTCCCTTTTTGGTGATTTTTGCCAACACATCAAAAAGCAACAAAAAGAAGTGCAACATCAATGCAAATGATGACCAAATACTCTTTTACTTAGGACTTGGCATATTTGGATCACTCTTTGCCACCACTTGGTTTTTTTTTGCAAATCCAATTCTTTTTCCTATCTCTAAGTCAAACACACTTGTTTGTGCAAATAAAGAGATATTTCAGAAGTGAAATTGATCAAGTGTCAAAAACTCCCCCTTTTCCCGTAATAAAAAATTCTCCCCCATAATAGACCAAATTTTGCAATAAGAGTATTTTGACAAAAACAAATTTCTAGCTCTTCTATTTTCAAAAGTCACAAGTGGTTGGCTGATCCATTTGCTTTGGCCTTAATTTCTCCCCCTTTGGCATTAAGCACCAAAACGGGGTGGCCCTATAACCCCATTGCCTCACCAAAATATCAAAATACGAGCAAAAAGGCAATGAGAGCACAAGTATGAACTTGAAATTAAATACACTAATACCGGAGTGCAGTGGAAGTCTTTGCGTCGTCTAAGTTCATTTTCCCTTTCAATGTACCTTCGCGACTACATCGAGTGTACTCAAACAAACAAGTTAGTCTCGACAGGCCAAGTTGTAGTTTATCTCCCCCTTAACATGAGCATCATTTGCATATGGACTTGTAAGGTCCGGGGATGACTTGTACAACTTGAGCACCATAAATAGACAACAAATAATGTAAATGCTCAAAGTAATATGATCAAAGGCATGAAACACATGTATGCTCTAGATCAATCCAAGTTATGCGAATCTAAGACATTTAGCTCACTACGCAACCTGCAAAACCTTTTCTCCTCTAAAGGCTTAGTGAAGATATCGGCTAGCTGGTTCTCGGTGCTAATGTGGTACACATCGATATCTCCCTTTTGTTGGTGGTCTCTCAGGAGGTGATGTCGGATGTCTATGTGCTTAGTGCGGCTGTGTTCAACAGGATTATCCGCCAAGCGGATTGCACTCTCATTGTCACATAGGAGTGGGACTTCACTCAGATTGTAGCCAAAGTCCTGAAGGGTTTGCCTCATCCAAAGCAGTTGCGTGCAACACTCCTGCGGCAACGTACTCGGCCTCAGCGGTGGATAGGGCAATGGAGGTTTGTTTCTTGGAACTCCAGGACACCAGGGACCTTCCTAGAAATTGGCACGTCCCTAATGTACTCTTCCTGTCAACCTTGCACCTGGCATAATCAGAGTCTGAGTATCCAATCAAGTCAAAGGTAGACCCCTTTGGATACTAGATTATGAAGCAAGGCATAGAAAATACCTAAGAATTCGCTTAACGGCCACAAGGTGACATTCCTTAGGGTCGAATAGAAATCTAGCACACATGCATACACTAAGCATAATGTCCGGTCTACTAGCATAAAGATAAAGTAATGAACCTATCATTGACCGGTATGCCTTTTTATCAACGGACTTACCTCCTTTGTTGAGGTCAAGATGCCCATCAGTTCCCATCGGAGTCTTCGTGTGCTTGGTGTCCTTCATCCCAAACCTCTTGTGAAGATCTTGAGTGTACTTCGTTTGGGAGATGAAGGTGCCGTCCTTGAGTTGCTTCACTTGGAATCCAAGGAAGTAGGTCAACTCGCCCATCATCGACATCTCGAACTTTTGCATCATCACCCTACTAAACTCCTCACAAGGCTCTTGGTTAGTAGAACCAAATATTATGTCATCTACATAAATTTGGCACACAAAAAGATCACCATTGCAAGTCTTTGTGAAAAGAGTGGGATCGGCTTTCCCAACCTTGAAAGTGTTAGAAATAAGGAAATCTCTAAGGCATTCATATCATGCTCTTGGGGCTTGCTTAAGTCCATAGAGCGCCTTAGAGAGCTTATACACGTGGTCGGGATACCTATCATCCTCAAAGCCAGGGGTTGTTCCACGTATACTTCCTCCTTGATTGCCCCATTAAGGAAAGTGCTCTTTACGTCCATTTGGAATAACCTGAAGGAATGGTGAGCAACATAGGCTAATAGTATCCAAATTGACTCTAGCCTAGCAACAGGAGCAAAAGTCTCCTCAAAATCCAAACCTGTGACTTGGGCATAACCTTTTGCCACAAGTCGAGCCTTGTTTCTTGTCACCACTCCGTGTTCGTCATGCTTGTTGCGAAACACCCACTTGGTTCCCACAACGTTTTGCTTAGGACGTGGCACCAGGCTCCAGACTTCATTCCGTTTGAAATTGTTGGGCTCTTCCTGCATGGCCAACACCCAGTCCGGATCCTACAAGGCCTCCTCTACCGTGAAAGGCTCAATAGAAGAGACAAACGAGTAATGCTCACAAAAATTAGCTAACCGTGAGCGAGTAGTTACTCCCTTGCTGATGTCACCTAGAATCTGATCGATGGGGTGATGTCTTTGGATCGTCGCTCGGACTTGAGTTGGAGGGACCTGTGGTGCTTCTTCCTCCATAACCTATTCTTCTTGTGCGCCCCCTTGATCCTGCCCCTCTTCTTGAGGTACCTGTTCACTGTCTTAAGTTGGGGGATGCACCATTGTCGAGGAAGATGGTTGATCTTGCTCCTATAGTTCCTGAGGTCGCACATCACCTATCGCCATCGTGCGCATTGCGGCCGTCGGAACTTCTTCATCTATATCATCAAGATCAACTTGCTCTCTTGGAGAGCCATTAGTCTCATCAAATACAACATCGCTAGAGACTTCAACTAATCCTGATGATTTGTTGAAGACTCTATACACCTTTGTATTTGAGTCATATCCTAGTAAAAACCCTTCTACTACCTTGGGAGCAAATTTAGAATGTCTACCTTTCTTCACTAGAATGTAGCATTTGCTCCCAAATACACGAAAATAAGAGACATTGGGTTTGTTACCAGTCAGAAGTTTGTAGGAGGTCTTCTTGAGGAGACGGTGCTGGTAGAGCCGATTTATGGCATGGCAAGCTGTGTTCACAGCTTTCGACCAAAATCGCTTAGGCGTCTTGTACTCTCCAAGCATCGTCCTCGCCATGTCGATTAGCGTCCTGTTCTTCCTCTCTACCACACCATTTTGCTGTGGTGTGTAGGGAGCGGATAACTCGTGCCTGATGCCTTCCTCCTCAAGATACTCTTCAACTTGTAGATTCTTGAACTTGGACCCGTTGTCGCTCCTTACCTTTTTCACCTTTAGCTCAAATTCATTTTGAGCCCTCCTTAGAAAGCGCTTTAGGGTCCCTTGGGTTTCTGATTTGTCCTGCAAGAAGAACACCCAAGTGAAGTGGGAAAATCATCAACAATTACAAGACCATACTTACTTCCCCTGATGCTGAGGTAGGCAACGGGTCCGAAGAGGTCCATGTGAAGAAGCTCCAGTGCTCTTGATGTTGTCATCACATTCTTGCTGTGATGAGTGCTTCCCACCTGTTTCCCTGCATGACATGCTGCACAAGGTCTGTCTTTCTCGAAACAGACATCGGTTAGTCCCACCACATGATCTCCCTTTAGAAGCTTATGAAGGTTCTTCATCCCAACATGTGCTAGCTGGCGATGCCAAAGCCAACCCATATTAGCCTTAGCCATTAAGCATGCATCTAGATCGGCATTCTCTTTCGAAAAATCAACTAAATAGAGCTTGTCGTCTAATACACCCTTAAAGGCTAATGAACCATCACTCCTTCTAAAGACAGATACGTCTACATTTGTGAATAAACAATTATAACCCATGTTACATAATTGACTCACATACAATAAGTTGTACCCGAGCGATTCAACTAAAAACACATTGGAGATAGAATGCTCGGATGTGATGGCTATCTTTCCCAATCCTTTAACCTTGCCTTGGTTCCCATCTCCAAAGATGATCGAATCCTAGGAGTCCTTGTTCTTGACGTAGGAGGTGAACATTTTCTTCTCCTCCGTCATATGGTTCGTGCATCCACTGTCGATAATCTAGCTTGAGCCCCCGGATGCATAAACCTGCAAGGCAATTTAAGCTTGGGTTTTAGGTACCCAACTCTTGTTGGGTCCTGCAAGGTTAGTCACAATAACTTTTGGAACCCAAATACAAGTCTTGTCTCCCTTGCATTTGGATCCCAACTTCTTAGCAACTACTTTTGCATTCTTACATGAAAGTACAAAAGAAGTATTGCAAGCATGATAAATAGTAGAAGGTCCATTGCACATTCTCCTAGGCGCATGAGGCACAACATGATTTCTCCTAGGCCTACTTCTACCATGAACAAAGGTAGAACTAGATGCAATCATAGCATGAAAATCATTATAAACAGCATGATCATAACTCCTATTATAATGAGAACGACTAGCAATTTTCCTATTATAAATAAAGACATGGTTCCTTTGAGGACTACTAGCCATAGGGGCCTTCCCTTTCTCCTTGTTGAGAATGGGAGTCCTTTGGCTTGTTAAGTTCTTGGTTTCCTTTCGAAAACCAAGTCCATCCATAATTGAGGGGTGTCTACCAACAGTATAGGCATCCCTAGCAAATTTTAATTTATCAAATTCAACTTTGCAAGTCTTAAGTTGAGCATTAAGACTTGCCACCTCATCGTTTAATTTAGCAATAGAACTAAGATGTTCATCACAGGCATTAACATCAAAGTCCTTACATCTATTGCAAATAACTACATGTTCTACACATGATCTAGTTGCATTTGTTTCCTCTAGTTTAGCATTTAATTCAACATTTAAATCTTTTAGACTAGAGACAGATTCATGACAAGAAGACAACTCAGAGGATAGCATTTCATTTCTTTTACTTTCTAAAGCAAGAGATTTTTGAACATTAACAAACTTGTCATGTTCCTCATACAAAATGTCCTCTTGCTTTTCTAGCAATCTATCCTTTTCATTTAGAGCATCAATTAATTCATTAATTTTGTCTACCTTGACTCTATCTAGTCCTTTAAACAAGTCAGTGTAATCTACTTCATCATCGGAAGATTCCTCATTGCTAGAAGAAGAGTACTTAGGGGAATCTCGAATACGTACCTTCTTCTCCTTAACTATGAGGCAAGTATGGCGTTCGTTGGGGAAGAGCGAAGACTTGTCGAAGGCCGAGGCAGCCAATCCTTCATCGTCAGAGTCGGATGAAGAGTAGTCAGAATCCCATTCCTTTCCAAGATGTGACTCGCCCTTCGCCTTCCTGTAATTCTTCTTCTTCTCCTTCTTCCCATGTCTTTATTGTGCCTAGTCATTTTCATTATCGGGACATTGAGCAATAAAATGACCAGTCTTACTGCATTTGAAACAGGAGCGTTTTCCCCTTGTTTTATTCTTGTTGGGGTACTCTTTGCGTCCTTTGAGTGCGGTCTTGAAACGCTTGATGTTAAGTGCCATTTCTTCCTCATTGAGCCCAGCAGCCTCCACTAGTGCTACCTTGCTTGGTAGTGCCTCCTTGCTGCTTGTTGCTTTGAGAGCAACGGGTTGCGGCTCGTAGATGGGCAGTGGACCATTTAGCGCATCGTCCACGTATCGCGCCTCCTTTACCATCATGCGCCCGCTCACAAATTTTCCAAGGATCTCCTCAGGCGTCATCTTGGTGTATCTGGGGTTTTCACGAATAAGGTTGACAAGATGGGGGTCAATTACAGTAAATGATCTTAGCATGAGTCGGACGACGTCATGATCCGTCCATCTTGTGCTCCCATAGCTTCAGATTTTGATGACTAGGGTCTTGAGCCTGTTGTAGGTCTGAGTTGGCTCCTCTCCCCTGATCATCACGAACCTCCCCAGCTTGCCTTCCACTAGTTCCATCTTTGTGATCATAGTGGCGTCGTTTCCCTTATGATATATCTTGAGGGTGTTCCAGATTTGCTTAGCATTGTCCAAGCCACTTACTTTATTATACTCATCCCTGCAAAGTGATGCTAGCAAGACAGTAGTAGCTTGGGCATTTTTATGAATCTGTTCATTAATAATCACAGGATTATCCGTACTATCAAAATGCATCCCATTTTCCACAATTTCCCAAATGCTAGGATGAAGAGAAAATAGATGACTACGCATTTTATGGCTCCAAAATGAGTAACCCTCTCCATCAAAGTGTGGGGGTTTTCCAAGAGGAATAGAAAGCAAATGGGCATTTGAATTATACGGAATACGGGAATAATCAAAGGAATAGTTTTGATTAACCGTCTTTTTCTTGGACGAGGAGTCATCGTCGTCCCTTAGTGAAGAAGAAGATGCATCGCTGTCGTAGTAGATGATCTTCTTGATGCGTCTCTTCTTCTTCCCGTCCCTCTTTTTGTGACTCGAGCCTGAGTCAGTGGGCTTGTCATCTCTTGGCTCATTGAAGAGGGACTCCTTCTCCTTGTCGTTGACCACCATCCCCTTTCCCTTAAGATCCATCTCTTCAGGCGGTTAGAACCTTAGATGAAGAGTACGGCTCTGATACCAATTGAGAGCACCTAGAGGGGGTAAATAGGTGATCCTGTAAAATCAAACACTAAATAGCCACAAACTTGATTATTAAAGTGTTAGTGAAATCAAGTGGCTGTGGAACACGCTCGTGCGAACAAAGCAATCACAAGAAGCAACACACGAGACATGCGATTTTTATCCTGTGGTTCGGCCAAGTAACACTTGCCTACTTTCACCTTGTGGCGTCCCAATGGACGAGGGTTGCACTCAACCCCTTTCAAGTGATCCAATGATCAACTTGAATACCATAGTGTTTTATCTTAGAGTACTCTTCCCGTTTGCGAGGAATCTCCACAAGTTGGAGCCTCTCGCCCTTACAAAGTTATGATCACAAAGAAAGCACAAGGGTACGGATGGGAGAGCAACACACGCAAGACTCAAATCCGCAGCACAACCACACACACAAGTGAAGAAGTGAGCACACAAAACACAGCGCGAGGAGTTTACAACTCAAATATGCTCAAATCTCAAGAACTATGATTCGATTGCGTGAATGCAGAGTCTAGGTGTCTTAGGATGTTTCTTGTAAGCTTGGTGTACTGCTCCATGCGCCTAGGGGTCCCTTTTATAGCCCCAAGGCAGCTAGGAGCCGTTGGAGATCAACATGGAAGGCTATTCTTGCCTTCTGTCCTATAACTGTCTGGTGCGCGATCTCCTTCCATATCGGGTGCATCCGGTCGTTGCCCCTCGGGACCGGTTGGCGCACCGGACACTGTCCGGTGCACCCAGCCGATCGTTGGAGCTAGCCACGTGTCGTGCGTTGATCGCGCGGACGACCGTTGGCCGCTGGCACCGTTGGCTCACCGGACAGTCCGGTGAATTATAGCCACGTCACATTTTTCTTTTCCCGAGAGCGACGAGTTCGTCGCTGACGACTCACCGGACAGTCTGATGCACCACTGGACAGTCTGGTGATTTATAGCCACGTCACTCCCGAGAGCAGCTGGTTCACCGTCGGCTCGCCTGGGGCACCGGACACTGTCCGGTGCGCCACCGGACAGTCCGGTGCGCCAGGCCCGAGCTGATGTTGGCTGTACACAGCCAACTCTTCTTCAATTCAAACCTTCTTTTCTTGGCTCTATTTCTAGCACTTAGATAAACATGTTAGTATTCAAAAACCAATTTGCTAAGTCTAGAAACATACCTTGTTATATGATTTGCACTTCTCACTTATTTTGCACATAAGAACTTAATCAAACGTGTTGGACATTTAATCACCAAAACATTATAGAAATAGCCCAAGGGCACATTTCCCTTTCAACAGTGCACAGTGCCTGTCCGGTGCGCCCTCCGCCAGCAGCCTTGGCCAATGGCTACAAAGTGGTTGGGGGATATAAATACCCCCCAACCACCACATCCTTTGGTATCCAAGTTTTTCTGAAGATCACATTCAATACAAGAGCTAGTGCATTCACTCCAAGACAACATTTCCAAAGATCAAACCCTCTCCAAGTGTCAAATTCATCTCAACCACTTAGTGACTTGAGAGAGTGTGTGTTCGTGTCCATTTGCGCTCTTGTTGCTTGGATTGCATTTCTTCCTTCCTCACTTCTTCTCTAAGTGCTTGTAAGCAAAGCAAGAGACACCTAAGCGTGTGGTGGTCCTTGCGGGGTCTTAGTGACCTGTGTGATTAAGGGAAAGGCTCACTCGGTCTAAGTGACCGTTTGAGAGAGGGAAAGGGTTGAAATAGACCCGGTCTTTATGACCTCCTCAACGGGGACTAGGTTCTTTGGAACCGAACCTCGGTAAAACAAATCATCGTGTCTACTCGCTTGATCTTCACTTGATTTGTTTTCCCTCTCTAATAGTTCTCTTGCTAGTATTGATTTGAGTTTGCTCCCAAACATTATCCGTATTGATTGAGCAACTCTTAGCAAGAGAAACATTCTTTTGACTTGAGTTTAATTCTAACGCTAACCCCCAACTTCTAGTGTGTATTTAAAGTTATAAATTTCAGGTTTTGCCTATTCACCCCCCTCTAGGTGACTTTCAATTGGTATCAGAGCCAATGCTTCATTAAGAGTCTAACCAACTCGAAGTGATGTCTGGAGATCACGCCAAGAGGGATATCTTGACCGGCAACAAGCCCGTAAGCTCAGGGAGGACTCTCTCAAAGGAGTCCGGCAACAAGTATAAGGAGGAATCATCTTCCTCCATCAAGTCACACCAGAAGGGTGACAAGAAGAAGAAGATGAAGAAAGTGGTCTACTACGAGACCGACTCTTCATCACCCTCCACTTTCGGCTCCGAGTCGTTGACTACTTCCAAGCACCATGAACACAAGAAGTATAGTAAGATGCCTCTACGCTATCCTCGTATTTCAAAGCGTGCTCCATTACTTTACATACCCCTAGGCAAACCACCATACTTTTATGGTGAAGACTATTGCATGTGGAGTGATAAAATGAGGCACCATCTAACCTCACTCCACGAAAGTATTTGGGATATAGTTGAATTTGGAGCGCAGGTATCAAAGGTGGGGGACAAAGACTACGACTCGGATGAGGTCGCCCAAATACGGCACTTTAACTCCCAAGCCACGTCTATACTCTTCGCCTCCTTGTGTCGAGAGGGGTATAACAAGGTGCAAGGGTTAAAGAATGCCAAAGAAATTTTGGACGTCCTCAAAACCGCGCACGAAGGGGACGAGGTGACCAAGATCACCAAGTGCAAAACAATCGAGGGAGAACTCGGTCGATTCGTCCTCAACAAAGGGGAAGAGCCACAAGCCATGCACAACCGGCTCAAGACAATGGTGAACCAAGTGCGATGCCTCGGGAGCACCAAATGGGATGACCATGAAATGGTCAAGGTTATTCTAAGATTCTTTGTTTTTCATAATCCCACTCAAGTACAATTAATACGTGGGGATCCTAGATACAAGCTAATGTCTCCCAAGGAAGTTATTGACAAGTTTGTGAGCTTTGAACTTATGATCAAAGACTCCAAACATATTGTCAACTTGGAGCAAGGCGCCACCTCTACACCCGAGGTGCAACCCGTCGCATTCAAAACGACGGAAGAATAGAAGGAGGAGTCTACACCAAGTAGGTTTCAAATCGACGCCTCCAAGCTCGACAACGAGAATATGGCGCTCATCATCAAGAGCTTCCGCCAAATCCTCAAGCAAAGAAGGGGGAAGGACTACAAGTCCCACTCCAAAAGGGTGTGTTACCGGTGTGGTAAGTCCGATCACTTTATTGCTAAATGTCCAATTTCTAGTGAAAGTGTCAGGGACGAAGACAAGAAGGGAAAGAAGAAGGAGAAGAAGAGATACTATAAGAAGAAGGGCGGCGATACGCACATATGCCGGGAATGGGACTCCGACGAGAGCTCCACCGACACCTCCTTCGACGAGGACGCCGCCAACATCACTGTCGACAAGGGCCTCCTCTTCCCCAACGTCGGCCACAAATGTCTCATGGCTAAGGACGGCAAAAAGAAGAAGGTACACTCTAGAGCCACCCCCAAATATACAATATCTAGTGATGAGGGTAGCTCTAGTGACAATGAAGATGATTTACTTGCTCTCTTTGCCAACCTTAGCATGGATCAAAAGAAAAAATTAAATGAATTAATAGAAACCATTAACGAGAAGGATGATCTCTTGGAAAGCCAAGAGGACTTCCTCGTTAAAGAAAACAAAAAATTTGTTAAGTTGAAAAATGTTTATGCTCAGAAAGTAGAAAAATGTGAAAACTTATCTAAGGAGCTTAGCATTTGTCATGATTCAATTTCAAGTCTTAGAACTGAGAATGCTAGTTTAGTTTCAAAGATTGAAAAGTTGAATGTTTGCAATGATTTTATTTCCTGTCTTAGAGATGAGAATGTTAGATTGAATGCTAAGATAAAAGAATTAAATGACTACAAACCATCTACATCTACTATTGAGCATGTTCCCATTTGCGCTAGATGTAGAAATGTTAATATTGAAGCTATGGATGATCACCTTGCCATGATTAAAAACAAAATGATCACATATCTAAATTAACTGCTAAAATTGCCGAGCGTGAACTAGAAAATAAAAAATTTAAATTTGCTTGTAGTATGCTTTATAATAGGAGACGCCCTTGCATTAAGGATGGCATTGGGTTCCAACATGGGAACCAATCCAATGTCAAGCTTAATGCCCCTAAGAAATTATCTAACTTTGTGAAGGGCAAGGCTCCCATGGTTTAGGATAGTGAGGGTTATATTTTATATCCTGTAAACTATCCCGAACACAAAATTAGGAAGATTCATGCTAGGAAATCTCATAATGTTTCTCATCATGCATTCATGTATAAAAATGAGGCCTCTAGCTCTAGGCATACAACTCATGTAAAAATGCCTTAGAAGAAAATTCCTACTGCATCAAATGAGCACAATATTTCATTTAAGACTTTTGATACTTCTTATGTGTTTACTAACAAATCAGGCCAAATAGTTGCCAAATATGTCGGGGGCAAACACAAGAGCCCAAAGACTTGTGTTTGGGTACCCAAGGTGCTTGTTTCTAACGTCAAAGGACCCAAGACTGTTTGGGTACCTAAGAACAAGGCCTAAATTGTTTTGTAGGTTTATGCATCCAGTGGATCATGTTGGATAATCGATAGCGGGTGCACAAACCACATGACAGGGGAGAAAAGAATGTTCTCCTCCTATGAGAAAAATGAAGATCCCCAAAGAGCTATTACATTCGAAGATGGAAATCAAGGTTTGGTCAAAGGTTTGGGTAAAATTGCTATATCCCCTGACCATTCTATTTCCAATGTTTTTCTTGTAGATTCTTTATATTACAATTTGCTTTCTGTTTCTCAATTATGCAAAATGGGCTACAACTGTCTATTTACTGATGTAGGTGTTACTGTCTTTAGAAGTGATGATTCAATAGCATTTAACGGAGTGTTAGATGGTCAACTATATTTGGTTGATTTTAATGATAATAAAGCTGAACTAGACACTTGTTTAATTGCTAAGACTAATATGGGCTGGCTCTGGCATCACCGACTAGCTCATGTTGGGATGAAGAATCTTCATAAGCTTCTAAAGGGAGAACACATTTTAGGACTAACAAATGTTCATTTTGAGAAAGACAGGATCTGTAGCGCATGCCAGACAGGAAAGCAAGTTAGAGTCCATCATCCACACAAGAACATAACGACGACAGACAGGCCGCTTAAGCTACTCCACATGGATCTATTCGGTCCGATCGCTTACATAAGCATCAGCAGGAGTAAGTACTATCTAGTAATTATGGATGATTATTCTCGCTTCACTTGGGTGTTCTTTTTGCAGAAAAAATCTCAAACCCAAGAGACATTACAAGGATTCTTGAGACGAGCTCAAAACGAGTTCGGATTGAGAATCAAAAAGATTAGAAGCGATAATGGGACGGAGTTCAATAATTCACAAATAGAAGGATTTCTTGAAGAGGAGGGCATCAATCATGAGTTCTCTTCTCCCTACACACCTCAAAAAATGGTGTAGTGGAGAGGAAGAATAAGACTCTATTGGACATGGCAAGGACCATGCTTGATGAATACAAGACTCCGGACCGGTTTTGGGCCGAGGCGATTAACACCGCCTACTACTCCATCAACCGGTTATATCTTCATCGAATCCTCAAGAAGACATCATACGAACTCCTCACTAGTAAAAAGCCCAATATTTCATATTTTAGAGTCATTGGGAGCAAATGCTTCATTCTTATTAAGAGAGGTAGAAAATCTAAATTTGCTCCTAAAGCCGTAGAAGGCTTTTTACTAGGTTATGACTCAAACACAAGGGCATATAGAGTCTTTAACAAGTTCACTGGACTAGTTGAAGTTTCTTGTGACATTGTGTTTGATGATACTAATGGCTCCCAAGTGGAGCAAGTTGATCTTGATGAACTAGATGATGAAGAGGCTCCGTGCGTTGCGCTAAGGAACATGTCCATTGGGGATGTGTGTCCTAAGGAATTCGAAGAGCCTCCACAAGCACAAGATCAACCATCATCTTCCAACCAAGCATCTCCACCAACTCAAGATGAGGATCAAGCTTAGGATGATGAAGATGAAGATCAAGAGGATGAGTCACCTCAAGAGGAGGACATTTTGATCAAGGGGGAGATGAAGATGATCAAGATAAGGAAGACGAGCAAGAAATTCAGGATCAAAGACCGCCACACCCAAGAGTCCACCAAGCAATTCAATGAGATCACCCCGTCAACTCCATCCTTGGTGACATTCATAAGGGGGTAACCACTAGATCTTGGGTTACACATTTTTGTGAACATTACTCTTTTGTTTCCTCTATTGAGCCATATAGGGTAGAGGATGCATTAAGAGATCGGATTGGGTGGTGTCAATGCAAGAGGAGCTCAACAATTTCACAAGAAATGAGGTATGACATTTAGTTCCACGTCCTAATCTAAATGTTGTAGGTACCAAATGGGTGTTCCGCAATAAGCAAGATGA
Source organism: Zea luxurians (assembly GCA_029449295.1). Lineage (NCBI taxonomy): Eukaryota > Viridiplantae > Streptophyta > Magnoliopsida > Poales > Poaceae > Zea > Zea luxurians. The sequence goes on from JAOPSE010000022.1 coordinate 62,084,690, forward strand.
GCATGGTGTGGTGACAAGAAACAAGGTATGACTTGTAGCCAAAGGTTATTCACAAGTCGAAGGTTTGGACATTGATGAAACTTATGCACTCGTAGCTAGGTTTGATTCAATTCGTATATTACTTGCCTATGCTACTTACCATGGCTTTAAGCTTTATCAAATGGACGTGAAAAGTGCCTTCCTCAAAGGACCTATCAAGGAAGAGGTCTATGTTGAGCAACCTCCTAGCTTTGAAGATAGTGAGTACCCTAACCATGTGTATAATACTCTCAAAGGCGCTCTATGGGCTTAAGCAAGCTCTAAGAGCATGGTATGAATGCATGCGAGATGTTCTTATCACTAATGGCTTCAAAGTCGGTAAAGCCGATCCTACTCTCTTCACCAAAACCATTGCTAAAGACTTGTTTATATGCCAAATTTATGTTAATGATTTTATATTTGGGTCTACTAACAAGTCCTGTGAAGAGTTTAGTAGGATCATGATTCAAAAATTCGAGATGTCAATGATGGGGGATTTGAAGTATTTCCTCGAATTTCAAATCAAGCAACTCTAAGATGGCACCTTCATCAGCCAAACTAAGTACATTCAAGACATACTTAAGAAGTTTGGAATGAAGAATGGCAAACCCATCAAGACACCCATGTGAACTAATGAGCATCTAGACCTCGACACGGGAGGTAAATCCATAGATCAAAAGGTATACCGGTCGATGATAGGATCTTTACTCTATTTATGTGCATCTCGACCGGATATTATGCTTTCAGTATGCATGTGTGCAAGGTTCCAGGCAAATTCTAAGGAAGATCACCTAAGGGCCGTAAAGAGAATAATGAGATATTTAGTTTACACTCCTAAGTTTGGGCTTTGGTACCCAGGGGATCTACTTTTTATTTGATAGGATATTTTGATGCTGACTATGCAGGGTGTAAAATTGATAGAAAGAGCACATCATGGACTTGTCAGTTTCTGGGGAGATTCCTTGTGTCTTGGGGTTCAAAGAAACAAAACTCTGTAGCTCTTTCCATCGCCGAAGCCAAGTACATTGCCGCAGGCCATTGTTGTGCATAATTACTTTGGATGAGGCAAACCCTTAGGGACTATGGCTACAAATTGAGCAAAGTCCCTCTCCTATGTGACAATGAGAGTGCAATCCGCATGGAGGATAATCCTGTTGAACACAGCCGCACTAAGCACATAGATATTCAGTATCACTTTCTGAGAGATCACCAACAAAAGGGGATATCGAAATTGCTTATGTTAATACCCACAACCAATTAGCTGATATCTTTACCAAACCACTAGATGAGAAGACTTTTATCAAACTAGGAATGAGCTAAATATATTTGATTCTCGGTATTTTGATTGAAACATTGCACACATAGCTTATTTATATACCCTTGATCATGTCTCTTTCATTTGGTACAAATGCATATTTATTATTTGTGTGCCAAAGCTAAGACTAATGTGTTTCTAGTATACCTCTATGAGTAGTCTTAGATATTGAAAGGGAAATGGAGTATTCGGCAACGACAAGGCTTCCACTTCAAACTCTGATGGTATCATTTACTCTTGTCGTTACTCCGAAAAATCTCAATGGTATGACCCTTCACTCATACTTATTTCACCATGTGGGAGAAAGAATTAAGCCCCAAAGGGGGAGAAAATGCAAAAGGGCTCTCAAGTTCTTCGTTTTTGATGATTCATGCCAAAGGAGAGAAAATATTAAGCCCAAAGCAAAAAGACCGCACCACCATTTCAAAAAATTTTGAAATGAATTTTTCAATTGGTATCTAATTTTCAATTGATTTGTGAAAGTAAAATTTCAATTTGGTATCTTCAAAACTTCATGCTAGTTCGAAAAATTTCAATTTGTGTAAACTTCAAATAATTCAATTGGTATCTATTTCAAAAACCCACTTGAAAGCTAAGGGGAGATTTCTTCAGGGGTAGCTTTTATTTAGTCAAAGGAAAAGCATTTGAAACAGGGGGAGAAATTTCAAATCTGAAAAATGCTTCTTGCAATCATATTACTATACCTTTGACTACTTGCAAACGTTTTTGAAAAAGATTTCCAAAAACAAATAAGTGGTGCAAATGTGGTCCAAAATGTTAAATAAAAGAAAAGGCAATACATTCATACTTAGTGAAACTTTCAATTGGTATAACTCCAAGTAACCTACGCACATTCATCGTAAATACAAGCTAGTTATATTTCTACACTTACTATTTGCTTTGATTTGTGTTGACATCAATCATCAAAAAGGGGGAGATTGAAAGAGAAATAGGGTTAACCATTTTCTATAATTAATTTTGGTGGTTGATGATCAACACAAACACATGGACTAACTAGTTTATCTAGAACTCATGTATTACATGTGTATAAGGTTCAACACAAACCAAGAAGAGAATCAAGTTAGGGACACAATTTTATTGGAGCAAAAAGACTTGAGTGTGCTGAAGAATGGCGCACCGGACAGTGTCCGGTGTGCACCGGACACACCAGGGCCATACATATGTGAACCAGCCACTCTCGGGAAAATGGAGGCGCGCTCCGCTATAATTCACCGGACTATCCGGTGTGCCACCGGACTGTCCAGTGAGCCAGCGGAGCAATGGCTCCCAGTGCCAACGGTCGACTCCGCAAAGTGCTACAGTGTACAATAGTGCCGCGATAGAATCAGAAGCGCAGAAGTCAGAGGGCACCGGACTGTACGGTGTGGCACCGGACTGTCTAGTGCAGCAAGACAACAGACGGCTTCAACGGTCAACTGCCCAGAACCCTAACGGATACGCTGACATGGCATGCACCGGACAGTACATAGTGTCTGTCCGGTGGCGCACCGGTCTGTCCGGTGCGTCCATTGCCAGTAGCCTTGGCCAATGGCTACAAAGTGGTTGGGGGCTATAAATACCCCAACCACCACATCCTTTGGTATCCAAGTTTTTCTGAAGATCACATTCAATACAAGAGCTACTGCATTCACTCTAAGACACATTTGCAAAGATCAAAACCTCTCCAAGTGCCAAATTCATCTCAACTACTTAGTGACTTGAGAGAGTGAGAGCACCTAGAGGGGGGGGGGGTGAATAGGTGATCTTGTAAAACTTGGAACTTAAGTCACAAAAACTTGGTTAAGCGTTAGCACAATAATCGCCAAGTGGCTAGAGAGGAGTCTCAACAAAACACAATAACCACAAAGATATCAATCACAGAGATGGCACAGTGGTTATCCCGTGGTTCGGCCAAGACCAACGCTTGCCTACTCCACGTTGTGGCGTCCCAACGGACGAGGGTTGCAATCAACCCCTCTCAAGCGATCCAAAGACCCACTTGAATACCACGGTGTTTTGCTTTGCTTTTCTTAATCCCGTTCGCGAGGAATCTCCACAACTTGGAGCCTCTCGCCCTTACACTTGAAGTTCACAAAGAAGCACGGAGTAAGGGAGGGATTAGCAACTCACACAAGACACTAAGATCACAGCAAATACACACACACAAGACCCAGACTTAAGCTCAAAAGACTAGCACACTAGAACGGAGCTCAAATCACTAGAATGTCGAACAAGTGCGCAAGAATGGAGTGTGAGTGATCAAGAGTGCTCAAGGAATGCTTGGTGTGCTCCTCCATGCGCCTAGGGGTCCCTTTTATAGCCCCAAGGCAGCTAGGAGCCGTTGAGAACATTCCTGGAAGGCAGATCTTGCCTTCTATCGACTGGCGCACCGGACAGTCCGGTGCACCACCGGACACTGTCCAGTGCAGATATCCTTCCTTATTTGGTGAAGCCGACCGTTGGAGTCTGAGAGCCGTTGGCGCACCGGACAATGTCCGGTGCACACCGGACAGTCCAGTGCACCAATGTGACTGTTGGCTCGGCCACGCGTCACGCGCGGAATTCTCGGTCGACCGTTGCCCCGGCTGACCGTTGACTCACCGGACAGTCCGGTGCACCACCGGACAGACCGGTGAATTTTAGCCGTATGCCGTTGATGGTTTCCCGAGAGCGACGAGTTCGCCTGTGAATGGCCCACCGGACAGTCCGGTGCACCACCGGACACTCCGGTGATTTATAGCCGTACACCGCCGTCGAACTCACGAGAGCCGCAAGTTCGCCAGAGCCAGTCTGGCGCACCGGACAGTCCGGTGAACCCAGACCGAGCAGACTTTGGCTGAACAAAGCCATCTCATTTCCAATTCAATTTTTCCTGTTTCCAGCACTTAGACACAATACATTAGTCCATAAAACAATGTACTAAGTCTAGAAACATACCTTTTGACATGATTTGCACTTTGTCCACCACTTTGCATAGATTAGCACAAAAGCACTTGTGTTGGCACTCAATCACCAAAATACTTAGAAATGGCCCAAGGGCACATTTCCCTTTCAATCTCCCCCTTTTTGGTGATTTATGCCAACACAACATAAAGCTACTAGAACAAGTGCAATATCAATGCGAATGAACACTCAAAATTGTTTTGATTCAATTTTGACATATATGGATCATACTTTGCCACCACTTGGTTTGTTTTTGCAAATCAAACTCAAATTCCTATCTCTAAGTCAAATTCACTTGTAGAGACATAAAGAGAGGTATTCCAAAGGAAATTGATCAAGGATTTCAAAAACTCCCCCTTTTTCCCATAATCAACACTTCTCCCCACAAGAGGCCAACTTTTGACAAAAGAGACAATAAAAGAGTTTTGACAAACCAAAAGCTCTAATCTATTATTTTCAAAATTTCTCAAGTGGTAGCTGATCCATCTATTGCTTTGGCCTTTATTTTCTCCACCTTTGGCATCAAGCACCAAAACAGGATCAATCTTGGCCCAAGAACCCCATTGCCTCACCAAAATCTTCAAATAAGAATACAAAGGCAATAAGAGTACATGAGATGAACTTGGAATAAGTTACCCTCTCATCGGAGTGCAGTGGAAGTCTTTCATGGTCCAAGTCCACCTTTTCCCTTTCAAACCTCCTTTGAGACTAAAACAAGCAAACTCAAGCACACGGTTAGTCTCAAAGGGTCAAGTTGTAGCACAGCTCCCCCTAAATATGTGCATCACTTGCAAAAAGGACTTGTGAGGTCCAGGGAGTGTTTGTACAACTTGAGCACCACAAGTAAGCAACAAAATGCAGAAGGAACGTGATCAAAGGTATAAACACATGTATGCTATAAATCAATCCAAGTTCCGCGAATCTAGGAAATTTAGCTCACTACGCAACCTGCAAAAGGTCTTTTCATCTAAAGGCTTAGTGAAGATATCGGCTAGCTGGTTCTCGGTGCTAACATGAAACACTTCGATATCTCCCTTTTGCTGGTGGTCTCTCAAAAAGTGATGCCGGATGTCAATGTGCTTTGTGCGGCTGTGCTCAACAGGATTTTCCGCTATTCGGATAGCACTCTCATTGTCACATAGGAGTGGGACTTTGCTCAGATTGTAGCCAAAGTCCCGGAGGGTTTGCCTCATCCAAAGTAGCTGCGCGCAACACTGTCCTGCGGCAACATACTCGGCCTCAGCGGTGGATAGGGCAACGGAAGTTTGTTTCTTAGAGTTCCACGACACCAGGGACCTTCCTAAGAATTGGCACGTCCCTGATGTACTCTTCCTATCGACCTTACATCCAGCATAGTCGGAGTCTGAATATCCAATTAAGTCAAAGGTAGACCCCTTTGGATACCAGATCCCGAAACAAGGCGTAGCGACTAAATATCTAAGAATTCGCTTCAAAGCCACTAAGTGACACTCCTTAGGATCGGATTGAAATCTAGCACACATGCATACGCTAAGCATAATATCCGGTCTACTAGCATATAAATAAAGCAAAGAACCTATCATGGATTGGTATGCTTTTTGATCAACGGACTTACCTCCTTTGTTGAGGTCGGTGTGTCCGTCAGTTCCCATCGGCGTCTTTGCGGGCTTGGCATCCTTCATCCCAAACCGCTTTAGCAAGTCTTGCGTGTACTTAGTTTGGGAGATGAAGGTGCCGTCCTTGAGTTGCTTCACTTGGAACCCAAGGAAGTAGTTCAACTCGCCCATCATCGACATCTCGAATTTCTGCGTCATCACCCTGCTAAACTCTTCACAAGACTTTTGGTTAGTAGAACCAAATATTATGTCATCGACATAAATTTGGCACACAAAAAGATCACCATCGCAAGTCTTAGTGAAAAGAGTTGGATCGGCTTTCCTAACCTTGAAAGCATTAGCAATTAAAGTCTCTAAGGCATTCATACCATGCTCTTGGGGCTTGCTTAAGTCCATAGAGTGCCTTAGAGAGCTTACACACGTGGTCGGGGTACCATTCATCCTCGAAGCCAGGGGGTTGCTCCACGTACACCTCCTCCTTGATCGGCCCATTGAGGAAAGCGCTCTTCACATCCATTTGGAACAACCAGAAAGAATGGTGAGCTGCATATGCTAGCAAAATACGAATGGACTCAAGCCTAGCCACAGGAGCAAAAGTCTCCTCAAAGTCCAAACCTGCGACTTGGGCATAACCTTTTACCACAAGTCGAGCCTTGTTCCTCGTCACCACCCCGTGCTCATCCTATTTGTTGCGGAACACCCACTTGGTTCCCACAACGTTTTGCTTGGGACGAGGCACCAGTGTCCAAACTTCATTACGCTTGAAGTTGTTTAGTTCTTCCTGCATGGCCAACACCCAGTCCGGATCTAGCAAGGCCTCTTCCACCCTGAAAGGCTCAATAGAAGAGACAAAAGAGTAACGCTCACAAAAATTCACTAATCTAGAGCGAGTAGTTACTCCCTTGCTAATATCACCCAAAATTTGGTCGATGGGATGATTCCTTTGAATCGTCGCTCGAACTTGGGTTGGAGGTGCCTGAGGTGCTTCTTCCTCTTCAACTTGAACATCCTGTGCTCTCCCTTGATCATGTGCCTCCACTTGAGGTACCTGTTCGTCATCTTGGGTTGGGGTATGCACCATTGTTGAGGAAGACGGTTGATCTTGCTCCAATTGTTCCTGAGGTCGCACATCTCCAATCGCCATGGTGCGTATTGCGGCCGTTGGAACGTCTTCTTCATCTACATCATCAAGATCAACAACTTGCTCTCTTGGAGAGCCATTAGTCTCATCAAATACAACGTCGCTAGAGACTTCAACCAAACTCGATGATTTGTTGAAGACCCTATACGCCTTTTGTAGCATCCCAAAAAATCAAATCTTGGAATTTTCTCAAACTCGCTCTAAATTCAAAATGAATTTCAAATTTCGTTTCAAAATGTTTGTTTGCAAGTTGATATCAGCAAATAAAGTATAGTGGTCTATATTCTCTCCAAAATCCTCCTCAAAATATTCTACAAATGTTTCCCCAATGACCCCCTCAAGTTCTTTCCAGAAATACTGCCCAAATATTCCACCGATATATCTCCAGATATTTTCCTCTTGAGAAATACCTTCAGAATCATTTTTCAAGTCCCTACAAATATTTTTTTCATAACTTTCCTCATGCTCATACGTATATGTATGCCTCCGGTGTCATACGGTGAGCTCTACAAGCTAATTACACTCATATAAGACAAATCCATGCTAATCTCCCACTAATCCTCTCATCCTCCCACTAATCCCCTCATCCCTCCCCCTAATCCCCCCACCATGGCTATAAATAGAGGGGCAAGGGCCTCCTCTCATCCCACCCCAAGCCATTTCATGGCAACTCTCTCCCCCCCCCCACACACCCACTCCATGTTCCACACATGCACACACTAGCACAAGGATCGTTCGATCGTTCTTCGATCGTTCATCCCCCTGTTCTTAGTTTGTTCGTTCGTTCGTCCGATCGTTCGATCGTTCGTCCGATCGTTCGATCGTTCGTCCGTTCGTTTGTCCAAATAATCTTTTTCCTGCCGTTATGCTGCCGAAATTCCGATCGTTCGTTCGTCCGATCGTTTGATCGTTCGTCCGATCGTTCATGGTTCGTTCGTCCGTTCGTCCGATCGTTCGATCGTTCGTCCGTTCGTTCGTCCAAATAATCCTTTTCCTGTCGTTATGCTGCCAAAATTTCGATCGTTCGTTCGTTCGATCATTCGATCGTTCATCGTTCGTTCATAGTTCATATTCATCGTTCATCGTTCGTTCATCGTCACTATTTACCATCACTATTTACCGTTACTATTTACCGTTACTTTTTACCATTTACCGTTACTTTTTACCATTTACCGTTACTTTTTACCGTTACTATTTACCGTTACTTTTTACCGTTACTTTTTACCGTTACTATTTACCGTTACTATTTACCGTTACTTTTTACCGTTACTATTTACCGTCACTATTTACCGTTATTTTTTACCGTTACTATTTACCGTTACTATTTACCGTTACTTTTTATCGTTACTATTTACCGTTACTTTTTACCGTTACTTTTTACCGTTACTATTTACCGTTACTATTCACCGTTACTATTCACCGTTACTATTCACCGGTCATCTAGTTATCCTAAATTTCAACTACTCATCCATCATGCTGTCTAGTCCACCTAAGACCAGCCAGACCCATGTTCCAGTCATACGAAGTCCGGTGACTGTGATTTTCCTTCCAGTAGGGAACTTCCCATCTGGTCACCCATCCCAGGTTTCTCCAAGTTGAGCACGCTTAACTTTGAGATTCCTTAGAACCAGGCTTCCAAACTCCGATTCCAATAATTCTTGTTTCTAAATTCTTATTGAATTATTCCCTATCCCAACCATGTCATCCCTTAAACATGGTTCATATTTCAGAAGACTCCCAAAATACTCTTGTCCCATATTCTACCTATAACTCTCCTGTTTATACTAAGTCAAACGATTCATTCGTTACTATTCTCACCAATAGTGAACTTCACTGTGCTACACCACATACACCCAGCTACCCTCTCCCTCTCCACACACACTCAACACCTCAGCTAAGGCAAACACCCCACCCACTCAGTTACTCCGCTCTGCCGGCTACACGCATAGTGTCGCTTCGCCTCCAGTCCACCCTCCTGGTAAGCGCCTCCGCTCCACCACCAGTAATATCACAACACCACATGACACAGATTCTACTCAAGACTCTACCCATCCATATATCACTAGTCTGACCACTATACTAAATATTTGTTGGTATACTTGCTTGTTTGTATGTTTGCTTATTCATGTTGCATAGTTATCGGAGCGTTCGTGCCGTCTCGTGGAGGCCAGATCTGCAAGTCTATGCCAGGCAGTGGAGCTAGAAGCCAGTTCCGTGAACTCCTCTTCCCCCTTCGCCGAATAAGCACGGCAAGCTCACTGGATCCCTTTGATGCATAAATTACCTATGTTTTACAACCACAACCCTCAGCCTGTTATTTTATGCATGATATGATTTTGAGACAAGTTATTATGGCCACCCAAGTTGCTTGCCGCAATCAATCCTTAATATATTTGTTACAAAAGATTTGAGAAAGGGTGTGAGTTTCCAAAAGAAAATGCTTTTCAAAATGTGTATGATGAAGGGTTTTCACCCTTATCACCTTGTGAGTGGGATAATCAGGGACTCCCTAGTTTAGGGGAGGGCCTAAGGTGATGGCTCAGCTGGTTTAGGCGTGAGCAGAAGGATTGTCCCCTCGTATAAGGACCGGTTTGTCATCCTTCAGTACCTGTAATCATGATAAGTACAGCCACTCGAGACTGTGTGGGCAGTCACTCAATCTGAACTCGTACGGTCCAACCCCAGGGTTATGAAGGCTGGGGAGCACCAGGAGGATAAGGAGGGGGAATGTTTTGTTCGGTTTGGACATGGCGGTGGCCTAACTCCTTCCGGTATAACCATTAAGGTTAGGACGTGCGGGGAAAGAAAAAGATCCGGATTCGGGTCTCACTAGCTATGAGATCGCAGAGCCGGACTAGTGGGTAAAGTGTACACCTCTGCGCAGAGTTTGAAAACCTATTCGAATAGTCTGTGTCCACAGGAATGGACGAGTCTGGTGTGGTATGGCAATTAGTGTTTTGTTTTCCAAAAAAAGGGTGCGTTTGAGAAAAGTGGTTTTTAAAAGGTTCGGCGGTTGAGCCGTGAGCTATGGTGGACGGGAAGTCCAGTAGCTGTTTTTTTGGAAATGAAAACCAGTGGGAAACTGCTGAGATACCTGGATGGTTTAGTCCAGGGGATTTTGTTATAATACTGAAAAAACTTCCTGCTTCTTTTGGAGAGGATGCGCTTTGCGAAAGTACAAAATGTTTCTCAAAACAACCCTGCATAAAATATTGTTGTTTCTGCAAAATATTTTGAGCTCCACATATTCCATGCATTATATCTGATTTCCCCATTCCGCGGGTGAAGGTGGGCTGCTGAGTACGTTTGTACTCACCCTTGCTTATTTGTTGTTTTCAGAAAAAGGAGATCGGGTAAGAGTTACGACTGTTCCCAACCTTTCCTGTGGCTGTTGGACCGCTGATTTGCTTCGCTGCGTATATCGGGCTGCTTCAGCCTCACTCTGATGATATGTCTCGAGTTGTGGACCAACTCTTAAAGTTGTTCGCCACCTTTGTAGGTTTGTCTCGTTTAAGCAGATTTGGTATCATCTGATGTATAAATGTGTTTACTAGCCTCCTGGGACTAGTAATTGTATCACATTTGAGTCCTAGAGGATTGGGGACGCTTCAGGTGGTATCAGAGCTGTTAGGTTGGCCGCAGGACGTAACCCTTAGCCTGATCAAAAGTTTTTGAGTCAAAACTATTTTCTTAAAAAAAATTCTTGCTCTTATCCCTTCATTTCAAAAATGGTTTCCTCCTTTCCTTCTCTCAGAAGTCAGATGGAGGTTCGCTGCCAAACCAGCTTTTGCCAGAATGAAGATGGTTTCCCCAAGTTGTTGAGAGCATGCACAGTCCGCCTCGGAATCAGGAGCCAGCCAGAGTATGATGGTCGTGAATTCGTCGAGCATGGCACAGAGAAGTGTGTCGTGACTGTATACATTGGATCCAGTCCGCACCATGTGGAATGGAGTGTCACTGCTGCTGGGCACAGATTCAAAGACACCTGCCAAGTCGTCGCCCGCAAGGCATTGAGGACCCTGTGTCAGATTTATGAAGAAGAAGTGGCCGACACCCCGCTCAGATTCTTTCCACCCTTTCAGAGAGACCGTCCTGTTTGGATGGCCAGGATGCGTGCATTGGAAGGGCAGCAGCTGCTTGAGGACGACCCCACAGTCACGTACCTCACTGCATACCTGCTCACCCTGGATGCACAATATGATTTCTTGGCCCGGCACCACCGTCAGATGATTGCCCGAGCAGAAGATGCAGAGAAGCTCAACCGTAAGCTCCATGTGGATCTCACCACAGCTCAAGCCCGTGTAGCTACCTTGGAAAGTCGTGAAGTCATTGCTGTTGAAGCCCAGAAGCAAGCCAAGGATGAGCATGTCCAAAAGCTGATGGAGGCCTACTTGGTAACCCATAACCAACGTAGAGCCCTGCGGATCCAAGAGCCCGCTCCATCCAACCCAGTTCAACCCAGGAGAGCTGAAGATCCCCAGATTCTTGAAGGTCACCCGGTCTCTATCAGAGGAAAGAAGAAGATTTGGGAACTCCCGGAAGGAGCCATAGTCTTGGAAGGAATTCCAGTCTCCCCTCAGGCTATGGATGAGCAAGAGCACCCTGAATCCTCCCAAGATCCCCCGCCGGAGTTGTTTGAGCCCCTCACCATGAAGAAGATTCCAACACCATCCCTTGAAGTCAAGGAAGGAGCTGCAAGCACCCCGCCAGCACCGCCGCCCTCTGAGGAGCTACAAGAGCCAGTCCCGCTTGAAGAAGAGTTCGACCCCGTGTTGCCATCTCAGTCGCCGCCAGAAGGAGTCATCAACATCAGTTCCCTCTTGACCCATCCAGGAGATATCTCAGATCAAAGTTGTGCGCTAGCCTTGCCAGAAGAGAAGCTGCCTGGTCTGAAGTTAGTTATGCCCAGTCCTCTACATGCATTGGGTAGTGAAGTTTTTCTTCACTTTGGCTAGAGCCCTGCATGTATGAGAGGTAATCGTGTAGTCTCGTGTTTTGAAAAACTCTAATTGTGTGGCCCCCTAGGGCATTTCAAAATGAATTTCGCTTGATGTTTTCCTCCCTTTTGAGTGCATATGTGATGCTTTAACGTTAGTGCTCATAAGTTAAATTTAGCATAGTTCTCAATTCAGGAGCCAAGCAACAGTAGTTATGCTTAGCCCCCGAATCTGAGTAGTTCGTGCTTTGGAAAAACTCTATTCTTCCCCTATTCAAAATATTTGATTTGTTTGTGCTTATCATTGCTGAACTTATGTGTTTTCTTTCTTTTTAAGAAAGGTTTTCTCTAAAAACATAGATCACAAATTAGAGCTAATCCTCATCTTATGCTTCCATTCTCCCCTTAACCCATCTCAAGAGAAAAGCCCCTTGCCTAAGAAGATACCGGGAAGCTTACCCTTGAAGCCTGGAACAAGCTACAGAAGGAACATGTCCAGCTGCTCAGTCAAAAGGCCGACCGTGAGAATCAAAGCACTGCCCCTGAGTCAAAGTAAACAGGAAAAGAGGACGAAAGGAGTTATTACCATACAGAGAGGCAAAGAATATTGGAACTAGAGACCACAAACATCAGGCTCATTGACCCCACCACTCACCCGTGCCCCCGCACGCGTGCCCGCCTCCATGCGCACTAGCACCGCCGCCCATGCCCCCTTTGCAGCGCACTACCGCCGCCCACCCCCCTTTGCAGCGCACCCACTACCGCCATCTTCGCCGGCAACAGCCCCCCTTCCCCTTGTCGCACCTGCTGCCTTGTGTCACCTGCTCCATCACTACCACTCCACACCCCCCCCGAGCACCCCCGCTCGCCTATAAACCCCCCACCACTAGCTCCCTCAACTCCCATCTCGCTCAAAGCAAAGCACACTCTAGATAGACCCCCTGCCAAATAGCAAGCAACTCCATTTTTCCAATCCCTTGCTCCTAAGATCACAATGTTTAGTGATTCTTGGGTTGAAGACTGTTGCACATGGTTCATAGTCTTTGGTTTCCTCCTCTGTATGATGGTAATACTCATCGATAGAATCCTCGAGTGGGAAGAGCAAAGAGAAAGAAAGAGGCAGTGAGAAGTGAAAAGTGAGAAGAGAAAATAAGATAGTGAAGAGAAGATAAGAAGAAAGTTCTCCCAGAATCAACCCTATGTCAGTCATCACTCTGCAGCCTGGTCAAGCAGCAACAGCAGAAGAAGGCCCCGTAACACCCGTGTTATGTGGTACTTCAAGGAGTTCAAATCCCCAAGATTCAAGAGTTCTACCTCATTCTTTTTAAGTGGGGTAGTGTTCCAGTAAAGTTCCTGCTATGGAGAAAAAGAAGAAGGCATGTAGCAAGCTTGTGAAGGACCAGATCATCAAAGCATATAAGTTTCTGGATGAGAAGTGGTCACCCAAGTTCCGTTGATGAAGCACCAGAAGGCTAATCAAGGAAGGAACCCATGTGGAAGTTCGCAAGAGGAAGGTTTGCATGTTGTCATCGATGCTTCTTCAATAAGCTAGCTGCCAAGCGAAAGCCAGAAGCCTGAAGATGATCTTTGAGTAGCCAGAATCAGCGTTTGTAATCGGCAACTAGATGCTCCGCAAGGGCTAGATTTTGTTGAAGTTCCATCTCCTCGAAGAGTTGCAAAGTGAAGATATGTAGCTGAAGTAAAGCTACACCCATAACCCTTCTAAGCCGAATCTCGAGGACGAGATTCATTTTAAGTGGGGTAGATTTGTAGCATCCCAAAAAATCAAATCTTGGAATTTTCTCAAACTCGCTCTAAATTCAAAATGAATTTCAAATTTCGTTTCAAAATGTTTGTTTGCAAGTTGATATCAGCAAATAAAGTATAGTGGTCTATATTCTCTCCAAAATCCTCCTCAAAATATCCTACAAATGTTTCCCCAATGACCCCCCTCAAGTTCTTTCCAGAAATACTGCCCAAATATTCCACCGATATATCTCCAGATATTTTCCTCTTGAGAAATACCTTCAGAATCATTTTTCAAGTCCCTACAAATATTTTTTTCATAACTTTCCTCATGCTCATACGTATATGTATGCCTCCGGTGTCATACTGTGAGCTCTACAAGCTAATTACACTCATATAAGACAAATCCATGCTAATCTCCCACTAATCCTCTCATCCTCCCACTAATCCCCTCATCCCTCCCCTTAATCCCCCCACCATGGCTATAAATAGAGGGGCAAGGGCCTCCTCTCATCCCACCCCAAGCCATTTCATGGCAACTCTCTTCCCCCCCCCCACACACACCCACTCCATGTTCCACACATGCACACACTAGCACAAGGATCGTTCGATCGTTCGTCCCCCTGTTCTTAGTTTGTTCGTTCGTTCGTCCGATCGTCCGATCGTTCATGGTTCGTTCGTCCGTTCGTCCGATCGTTCGATCGTTCGTTCCTTCGTTCGTCCAAATAATCTTTTCCTGCCGTTATGCTGCCGAAATTCTGATCGTTCGTTCGTCCGATCGTTTGATCGTTCGTCCGATCGTTCATGGTTCGTTCGTCCGTTCGTCCGATCGTTCGATCGTTCGTCCGTTCGTTCGTCCAAATAATCCTTTTCCTGCCGTTATGCTGCCAAAATTTCGATCGTTCGTTCGTTCGATCATTCGATCGTTCATCGTTCGTTCATAGTTCCTATTCATCGTTCATCATTCGTTCATCGTCACTATTTACCATCACTATTTACCGTTACTATTTACCATTACTTTTTACCGTTTACCGTTACTTTTTACTATTATTTTTTACCGTTACTATTTACCGTTACTATTTACCGTTACTATTTACCGTTACTTTTTACCGTTACTTTTTACCGTTAATATTTACCATCACTATTTACCGTTACTATTTACCGTTACTTTTTACCGTTACTATTTACCGTTACTATTTACTGTTACTTTTTACCGTTACTATTCACCGTTACTATTCACCGTTACTATTCATCGGTCATCTAGTTATCCCAAATTTCAACTACTCATCCATCATGCTGTCCAGTCCACCTAAGACCAGCCAGACCCATGTTCCAGTCATACGAACTCCGGTGACTGTGATTTTCCTTCCAGTAGGGAACTTCCCATCTAGTCACCCATCCCAGGTTTCTCCAAGTTGAGCATGCTTAACTTTGAGATTCCTTTGAACCAGGCTTCCAAACTCCGATTCCAATAATTCTTGTTTCTAAATTCTTATTGAATTATTCCCTATCCCAACCATGTCATCCCTTAAACATGGTTCATATTTCAGAAGACTCCCAAAATACTCTTGTCCCATATTCTACCTATAACTCTCCTGTTCATACTAAGTCAGACGATTCATTCATCACTATTCTCACCAATAGTGAACTTCACTGTGCTACACCACATACACCCAGCTATAAATACACCCAGCTACCCTCTCCCTCTCCACACACACTCAACACCTCAGCTAAGGCAAACACCCCACCCACTCAGTTACTCCGCTCTGCCGGCTACACGCATAGTGTCGCTTCGCCTCCAGTCCACCCTCCTGGTAAGCGCCTCCGCTCCACCACCAGTAATATCACAACACCACATGACACAGATTCTACTCAAGACTCTACCCATCCATATATCACTAGTCTGACCACTATACTAAATATTTGTTGGTATACTTGCTTGTTTGTATGTTTGCTTATTCATGTTGCATAGTTATCGGAGCGTTCGTGTCGTCTCATGGAGGCCAGATCTGCAAGTCTATGCCAGACAGTGGAGCTAGAAGCCAGTTCCGCGAACTCCTCTTCCCCCTTCGCCGAATAAGCACGACAAGCTCACTGGATCCCTTTGATGCATAAATTACCTATGTTTTACAACCACAACCCTCAGCCTGTTATTTTATGCATGATATGATTTTGAGACAAGTTATTATGGCCACCCAAGCCGCTTGCCACAATCAATCCTTAATATATTTGTTACAAAAGATTTGAGAAAGGGTGTGAGTTTCCAAAAGAAAATGCTTTTCAAAATGTGTATGATGAAGGGTTTTCACCCTTATCACCTTGTGAGTGGGATAATCAGGGACTCCCTAGTTTAGGGGAGGGCCTAAGGTGATGGCTCAGCTGGTTTAGGCGTGAGCAGAAGGATTGTCCCCTCGTATAAGGACCGGTTTGTCATCCTTCACTACCTGTACTCATGATAAGTACAACCACTCGAGACTGTGTGGGCAGTCACTCAATCTGAACTCGTATGGTCCAACCCCAGGGTTATGAAGGCTGGGGAGCACCAGGAGGATAAGGAGGGGGAATGTTTTGTCCGGTTTGGACATGGCGGTGGCCTGACTCCTTCCGGTATAACCATTAAGGTTAGGACGTGCGGGGAAAGAAAGAGATCTGGATTCGGGTCTCACTAGCTATGAGATCGCAGAGCCGGACTAGTGGGTAAAGTGTACACCTCTGCGCAGAGTTTGAAAACCTATTCGAATAGTCTGTGTCCACAGGAATGGACGAGTCTGGTGTGGTATGGCAATTAGTGTTTTGTTTTCCAAAAAAAAGGGTGCGTTTGAGAAAAGTGGTTTTTAAAAGGTTCGGCGGTTGAGCCGTGAGCTATGGTGGACGGGAAGTCCAGTAGCTGTTTTTTTGGAAATGAAAACCAGTGGGAAACTGCTGAGATACCTGGATGGTTTAGTCCAGGGGATTTTGTTATAATACTAAAAAAACTTCCTGCTTCTTTTGGAGAGGATGCGCTTTGCGAAAGAACAAAATGTTTTTCAAAACAACCCTGCATAAAATATTGTTGTTTCTGCAAAATATTTTGAGCTCCACATATTCCATGCATTATATCTGATTTCCCCATTCCGCGGGTGAAGGTGGGCTGCTGAGTACGTTTGTACTCACCCTTGCTTATTTGTTGTTTTCAGAAAAAGGAGATCGGGTAAGAGTTACGACTGTTCCCAACCTTGCCTGTGGCTGTTGGACCGCTGATTTGCTTCGCTGCGTATATCGGGCTGCTTCAGCCTCACTCTGATGATATGTCTCGAGTTGTGGACCAACTCTTAAAGTTGTTCGCCACCTTTGTAGGTTTGTCTCGTTTAAGCAGATTTGGTATCATCTGATGTATAAATGTGTTCACTAGCCTCCTGGGACTAGTAATTGTATCACATTTGAGTCCCAGAGGATTGGGGGCGCTTCACCTTTGTATTTGAGTCATAACCTAATAAAAACCCTTCTACAGCTTTGGGAGCAAATTTAGAGGTTCTACCTTTCTTCACAATAATATAACACTTGCTCCCAAATACACGAAAATAAGACACATTGGGTTTGTTACCAGTTAGCAGCTCATATGAAGTCTTCTTGAGGAGGCGGTGAAGATAGACCCTGTTGATGGCGTGGCAAGCCGTGTTCACGGCTTCCGACCAAAAACGCTCGGGGGTCTTGAACTCTCCAAGCATAGTCCTCGCCATATCGATGAGCGTCCTATTCTTCCTCTCTACCACACCATTTTGCTGTGGTGTGTAGGGAGCGGAGAACTCGTGCTTGATCCCTTCCTCCTTAAGGAACTCCTCCACTTGAAGGTTCTTGAATTCGGACCCGTTGTTGCTCCTTATCTTCTTTACCTTGAGCTCAAACTCATTTTGAGCTCTCCTGAGGAAGCGCTTGAGGGTCCCTTGGGTTTTAGATTTATCCTGCAAAAAGAATACCCAAGTGAAGCGGGAAAAATCATCAACTATAACAAGACCATACTTACTTCCTCCTATGCTTAGATAGGCGACGGGTCCGAAGAGGTCCATATGAAGCATCTCCAAGGGTCTTGATGTGGTCATCACATTTTTGTTGTGATGAGAGCTTCCCACCTGTTTCCCTACTTGACAAGCTGCACAAGGTCTATCTTTTTCGAAATGTACGTTAGTTAGACCTATCACGTGTTCTCCCTTTAGAAGCTTGTGGAGGTTCTTCATCCCCACATGTGCTAAGCAGCGATGCCACAGCCAGCCCATGCAAGTCTTAGCAATTAAGCATGCGTCTAGACCAGCCTCTTCTTTTGCAAAATCAACCAAATAAAGTTTGCCGTCTAGTACACCCTTAAAGGCTAGTGAACCATCACACCTTCTAAAGACAGAGACATCTACATTTGTGAATAGACAATTATATCCCATATTGCATAATTGACTAACAGATAACAAATTATATCCAAGCGACTCAACTAAAAACACATTAGAAATGGAGTGCTCGGATGAAATAGCAATTTTACCTAACCCTTTTACCTTGCCTTGATTCCCATCACCAAATATTATTGAATCTTGGGGATCCTTGTTCTTGACGTAGGAAGAGAACATCCTCTTTTCCCCCGTCATGTGGTTTGTGCATCCGCTGTCGATAATCTAGCTTGAACCCCCGGATGCATAAACCTGCAAGGCAAATTTAGGCTTGGGTCTTAGGTACCCAACTCTTGTTGGGTCCTACAAGGTTAGT
Organism: Zea luxurians; assembly: GCA_029449295.1. Lineage (NCBI taxonomy): Eukaryota > Viridiplantae > Streptophyta > Magnoliopsida > Poales > Poaceae > Zea > Zea luxurians. The sequence continues at coordinate 62,103,112 of JAOPSE010000022.1, forward strand.
CACAATTGTCTTAGGGACCCAAATGCAAGTCTTGTCTCCCTTACATTTGGCCCCTAACTTCCTAGCAATCACCTTCTTATTTTTTATACAAATGGCAAATGAAGCATTGCAAGCATGATATATTGTAGAAGGTTCATTAACTTTCCTAGGAACATTAACAACATTTCTCATAGGCATATTATGAACAACATTTCTCCTAGCCATATTTCTATCATGCATATAGGAAGAACTAGAAGCAAACATGGCATGAGAATCAAAAGCATCATAAGCATTACAACTCCTATAAGCATTTCTAGATTGTCTCCTATCATGGTACATAAAAGCATGGTTCTTTTGCACACTACTAGCCATAGGGGCCTTCCCTTTCTCCTTGGCGGAGATGGGAGCCTTATGGCTTGTTAAGTTCTTGGCTTCCCTCTTGAAGCCAAGACCATCCTTAATTGAGGGGTGTCTACCAATCATGTAGGCATCCCTTGCAAATTTTAGTTTGTCAAATTCACTTTTGCTAGTCTTAAGTTGGGCATTAAGACTAGCCAATTCATCATTTAATTTGGAAATTGAAACTAGGTGTGATGCGTCACGATGCCCGATCTTCACGACGTAGGATCAATCTTCAGATAACTAGCTTCAAAGAAGCCAAGATAACTTGCTGCAAGCAGCGATAACTAGTGCAACCTGACAAATAAAACTCGAAGCCAACCACCGTCTTTAACCGGCAGCCTGAATCGAGGATTCGCCCAACCACACTCTCAAAGAACCAACCAACACAGCCTACAATCAATCGAGGAGACCTCCAAGGGAGTAGGAGCACCAATTGGGAGCGGATGAAGCCGCCGCTTCTGCAATCCCGCGAAGGAATTCACAAGAGCAAAGGGGTAGAGATCACTCTCAATATTTGTTAGCACACAGCTGAACAAAGGGGTTCTGTTTTAGATTATCATAAGCTGCCTTACATCATAGACATAGGGGGGTATTTATACTAGTAACAACCAGCCTTAGCGAGGTATAAACACAAAACAAAAGTATTTTCACGAGCTAATGTGAAGGAGCCTCTTCGGAAGATCTGCAGAGCTGATTTTCGTGTGGCTGTTTGACTTCTGCGCAGCCTTCAGTATTTTGGCAATAACTTCTTCTAGGAATCTTCAAATGACGTGGGACTAGTTGCATTGGAAAGCTAATTTGATAAGCTTTCTCACCATATATAGCATGCTTAATGAAACTTCGTAGAATGATGCAGTTTAATACGAAAACTTGGTCATCAAGCAGACTGTTGACCTTCTGACCAGTCAGCACTAAAGTAGGTCGGCTGCCTTTCTGGTAGATGTGGTTAAGTCGGCTGTAGAAGCATTGGAAACTAGACTTCAAGAGCTTTCCAAAAAGTACTTATGGGCCTTCATAGCTTTTGGGAATCAAAAGTTATGACTGTTTCTTCTGGACGGTTCTGTAGCGCTGGACTGACTCGGACGTAGCTCTTCTTGCTGATTCGCCTTTGATATGTTTTGTCCTTCTTCTTGGTGAACCTAAGTAATATCAACATATACGACTTAGGTAGCATAAAGTTCGCATTAGTGTTTAATTGAAATTCATAAAGTAGCGCGTGCACCTCTTGCTGTAGCTTCTTAGCTCGGCTACGTGTAATTGGTCCATCAAAGACTCGGGTTGGTGATGATGTTGGTTGTACTTGAGTTGATGTAGTATAACTTGGGGGTTGTAATGTGTTGCTTAATGGCGTGGTCATATCATCCTCCTCCCCTTGAAAAGGAGTCGTCCTCGACTCTGAAGTGTCTTCACTTGTAAATGGTAAAAGGTCAACAATATTGAACATGTTGCTCACGCCATAACTTGGTGGAAGATCTATCTTGTATGCATTATTATTGATCTTGGCAAGAACACGAAATGGACCATTCCCTCGTGGCATCAATTTGGATTTGCGTTGATCAGGAAAACGCTCTTTGCACAAGTGAATCCAAGCCACGTCCCCCGATTTAAATAACTTCTTCCTATGCTTGTTCATTCTTGCAGCCTTGCGCACTGCTTTGAGCTCAATTGCTTCATTGGTCTTCTCATATATCTTTTTTATATAAGCAGCATGCTTGGAGATTTCCATATTGGTTCTTTCGTTCATTGGAGCTGGCCAATTCTTGATTGCTTTCAACTTGGATTCATCCACTTCTATTCCCTTTCCTGAAACAACAAAGCCAAGAAACACAACATGGTCTGTGCAAAAACTGCACTTCTCAAGATTAGCAAATAATTTCTCCTTTCTTAGCTCTTCTAAAACTTGTCGAATGTGTTTCACATGTTCATCAAAAGACTTGGTGTAAATTAGAATATCATCAAAGTAGACAACAACAAATTTTCCAATGAAAGTTCTTAAGACATGGTTCATTAATCTCATAAAAGTACTAGGAGCATTAGTCAACCCAAAGGGCATCACTAACCATTCATACAGCCCAAATTTTGTTTTAAATGCAGTCTTCCATTCATCTCCAATTTTCATTCTTATTTGACAGTATCCACTTCTCAAATCAATTTTAGTAAAAATTGTTGAACCACTTAACTTATCAAGCATATCATCTAGCTGTGGAATAGGATGGCGATAGCGAACGGTAATATTAATTATAGCTCTCCGATAAACACACATCCTCCAAGATCTATCTTTTTTAGGTACTAAAATCACAAGAACAGCACAAGGGCTTAAGCTTTCACGAACAAAACCTTTATCAAGAAGTTCTTGTACTTGCCTTTGTATCTCCTTAGATTCTTCAGGATTGGTTCGATATGGTGGATGGTTAGGAAGTGTAGCCCCTGGAATGAGATCAATTTGATGCACAATCCTACGAAGTGGAGGTAGTCCAGCTGGTGTTTCTTGTGGAAACACATCTTCAAAGTCCTGCAAAAGATCAGCCACAACACTAGGAAGAGATATTATGTCGTTAGGAGAAATCAAAGCTTCTTTGTTCACAAGTACAAAGAGCACTTGATATGGGTTTTTCCTCACTTCTCTCAGCTCAGATTTTGTGGCTAGCATAACTAGATGTTCTCCCTCTTCCTTCTTTTTATCTCTTGAATTTGGCTTGTAGCACTCGCTCACCGAATTGTGGATGGCACTCAATTTCTTTTGCTCTTCTCCTCCTCTACTTGCTGTACTAATTTCAGTTTTCTTTTGTAAGTGTTCAGCCATGATTTGTTGAGGGGTCATAGGCTTGAGTACAAACTTTCTCCCTTTCAGATCTAGCGTGTATTGATTTGTTCTTCCACAATGTTGAGAATATCGGTCATATTGCCAAGGTCTTCCTAGCAGCATGTGACACACAGACATGGGTGCAACATCACACTCCACTATGTCAACATACTCTCCAATTTTGAACGGAACTTTCACTTTATAGCCAATCTTGATATCTCCCGATTCATTCAGCCATTGGACATGATATGGATGAGGGTGTCGCTGCAACTTCAAACCAAGCTTTTCAACCATCTCACGACATGCAAGATTATGGCAGCTCCCTCCATCAATGATCACCTTTACTACTTTGTCTTGTATTTTGGCTCTGTGGGGGATAGATATCCCCCGGGTCCACTAAAAGAGTAAAGGACCTCACGAAAGGCCCAAGGGCCCAATAAATCGTAAGGTTATTCTTTCGTGGGCCTGGGGAGAAACAACCAGCAACGCAGAACGACATGAGGCCGGACGACCCACTGCGTCGAGCGAGTGACCGCAACAGAGATCCGGCTTTCCTGCGCAGGAACCTCCATGCAACGAAGCCACGTGAGGATAAGTCGGCGAGGGTTACGTAAAAGATAATCTCAAGAGGTTCACTATCTTTTAGCCATTTGTTGTTATCTTATCCATGTGTACTGCCCCACGGTCAAGTATATAAGGCCTAGGGGGCACCCCTTCAGAACGATCGACCCATTACTTAGCCACCCACACCAACTCTCCGTATTCTCGATCTAGAGAACTCTCTTGTACTCATATCCACCAAGCATACTCATCAGGACGTAGGGTGTTACGCATCACTAAGCGGCCCGAACCTGTAAACCTTGTCCACCGTCTCTCGTGCGATCAGCACAAACCATTTTGCTACAGTTGTCGACACCTTCCTACTCCTAAAACACCTTGAGGGGCAACCCCGGGTGTGCGGTCGGACCCAAAACACCGACAGCTGGCGCGCCAGGTAGGGGGTGTGTCGACAATCCAAACTAGCTCAATGGCCATCTCCTTCTACAGCAAGATCACCCTACGCCCCGGATCTATGTTCTGCTTCGGAACAATCTCATTCGTAGCAGACGAAGAAGGAATTCTGCACCGTATCGCGGATCCGCCGGAAAAGGAATCTTCCCCAACGAACTCCGAAAATACCGGAGAAGCGCAACCTCCGACTCTCCGAGAGAAGATCACCACGACGGCAGCACCGTTCTACCCCGACGTCCTCTTCATCGGAAGAGCGGAATCGCCCGTCATCTCCGACGACGAGCCGACTGTACCCGGGGAGGAACCACCCCAACGAGAATCCCGTCGACGGAGGAACCAGCGCAGGAACGTTCGACGACATCACGCGGCCGGAGAGCGGAATTCGGAACAACCTGTCTCGCGGGACGAGGTCTCGGAGGTAGGAGAAACCCCGGAAGAACGCGTCTTCAGAGAGCGAAGGAACTCTCGACGACGTGATCGCCGACGAGCTCAGGAACAGGCTGAGCAGGATGCAAGGCAACGTCGAGAGAATCCATTCTTCGGGCGCAACCTGAACCCCGACTTCGCCCGAGCCATGAACACGCCGAGCGAGGTCGGAGGGGTACTGGCTCGGATAGCTGAAGGACTACCTCGGACTCCCGACGCCGATGGCTACCGACGACTATTTACTCAGGCGGCTAACCACCTTCTACCGCTTGCTCACCCGCCAAACGATCTACGACACGCCATCAACAGTCGCCGAGACGCGCGGAGCTCCATCAATGCTTCGCGCGAACGGCGGCATGAGAACGAGATTCGCCGTCGGGAGGAGTACGACAGGCATCATGGCATCCCGACTCAGAGCCAAGCTACCAGGACTGAGTCGGCAACGGCTTCAACTGGCGGAACCACCCGGGGACGGTCGAGGAATCACAATCACAACTCCCCTCCCCGGGACAGGAATCGTCCCCGACGACAGGAGGACACGATCCATGGGGTTGGCTAGCCGTCTACACCACCGCTGCCCGAGCTGCCGGGGCGTCCGAAGACGTGATGACCACGTACTTACCCATTGTCCTCGGGCAAGACGCTCTGCAATGGCTGCGACATCTACCCCGGCACTGCATCGACGTCTGGGGCGACTTCAGCCGACGCTTCACCGCCAACTTCCAGTCCCTCTCCGACAAGCCGGCGCAACCGTGGGACCTCAAATCTATCAAGCGCCGGGGGGACGAGACTCTCCGTTCGTACCTCAAGAGATTTCAAACCATGAGAAATCGTATCCCCGAGGTCACGGAGGCGGCCGTGATCGAGGACTTCTACCGAGGATCCAATGACTCGGCTTTTGTCCGAGCCATACTACAGAAGGCGCCGACTACCTCCGAGGAGCTGTTCCGGGAAGCCGACCTCTACATCACCGCCGACGAGCGAGCCCAGGACCTCATCGGAGGAGCAAAGCCCGCACCGGCAGCACCACGACGCGACGCGAACCAGCAACCCGACAAGCGATGGGAGAAGAGGCCACGTGAAGAAGTGCACGCTGCCGGACCACCTGCCTCTCGCGCTCGAGGAGGACCTCGTGGAGGCGAACGTACGCTGGACGACATCCTCGACGCCCAGTGCCCGTACCACAAGGACATGCGCCACACTCTTCGTAACTGCCGAGACTTCAAGCACTCCGTCGGACACGGCCGACCCTTCCAACCTCTACCTCCTCCTCCGCCGAGGGGAGGACCAGATGAACCACGACAACCCCATCGGCCGGAGGAGGGAGGAGGAGGAGGAGCTTTCCCACGCGTTGACAGGGAGGTCAACGTCATCTTCGGTGGACACGGATCGCAGGAGAGCAAAAGACAGCAAAAGCTCAATGATCGCCAGATACTGGTGGCGACCATCGGCCCTCCCGCCCCATACCGGTGGTCGGAGCACCCGATCACTTTCACTCGGGCAGACCAATGGCTCAACTTCGACCACCCAGGCAAATACCCGCTTCTCGTCGATCCGGTGATCCGAGAGAGCCGGGTGAAGAAGGTATTAGTGGACGGGGGGAGCAGCATCAACGTCACCTTCCCTCGGACACTCCAAGGCTTGGGAGTTCACCTCAAAGAGCTCCACGAGTCGGACACTCCTTTCTTCGGCATCGTGCCGACGGAAGGGGAATACCCGCTGGGCCACATCTACATGCCAGTAACCTTTGGAACTCCGGAGAACTACAGAACCGAGTTCCTAAGGTTTGAGGTGGCGAACTTCGACTGCGGGTACAACGCCATCATTGGGAGGCCGGGATTGGCCAAGTTCATGGCCATTCCGCATTACACCTACATGATACTGAAGATGCCGGGACCGCAAGGGATCATAACTGTGCGCGCCGACTTCCAAGGTGCCGCAGAGTGTTTCCGGGTGGCTATTCAAGCAGCCCTCACCGCCAAACCGTCGACGGCTCCCTCTACTTTGGCGAACTCTAAGCCTGAGGAGGACCTCGCAATACCGGTGAATGAAGCTCAGACCGCGACCTCTATGCGGCCGACTGAAGAAACCAAGAGAATCAACCTGGGGTTCGCTGATGAGCGCAAGACGGCCATCATCAGCTCCAGTTTGGATGACAAATAGGAAAGCGTGCTCGTCCGGTTTCTGCAAGATAACCGAGATGTATTCGCATGGCAACCTGCGGATATGCCGGGAGTCCCAAGAGAACTGGCCGAGCACAAACTGAAGGTTTTTCCCCAGGCAAGGCCGATTCGGCAAAAATTACGTCGTTTCACGCCTGACAAGAGAGAAGCCATTCGCGCCGAGTTAGCTCGCTTGGTCGCGGCTGGATTCATTAGAGAAGTATTACATCCCGAGTGGTTAGCCAATCCTGTTCTTGTACTCAAAAAGAATAAAGTGGACTGGCGCATGTGTGTTGATTATACTGATCTCAACAAACACTATCCGAAGGATCCTTTCGGGCTCCCGAGGATAGATCAGGTGGTGGACTCCACCGCTGGATGTTCTATGCTGTCTTTCCTGGATTGTTATTCTGGATATCATCAGATTAGTCTGGCGAAGGAAGATGAAGAAAAAACGGCAGTCATTACTCCATTTGGTGCTTTCTGTTATACCTCCATGCCGTTCGGCCTCAAAAACGCTGGAGCGACTTACCAGAGAGCCATTCAAACATGCTTAGCCGATCACTGGGGCAAGCGTGTGGAGGCCTATGTGGATGATGTGGTAATCAAAACACAAGACTCAAAAGATTTCATCGAAGACTTGCAACTGGTTTTCAACAGTCTGAGGCGGTATAGATGGAAGCTTAATCCTGAGAAATGTGTTTTTGGGGTACCAGCCGGAAAGTTACTCGGGTTTATTGTCAGTCACCGGGGAATTGAAGCTAATCCAGATAAGATTGAAGCTATCATGAAGATGGAAGCACCTCGATCGCAAAAGAAGGTCCAACGGCTTACTGGATGCATGGCGGCTCTAAGCAGATTTATATCCAGGCTGGGAGAAAAAGGTTTGCCGTTTTACAAGTTGCTCAAGAAGGTGGATAAATTCCAGTGGACTTCAGAAGCGCAAGAAGCTCTAGATGCTCTGAAAAAATTCTTGACAACGCCACCAGTACTGAAACCACCTCGGCGAGCCACGTCAACTCAACCGGCTGAAGATTTGCTACTATATATCTCTTGCACGACTCACGTGGTAAGCACCGCGCTAGTAGTCGAGCGAGTAGAAGAAGGACATGCCTACCCAGTACAACATCCTGTCTACTTCATCAGTGAAGTTCTAGGCCCCTCAAAGAAAAAGTACCCTCAAGTTCAGAAGCTATTGTATGCAGTACTTCTAACTGCCCGCAAGCTGCGTCACTACTTTGACGATCACAAAGTCATAGTAGTCACAAGTTTTCCAATAGGGGATATACTTCACAACAAGGAAGCAATCGGTCGAATAGCCAAGTGGGCCTGTGAGCTGGGATCTCATGACATCGAGTTCCGGCCTCGCACTGCCATCAAAACCCAGGCACTAGTTGATTTCGTATCGGAGTGGACTGAACAACAAGTACCAGACAACCCGGAAACTGCAGAAGTATGGCGAATGTATTTTGATGGCTTGCTAAAGCTGCAGGGAGCAGGAGCGGGGATTCTCTTCACTGCACCTGGAGGCGAACCCCTCAAGTACGCCCTCCAGTTGCTATTCCCGGCCTCCAACAATGCAGCCGAGTATGAAGCTTTGATCCATGGATTGAACATTGCCATATCATTGGGCGTCAAAAGATTAATGGTATACGGGGATTCTCTGGTAGTCATCAGCCAGATAAATAAGGAGTGGGATTACTCAAACGATTCGATGGGAAGGTACTGCACTGCCATCCGAAAGCTGGAGGATAAATTCGAGGGTCTAGAATTTCATCATGTGGAAAGAGATCGGAACACGGCAGCCGATGTACTATCCAAGCTGGGGTCCAGTCGAACTCAGGTCCCACCCGGGGTTTTCGTGCAAGAAATTCTGCAGCCGAGTATCTCAATGGATCAAATAGAAGAGTGCAACATCATAGATCAACCCGAGTCAGATCCTGATGACTGGAGAAGGCCAATCATTAAGTACATAAAGAATGAAGAAGAACCAGACGACAAGAATTTGGCAGAGCGCATTGCAAGACAGTCGGCTCACTATACACTTATTGGAGAGACATTATACAGAAGAGGTGCATCAGGTGTCTTCATGAAATGCATCCTCCCATCTACTGGAAGGCAACTCCTGGAAGAGGTCCACGCTGGACAATGTGGAATGCATGCAGCCTCCAGAACACTGGTCGGGAAGGTCTTCAGGTCAGGATTCTATTGGCCAACAGTAAAGAACGATGCGGCCGAGTTAGTTCAAAGGTGCGAGGCCTGCCAATACTTGTCAAAGCAACAACACATGCCAGCACAGCAACTGCAGACCATACCAGTAACTTGGCCTTTCGCGTGCTGGGGACTGGATATGATTGGACCTTTCAAGAAAGCTCAAGGGGGATACACTCATGTATTGGTGGCAATTGACAAGTTCACTAAATGGATAGAATTCAAGCCCATTGCCTCCTTAACCTCTGCTAAGGCTGTGGAATTCATACAAGACATAATATTCAGATTCGGGATACCAAACAGCATCATAACCGATTTAGGATCCAACTTCACGAGTTCAGAATTCTTTGACTTCTGCGAGCAAAAGAGCATTCAGATCAAGTATGCATCTGTAGCCCATCCAAGAGCCAACGGGCAAGTGGAGCGAGCCAACGGGATGATATTGGATGCACTGAGGAAAAAGATTTTCGATAAGAATGAAAAATTCGCAGGAAAGTGGATAAGGGAATTACCTTATGTTGTTTGGAGCCTAAGAACCCAACCTAGCCGAGCTTTGCATGGAAACACTCCTTTCTTCATGGTCTATGGGTCGGAGGCAGTGCTGCCTGCTGATCTCAAGTTTGGGGCGCCAAGGTTGATCTTTGAAAGCATAGCAGAAGCTGAGACCACCAGGCTGGAGGACATAGACGTACTCGAGGAAGAACGGTTAAACACAGTAATCCAATCAGCAAGATACCAGCAGACTCTAAGGCGCTACCACGACAAGGCTGTGCGGCAACGATTCTTCTCAGTAGGGGAGCTCGTCCTTCGCCGAATTCTAACGGGAGAAGGACGACACAAGTTATCACCCTTATGGGAAGGACCCTTCGTGGTAGCAGAAGTCACTCGGCCCGGATCATATCGCCTCACTCAGATGGATGGCACAGAAGTTGGGAACTCCTGGAACATAGAACACTTGAGAAAGTTTTATCCCTAGTTGTACCTCAAAACTGCTGGGATAACGATGATGTACTCTGTAAAGTGGAAATATGTCATCAATAAAGAAAAGGTCTCAAGGATACTCAATTTATTTACGGCTGATTTGCTCGCTTACTTAACTTGGGGTGACCACTATGCCCTGCTAACGGAGCAATCGGCTTAAGTCGGCAACGACTTAAGGCGGTGCAACATGCTCACGCTTACTTAACTTGGGGTGACCACTATGCCCTGCTAACGGAGCAATCGGCTTAAGTCGGCAACGACTTAAGGCGGTGCAACATGCTCACGCTTACTTAACTTGGGGTGACCACTATGCCCTGCTAACGGAGCAATCGGATTAAGTCGGCAACGACTTAAGGCGGTGCAACATGCTCACGCTTACTTAACTTGGGGTGACCACTATGCCCTGCTAACGGAGCAATCGGCTTAAGTCGGCAACGACTCAAGGCAGTGCAACATGCTCACGCTTACTTAACTTGGGGTGACCACTATGCCCTGCTAACGGAGCAATCGGCTTAAGTCGGCAATGACTTAAGGCGGTGCAACATGCTCACGCTTACTTAACTTGGGGTGACCACTATGCCCTGCTAACGGAGCAATCAACTTAAGTTGGCGGCAACTTAAGATCAGTGCAACATACTCGCACCTATATAATTCAGGGGATGATTTCCATATCCCACAAACAAAATTCATAGGCATCATGCGTCATTACTACCAAACTCATTAACTAAAAAATTCTGATACAACGAGAGAGTAACTATGTCATTTGAATAAACTGGTATCCTCTAACAAATATTCAATCATGCAAGCTGCGCGCTTGGAGCACGCAGAATGTTTTTCTATTTTGCAATGTCTTTCTCAGGAGCGACCGATGAAGAAGGGCGACTCAAAGAATCAGGGGCGGCGATCACGTCAGCTCTTATATCTTCGGGAACGACCACGCCGGGTCTCCTCATCAAGATTCGTCCCGCCCGAATAGCCTTGTCCAGGGCTTTGTCGCGTTGGGCCTTGAGAGTAGCGGAAGTCTCTTCAGCAGTTTTAGCAGCCAGTCGAGCGCTCTCTAACTCCTGGGCAATAGATTTTTTGGAAACCCGGAGCCCCTTGATGGTAGCATCCTTCGCTGATATCAACTGCTTAAGCCGGGTTACCTCCTCCATGGATTCCTGCAGCTTGCGACGATGAAGGTCTAGTTCTTCCATGGTGAAGCGATGACTTCTTTCCAAAATGGTCAGCGAATTGCTAGAATCTCGATACAACCTGTCAAGATTGTCACGAGAAGCGGCAAGGATACGTTTTTCTTCCTGCAAGCACAAGTCAGTTTCTTCAAAAACCAGGCAAGTAATAGGAGCACAGCAAGGCAAAAGCGCAGTTGCGTATATCACCTTTTCAGAGTCGAGCTGGGCATGCAGAGAAGAACTCAACGCATTGGCATCATCTAAGGCAGCAGAGACCTGACTCAGCTCAATCTGACTTTGAAAGTACTTTTCCTCAAGATCAGTGCATCGCCGAGCCGATTCAGCTTGATCCTGAGAATGTTTCTCCTCAAGAAGTGCAATCTGCCGAGTCATTCCTAGTAAGAGGTAACCAAACAAAATGAGGTCAGAAAGTAAAACAGTCCACAACAAACGCGAAGAAAAGAAAAAGGGCACTAACCAGCGTTAGTTGCCTCTAACTCGGATACACGACGATGAAGTGACACCGGATTCCAACATGAAAGAGACGAAGCCACTTCTGGGACAGGAACACCCTGCGATCTCAGCTGGCTGGCCATCCCGTCCACCAAAACCTGATGAGAAGAACAGATGAGCATAAGGGCAAAGGCTCATGCAATGTAAAAATCAAGCCAAAAAACAGCACAGTACCTGGAGGTTGGAAAAGAATGAAGGGATCCCCAGATCAGGAGAAATCAGCTGATAACCAGGCGCAAGGTCACCACCCGAAGCAGTTTGCAATGGAACGGTGGGAATCAGTTCAGCGCCTTCAACAGAGCCGAACACCTGATCAGCGGGGACGCTGCCCTCTAAAGCGACGCCCTGGTCCAAAGTTTGGGCCACCACCATGCAGCCAGAGTGTGGAGGTGACCCCGTGTGAACGTCCATGGAAGTGCCGGAAGGAGTCCCTGTTTGGGCACCCTCGGGAGCTGGGTCATAGTTGGCACTGCCCACTTGAGCTGGATCATCCCCGGCAGCACCCTCGGGGGCTGGGCAGTGGCTCGCACCCTTCGCCCGAGCTAAGTCATCCCCGACGACACCCTCGGGGGCTGGGCATGTGTCAGCACCAGTCTTGAGGTCCAGACTCTCCGCAGTAACCACCTCTAAGGTTGACGGACCCTCGGCTACTTCCATGGAATCAGGACAATCCAAGTTAGCATCCCGACCCTCGAGATCGCGCTCTAAGGTCGACGAGGCGCGGGATGACCTCAACCCAGCATCCGGCACGACACCGCAAGCTTCCGTTACATCATCATCCACTGGCCCTGATAACAAGTCCTCTGGAACCATATCCTCAAGAGTTTGATCAAAGTCGGCCAGAGATATTTCTTGCAGACCAACGAGGGCAGATAAAGCAGGAGAAGGAACTCCACTACTTTCCCCACTGGCGAGGAATTGCCGACTGTTCTTCCGAGTCAGAGGGACTTCATTCTCTTCCTCTCTGTCGTCTTCATCAGCAACACAGGCAACACCCCCATTAGGATCAACGACAGATGGACTACACCCATTAGGACTCCAGTCAATAGCGCAAAGGGCATGATTACACTCGCCGTCCCATCACATTACAACTCAGAAGCAGCCGGCTAAAACACTCAGCGTACCAAGCCGTCCCTTGCCCACACCCATTGGGGGGGACGCCCAGGAATTGTCAGTATATTTTTCAAAATGGTTACATCTGTGCAGAGCATGCAGTGAAGGCCTCAAGACAAAAATGAGATATCAACAAGAGTTAGAGGGAAGCCAAGTATAGCCAGCAGAGTGCAAAATATGGTCGACAGACACGACTTGAAGACTAGACAGAGAACGTCCATCAAATGTCCAATCAGTCACAGAGCAAATAAATTACGCTACCTAGCAAGATATGGAGGGATTGCAAACTCGGCTGCAAAAGACAAAATACATGCTGACCTCTGAAGCATAATATTGATGACATAGCACGGATGACATCATGCCAACTTTTTTATAAGCAGAAAGAGTAATCTTTAGCAAAAGGACATAAAAAGATGACCTTCAAGCGAATTATCCTCAAAAAATCCACTTGAAGGTCGGGGGCTACACCCATTGGGTGCACCTTCGGTGCACCCCATGGATTATCATTCTAAGCCGAGATAGTGCCAATTTCTAAGAGCATGGGACAAAAATAAAAAGCCAATCCTCAATCGAAATGAAGGAACACAAATGGAAATAATTTCTACTGAAGACCTTCGAGTAGATTATTTTCTAAAATCTACTCGAAGCTCGGGGGCTACACCCATTGGGTGCACCTCCGGTGCACCCAATAAAGTTCAGAATCCTACAAATTGGAATGCCGATCTCTAAGGCACAGGCATGAAACTAGGTTTTGGTCAACAAGTGATCGAAGCAGGAAAGAACAACAAGAAACCATCTTTCTTCAAATCACCTGCAAGCTGGACCTGGGATCTTCGGGTTGATTACCTCTAAATTAACCCAAAGATCGGGGGCTTGTGGGGGATAGATATCCCCCGGGTCCACTAAAAGAGTAAAGGACCTCACGAAAGGCCCAAGGGCCCAATAAATCGTAAGGTTATTCTTTCGTGGGCCTGGGGAGAAACAACCAGCAACGCAGAACGACATGAGGCCGGACGACCCACTGCGTCGAGCGAGTGACCGCAACAGAGATCCGGCTTTCCTGCGCAGGAACCTCCATGCAACGAAGCCACGTGAGGATAAGTCGGCGAGGGTTACGTAAAAGATAATCTCAAGAGGTTCACTATCTTTTAGCCATTTGTTGTTATCTTATCCATGTGTACTGCCCCACGGTCAAGTATATAAGGCCTAGGGGGCACCCCTTCAGAACGATCGACCCATTACTTAGCCACCCACACCAACTCTCCGTATTCTCGATCTAGAGAACTCTCTTGTACTCATATCCACCAAGCATACTCATCAGGACGTAGGGTGTTACGCATCACTAAGCGGCCCGAACCTGTAAACCTTGTCCACCGTCTCTCGTGCGATCAGCACGAACCATTTTGCTACAGTTGTCGACACCTTCCTACTCCTAAAACACCTTGAGGGGCAACCCCGGGTGTGCGGTCGGACCCAAAACACCGACAGGCTCGCGTTTGAAAAAGATTATGTCGCTGTCCAATTTCAGCTTCTTTCATTTGAACACTCAAGATTTGTGTAACCACAAGAGTAGTACCATGCTCAAATTCACATCCCGTATGTTCTTCAGATTTATCAATGTCATCTTCACTTCCTACTTGAGCTTCCTCTTCACTAGCTGATGTATATTCTCCATCATCAGTCACAAGGATCACACGATTATTTGGACACTCCTTTATGACATGACCACGACCTCCACACTTGAAGCACTGAATACCACTACTCTTGGTTGTTGAACCCACTGATGTTGAAGTGGATGCTGCTGGTTTATAACTCGTGTTTGGAGCAGCACCGTTCTTTCCACTAGAATTGCCTTGAATATTGGATCGTAAGCCTCCAGTTGAACCTTTTGTCGCTGAGGATGCAGCAGTAAACCTTGAGATCGATTTGTTTCCTTCAGTCATGGCTCGTGCACCATATGACAAGGGCTTGCTGCTCTTAGCATCTTGTTGCAGCTGGCGTTCAGCTTTGGTGGCTTGATGTACCAAATCAATAAGACTTTGGTACGGCTGAAACTCAACAATACGCTGAATGTTGCGGTGTAACCCAGCCATGAAACGTGCAATGGTTTGCTCTTCGTCTTCATACACATTGGCTCTAATCATGGCCTTCTCCATCTCCTTATAATACTCCTCAACAGAGAAACTTCCTTGCCTCAAATTCTGCAATTTATCAAAAAGATCACGCCGATAATGCTTCGGCACAAAACGAATTCTCATTTCTCGCTTCATCTCTTGCCAAGTAATAATAGGGTCCTCTCCATCTTCTTCACGATCACGAAGAAGTTGCTCCCACCAAATCAGAGCATATCCTTCAAACTCAAGAGATGCCATTGCAAGTTTCTTCTCCTCTGAATAATTATGTAGGCGGAAGATTTTCTCCACTTTCAATTCCCATGTGAAATAATCTTCAGGATCAGATCTACCATCAAATTTTGGCATGGTAAACTTAAGTTTCCCAAATCTCTCTTCTTGGTTGACGCCTCTATGATGACGACGACCATAGCGATGTTGAGACTGATCATCCCCAAATTCAGATTCTTCATTGTCATTATTTCTTCGATTCCGGCCTCTTCCTCTACCATATGCAGCACCTTGATTTCTCCTCCCATGTTCACTTGCTCTTCTAGAATAATTTCCTTCATCTTCATCATGGTTTCTTACACCATCGGGGAGTCGACGACGACCTCTGATTTCAGCCATAAGTGTCTGAAGATCTTGTGCCAACAGATCTTGCTTGGCTTCTATGCTTTGTTTGAGCTCATTGAATTGTATCAGGGTGACACATTCTTCAATCTCAACGTTGGGATCCATCTTCCTGCGAAGTTAGTGACAACAAGGCAACAAATATAGGTGGAATATGAAGCTATATAGAATCTCACAACCTCACCACTCTTACCAACCAAAGCTCTTATGAGTTCCCTGCGGGTTGCAAGAAAATGTGTGGTGGTAACAAGAAAGTGGTGGTTAAGCGAATACAAGACCAGAGTACCGATTACGATGGCTTATATGTGGAGCTTGGTGGGGATTAATAAACAAGGGATACAATCTGAATTCTAGTTGTTGTTAAGTTAAATAACCATCCGACTAGAAGTTCCCTGCCTAGTGCTGACCACAAGATACGAGGGATGCAAATAGATCAAACACACGCGCAAGAAATTTCAGATTTGATGCAGACAAGGAGTATGATTGGAATGCAAGTGTTGCAATCAGATCCAACCAAAATTTTGCACCAAATGACAATAGCAAACTGGTTGAATAACTTGATAAAATTTTCAGCACTTGTGCACATAAACAAACTGATTGTTCTACTTTTCTTTCACAATCTTGTTCATCACTTTTCTTTGGTACTTTTCTTTCTTCTCTTTTTTTTGATACTTTTTTTATAGAACTAAACACAGAGATCTGATATGATATTGCACACTTTATAATACTTAACAAACAACTCAACCAGCAGCTATAACTTAAATAGGATCAAAGTTAACGCGAAGGAAATGATGAGGTTTTTTTTTTCAGAATACTCTTTTTGTGGATATTTTCAGATATATATAAGAGGCTCAAAGGAAAACACAAAGGATAGAGTGACCAGCAACTAAACAAAGATTCTAAGGACTGAAACTTAACAAAACTCACTGGAACAACAGATTGAAAGAAAAGGCTATGACAAAAATATTTTATGGCTTTTGGGTGGATAGGACGAACACAAAATATATGTAGCTAAGGGTAAAGAATCCTACCGTGGCAACTGAGGCTCTGATACCAGATGATGCGTCATGATGCCCGATTTTCACGACGTAGGATCAATCTTCAGATAACTAGCTTCAAAGAAGCCAAGATAACTTGCTGCAAGCAGCGATAACTAGTGCAACCTGACAAATAAAACTCGAAGCCAACCACCGTCTTTAACCGGCAGCCTGAATCGAGGATTCGCCCAACCACACTCTCAAAGAACCAACCAACACAGCCTACAATCAATCGAGGAGACCTCGAAGGGAGTAGGAGCACCAATTGGGAGCGGATGAAGCCTCCGCTTCTGCAATCCCGCGAAGGAATTCACAAAAGCAAAGGGGTAGAGATCACTCTCAATATTTGTTAGCACACAGCTGAACAAAGGGGTTCTGTTTTAGATTATCATAAGCTGCCTTACATCATAGACATAGGGGGGTATTTATACTAGTAACAACCAGCCTTAGCAAGGTATAAACACAAAACAAAAGTATTTTCACGAGCTAATGTGAAGGAGCCTCTTCGGAAGATCTGCAGAGCTGATTTTCGTGTGGCTGTTTGACTTCTGCGCAGCCTTCAGTATTTTGGCAATAACTTCTTCTAGGAATCTTCAAATGACGTGGGACTAGTTGCATTGGAAAGCTAATTTGATAAGCTTTCTCACCATATATAGCATGCTTAATGAAACTTCGTAGAATGATGCAGTTTAATACGAAAACTTGGTCATCAAGCAGACTGTTGACCTTCTGACCAGTCAGCACTAAAGTAGGTCGGCTGCCTTTCTGGTAGATGTGGTTAAGTCGGCTGTAGAAGCATTGGAAACTAGACTTCAAGAGCTTTCCAAAAAGTACTTATGGGCCTTCATAGCTTTTGGGAATCAAAAGTTATGACTGTTTCTTCTGGACGGTTCTGTAGCGCTGGACTGACTCGGACGTAGCTCTTCTTGCTGATTCGCCTTTGATATGTTTTGTCCTTCTTCTTGGTGAACCTAAGTAATATCAACATATACGACTTAGGTAGCATAAAGTTCGCATTAGTGTTTAATTGAAATTCATAAAGTAGCGCGTGCACCTCTTGCTGTAGCTTCTTAGCTCGGCTACGTGTAATTGGTCCATCAAAGACTCGGGTTGGTGATGATGTTGGTTGTACTTGAGTTGATGTAGTATAACTTGGGGGTTGTAATGTGTTGCTTAATGGCGTGGTCATATCAAGGTGTTTACTACAAGCATCAATGTCAAAATCTTTACACCTATTGCAGATCCTAACATGTTCTACACAAGAGTTAGATTTACTTGCTACTTCTAGTTTAGCATTTAAATCATCATTTACACCTTTTAAAGTAGAAATGGTTTCATGACAAGTAGATAGTTCATAAGAAAGCATTTCATTTCGTTTAACTTCTAAAGCAAGTGAATTTTGTGCACTAACAAATTTATCATGCTCTTCATACAACAAATTCTCTTGCTTTTCTAGTAACCTATTCTTGTCATTCAAGGCATCAATTAACTCATTAATTTTGCCAATTTTAATTCTATCCAAACCTTTAAATAAACTAGAATAGTCTATCTCATCGTCATCACTAGAATCATCATCACTTGAAGAAGCATAAGTGGTATCCCGAGTACATACCTTCTTCTCCTTCGCCATGAGGCATGTGTGATGTTCGTTGGGGAAGAGGGATGACTTGTTGAAGGCGGTGGCGGCGAGTCCTTCATTGTCGGAGTCGGAGGAGGAGCAATCCGAATCCCACTCCTTTCCGAGATGTGCCTCGCCCATGGCCTTCTTGTAATTTTTCTTCTTTCCCTCTTGCTCCCTTGTTCCTGGTCACTTCCATTATCGGGACAGTTAGCAATAAAATGACCAATCTTACCGCATTTGAAGCATGAGCGCTTCCCCTTGGTTTTGGTCTTGCTTGGCTGTCCCTTGCGACCCTTTAGCGCTGTCTTGAAGCGCTTGATGATGAGGGCCATTTCTTCATCATTGAGCCCGGCCGCCTCAACTTGCGCCACCTTGCTAGGTAGCGCCTCCTTGCTCCTCGTTGCCTTGAGAGCAATGGGTTGAGGCTCATGGATTGGACCGTTCAACGCGTCGTCCACGTACCTCGCCTCCTTGATCATCATTCGCCCGCTTACGAACTTTCCAAGGACTTCTTCAGGCGACATCTTGGTGTACCTAGGATTTTCACGAATATTGTTCACCAAATGTGGATCAAGTACAGTGAAGGACCTTAGCATTAGGCGGACGACGTCGTGGTCCGTCCATCGCGTGCTTCCGTAGCTCCTTATTTTGTTGATAAGGGTCTTGAGCCGGTTGTATGTTTGGGTTGGCTCCTCGCCCCTTATCATCGCGAATCGTCCAAGCTCGCCCTCCACCAACTCCATCTTGGTGAGCAAGGTGATGTCGTTCCCCTCATGAGAGATCTTGAGGGTGTCCCAGATCTGCTTGGCATTGTCCAAGCCGATCACTTTATGGTATTCGTCCCTGCACAAGGAGGCTAACAACACAGTAGTAGCTTGTGCATTTTTATGAATCTGTTCATTAATAAATATAGGACTATCCGAGCTATCAAACTTCATTCCATTCTCAACAATCTCCCATATGCTTGGATGGAGAGAAAACAAGTGACTACGCATTTTGTGACTCCAAAATCCGTAGTCCTCCCCATCAAAGTGTGGAGGTTTGCCAAGAGGAATGGAAAGCAAATGTGTATTTGAGCTATGCGGGATACGCGAATAATCGAAAGAAAAGTTTGAGTTAACCATCTTTTGTTTGTTGTAGTCGTTGTCGTCGTTGTCCTTTTGGGAAGAAGTAGACTCATCGCTGTCGCCGTAGTAGACGATCTCCTAGATGTGTCTCGTCTTCTTCTTCTTCCCATCTTTGCATCTGTGGCCCGAGCCCGAGTCGGTAGGCTTGTCATCCTTCGGCTCGTTGACGAAGGACTCCTTCTCCTTATCGTTGATCACGGTTCCCTTCCCCTTAGGATCCATCTCTTCGGGCGATTAGTCCCTTTGTGAAGAGAACGGCTCCGATACCAATTGAGAGCACCTAGAGGGGGGGTGAATAGGTGATCCTGTAAAACTTGAAACTTAAGCCACAAAAACTTGGCTAAGCGTTAGCACAATAATCGCCAAGTGGCTAGAGAGGAGTCTCAACAAAACACAATAACCACAAAGATATCAATCACAGAGATGGCACAGTGGTTATCCCGTGGTTCGGCCAAGACCAACGCTTGCCTACTCCACGTTGTGGCGTCCCAACGGACGAGGGTTGCAATCAACCCCTCTCAAGTGGTCCAAAGACCCACTTGAATACCACGGTGTTTTGCTTTGCTTTTCTTAATCCCGTTCGCGAGGAATCTCCACAACTTGGAGCCTCTTGCCCTTACACTTGAAGTTCACAAAGAAGCACGGAGTAAGGGAGGGATTAGCAACTCACACAAGACACTAAGATCACAGCAAATACACACACACAAGACCCAGACTTAAGCTCAAAATACTAGCACACTAGAACGGAGCTCAAATCACCAGAATGTCGAACAAGTGCGCAAGAATGGAGTGTGAGTGATCAAGAGTGCTCAAGGAATGCTTGGTGTGCTCCTCCATGCGCCTAGGGGTCCCTTTTATAGCCCCAAGGCAGCTAGGAGCCGTTGAGAACATTCCTGGAAGGCAGATCTTGCCTTCTGTCGACTGGCGCACCGGACAGCCCGGTGCACCACCGGACACTGTCCGGTGCAGATATCCTTCCTTATTTGGCGAAGCCGACCGTTGGAGTCTGAGAGCCGTTGGCGCACCGAACACTGTCTGGTGCACCAATGTGACCGTTGGCTCGGCCACGCGTCACACGCGGAATTCTCGGCCGACCGTTGCCCCGGCTGACCATTGACTCACCGGACAGTCCGGTGCACCACCGGACAGACCGGTGAATTTTAGCCGTACGCCGTTGATGGTTTCCCGAGAGCGACGAGTTCGCCTGTGAATGGCCCACCGGACAGTCCGGTGCACCACCGGACACTCCGGTGATTTATAGACGTACACCGCCGTCGAACTCCCGAGAGCCGCAAGTTCGCCAGAGCCAGTCTGGCGCACCGGACACTATCCGGTGCACCACCGGACAGTCCGGTGAACCTAGACTGAGCAGACTTTGGCTGAACAAAGCCATCTCATTTCCAATTCAATTTTTCCTGTTTCCAGCACTTAGACACAATACATTAGTCCATAAAACAATGTACTAAGTCTAGAAACATACCTTTTGACATGATTTGCACTTTGTCCACCACTTTGCATAGATTAGCACAAAAGCACTTGTGTTGGCACTCAATCACCAAAATACTTAGAAATGGCCCAAGGGCACATTTCCCTTTCAGAGAGTGTGTGTTTGTGTTCATTTGCGCTCTTGTTGCTTGGATTGCCTTTCTTCCTTCCTCACTTCTTCTCTAAGTGCTTGTAAGCAAAGCAAGAGACACCTAAGAGTGTGGTGGTCCTTGCGGGGTCTTAGTGACCTGTGTGATTAAGGGGAAGGCTCACTCGGTCTAAGTGACCGATTGAGAGAGGGAAAGGGTTAAAATATACCCGGTCTTTGTGGCCTCCTCAACGGGGACTAGGTTCTTTGGAACCGAACCTCGATAAAATAAATCACCGTGTCTACTCGCTTAATCTTCACTTGATTTGTTTTTCCTCTCTAATAGTTCTCTTACTAGTATTGGTTTGAGTTTGCTTCCAAACGTTATCCGTATTGATTGAGCAACTCTTAGCAAGAGAAACATTCTTTTGACTTGAGTTTAATTCTAACGCTAACCCTCGGCTTCTAGTGTGTGTTTAAAGTTATAAATTTCAAGTTTCGCCTATTCACCCCCTCTCTAGGTGACTTTTAGCATTTTAATAAGTTATCTTGCTTAGTACAAATTACTATATATAAAGCGCGACGCAAACGCCTGACCACGTTCGTCCACGTCAGCGAAAAAATTTGCACCGTTCGATCGCTGTTCAGCGGCTATGTCTCTTCGCGTGTGCGTAGGCTGTCGTCCACCCTCGCTTTTCCTAGAAGCTTCACACTACGCGATAAAAAGAGAGAAGAGAGATCGAGAAGGGTAGCATCGGCATTGTTCTCTCCGCCGCCACTGCTCCCCACAATGGTGCTGCTGCAGCCTCACGACGGCATCCCCTGCACTTGGCCTCGCTCGCACCAAGGCGAAGCTGTCGGCTGCGCCGCTGCTCCAGCCATGAATGTCGTCGGTGGTCCAGCCCTCCCCTTCATCACAGCTCGCCACGATGTCGCTGCTCCTCCTTGCAACGCCGCCCCCAACCCTTGTGCCCACCTGTGGTCCCACTGCTTCTCCAGCTCTACTGCCTCTGTCGGACACGACCAATGCCTCGCAGGTGGAGGCAACATCCGACCCCGCGAACATAGGCGCCGAGGGCTTCACACCATGCTTCACCAGAGTGCAAAACTCCCTCGTCAGTCTAGGGGAGGGACTTTAGCAAACGACGGATCTGCCAATGGTTGGCCGAATCGCTGGATTACCGTTGAATTGTTAAGTCTGATTCGGTGTGCATTATCTCCGACTAGGGCCTAGGGGTTTGCAGTGGCTATTTCTGGGTCGATGGATCGGTCGACTTTGCATTTTTTGTTGCCATCACTTGGGGAGATAATCTTTGGGGAGGGTTTTAGGTCTAGATTAGCCACAATATAAAATTAAATCCATCAGCCAAGTCGATTGATATTGATACACTATGATACAGGGATGTTTAGAAGATTCTTACTAGCTGATTCATGTACTTATGAAATGAATTCTATCATTAGATGTTCGTTATGGTTTCTTTCAGCATTTTGTTCTCCCAGAATATTGTTAGCTAGTGCTATGAGTTGGGTAGTACAATTGGAGTGAAATCTTGATCAACTGCATTTGGTTTATGATTACAGGGAAGGAATGGTTTCATACAGGCTTAAAGGTTGATGGGTGGCCACCCTCGTCGAGCTCACAGCTAGGATAGTGTGTGACAAATAGTCTGTCTCCGACATTGAGCAACATGTATTCGAACTATCGTGTTTGGTTATATTATACTACCTCTGTTTTTTATTTGACGCTGGCTAATGCAATTTTACACTAAAAACGTCAACTAAAATGGAGGGAGTATTTTTTTTCCTTGATCTGTTGGTCGATTTGAATGTAACTGAACATAAAATTGCTGAAGTTTTTCCAATCTATTGACAGGTGTGTTCTAAGGTTCCTGATATTTAATCTGGTTGAGGTCATATGCTTTTTAAAATACTAGCAAATCAGTTTCAAATAATGTTGTTTAGAACTTATGGAGAAGAACTCAGTTAAAACACATTGTTCTTCATGTCTACATATGAATTGAACATATGCATTTTCAGATTTGTTTACGAAGATTAGTGCCTACTAACTAATTTGTTTCGTCTTTGTCCTAGCAGGCTCTACTGACGCTGCTAGAGGAGCAGTTGCCGCAAGACGCAGGAATGGGCGAGCAGCCACCGCCAGGTTCTGAGGACGGAGGGTACGAGCAGGTCAGCATACCGAATCTGGGGGAGGACCTTGTGTTCAAGGTACTGATGTGTGTGGAGGCCTGGACACAAACGGTCGTGACCCGTGTGAACTAATTTGGGAGACAATACACTGATCAATTATATCACCAAACATGATAAGCCCTTAATAAGTTAGTTGTGTGAGTGTGAGTGCATGAGCACGAGTGGTGCACATACCATCTAAGGTTTGAATAATCTGTCATCTCTTATATGAAAGTAATTGCTGATAAGGTACGTGCATAGCAAATTAGTGGGTACAAGAAATAATTATTATATAGTAGCATCAAAATCAGTGATTGACTTAGAAATCCGAGGACTGAGGAGAGCCATAGCAAACTCATCAACTGGCAAACAAATTATAAATCTATCTTTTCTTTTTTTTGTTTCAGTTTCACAAATTCATTAATTTATGCATGATTACGTTGCAACACTTTTAAAATGTAAAAACATATCGGTGAACGAGTCGCGCAAGGCGCGACCAATTTACAAGTGTATAATATATTCTAACGAACAATATGGGACTAACAATGTGGGAATTTTTAACCTCATACTGAAGGGAGTCAAACTCAGGATTTAAGAAGTGCTACTCGTACCGTCTAACCAACTCAGCTAGAGGCCTGATTAATAGAGATTAAATTGATTGTTTCTTGTTATTCTTAACTATATTTGTATTTTGTGATTTTATTGGGTTAATGTAAGGGATTATGTATTGTGCCACCAGATATGATCAATCAATATTCTAATGTGTTAACTGTCCTGAAAATGATGTAGTTATGAATAATAGAATTATAGAAATATGGATTTCCCATTTTCTACCAATTCAATTATTTTTTCTTGTAGAGGTGAAGTTTGTTCATGTCCAGTTGTAATATGTGTGATTAAAATTTGCTCAATTTTTCCATCCGGTGACATGTTTCTAAAAGTTAAAAAGGAATATATCAAAATATTTCTCACTAGACAATAGTTTAGGAGTCACAAAGTCTCCACAGGATTATACAATGCACTATTCATACTTGGCTAACTTGTCACAAAGTCAGTCTTGTGCATCAGCGGATTTGCCAGGAGTCAAAAATTTCCATCTGATCAAATGGTGTACCCCAACAACTTGTCCAACTTGTTACTAAGTCAAGTTCAACCCTCACCGAATCATATAAAGCACAATAGTGGAATGACCACTTGACCAAAGTCAATATTAGGACTCACCCAATGATCGACCACGTGCCACAAAAAGGCACATTGATTCGTATAGTGCTACCATATCATTAGGGCTAAGCCATTGCTGTTCTCTGTTAAACATGTGACTAACCCTAAAATCTACATGTAACTTAAGTTTATACGCATTATCATCGATTTTCTCAAGTACCTTGAAAGGACCCACTGCAAGGGACATAAGCTTATACTTTCTCAAATATGGAAATCGATTTTTTCTCAAGTGCAACTAAACCAAATCACATGGTTCTAGTTTTGCACCTTTGAGCTGGTCAAGAGGCTGGTAGCTTAGCTCAGTTTAGTTAGTTAGGGAGTTCATAATAAATATTTGAATTCCATATACGTAGGGGTTCGAAATATGCCTCGAACTTGTAGTTAATTCTATAGCGCACCGGATTGTTTTGGATTTTACTCCCGGCACCGGCAGCGTCTTGCTTTGGCACGAAGAAAAACGGACTCAAACCCGGACAGCCTCTGCGGATTTGGGATCGGCTTAAGTTAGTAATATTGTACTTTCCATTTCTTTTTATATAAAAAAAAGTTCAAGCTGAATGCTACGCACGCAATTATATATCAGGTTCAGGATCGAGGCAACAGAATAGTTCACAGAGTTCAACTAAAACCACGCCGGCATGCTGATCGCGCGTTACACAGATGAACAGAGCAGAGCAGTAATGCAACGCATCGATCCACCTTCCAAAGAGACTTCGAAATCGGAAAAGGTAAAATAAAAAGGAAAGAATGAAAAATTACGCGAACGCAAAACGCTCGCATAAACCACCAGGAACACAATAACGCGATTGCGAGCGCCGGTCGACTGGTGGCCAGCGCCGAGCGGCCGGGATCATCATCAGTAGCAGGCGTCGTGGTCGTCGTCGTCGTCGTCGCCGCCGCCGCCCTTGACGTCGTCGTCGCACTGGCGCAGGGTGCAGTAGTACGGGCCGACGGCGTAGGTTACCTTGGTGGGGGAGGCGTGCGTGAGGCGGGCCGGGACCTGGCCGGTCTGGCCGCGGTTGAAGTCGGTGAAGGCGGCGCAGGCGGCGTCGCCCGAGGAGGCGAGGCGGACGAGGCAGCGGGACGGCGCGAGGTCGCAGCCGTTGGTCGCCTTGCTGGGCACCTCGATGTTGAAGATGCCCTGGCCGTCCGTGTAGTCCGAGCCGTGGTACACCACCCGGCTCCTGTCGTCCCGGCACGTGATGCTCACCTTGCTGCCTGCACGCACGCACGTGGATGTACATGCATGGCGGGTTAATTAGCCGCCGGCCAGGTCGATCGGGGCTGTATGCTGTATATATATATCTCGTGTCAACGGCACCACTGCCGGCGAGGCAGGGGGAAGGGAAAGGAAAGGAAGCGAACCGGGGATCGGCTTGGCGTTGTAGGCGTAGGCGTTCCAGTTCTTGGTGCAGTCCTGGCACTGCACTTTGCCCGTCACCGTGAACGTCGACGGGTGGTAGTCCGGCAGCCGCGCCTCGGCGCACGCGACGGCCACGGCGGCCACCACCACCAGCGCGAGCGCGGGCATGCCCCTGGTGCGCGCCATTGTACTTGTACCGCCTGTCGCGCGCGCTCGCCTCCGACAACCTTTCGCACGCGCGCACGTAGCCTGGCGTATACGTATGTGCCAACACACGCGCGCTCCGGAAGACCACAGCGGACTGGTGCTTGAGCGGGCAGGCAAATGCGACGGTATGGCTTTTATCGGTACGCGCGACGTGAGCCCAACCCAACTCTACGACTACGATGGATGGCTTTGGGCTTTGGCCAACGACGTGCGCGCCAGTACGTACGCGTCGTGTTCGTGTCGGTAGATATCCTCAGGCGCCGCGCCGCGCCACCCATCCATCCGTCCGTCCGTCGTGGAGGCCACCCACGGTCGGCTCCGGCCGGCCTCATGCGCACCGCGCGTAGTCGCGAGCACGTGACGCCGGTGGCTCCAATCCAACCGAATAAAACGCTTCTACGGTACTCGAGCTTGAGTCACCAAACTACTTGTTCGATCTATCCAAAAATCGGTTTTGGCTCATCCAAATACCATCGATGTAACAGAACAACCAGCTAAAATTAGTTTCAGCCCAGTTCAAATAAATGATGAATTTTAGCTGGTTGGTTGTTCTGTTGTTTTAAGATCGATAGGTGGATTTATGTCGTGGATCAAAAGAAAGCTATAAAACTGCTTCTCTAGAGCTGGTCTAGTGACAAGAGATTTGGTGGAAATCCATTGTATGTCATGAATCGGTTGGCTGTAGGGATATTTTTTTTTTTTCGAATGCGAAGTGCAAGCTTCTGTCTATATAACTTTTGTCACGTTGCAATTTAATGCATATGGTGTGTGTCACGGTGAGTAACTTTCATGCAACGCAACTGTGACACAGCATCACAAAGCCTGTCGCGATCTAAATCGGAAGGCAAATGGGCACGCACAGCAATGAAGCAGGCGAGCACCCTAGTACTCGTTGCAGGAGCAGGACGCGTCCGCTGCATGCCACGATCGTTGCAAGAAACACAGCATGTAGTGACCGACGATATATACAAGAGCATCGAAAGATAGCACACATCGCACAGTGAGGTGCTAATCCTCTAGGAACAATGTCGGACGTTCGATCACCAGCAGAAGTTCCGCATGCGGATTTCTCCCATGTATATGTACACTGTTTCTAATAATGAAATAAAATTTCACTATGTGAAAAAAAATTGGTAGGTTATTTGGGTACAATCTGCAAGGCTCGAGTGACATTCTTGTAGACCTAACAGTCCTGTACACATCTGTTCCTAAAACGAAGCAGATGACTTTAGTATAATAGCATCTAAAGTAATAAACACGATCTCAATTCATAATAAGTTCATGAGTGAAACTTCACAAGCATAGTGTCAAGGACACCGGGCCCAAGGTAGCAGGGCCTCGACTACGAAGATCGTAGTCACGGTCCGTGGCCGCCGGCAGGGTTTTGCCTCCACGCCGTCGTACCTCCTTCGGCTGGGTTATGCCCCTCGCCTCGGCTTAGGTGAGAGGCGGAAGAGATTGGATAGGTAATTTCTTGCTTATTCATCTCTCTGCGGTACAAGGTATATATGGCCCTTGGCCCAACAATCTTTCCTAAACTTAAGGACTAATAATAGGAGGCAACAATCAAATCTCCTAATTTCTCTCCTAACCCAACTATCTTTCCTAAACTTAAGGAACTAATAATAGAAGGTAGCAATCAAATCTCCTAGCCACTTTCGGTGGTTCTTTCCTTAATCAAGCACTCGACGCGCTCAGCAGCCCGGCGCACGTCACACGCCCAACAACGTCTAGTGTATGTGCGCCCCGACATGACATCTCTCCCCTCCTCGAGAGGCATATCGTCCTCGAGCTGGAACTGAGGGTAGCGCTCGGTGAAGATGTCGACGTCCTCCCAGGTGGTTGATGCTGGCGAGGTACCCTTCCAGTGGATAAGCACCTGGCGCACCCCTCTGGCCAAACATGTCTTGATGGCACACTCTGGTTCAGGCATCACCGCACCATGGTGGACCGTAGGTAGGGGCGGTGGAGCTTGAGGTGCCGAACCGTGGAACTTCTTGAGTAGGCCGACGTGGAAGACGTCATGCAGGCGAGCTTGGGGCGACAGTTTAAGGCAAACCGCGACTTCGTTGATAAGTTTGATGACGCGGTACGACCCGTAGAAGCGAGGCTTCAGCTTGCCGGCGACGGTAGGAGGCATCGACACCGTGGGCCGCTGCCGCAGGCGAAGGAGGACCCAATCATCGACTTGGTGAGCGACCTGCCGGTGTCCCCGATCATAGTGGCGCTTTTGGAGCGCCTGAGCTTGTAGCAACCGGACGCGGATATCTTCCAGAAACTCGGCGCGTTCCTCCATGGTCTTAGCCACCGCCACCACCCGCGTCTCGCCTGGCTCATAAGACCGGATGGATGGAGGATCGCGGCCATAGACAACGTGGAATGGCGTCTCCCGCAGCGACGACTGGTAGGCTATGTTGAAGACGTACTTCGCCCAAGGGCTAGCGCAACCACTCGTGCGACCGATCACCTATAAGACACCGCATGTACATGATGATGACCCGATTAGCTGACTCCAACTGGCCATCGGATTGGGGGTGGAAAGTCGTCGTCATCTGCAACTTGTTGCCGCTCAAGCGCATCAACTTGCGCCAGAAGTTGGAGGTGAACACCGTGTCGTGATCCGACACGATGGACAGTGGCACACCGTGGAGGCGCACGATGAAGGCGTGAGCCACACTCTCGGCGGAGTACGGGTGCGCAAGGGGAATGAAACAGCAGTATTTGTTGAGCCTGTCCCCCACCGTCAAGATGATAGACTTGTCTCGGATGCGTGGCAGCGCCTCGACGAAGTCCATGGCAATGTCCATCCAAACCCCTTGCGGCACGGGCAACAGTAGAAGGAGGCCAGCCGGGTGTAGGTGTTTGGATTTGTAGCGTTGACACGTGGGGCATGTGCGAACCATATACTGCACCAACTTCTTCATGTTAGGAAAATGGAAGTCGCACCGTAACCGATGCAGGGTACATTGCACGCCTTCGTGCCCTCCTCGTGGACAGCCACCATGATTTCCTAAAGGAGGGGGGACGAGGGTGGGACGTACAACCACCCGTTGTACTGCACCATCCCATCCACCACTACCCATGGCAGTGTTCGTGGGCCGGCGTGGATTTCCTCCCGCAAGGCGACAAGAGCCGGATCGGACTCCTATTGCTGACAAAGCCGCTCAATGAAGTTGAAGTGAGGTGCGGGCAACACCAAGGTCGCGCTGTCCTTTGGCGTGTCACAGCACGATAGACCGTCAACCACGCCATTGGTGTGTCCTGGCTTGTACTCGACGGTGAAGTCGAAACCTAGCAGTTTCCCCACCCAGTGGTGTTGGGGAATCGTCGAGAGGCGCTTGTCGAGAAGATATTTGAGGCTGAAGTGATCAGTCTTAACGATGAAGCACGCCCCCATAAAAATGGCCTCCAGTGGCGCACTGCGTGCACCAGGCCGATCAGTTCGCGCTCATATGCGGCGAGCGCACAATGACAAGGCGCCACCGGTCGGCTGAAGAAGGCTATGGGGTGGCTGTCCTGGATCAGCACCACCCCAAAGCCATGTGACGAGGCGTCACACTCGACGTTGAACGTCTTGGAGAAGTCCGACATGGCGAGGACTGAGGCCGAGGTCACCGCATCCTTGAGGGCGACAAATGTGACAATGGCCTCTCAAAGGGAAATATGGTCAAACCTTTTCCAATATAAATTTTAGTGGTTGAATTGCCCAACATAAATTATTGGACTAACTAGTTTGCTCTAGATTATGAGTTATACAGGTGCCAAAGGTTCACAACAAACCAATACAAGTAAAAAGAAATGGTTCAAACAAAGGAAGCAAAAGACAACCGAAGTGTGCCCTGGTCTGGCACGCCAGACTGTGTCTGGTGCACCACCGGACAGTGTCCGGTGCACCAGGGAACCAACTCCGAACTTGCCACCTTCGGGAATTCTGGGAGCTGCTCCGCTATAATTCATCGGACTGTCTGGTGCACCACCGGACTGTCCAGTGTGCCAGCGGAGCAACGACTACTACAGCGTCAACAGTTACCTGCAATAGCAATTAATGCGCTACAGTGCGTGCAGAAGTCAGGCTCGTGCCAGAAGGCGCACCGGACAGTCTATAGGACCTGTCCGGTGCACCACCAGACTGTCCGGTGGCCTAGAAGACAGAAGCTCCAACGGTCGAACCCTAATGGTCGGGTGACGTGGCTGGCGCACCGGACAGTGTCCGGTGCGCCATTCGACAGCAGCCTTCACCAAACGGCTAGTTTGGTGGTTGGGGCTATAAATACCCCCAACCAACCACCATTCATTGCATCCAAGTTTTCAGACTTCCTACACCTTACAAGAGCTATAGCATTCAATATAAGACACACCAAAGAGATCAAATCCTCTCCCAAGTCCAAAAACCATTCCAAACAAATTAGTGACTAGAGAGAGTGACTTGTGTTCATTTGAGCTCTTGCGCTTGGATTGCTTTTCTTCCTCATTCTTTCTTGTGATCAACTCAATTATAACCGAGGCAAGAGACACCAATTGTGTGGTGATCCTTGCGGGGACTTAGTGCCCCGTTTGATTGAGAAGAGAAGCTCACTCGGTCTAAGTGACCGTTTGAGAGAGGGAAAGGGTTGAAAGAGACCCGGTCTTTGTGACCACCTCAACGGGGAGTAGGTTTGCAAAAACCGAACCTCGGTAAAACAAATCATCGTGTCTCACTCTTTGTTTGCTTGTGATTTGTTTTCGCCCTCTCTCTCAAACTCGTTTATATTTCTAACACTAACCCCAACTTGTAGTTGTGCTTAAGTTTATAAATTTTAGATTCGCCCTATTCACCCCCCTCTAGGCGACTTTCAATATGCAACATCTAGCGATGAGGCTAATTCTAGTGATAATGAGGATGGCTTGTTTACTCTTTTTGCCAACTTAAACATGCAACAAAAAGAAAAATTAAATGAATTAATTAGCGCCATTCATGATAAGGATGAACTCTTGGATAGCCAAGAGGATTTCCTAATTAAAGAAAACAAAAAGCATGTTAAAGTTAAAAATGCTTATGCTCAGGAAGTAGAGAAAAATGAAAAATTAATTAGTGAGCTAAGCACTTGCCATGACATTGTTTCCAACCTTAGAAATGAAAATGCAAAACTAATTGCTAAGGTTGAAAAGCTTGATGTGTGTGATGATTCAATTGTTAGTCTTAGAAATAACAATACCAATTTAATTGCTAAGATTGACAAATTAAATGCTTCTCTTTCTAGCCTTAAAATTGAAAATGAAAAATTGATTGTTAAGGCTAAGGATTTAGATGTTTGCAATGCTTCTATTTCTAAACTTAGAGATGAAAATGATATTTTGCATGCTAAGATTGTTGAATTAAATACTTGCAAACCCTCTACATCTTCCATTGAGCATGTTACTATTTGCACTAGATGTAGAGATATTAATGTTGTTGCTATCCATAATCACCTAGCCTTAATTAAACAACAAAATGATCACATAGCTCAACTTAGTGCCAAAATTAATGAGCATGACTTAGAAAATGAGAAATTTAAATTTGCTAAAAGCATGCTCTATAGTGGGAGACGCCCTGGCATTAAGGATGGCATTGGCTTCCAACAGGGAGACAATGTCAAGCTTAATGCCCCGCCTAAAAGATTGTCCAATTTTGTTAAGGGCAAGGCTCCCATGGTTCAAGATAACGAGGGTTACATTTTATACCCTGCCGGTTATCCCGAACACAAAATTAGAAGAATTCACTCTAGGAAGTCTCACTCTGGCCCTAATCATGCTTTTATGTATAAGAGTGAGGCATCTAGTTCTAGGCAATCAACCCATGCCAAATTGCCTAAGAAGAAAACTCCTAAAGCATCAAATGATCATAATGTTTCATTTAGAACTTTTGATGCTTCTTATGTGCTAACAAACAAATCCGGCAAGGTAGTTGCCAAGCATGTTGGGGGCAAACACAAGGGATCAAAAACTTGTGTTTGGGTACCTAAAGTTCTTGTATCTAATGTCAAAGGACCCAAAACTGTTTGGGTACCTAAAATCAAGAACTAAATTTGTTTTGTAGGTTTATGCATCCGGGGGCTCAAGTTGGATCATCGACAGCGGATGCACAAACCATATGACTGGGGAGAAAAAGATGTTCTCCTACGAGAAAAACCAAGACCCCCAACGAGCTATCACATTCGGGGATGGAAATCAAGGTCTGGTCAAAGGATTGGGTAAAATAGCTATATCACCTAACCATTCCATTTCCAATGTTTTTCTTGTAGATTCATTAGATTACAACTTGCTTTCTGTTTCTCAATTATGTAAAATGGGCTACAACTATCTTTTTACGGATACAGGTGTTACTGTTTTTAGAAGAAGTGATGATTCAGTAGCTTTTAAGGGAGTATTAGAGGGTCAGCTATACTTAGTTGATTTCAATAGAGCTGAACTCGGTACTTGCTTAATCGCTAAGACTAACATGGGTTGGCTCTGACATCGCCGACTAGCCCACGTTGGAATGAAGAATCTTCACAAGCTTCTAAAGGGAGAGCACATTTTAGGACCAACAAATGTGCATTTTGAGAAAGATAGGATTTGTAGCGCATGCCAAGCAGGGAAGCAAGTTGGTGTTCATCATCCACACAAGAACATCATGACGACTGACAGGCCACTTGAGCTCCTCCATATGGATCTATTCGGCCCGATAGCTTACATAAGCATCGGCGGAAGTAAGTACTGTCTAGTTATTGTGGATGATTATTCTCGCTTCACTTGGGTATTCTTTTTACAGGATAAATCTCAAACCCAAGAGACTTTGAAAGGATTCTTAAAACGGGCTCAAAATGAGTTCGGCTTGAGGATCAAGAAGATAAGAAGCGATAATGAGACGGAGTTCAAGAACTCTCAAATAGAAGGTTTTCTTGAGGAGGAAGGCATCAAGCATGAGTTCTCTTCTTCCTACACGCCACACCAAAATGGTGTAGTGGAGAGAAAGAATAGGACTCTATTGGACATGGCAAGGACCATGCTTGATGAATACAAGACTTCGGATCGGTTTTGGGCTGAGGCGGTCAACACCGCTTGCTTCGCCATCAACCGGTTATATCTACACCGAGTCCTCAAGAAGACATCATACGAACTCCTCACCAGTAAAAGCCCAATGTTTCATATTTTAGAGTCTTTGGTAGCAAATGCTTTATTCTTGTTAAAAGAGGTAGAAAATCTAAATTTGCTCCTAAGGCTGTAGAAGGCTTTTTACTAAGATATGATTCAAACACAAGGGCATATACAGTCTTTAACAAGTCCACTGGACTAGTTGAAGTTTCTTGTGACATTGTGTTTGATGAGACTAACGGCTCCGAAGTGGAGCAAGTTGATCTTGATGAATTAGATGATGAAAAGGCTCCATGCGTCGTACTAAGGAACATGTCCATTGGGGATGTGTGTCCTAAGGAATCTTAGGAGCCCATTCAAGCACAAGATCAACCATCCTCCTCCATGCAAGCATCTCCACCAACTCAAGATGATGATGAGGCTCAAGATGATGAAAGAGAAGATCAAGAAGATGAGCCACCTCAAGAAGACGACAATGATCAAGGGGAGATGCAAATGATCAAGACAAGGAAGATGAGCAAGCTCCAAGACCGCCACACCCAAGAGTCCACCAAGCAATCCAACGAGATCACCCCGTGAACACCATTCATAAGGGGGTAACTACTCGATCTCGTGTTGCTCACTTTTGTGAACACTACTCGTTTGTTTCCTCTATTGAGCCACACAGGGTAGAGGAAGCACTTCAAGATTCGGATTGGGTGTTGGCGATGCAAGAGGAGCTCAATAATTTCAAGAGGAATGAGGTATGACATTTAGTTCCACGTCCTAACCAAAATGTTGTAGGAACCAAGTGTGTCTTCCGCAACAAACAAGATGAGCATGGTGTGGTGACAAGGAACAAGGCACGACTTGTGGCCAAAGGGTATTCACAAGTCGAAGGTTTGGATTTTGGAGAAACCTATACACCCGTAGCTAGGCTTGAGTCAATTCGAATATTACTTGCCTATGCTACTCACCATGACTTTAAGCTTTACCAAACGGATGTGAAGAGTGTCTTCCTCAACGGACCTATAAAGGAAGAGGTCTATATTGAGCAACCTCCTGACTTTGAAGATAGTGAGTATCCTAACCATGTTTACAAACTCTCTAAGACACTTTATGGGCTCAAGCAAGCCCCAAGAGCATGGTATGAATGCCTAAGAGATTTTCTTATCACTAATGGCTTCAAAGTCGGAAAGGTCGATCCTACTTTATTCACTAAAACCATTGAGAATGATTTGTTTGTATGCCAAATTTATGTTGATGATATCATATTTGGGTCTACTAACAAATCTATATGTGAAGAGTTTAGTAGGATCATGATTTAAAAATTCGAGATGTCTATGATGGGGGAGTTGAAATACTTCTTAGGATTTCAAGTCAAGCAACTCCAAGAGGGCACCTTCATCAGCCAAACGAAGTACATTCAAGATATTCTTACCAAGTTTGGAATGAAGGATGCCAAGCCCATCAAGACACCCATGGGAACCAATGGGCATCTCGACCTCGACACGGGAGGTAAATCCATAGATCAAAAGGTATACCAGTCGATGATAGGTTCTTTAATCTATTTATGTGCATTTCGACCGGACATTATGCTTTCCATATGCATGTGTGCAAGGTTCCAAGTCAACCCTAAGGAAGTTCATCTTAGGGCCGTGAAGCGAATCTTGAGATATTTAGTTCAAACACCTAAATTTGGTCTTTGGTACCCAAAGGGATCCTCATTTGATTTATTAGGTTATTTCGATGCTGATTGGGAAGGGTGTAAGATTAATAGGAAGAGCACATCAGGGACTTGTCAGTTTCTGGAAAGATCCCTGGTGTCTTGGGTTTCAAAGAAACAAAATTCAGTAGCTCTTTCTACCGCCGAAGCCGAGTACATTGTCGCAGGCCATTGTTGCGCGCAATTGCTTTGGATGAGGCAAACCCTTAGGGACTATGGCTACAAGTTTAGCAAAGTCCCTCTCCTATGTGACAATGAGAGTGCAATCCGCATGGCGAATAATCCCGTTGAACATAGCCGCACTAAGCACATAGCCATTCGGTATCACTTTCTGAGAGATCACTAACAAAAGGGAGATATCGAGATAGCCTATATAAACACCAAAGATCAATTGGCCGATATCTTTACCAAGCCTTTAGATGAGCAATCCTTTACCAAACTTAGGAATGAGCTAAATATTCTTGATTCTAGGAATTTTGATTGATTCTTTGCACACATAGCTCATTTATATACCTTTGATCATATCTCTTTTTATGTTTATGACTAATGTGTTTTTGAAAGGGAATTAGGCTTACACCTAGTTCCTAAATAATTTTGGTGGTTGAATTGCCCAACACAAATAATTGGACTAACTAGTTTGCTCTAGTGTATAAGTTATACAGGTGCCAAAGGTTCACACTTAGCCAATAAAAAGACCAAGTATTGGGTTTGACAAAAGAGCAAAGGGTCAACCGAAGGCACCTCTGGTCTGGTGCACCAGAGGACTCCAACTCCGATCTGCTCACCTTCGGGAAATTCCAGAGGCGACTGCGCTATAATTCACCGGACTGTCCGGTGTACACCGGACATGTCCGGTGCTCCAAGGAAGATCGGCCTCCGGAACTCGCCAGCCTCGGGATTTCATTTCGGCTGCTCCGATATAATTCACCGGACATGTCCGGTGTACACCGGACTGTCCGGTGTAACAGCGGGGCAACGGTTATTTCGGCGCCAACGGCTACCTGCGACGCATTAAATGCGCGCGCTGCGCGCGCAGAGGTCAGGCACGCCCATACTGGCGCACCGGACACTCTACAGTACATGTCCGATGCGCCACCGGACATCCAGGCGGGCCCAGAAGTCAGAGCTCCAACGGTCGAAACCCCAACGGCCTGGTGACGTGGCTGTCGCATCGGACATGTCCGGTGTGCACCGGACTGTCCGGTGCACCTTCGAACAGACAGCTCCACCAAACGGCTAGTTTGGTGGTTGGGGCTATAAATACCCCCAATCACCCCACATTCAATCCATCCAAGTTTTCCAGCTTCCAACCACTATACAAGAGCTAGCATTCATTGCAAAGCACACCAAAAGAGATCAAATCCTCTCCCAACTCCACACGAAGCCTTAGTGACTAGAGAGAGTGATTTGTAGTGTTCATTTGAGCTCTTGCGCTTGGATCGCTTCTTTTTCTTTGGCATTCTTTCTTGTGATCAAACACTCACTTGTAATTGAGGCAAGAGACACCAATCGTGTGGTGGTCCTTGCGGGAAGTTTGATTCCCAAGTGATTTGAGAAAGAGAAGCTCACTCGGTCCGAGGGACCGTTTGAGAGAGGGAAAGGGTTGAAAAAGACCCGGCCTTTGTGGCCTCCTCAACGGGGAGTAGGTTTGCGAGAACCGAACCTCGGTAAAACAAATCCACATGTCTCACTCTTTATTCGCTTGCGATTTGTTTTGCACCCTCTCTCGCGGACTCAATTATATTTCTAACACTAACCCGTCTCGTAGTTGTGTTTATTTTTGAGAATTTCAGTTTCGCCCTATTCACCCCCCTCTAGGCGACTTTCAATTGGTATCAGAGCCCGGTGCTTCATTAGAGCCTAACCGCTCGAAGTGATGTCGGGAGATCACACCAAGAGGGAGATGGAGACCGGCGACAAGCCCACTACGAGTCACGGGAGCACTTCATCGGAAGAGTCCCGCACCAAAAGGAAGGAGAAGAAGAAGGACTTCTCCAAACGGAAGGAGAAAAGATCCTCTTCTTCACACCACAAGGAGAAGAAGGAGAAATCTTCTTCCCACAAGTCGCATCGGAAAGGCGACAAGCAC
This sequence comes from Zea luxurians, assembly GCA_029449295.1. Classification (NCBI taxonomy): domain Eukaryota; kingdom Viridiplantae; phylum Streptophyta; class Magnoliopsida; order Poales; family Poaceae; genus Zea; species Zea luxurians. The sequence goes on from JAOPSE010000022.1 coordinate 62,139,851, forward strand.
AAGAAGATGAGGAAGGTGGTCTACTACGAGACCGACACTTCATCAACATCGACCTCCGACTCCGATGCACCGTCCGTAACTTCTAAGCGCCAAGAGCGCAAGAAGTTTAGTAAGATCCCCTTACACTATCCTCATACACCTAGACATACTCCATTACTTTCCGTTCCATTAGGCAAACCGCCAACTTTTGATGGCGAAGATTATGCTAGGTGGAGTGATTTAATGAAATTTCATCTAACCTCACTCCACAAAAGTATATGGAATGTTGTTGAGTTTGGAGCACAGGTACCATCCGTAGGGGATGAAGATTATGATACGGACGAGGTGGCCCAAATCGAGCACTTCAACTCTCAAGCTACAACCATACTCCTTGCCTCTCTAAGCAAGGAGGAATACAACAAGGTGCAAGGGTTGAAAAATGCAAAGGAGATTTGGGACCTACTCAAGACCGCGCACGAGGGTGATGAACTCACCAAGATCACAAAGCGGGAAACGATCGAGGGGGAGCTCGGTCGTTTTCGTCTTCGCCAAGGGGAGGAGCCACAAGATATGTACAACCGGCTCAAAACCTTGGTGAACCAAGTGCGCAACCTCGGGAGTAAGAAGTGGGACGACCACGAGGTGGTTAAGGTTATTCTAAGATCTCTCATTTTCCTTAACCCCACTCAAGTACAATTAATTCGTGGTAATCCAAGATATACACTAATGACTCCAGAGGAAGTAATCGAGAATTTTGTGAGCTTTGAATGTATGATCAAGGGCTCAAAGAAGATCAACGAGCTTGATGAACCCTCCACGTCCGAAGCACAACCCGTGGCATTTAAGGCGACGGAGGAGAAGAAGGAGGAGTCTACACCGAGTAGACAACCAATTGACGCCTCCAAGCTCGACAATGAGGAGATGGCTTTAATCATCAAAAGCTTTCGCCAAATCCTCAAGCAACGGAAGGGGAAGGACTACAAATCCCGTTCCAAGAAGGTTTGCTACAAGTGTGGTAAGCCCGGTCACTTCATTGCAAAATGTCCTATATCTAGTGATAGTGACAGGGGCAACGACAAGAAGGGAAAGAGGAGAAAAAAGAAGAGGTACTACAAGAAGAAGGGCGGCGATGCCCATGTTTGCCGGGAGTGGGACTCGGACGAGAGCTCCACCGACTCCTCCTCCGACGACGAGGAGGCCGCCAACATCGCTGTCACCAAGGGACTCCTCTTCCCCAACGTCGGCCACAAGTGCCTCATGGCAAAGGACGGCAAAAGGAAGAAGGTTAAATCTAAATCCTCCACTAAATATGAGTCCTCTAGTGATGATAATGCTAGTGATGAGGAAAATAATTTGCGTACCCTTTTTGCCAACCTTAACATGGAACAAAAAGAAAAATTGAATGAGCTAATTAGTGCCATCCATGAAAAGGATGATCTCTTGGACTCCCAAGAGGACTTCCTAATCAAGGAAAACAAGAAACATGTTAAGGTTAAAAATGCTTATGCTCTAGAAATAGAAAAATGTCAAAATTTATCTAGTGAGCTAAGCACTTGCCATGAGACCATTAACAACCTTAGAGAAGAAAATGCTAAATTAATTGCTAAGGTTGATTCTCATGTTTGTGATGCTTCAATTCCCAGTCTTAGAAATGATAATGATGATTTGCTTGCTAAGATTAAGGAATTGAATGATTCTCTTGCTAGCCTTAGAAATGAGAATGAGAAATTGATTGCTAAGGCTAAAGAATTAGATGTTTGCAATGTTACAATTTCCAATATTAGAACTAAGAATGATATGTTGCATGCTAAGGTTGTAGAATTAAAATCTTGCAAACCCTCTACATCTACTGTTGAGCACACTTCTATTTGTACTAGATGTAGAGATGTTGATATCAATGCTATTCATGATCACATGGCTTTAATTAAACAACAAAATGATCATATAGCTTTATTAGATGCCAAAATTGCCGAGCATAACCTAGAGAATGAAAAGTTTAAATTTGCTAGAAGTATGCTCTACAATGGGAGACGCCCTGGCATCAAGGATGGCATTGGCTTCCAAAGGGGAGACAATGTCAAACTTAATGCCCCTCCAAAGAATTTATCTAACTTTGTTAAGGGCAAGGCTCCCATGCCTCAGGATAACGAGGGTTACATTTTGTACCCTGCCGGTTATCCCGAGAGCAAAATTAGAAGAACTCATTCTAGGAAGTCTCACTCTGGCCCTAACCATGCTTTTATGTATAAGGGTGAGACATCTAGCTCTAGGCAACCAACCCGTGCTAAGTTGTCTAGAAAGAAAACTCCTAATGCATCAAATGATCATGCTATTTCATTTAAAACTTTTGATGCCTCTTATGTGCTTACTAACAAATCCGGCAAGGTAGTTGCCAAGATTGTTGGGGGCAAACACAAGGGTTCCAAGACTTGTGTTTGGGTACCCAAAGTTCTTGTTTCTAATGCCAAAGGACCCAAAACCGTTTGGGTACCTAAAGTCAAGAACTAAAATTGTTTTGTAGGTTTATGCATCCGGGGGCTCAAGTTGGATACTCGACAGCGGGTGCACAAACCACATGACAGGGGAGAAGAAGATGTTCTCCTCATATGAGAAAAACCAAGATCCCCAACGAGCTATCACATTCGGGGATGGAAACCAAGGTTTGGTCAAAGGTTTGGGTAAAATAGCTATATCTCCTGACCATTCCATTTCAAATGTTTTTCTTGTAGATTCTTTAGATTACAATTTGCTTTCTGTATCTCAATTATGCCAAATGGGCTACAACTGTCTCTTTACTGATGTAGATGTCACTGTCTTTAGAAGAAGTGATAATTCAATAGCATTTAAGGGTGTGTTAGAGGGTCAGCTATACTTGGTAGATTTTGATAGAGCTGAACTCGACACATGCTTGATTGCTAAGACTAACTTGGGTTGGTTCTGGCATCGCCGACTAGCCCACGTTGGGATGAAGAATCTTCACAAGCTTCTAAAGGGAGAACACATTTTAGGACTAACAAATGTTCATTTTGAGAAAGACAGGATTTGTAGCGCATGCCAAGCAGGAAAGCAAGTTGGCACTCATCATCCACACAAGAATATCATGACAAGTGACAGGCCACTGGAGCTCCTACACATGGATTTATTCGGCCCGATCGCTTACATAACATCGGCGGGAGTAAGTACTGTCTAGTTATTGTGGATGATTATTCTCGCTTCACTTGGGTATTCTTTTTGCAGGAAAAATCTCATACCCAAGAGACCTTAAAAGGATTCTTGAGACGGGCTCAAAATGAGTTCGGCTTAAGGATCAAGAAAATTAGAAGCGACAATGGGACGGAGTTCAAGAACTCTCAAATTGAAGGCTTCGTTGAGGAGGAGGGCATCAAGCATGAGTTCTCTTCTCCCTACACTCCACAACAAAACGGTGTAGTGGAGAGGAAGAATCGAACTCTATTGGACATAGCAAGAACCATGCTTGATGAGTACAAGACACCGGATCGGTTTTGGGCTGAAGCGGTCAACACCGCCTGCTACGCCATCAACCGGTTATATCTACACCGAATCCTCAAGAAGACATCCTATGAACTCCTAACCGGTAAAAAGCCCAATATTTCATATTTTAGAGTTTTTGGTAGCAAATGCTTTATTCTTGTTAAAAGAGGTAGAAAATCTAAATTTGCTCCTAAAACTGTAGAAGGCTTTTTACTAGGATATGACTCAAACACAAGGGCATATAGAGTCTTTAACAAGTCCTCAGGACTTGTTGAAGTTTCTTGTGACGTTGTGTTTGATGAAATTAATGGCTCTCAAGTAGAGCAAGTTGATCTTGATGAGATAGGTGAAGAACAGGCTCCATGCATAGCGCTAAGGAACATGTCCATTGGAGATGTGTGTCCTAAGGAATCCGAAGAGCCTCCACATACACAAGATCAACCATCCTCCTCCACGCAAGCATCTCCACCAACCCAAAATGAGGACGAGGCTCAAATTGATGAAGGAGAAGATCAAAGAGATGAGCCACCTCAAGATGACGGCAATGATCAAGGGGGAGATGCAAATGATCAAGACAAGGAGGATGAACAACCAAGACCGCCACACCCAAGAGTCCACCAAGCAATCCAACGAGATCACCCCGTCGACACCATCCTCGGCGACATTCATAAGGGGGTAACTACTCGATCTCGGGTTGCACATTTTTGTGAGCATTACTCTTTTGTTTCCTCTATTGAGCCACACAGGGTAGAGGAAACACTACAAGATTCGGATTGGGTGATGGCAATGCAAGAGGAGCTCAACAACTTCACTAGGAACGAGGTATGGCATTTAGTTCCACGTCCTAACCAAAATGTTGTAGGAACCAAGTGGGTCTTCTGCAACAAGCAAGACGACATGGTGTGGTGACAAGGAACAAAGCTCGACTCGTGGCCAAAGGGTATTCACAAGTCGAAGGTTTGGATTTTGGTGAAAGCTATGCACCCGTAGCTAGACTTGAGTCAATTCGTATATTATTGGCCTATGCTACTTACCATGGCTTCAAGCTTTACCAAATGGACGTGAAGAGTGCCTTTCTCAACGGACCAATCAAGGAGGTCTATGTTGAGCAACCTCCCGGCTTTGAAGACAGTAAGTACCCTAACCATATCTATAGGCTCTCTAAGGCGCTTTATGGGCTCAAGCAAGCCCCAAGAGCATGGTATGAATGCCTTAGAGATTTCCTTATTGCAAATGGCTTCAAAGTAGGCAAGGCCGATCCTACTTTATTCACTAAGACTCTTGACAATGATTTGTTCGTATGACAAATTTATGTTGATGATATTATATTTGGGTCTACTAACGAATCTACTTGTGAAGAATTTAGTAGGATCATGACACAGAAATTCGAGATGTCAATGATGGGGGAGTTGAAGTATTTTCTAGGATTCCAAGTCAAGCAACTCCAAGAGGGCACCTTCATTTGCCAAACAAAGTACACTCAAGACATTCTAACCAAGTTTGGAATGAAGGATGCCAAACCCATCAAGACACCCATGGGAACAAATGGGCATCTCGACCTCGACACGGGAGGTAAGTCCGTGGATCAAAAGGTATACCGGTCGATGATTGGTTCACTACTCTATTTATGTGCATCTCGACCGGACATTATGCTTTCCGTTTGCATGTGTGCAAGATTCCAAGCCGACCCTAAGGAATCACACCTTACGGCCGTAAAACGAATCTTGAGATTTGGCTTATACTCCTAAGTTTGGGCTTTGGTACCCTCGGGGATCCACATTTGATTTGATTGGTTATTCGGATGCCGATTGGGCGGGGTGTAAGATTAATAGAAAGAGCACATCGGGGACTTGCCAGTTCTTGGGAAGATCCTTGGTGTCTTGGGCTTCAAAGAAGCAAAATTCGGTCGCTCTTTCTACCGCCGAAGCCGAGTATATTGCCGCAGACCACTGTTGCGCGCAATTGCTTTGGATGAAGCAAACCCTGCGGGACTACGGTTACAAACTAACCAAAGTTCCTCTTCTATGTGATAATGAGAGTGCAATCCGCATGGCGGATAATCCCGTTGAGCATAGCCGCACTAAACACATAGCCATTCGGTATCATTTTCTTAGGGATCACCAACAAAAGGGGGATATCGAGATTTCATACATTAATACTAAAGATCAATTAGCCGATATCTTTACCAAGCCACTAGATGAACAAACTTTTACCAAACTTAGGCATGAGCTCAATATTCTTGATTCTAGGAATTTCTTTTGCTAAACTTGCACACATAGCACACAAGTATACCTTTGATCATGTCTCTTTTATATATGCTATGACTAATGTGTTTTCAAGTGTATTTCAAACCAAGTCATAGGTATATTGAAAGGGAATTGGAGTCTTCGGTGAAGACAAAGGCTTCCACTCCACTCTACTACTCATCCTTCGCTGTCACTCCGCTTCACTCTTCGTCTTTGGTATAATCTTCACTCATTTATTTATGACCAAAGGGGGAGAAAGTTCTAAAGGGCCTATATTTCATTCCAAGTATCCGTTTTGGCGATTCATGCCAAAGGGGGAGAAAGTATTGGCCCAAAGCAAAAGGACCGCACCACCACCCTAATTTTTTAAAAATTAATGATTTTCAATTGGTAAATTTCAAATTGGCATCTCTTTGTGTTCTAAAGGGGAGCAAGTAGTATTTTCAAAACTTGATATCTTAAAACCCTCTTGAACACTAAGAGGAGGATCTCATTTAGGGGGAGTTTTGTTTAGTCAAAGGAAAGCATTTCAAACAAAAGGAGAAAATTCAAATCTTGAAAATGCTTCTCAAAATCTTATTCATTTACCTTTGACTATCTTGCAAAAAGACTTTGAAAAGAATTTACAAAAGAATTTGCAAAAACAAAACATGTGGTGCAAGCGTGGTCCAATATGTTAAAAACAAAGAAACAATCCATGCACATCATGTAAGTATTTATATTGGCTCAATTCTAAGTAACCTTTGCACTTACATTTTGCAAACTAGTTCAATGTTGCACTTTTATATTTGCTTTGGTTTGTGTTGGCATCAATCACCAAAAAGGGGGAGATTGAAAGGGAATTAGGCTTACACCTAGTTCCTAAATAATTTTGGTGGTTGAATTGCCCAACACAAATAATTGGACTAACTAGTTTGCTCTAGTGTATAAGTTATACAGGTGCCAAAGGTTCACACTTAGCCAATAAAAAGACCAAGTATTGGGTTCGACAAAAAAGCAAAGGGTCAACCGAAGGCACCTCTGGTCTGGTGCACCGGACTGTCCGGTGTGCCACCGGACATGTCCGGTGCACCAGAGGACTCCAACTCCGATCTGCTCACCTTCGGGAAATTCTAGAGGCGACTGCGCTATAATTCACCGGACTGTCCGGTGTACACCGGACATGTCCGGTGCTCCAAGGAAGATCGACCTCCGGAACTCGCCAGCCTCGGGATTTCATTTCGGCTGCTCCGCTATAATTCACCGGACATGTCCGGTGTACACCGGACTGTCCGGTGTAACAGCGGGGCAACGGCTATTTCGGCGCCAACGGCTACCTGCGACACATTAAATGCGCGCGCTGCGCGCGCAGAGGTCAGGCACGCCCATACTGGCGCACCGGACACTCTACAGTACATGTCCGGTGCGCCACCGGACATCCAGGCGGGCCCAGAAGTTAGAGCTCCAACGGTCGAAACCCCAACGGCCTGGTGACGTGGCTGTCGCACCGGACATGTCCGGTGTGCACCGGACTGTCCGGTGCACCTTCGAACAGACAGCTCCACCAAACGGCTAGTTTGGTGGTTGGGGCTATAAATACCCCCAACCACCCCACATTCAATCCATCCAAGTTTTCCAGCTTCCAACCACTATACAAGAGCTAGCATTCATTGCAAAGCACACCAAAATAGATCAAATCCTCTCCCAACTCCACACGAAGCCTTAGTGACTAGAGAGAGTGATTTGTAGTGTTCATTTGAGCTCTTGCGCTTGGATCGCTTCTTTTTCTTTGGCATTCTTTCTTGTGATCAAACACTCTCTTGTAATTGAGGCAAGAGACACCAATCGTGTGGTGGTCCTTGCGGGAAGTTTGATTCCCAAGTGATTTGAGAAAGAGAAGCTCACTCGGTCCGAGGGACCGTTTGAGAGAGGGAAAGGGTTGAAAAAGACCCGGCCTTTGTGGCCTCCTCAACGGGGAGTAGGTTTGCGAGAACCGAACCTCGGTAAAACAAATCCACGTGTCTCACTCTTTATTCGCTTGCGATTTGTTTTGCACCCTCTCTCGCGGACTCAATTATATTTCTAACACTAACCCGTCTCGTAGTTGTGTTTATTTTTGAGAATTTCAGTTTCGCCCTATTCACCCCCCCTCTAGGCGACTTTCAGTTTTCAAGTATCATTTTATGCTTAGTCATAGATATTGAAAGGGAAATGGAGTATTCGGCAAAGAAGGCGCTTCCACTCAACTCCAATTGTATTTGTCAGTACTCTGCATCGTTCTCCACTTTGGTATAATCTTCACTCATATTTTTGTGTTTGCCAATAGGGGAGAAAGTTTGAAAAGGGCTTATATCTCACTCACAAGTATCCGTTTTTGGCGATTCATGCTAAAGGGGGAGAAAGTATGAGCCCAAAGCAAAAGGACCGCACCCACCACCCACCACCAAATTTTAAAAATGATGTTTTTCAAATTGATATCTTATTGTGTTCAAAAGGGGAGAAAGTAGTGTCTTCTAAACTTGCAAAACCCTCTTGAACACTTAGAGAAGAATTTTATTTAGGGGGAGTTTTGTTGTAATCAAAGGAAAAAGTATTTGAGACAGGGGGAGAAATTTTCAAATCTTGAAAATGCATTCTTCAATCTTATTCATGTACCTTTGACTAGTTGCAAAATGATTTTGAAAAGAATTTTACAAAGGATTTGCAAAAACAAAACTCGTGGTGCAAATGTGGTCCAAAATTTTAAATAAGAAGAAAAACCGTCCATGCATATCTATTGAAATAAGTATATTGGTTTCAATTCCAAGCAACCTTTGCACTCACATTATGCAAACTAGTTCAATTTTGCAATTTTATATTTTGCTTTGGTTTGTGTTGGCATCAATCACCAAAAAGGGGGAGATTGAAAAGGAAATAGGGTCAAACCTTTTCCAATATGAATTTTAGTGGTTGAATTGCCCAACATAAATTATTGGACTAACTAGTTTGCTCTAAATTATGAGTTCCACAGGTGCCAAAGGTTCACAACAAACCAATACAAGTAAAAAGAAATGGTTCAAACAAAGGAAGCAAAAGACAACCGAAGTGTGCCCTGGTCTGGCGCACCGGACTATCCGGTGCACCACCGGACAGTGCCTGGTGCACCAGGGAACCCAACTCCGAACTTGCCACCTTCGGGAATTCTGGAGCTGCTCCGCTATAATTCACCGGACTGTCCGGTGCACCACCGGACTGTCCGGTGTGCCAGCGGAGCAACGGCTACTACAGCGCCAACGGTTACCTGCAATAGCAATTAATGCGCTACAGTGCGCGCAGAAGTCAGGCTCGTGCCAGAAGGCGCACCGGACAGTCTACAGGACCTGTCCGGTGCACCACCGGACTGTCCGGTGGCCTAGAAGACAGAAGCTCCAACGGTCGAACCCTAACGGTCGGGTGATGTGGCTGGCGCACCGGACAGTGTCCGGTGCGCCATTCGACAGCAGCCTTCACCAAACAGCTAGTTTGGTGGTTGGGGCTATAAATACCCCCAACCACCCACCATTCATTGCATCGAAGTTTTCAGACTTCCTACACCTTACAAGAGCTATAGCATTCAATATAAGACACACCAAAGAGATCAAATCCTCTCCCAAGTCCAAAGATCATTCCAAACAAATTAGTGACTAGAGAGAGTGACTTGTGTTCATTTGAGCTCTTGCGCTTGGATTGCTTTTCTTCCTCATTCTTTCTTGTGATCAACTCAATTATAACCGAGGCAAGAGACACCAATTGTGTGGTGATCCTTGCGGGGACTTAGTGCCCCGTTTGATTGAGAAGAGAAGCTCACTCGGTCTAAGTGACCGTTTGAGAGAGGGAAAGGGTTGAAAGAGACCCGATCTTTGTGACCACCTCAATGGGAAGTAGGTTTGCAAAAACCAAACCTCGGTAAAACAAATCATCGTGTCTCACTCTTTGTTTGCTTGTGATTTGTTTTCGCACTCTCTCTCAGACTGGTTTATATTTCTAACGCTAACCCCGGCTTGTAGTTGTGCTTAAGTTTGTAAATTTTAGATTCGCCCTATTCACCCCCTCTAGGCGACTTTCAGCCTCGTCCGACCATGAGTACCCATCCTTCTTGAGGAGGGTGGTGTGCGGGGCGGCGATGGTGTCGTAGTTGTGCACGAACTTGCGGTAGTAGCCTGCCAAGCCGAGGAAGCCCCGAACCGCCCATGCAGAACGTGGACGCGACCAGTCCCGCACTGCTTGCACCTTGGCCGGGTCCATGGTGACACCTGCGGCGGAGACGATGTGTCCCAGGTACGCGACCGACGAGGTGTGGTGCGTTTGAGGAAGAGCTGCTGGTGCCTCAGCTCTCCGAAGACCGCACGGATGTGATGCAGATGGTTCGTCCATGTCTGGTTGTAAATCAGAATGTCGTAAAAAAAGACGAGGACAAAGCGACGAAGAAACGACCGGAGGATGTCATTCATCAGCGCCTGGAACGTGGCCGGGCGTGGCATAGCCCGAAAGCCATGACCCGGAACTTGTAGAGGTCGTCATGTGTCCGGAAGGCGGTCTTGTGGATGTCGGCCGGCCGCATGCGGACCTGGTGGTAGACGGAACGGAGGTCGAGCTTGGTGAAGAAGCGTGCCCCATGGAGCTCGTCTAGCAACTCGTCGACCACTGGAATGGGGAAAGCGTCCTTGACCGTGAGTGCATTGAGTGCCTTATAGTCGACGCAGAAACACCATGATCTGTCCGGTTTCTTGACGAGGATGACCGGGGACAAGAAGGTGGAGTCGCTACGCCTAACGATGACTTGCTCGATCATGGCGGCACATTGCCTCTCCAACTCGTCGTTGTGGGCTGCCAGGTACCGGTACAGGCGGACGGCTACCGACAACGCGCCCGACTTGAGGACGATGCTGTGGTCGCGTGCGCGCTGTGGTGGCAGTCTCATCGGCTCGGCGAAGACGTCGGCGAAGGCAGACAACAACTCCTCCAGGAGGGCTGCTGGGGACGCGATGGTGGAGAGGAGCGGCTCCCGGCGTGCGGCGACGTCCGACCAGTGGACCTTCCTATCCTGGCGGGTGAATACCAAGGTCCGGGAGGTGAAGTCCCAGACTATGGGCCCGAGGGTGACCATCCACTACGTGCTGAGAACCAGATCATATCCGGCGAGTGGCATGACATAGAGGTCAACATGGAAGTCTTCCCTGGCGATGGAGATGGGCGCCTGACGGAGCACGCCAGGGCACGAGACGCGCTCACCATTCGCCACCATGGCGGTTAAGCGTGGGTTGAGGTGGACCTCCATGCCAGTATGACGCGCGACGTCCTCGGCGATGAAGTTATGAGTGGAGCCAGTGTCGAGGAGAGCAGTGAATGAGGCAGCCCCCACAGACACGCGGACCTGCATCGTGTGACATATTGGCATACCAGTGACGGTCTGTAGGGAGAAGAGCGGGGCGTTAGGATCCACCTCGCCGACCCGTCCCCGTCGTCCACGATCTCCACACCGCCTATGTAGAAGATACGGCGGCACACACGATTGTGACATCTGGAATAGGGCTCATTGCAATTGTAGCACAAGCCGAGGCGCCACCGTTCCGCCTGCTCTTCTGGAGAGAGACGCTTCGTCTGCTGACCCCCGCCCCTGGCTGGCGGAGCTGGAAGCACCGGCTGTTGTGCCGGCAGAGCCAGGGGCACGGGTGCCTGGGACGCCGGCGCGGTGCTGGTGGGAGTAGTAGCGCGCGTGGAGCGGCCTTGGCCGGTGCAGCCACCACCCTGTCGAGCTCCATCAGCTCCATCTGGCGTGCAAGACTCATGGCCACCGCGAGGGTCTCGGGGGTGTGCATGCGAACGACATGGCTCGGCGGCGGCAAGAGTCCCCCGGTGAAGAGCTAGACGTGCTGGGCTTCCACCAAACGACCAGCACGCGGAAGGAGGCTTGGAAGCGGTTGGAGTACTCCTCCACCGTCCCCGTTCGTTGGCACTCCGGTAACTCGAACAAGGGCGTCGAACGCAAGGGCAGCCCAAACCTAAAATTGAGGAGCTCTTTGAAGCGACCCCAGGGAGGCGTGCCTTCATCTTCCTGGAGCTGGATGTACCATAGTTGGGCGACATCTTCTAAGTTGTAGGATTCCATCCAAACGCGCTCCTCCGCCATGGTGCGCTGTTGTCGGAAATACGACTCACACTTGTTGATGAAGAGCATGGGATCAGTCTTGCCATCGTAGTGGGGAAATCGAGCCTCTGGAACTTGGGTGGACAATCGAGATCACGCTGGCCCACGGTGTGGCCGCCGCCGACGGGCGACGACGAGGCGGCCTGTTCCTTCATGCCCGCCATGTCAGCCTTCATGGCCATCATTTATGCGGTTAAGTCCAGCAGCTTCTTCATGACATCAGCAAGGGTCCGCTGATCTCCCATGGCCGACGATGAAGTGGAGGACGATGGGGAAGGAGGCGGGTGTGGTGGGTGGACAGAGGGTGTGGATGCGGTGGCGGATTGGGATTGAGATGCAGATCGTCGAACTCGTGATACCAGGTTGTTAAGGACCTCGGGGCCCAAGGTAGCAGGGCCTCGACTACGAAGATCGTAGTCATCGTCCGTGGCCACCGGTAGGGTTTTGCCCCCACGCCACCGTACCTCCTTCGGCTGGGTTATGCCCCTTGGCCGTCGGCTTAGGTGAGAGAGGAGGAAGAGATTGGATAGAAAATTTCTTGCTTATTCCTCTCCCAACGGTACAAGGTATATATGGCCCTTGGCCCAACAATCTTTTCTAAACTTAAGGACTAATAATAGGAGGCAACAATCAAATCTCCTAATTTCTCTCCTAGCCCAACTATCTTTCCTAAACTTAAGGAACTAATAATAGAAGGTAGCAATCAAATCTTCTAGCCACTTTTGGTGGTTCTTTCCTTAATCAAGCGCTCGGCACGCTCAGCTGCCCGACGCACGTCATACGCCCGATGGCGTCTAGTGTATGTACGCCCCCACATGACACAGTGTAGAATGCAGAATGCCGTCGGCCCCACTGCTTAAAATATGAATAGTTGCATTTGTTGATCCCCATATATCCATAAGTGATGTTCTCAGTAGCAAAGGAAGCCCCTGTTTGTTTCAGCTTTTTGGAGCTTCTGGCCACCAAAAGCTGCTGCGAACTGCCAAACGCTCAGCTTTTCAGTCAGTTTCTATAAAATTCGTTTGGGTAAAAACCATTCAAAATCAACTTAAACACATAATCAGTTCAGTTGTTGCAATAGTAGGAATCCGTCACTTTCTAGATCTTGAGTCCTATGGACACCTTTATCTTCTTTCGCACGTAATCCTAATGATACTCAGATTCTCTACACAGTCAGATTCTCCCCATAGCCAGATTCTCAGAAAAGCTGGTCAGAAAAAAGCTGAACCAAACAGGCCCGAAGTCTGGTTTCATTGCAAACTCTAGTTAAAATCCTCCATTTCTCCCTTCAGCAGTAAAATTGGTTTTACACATGTTTTCGAATTCAAAAGATGTTTCAAGTGAAACAGCCAAACAAGTCAATACCAGATCAACCCTTGGTCCCTAATTTTCTAAAGTGCTAGTACTGTAGTACAATTCAAAATTACCAGCTACGTTTACTTGTAATGTTGTAATTCTTGATGTTACAATGTTCAGCCTGACTTCCTTTTGCAAACCAAATAGGCAGTGAAGGAAACGAAATTGATGTCCCATTCCGCAGCAATATTGGTCATCCAAAGCAAAAACAGAGACGTTCCTGGGTTATGCTAACCAGTGAAATAACACTTAACCACAATGGAAGGAAGAATTTGGTTAACTGGTGCATTCACAAAGTGCAGTCAAAAGCAAACATTAATTATAGTATTGTAAGAGATCATTTTAGAAATATTGTTATGTCCAAGTACTAAGGGAATGCAATACCATCATTTCAACGGTTCATGGTGTTTTTATTTGAAAGGTGCACAATTTTATGACATGTGTTGGGATGTGTAGCAGTCTAAGTTCATTCTTGATAGGTGAGAGATAAAAGGTGGCATAAAGCCCCTGTTTGTTTCAGCTTTTTGGAGCTTCTTGCCACCAAAAGCTGTTGCGGACTGCCAAACGCTCAGCTTTTCAGCCAGCTTCTCAGAAAAGCTGGTCAGAAAAAAGCTGAACCAAACAGGCCCAAAGTGATTTGAAAGTTGAAACCTGGCATGTGAAAGAATGTTTAAACTAGTGCAGTATGGAAATATGATCCCAACTTCCAATACCTAGTATTTTGTGCAATTCACTCAACTAAAAAGGCCTGTTTCAGAATCGGAAGTGAATTAAATAATATAAAAAATCTGAATGTTTGTCCATTTTGATCAGGGTAACCAATGATTGCACATTGCAGTGCATTGACTGAACTGGTATGCTTAATTAGTAAGAGACAGAGTAGTATGTGCAACATATATACAGGTAGGCAACATACAACTCTCAACTAGTAATTTTGAGAAGTTCTTACGCATCTATAGCGTGTTTCTTGGCTAAGAATACAAACTCTAGTTACATAAATCAGTTGCAAATGTATCATACACTAAAGCCTAGGGATAGTACCACTTTCGATATCACATATTTGCAACTCAAAATAAGGTTTCAGTATGCAAACTAGCCATCTAAGCATCTCCGGGCCTGCTTGGATAGGGCATTGGCTAAGATTTACCTTTTTTGTTCAAGCACTGAAATAGCCTCAAGATATATTTGCGGAGTTGGGTTTGCAACATGAGAATAGTATCATATCAAGACAGCAACTAAACATAATTAAGTAAAAAAAAACAGAAACTGAATGATACTGCAGAACAAAAGGAGCCAAGCACAGCCAATATGAATATATGGAATAAATCAAGACTAAACAACATGTCCATGGCACGAACACCGGCATAATTGACTACTTGGTTCTCACTTCCCACTACAAAATCCCAAGGATAACACAAAAACCATATTACTCAGTTGAAATAGTATTACTGATAGTAATGCTTGAAAAACAATGCATAGAGCCTGCTCATGCAGCCCGTAACAAAAAATGCTTTATCCCCTGGCCAAATGTACTACAATCACAATAGCTTAAACCGAATCATGCCACAGATATCCCCAGTTCTGGTGTGAAAACAAATTCAAATCCACCTAGAGCTCAAGCTTATAATCTAGTAAACCTATAGTATCACTCAGTGGAAGGAGTATACCAATAGTATTACTTGAAAACAAGTATGTATGCTGTGTTCAACCAACATTTGTCATCATTCCCCTAACAAAAATTGCCCGATCCCCAGCTCATCAATCACATCAGCCTAGAGTAAAATTCAATCACGCCTAACTTGCCACACTTTGCCTAAGCTTAGGCAAAGTGTGGCACGGTTAGCCACGGCCCCAAATCAATCCACCTATGCCTGATGCCTCATACTCAAGATCCAGTAGATCTCAAACCAGAAGGCGGGCAAAATCTTACGAGCTTGCCTTTGCTCCCTCCGCCGCTGCAGCCACATTGGACCCTTGAGCGGCGGCCGCCTCAGCCTCAGCCTCGAGACGCTTCTTGTTTCGCTCGAGCGCCTCGCCGACCTCCTTGGGCATGTACTTCTCGTCGTGCTTGGCGAGCACCTCGGTGCCGCGTAAGAAGCACGCGCACTCCCGCGCCTTCTCGGTCACCTTCCTCCCATCGTCGCGGCGGAGGTCGTCGGTGTAGGGCTTGAGGAGGCCCTCGACGACGACGGAGTGGCCCTCGCGGAAGAGGTCAGGCAGCGCGCCCTCGTACCGCACGAGCACGTCGGTAATGAGGTCCGTGACGACGAACTCGATCTCGGGGGACGACGACGAGGGGTGCGCAACGGAGCCCTCGAGGACGAGGCCGCCTAGGCGGACGCGGGACTTGGAGGGGTCGGCGGTGAATTTGGACAGCGCGTCGGTGGGCGTGACGTAGAAGACGAGCTGGTCCTGGAACGTGGCGAGCACGGTGACTACGAACCCGGCCGTGCAGGCGAAGGCGAGTCCGTAGGACCAGAGGTGGCGAGTCTGCAACTGCCGCGCGCGGGCGCCGATGTCCGCGGTGCGGGGACGGGAGGAGGGCCCCGCCCGCCGCGTGGCGGAGGCGAAGTTGCGGAGGAAGGGGCCGAGCGGGGTGGGGGTGGCGGCGGCCGCCGCCGTGCGCGGGGTGGGGATGGGTCCCGGTGTGTGGAGGAGGCTGGAGAGGAGGCGACTGCTAGAGGGGATGAGGCGCGAGAAGGCCATGGGGTCGGATCCGGTTGGAGTACGGAAGTGCCGGAAGGGGAAAGGCCTGGGCGCGGCGGTCGGCTGCCGATCGGCTTGTTGCGCGCGGCATGGCGCACTCCGGCGTTGGCGGTGCCGAGCTTGGACTCGTGGATATTTAAGGCTGTGTAATTTTGCAACGTAGATATGGTATTGTTTGTAGGCTGAATTTTGAAAATAAAATAGGAGAACCGGGAGAATGCTTGAAGGTCACTTATTTCTAAGGGTGGGCACATTTTTACCATAAACCGAAAACCGAACCGAACCGTACCGAACCGAACCGAAATTTCGGTTTTTTTAGTAGTTCGGTTCGGTTTCGATTTTTTATCTAAGAAGTTCGGTTTTCGGTATCGTAATCGGTTTTCACCGTATACCGAACCGAAAAAACCGAATACCAAACTTTATCGATTCTCAAATTTGACTATTCGATTGTGTGAACTAATTGTGTGATACAATTAAATTGTTATTCACTTATTTGTATGTGATGTATGATGTATATCTAAATATTTGTACCTATATAATTTTTACTTTTTAAAATTATATGTAATCTATCATGTAAACTTGTTGTATGTATTGTCTTGATTATAAGTTTGGTATTCGGTTTTTACCGAAAAACCGAAGTAAAAAACTGAAACCGAACTTCTCGGTTTTTCATTTTCTAGAAAACCGAACGGTTTCTAATGTTTGAAAAACCGAAGTTTTTCAAAACCGAAAAAACCGAACCGAAGTTTAGAAAAAAACCGAATGCCCAGCCCTTATTTCGTCCTGTCTTTTGTTTCCTTTCATTTTGAGGAATTAGAATCTTATTAATAAAATAGACTATATTTTTAGAATATAATATTCCACCACTTTACAAAGTTATCATATAAGTCTATCTTAAATTCATGGGGTGAGAGTTGAAAATTGATTCTATAGATTTACATGCTATTTTTTCGATGTACAATTTATAGCACATTCTTCTATTTGCTTTGCTATACCATAAATGTAGTATATAACTATCTTTCTCATATGATTTAGGATAATATACAAATATATTACATATATAAATATATGAACTTAATTAGTTTTGTCTAAATTATAATTATTAAAATAGAATTCAATTCCAACAAAACAAACAGGGCCTGCAATTTTATCATGTCAACTATACTATTGTAAAAAATAGTAACTAAGATATGTTATTGTTGGCACCTTTTTGGGGCGCCAATTACTCAACAAGAACCAGCAGCGGTGCTCTCTGGTCAGGCACGGACGGTCCGCGGCACAGGGCCGGACGGTCCGCGACCTGACGCAAGGCTAGGGTTCCCTGCCTGACGGCCGGACGGTCCGTGCCCTGGGGCCGAACGGTCCGCACGTGCGCAGGGGCCACGAAAGGTCGCCGGCGGCACCTGGATCTCGCTCCCGGGAGGGACCCCGTCGGGGAGGAGAGATCCTAGGAGTTGTCTAGGCTCGGCAGGCCGACCTAGACTCCTCTAATCGACGTAAAGTCGAAGAGAAGCGGAGAATTTGGGGATTGAGAGGCTAACCTACAACTAGACTAGAACTACTCCTAATGTATAAGGTAAAAACGAGAAATAGACTTGATTTGATCGATTGTTAGGGGGTTCAATCGGTCGTAGCCCTTCATCTATATAAAGGGGGAGGTCTGAATCCGCTTCAAACTGATTTCTGAGTTAATCCCGTGGTTTTAGGTAACAAATCCCGCGAGAAACTAGGAACCCTAACTGACTCTACGCACGTGCGGACCGTCCGCACCACCACCGCGGACTGTCCGGACCGCGAACCGTCCAGCCTCAGGGCCGGACCGTCCGCGAGACACTTTTGGTCTCCAACATATACCCCCTGCCTTTTGGTGAAGGTTGACGAACCAAAAGCATATGAACTAAACCTGATGTAAGTCACCGACTTTTCAATATTGTCGGCGTTTCGACCCCGAGGGGTCCCTGGACCGACGAGTAAATTGTCGCTGCGTGTCCCAGCCCAGATGGGTCGGCGCGAGACGGAACACGAGGGAGAAAACAGTAAGGGGAACCGTGGCTCATGTTGTCCTGCGCCCAGGGCGGATGCACTTGCAGTAGGGGGTTACAAGCGTTCGCGAGGGAGGGAGAAAGAGAGAGAGAGCCTGCTCGTCAGCCCGTCCTCCCGCGCGGCCACCTCTTCGTACGAGGGCCCTGGACCTTCCTTTTATAGTCATAAGGAGAGGGCCCAGGTGTACAATGGGGGGTGTAGCAGTGTGCTAACGTGTCCGGCAGAGAGGAACCAGAGTCCTATGTACATGCCGACGTGGCTGTCGGAGAGGTGTTGGTGCCCTGTTCATGTGGTGTCGTGGTCGTCGGAGGAGCGCTTAAACCCTGTAGAAGCACAGCTGTCGGGGCTGTCGGGACCTTGCTGACGTCTCCTTGCTTTCGTAGGGGGCTAAGAACCGCCGTCGTCATGGAGCACGTGGGGTGTCATCGTTACTTGTTTTACTGGGGCGAGTCAGATGGGACACCGGTCTTGTTCCCCGTAGCCTGAGCTAGCTAGGGGTAGGGTAATGATGTACCCCCCTACGACGTGGTCGGCCCGAGCCCTGGGGTCGGGCGAGGCGAAGGCTCCTCCGAGGTCGAGGCTGAGTCCGAGCCCTAGGGTCGGGCGAGGCGGAGACCGTCGTCCGAGGTCGAGGTTGAGTCTGAGCCCTAGGGTCGGGCGAGGCGGAGACCATCGTCTGAGGTCGAGGTTGAGTCCGAGCCCTAGGGTCGGGCAAGGCGGAGACCATCGTCCGAGGTCGAGGTTGAGTCTGAGCCCTGGGTCGGGCGAGGCGGAGACCGTCTTCCGGGGTTGAGGTTGAGTCCGAGCCCTGGGGTCGAGCGAGGCGGAGACCGTCTTCCAGGGTCGAGGTTGAGTCCGAGCCCTGGGGTCGGGCGAGGCGGAGACCGTCGTCCGAGGTCGAGGTTGAGTCTGAGCCCTAGGGTCGGGCGAGGCGGAGACCGTCTTCCAGGGTCGAGGTTGAGTCTGAGCCCTGGGGTCGGGTGAGGCGGAGACCGTCGTCCGAGGTCGAGGTTGAGTCCGAGCCCTGGGGTCGGGCGAGGCGGAGACCGTCTTCCGAGGTCGAGGTTGAGTCCGAGCCCTGGGGTCGGGCGAGGCGGAGACCATCTTCTGGGGTCGAGGTTGAGTCCAAGCCCTGGGGTCGGGCGAGGCAGAGCTTCCTATGGCGCCCGAGGCTGGACTTGGCTGCTGTCAGCCTCACCCTGGCGGGTGGCATAGCAGTCGGAGTAGTGCAGGCGGCGCTGTTCTCCTGTCAGGCCAGTCAGTGGAAGGGCGAAGTGACTGCGGTCACTTCGGCCTTGTTGATTGAGGAGCGCGCGTCAGGATAAGGTGTCAGGCGATCCTTGCATTGAATGCTCCTGTGATGCGGTCGGTTGGCGTGGCGATCTGGCCAAGGTTGCTTCACTGTGAAGCCTGCCCGCACTGGGCCTCGGGCGAGTCGAAGGTGCGCCCGTTACTTGAGGATGCCCTCGGGCGAGGCGTGAATCTGCCTTGGTCTACTGTTCCTGCCCGAGGCTGGGCTCGGGCGAGGCGAGATTGTGTCCCTTGAGTGGACGGAGCCTTGACCTGAATTGCGCCCATCAGGCCTTTGCAGCTTTGTGCTGATGGTGGTTACCAGCCGAGTTTAGGAGTCTTGGGGGTACCCCTAATTATGGTCCCCGACAGTATTCCCCGAGTCTCAAAGGGAGTGTTGGTACTTGCTTGGAGGCTTTGTCGCACTTTTTTGCAAGGGGACCGGCCTTTCTCGGTCACACTTCATTCCGGTGGGTGCGCGCGAGCGCACCCACCAGGTGTAGCCCTCGAGGCCTCGGAGGAGTGGTTTGATTCCTCCGAGGTCTTAGTGCCTTTCGTGATGCCTCGGCCGGTCTGGTTGTTCCCTCATGCGATCTGATCGTAGTCCGGGTGCATGGTCAGGTTCCGAGTTCTCGGACTGGTATGTTGATGCTGTCGACGGTTTGGCCAGAGCCGGGTTCGTGAGAGCAGCCCCCGAGCCTCTACACAGGGCGAGAGGACGGTCAGGGACTGACTCGGCTTTTTTCATACGCCCCTTCGTCGCCTTTCCGCAAGGAGGAGGGGGGAAAGCGCCATGTTGCCCTTGGAGGGCGCCGAACATGGTGTCTCCAGTGAGTTGCTAACGGGTGATCTGAGTGGACGCCCGTGCCCCGTTCAATAAGGGTCGGCTAGTGGCCTAGAGGCGCGCTCCAAAAGTACCTGCAGGTGATTTGCTGGACCCGGTCCCGTTCGATAGGGTCCAAGGGCTCGATGCCTCCCTTTGATGGGATTCCATTACAGAATCGCTCCTCCTGGTCTCGGAAATGTCCTAGGGTACCTCGGAGCGTAGCCCAAGCCTTGGTTATGTATCGAACGTACCCAGAGTCATCCCTCGCTCTGCGTGTTTTGAGGCGGCTGTCGAACCCTTCGGGGGGCCAGCCTACAAACCCCTGATCAGTAGTGGGCATGGAGCCCGAGTGGCCTAAGGCGGCTGTCGAACCCTTCCAAGGGGTCAGCCTTTGAACCCTTGACCAGTAGTGGGCGTGGAGCCTGAGTGCTCTGAGGCGGCTGTCAAACCCTTCCGAGGGGCCAGCCTTCGAACCTCTGATCAGTAGGAGGGCTCGGGGCCCGCTTCCTTCGCGAAGAAGGATCCCTTTTGGAGTATCCCCTTTCCCGATCCCTATAGCAAGAGAGAGAAAGGGGAAGAGAAAAAAGGATACAAAATTGAACGACGTGGCACATCTTTTTTTTGACGCGGTCATTATGGCGGAGGTGAAGCGTCGCCCGCTTCGCCTACCAAAGGTGTCGCCTGCCTTGCCGTGGAGTTAATGCGAGTGGTTCGCCGGGCAACCGTTGTGCATGCGCGAGCATTCGAGGAACGGACGTTTCGCCGTCGAGTTTTGAATTTTGCGACGGGTTCAGGCGAAGTGTTGAACGGGTCTTGCCCGGGCCTTCATATATTCGGAAGAGGGACCAGTGGTGGTTTTTTACTCTGCTGCTCGCCTCTTGCTTTGGTTTCTGCAACCTGAGGGAAATAGCCAGAGAAAGAAAACCGCGCACCTTGTCCGCCACCCCCTTCGCTTGGTGATGGCCAACCGGGTAACCGTCGTTCCGCCGCGCGACCCATGGCCCTTCTCCACCGTCACGGCGGATGACTTGGAGGTCCTTGTTGCCGATGGCTTGCTTCGTCCCCTCTCCGGTGAACTGCAGCCGAGTGGATGGTCCCTCCGAGCGGAGCCACCCCATCCCCGCCGCCGGGGTATGTGCTGAGTTTCGTCTCTTTCCACGACCGGGGGTTCAGAGTGCCGGCAAGTCGTTTCATGCGGGCGATTATGCACTTCTATGGGGTGGAGCTGCACAATCTCAACCCCAACTCTATCGCGCAAGCAGCCATCTTCGCGGTAGTTTGCGAAGGATTTTTGGGGATTGACCCCCACTGGGATCTGTGGACCCATCTCTTCTTCGTGGAGCCTTTTGCCTTGACGACAGGGGAAAAGAGAGTCCGCATGGCGGTGCGGGCCGGTGGCTGCATCCTCCAGTTGAGGCAGGTGCATGTGCAACAGTACATCTCCGCCATCCTTGTGTCTTCGAACAAGGGGTGGCAGCGCCGGTGGTTTTACCTCCGGAACGACGATGGGAGACTCCCGTCGTTTTCTCAACGAGTGGTGACCGCCGCCGGCAGCAATTGGCGCTATGGGGCCCGCGCGAGAGACAGAAGAATCTCTAGCCCCTTCTGGAGGCTTTGCAGGAGCTGCAAGACGGAGGGCTCACCGCTGCTGGGGTGGTTGCCGCCATCCATCGCCGGAGGGTGCTCCCCTTGACGGAGCGGCGGCTGCTACTTTCGAAGATGGCGCCGGGGGTCGACTTGGAGGGTTCGCAGATGTCCTCGGTCCACCTCCCCGCCGATGACCTCCACAGGCGGGTAGCCGACACGGTAGGGAGGCTGGATGCCGGTGCCCTTACCCAGCCCTCGATGCGCCCCGAGCGCGGGTGCATATCCCTGGTGAGTGTCCGCTCCTTCTTCCTTCTTGTGTTAGATTGCCCTTGGTTCTCACAGCCGAGACTTCCGTCCGTCTCCAGGAGTTTGGGTTCGACAAGCCTTCTCTGCCACCGGTCCCGGAGGACGCGGTGGACCAAGCCACATGAAGGGTCGCTGCAGAGAAGAAGAAGGAGGAGAAGGACGTGAAAAAGGCTCGGGCCCGCGAGTGGATGCAGGCTCAGGACGCCTTGGAGAGGCATCGTCAGAAGCAGGAGAGGGACGGGCTCCTGAGGGAGCCGTCGCCGGAGACGCCTGACGACGATGACAACAACGATGATGACGAAGATGACGACATGGCGGCCCGCCTTGGCCTCAGCCCAGATTTGCGGCTGGGCCAGGGGTCGTCGAGCCAGCCCCCGAGTGGGCTGGCATCGTCGGTATCCGGGGCCGGGACATCAGGGTCCCGGTCTGAAGAACAGGGGCAGGCCGAGGGGGTACTTGACCCCTTGGCCGAGGTAGTTGAGGTAACCCCAGGGAGTCAGGCTGACCCGCCTGTGCCCCAAGAGCTATTGCCTGTGCCGGCCGCCCAGGAGGTTGATCCTCAGGTCGTTGTTGCTGCGACAGGAGTGGGTGGCGGCGAGCCACCTGGAAGTTGTCGTCCCGCAGGCCCTCCGATGTGGAAGTTGTTCATATCCGCGGGAACGGAACCGGAGTCCCATTTGTAATGGTATCTTGAGTGCCGGCGTATGTTCATTGCGGCTGTCGGGGCCTAAACATCTACGTATTTGGGCATAAAGTCGTGTTTCTTCCCATTTCGAGCACCAGGTCTCGCCTGTCAGCTAGCTGAACCGCTTAACCGAGTGTGAGTTGTCCTGCGCGGAAGGTGACGAGTGAGGTATCCGTATCCCGGAGGCGTAGGAGTCCCTCGGCTCGGTCGGCCTTGCCACTCAAGGCTTCTCTTGCCTAGTTAAAGGGACCCTCGGCCGCTCTGCGATGAGCCAGAGCCGGAGGCAGCGGTGTCAGTATTGACAGAGGCGGAGTTGGCTCAAAAAAGGGGCTTCGTTGGCCCAGACCGAGGAGGTGCAGCAGTGGTGGCCGGAGGCTGGCCGGGTCGTCTACTGGCGGGATCAACCCTGGAGTCGGGCTGCCGAGGCCACGAGCCGGGCTGGTGTCCTTGGGGGACAGCTGGCTGAGGCCTCGGAGCGGCCGGACAAGCCGTCTGCTTGGGCCGAGTTCCTGGAGGAGACCCTAGCGGCGATGGCCCAGGCGTGGTGCTGACATCTTCCTTCGAGGTGGAGATCCTTCGCCCGTGTTGCCGTCCGAGGCCGGGTCGGATTCCGCCGAAGGTGGGGATGATGCCGAGGGTGCTGCTGCTCCCCCTATTGATGTCTGAACCTATGGGAACAGTTTGTCTGTAGTGTGCATATGTTTTTTGCGGCCGCCGAGGCCCAAACATGTCATTGTCGTGTTATAAAGCTGCGTTTCTTTTCCTCTTGTTTCGAGTATCAGGACTGGCTTGTCGGTAGCAGAATCGTTTATCTGAGCGGGAGTTACTTATCGCGGAAGGTGATGAGTGAGGTATCCGTATCCCGGAGGCGTAGGAGTCCCTCGGCTTGGTCGACCTTCGCCGCTTACATGTACTCTTGCTCGTCCGCGGGATTCTGTTATCTATATAGTCGAGAAGGCATGAAAAATCATTCCGGCAGAGAAATTTTCGAGCGTTAAGACTTGTTCGGTTAGCAGAATCGCTTATCCGAGCGTGAGTTACTTATCGCAGAAGGTGATGAGTGAGGTATCTGTATCCCAGAGGCATAGGAGTCCCTCGGCTCGGTCGACCTTGCCGCTTACGTGTACTCTATCGTTTTCAGGATCCCACTATTGATGTAGTCGAAAAGCACGAAAGATGTTCTGGCCAAAAGACTTTTTCCGAGGAAAATTTTGACGCAGAGGGGGTTCCCCCCTTCTAGCCCCTGAGGGAGGGTCGGGCTTTGCCGAGGCAAGGCTGACCCTTCCTTGATGGTTAGACTTCACTTGTGTATGTAAACGAGGTATATGAACGACTTGAAACAACTTAAGGGTAGAAGCGACGTAGCTGTCGGATGTTCCAAGCGTTGCTGTAGACCTTGCCTTGACTGTTGGCCAGCTTGTATGTTCCAGGCTTCAAAGTCTTGGCGATGATGAATGGCCCTTCCCAGGGAGGCATGAGCTTGTGGCGCCCTCGGGCGTCTTGTCGTAGCCGAAGCACCAAGTCGCCCACCTGGAGGTCTCAGGACCGAACCCCTCGGGCGTGGTAGCGTCGTAGGGACTGCTGATACCACGCCGAGTGTAGTAAGGCCATGTCGCGAGCCTCTTCCAGCTGGTCCAGTGAGTCTTCTCGGTTGGTCTGGTTGCTTTGGGCGTCATATGACCTCGTCCTCGGGGAGTCATATTCTAAGTCTGTGGGCAAGATAGCCTCAGCCCCATAGACTAGAAAAAAAACAGCGTGAAGCCTGTGGCTCGGCTTGGCGTCGTCCTCAGACTCCAGACCACCGAGGGGAGTTCCTTCATCCATCGCCTGCCGAACTTGTTGAGGTCATTGTAGATCCTTGGCTTGAGTCCCTGTAGAATCATGTCGTTGGCACGCTCTACCTGCCCATTCGTCATGGGGTGAGCTACGTCGGCCCAGTCCACCCGGATGTGGTGGTCCTCGCAGAAGTCCAGGAACTTCCTGCAGGTGAACTGGGTGCCGTTGTCGTTGATGATGGAGTTCGGGATTCCAAAGCGATAGATGATATTGGTGAAGAGCGCCACCACCTGTTCGGACCTGATGCTATTTAGGGGTCGGACTTCAATCCACTTGGAGAATTTGTCGATAGCGACCAGCAGGTGCGTGAAGCCCCCGGGTGCCTTCTGTAAGGGACCGACGAGGTCCAGACCCCACACAGCAAACGACCAGGTGATGGGTATTGTTTGCAGAGCCTGAGCGGGCAGGTGGGTCTGCCTTGGTAGAATTGACACCCTTGGCAGGTGCGTACAATCCTAGTGGCATCGGCCATCACGGTTGGCCAGTAGAAACCTTGTCGGAAGGCGTTTCCAACAAGGGCTCGAGGCGCTGCGTGGTGACCGCACGCCCCCGAGTGTATTTCTTGCAATAACTCCTGACCTTCGGCGATGGATATGCACCGCTGGAGGATGCCTGAGGGGCTGCGGTGGTAGAGCTCCTTTCCGTCACCCAGCAAGACGAACGACTTGGCGCGCCACGCCAATCGTCGAGCCTCGGTTCCGTCGAGGGGTAGCTCTCCTCGGTGGAGATATTGTAGGTACGGGGTCTGCCAGTTTCGATTAGGCGGGACCCCATTCCGCTCCTCCTCGACGGGTAGTGCCTCACCCTCGGCGGCCGAGGGTGCCTCGGGCTGGGCCGAGGCCTTCTCGGGCTCGGGCGTGTCGTCGGTCTTGATGGAGGGTTGATGTAGGTCTCGGGAGAAGACGTCCGGGGGGACCATTGTCTGCCCCGAGGCTATTTTAGCCAGCTCGTCTGCAGTCTCGTTGTACCGTCGGGCGACATGGTTGAGCTCGAGCCCGTAGAACTTGTCTTCCAGGCGCCGAACCTCGTCGCAGTAGGCTTCCATCTTCGGGTCGCGACAGTGGGAGTTCTTCATGACTTGGTCGATGACAAGCTGCGAGTCGCCACGAGCGTCGAGGCGCCAAACCCCTAGCTCGATGGCGATGCACAACCCGTTAACCAGAGCCTCGTACTCGGCCACGTTGTTGGACGCCGGAAAATGGAGGCGCAACACGTAGCGGAGGTGCTTCCCGAGGGGTGAGATGAAGAGCAGGCCCACGCCCGCTCCTGTTTTTATCAGCGACCCGCCGAAAAACATGGTCCAGAGTTCCGGTTGGATTGAAGCTGCTGGAAGCTAGGTGTCGACCCATTCTGCCACAAAATCCACCAAGACTTGGGATTTGATGGCCTTCCGAGGGGCGAACGAGATTGTCTCGCCCATGATCTCAACCGCCCACTTTGCAATCCTACCCGAGGCCTCTCGGCACTGGATGATCTCCCCCAGGGGGAAGGATGACACCACAGTCACCGGATGAGACTTGAAATAGTGTCGCAACTTTCGTCGCGTCAGAATTACCGTGTACAGTAGCTTCTGAATTTGCGGGTAGCGGATTTTGGTCTCGGACAATACCTCGCTGATGAAGAAGACCGGCCTTTGGACGAGCAATGCATGCCCTTCTTCTCGTCTCTCGACCACGATCGCGGCGCTGACTACCTGAGTGGTTGCGGCTACGTAGATCAGGAGAGCTTCTCCGGCAGCGGGGGGCACCAGGATGGGCGCGCTTGTAAGGAGCACCTTCAAGTTCCCGAGGGCTTTCTCGGCCTCAGGGGTCCAAGTGAAGCGCTCGGTCTTCCTTAAGAGGCGATACAGGGGCAGGCCTCTTTCGCCGAGGCGCGAGATGAAGCGGCTCAGAGCCGCAAGGCATCCCATGACCCTCTGTACTCCTTTCAATTCCTTGATAGGCCCCATGTTGGTGATGGCCGCGATTTTCTCTGGGTTGGCTTCGATGCCCCGCTCGGAGACGATGAACCCCAGGAGCATGCCTTAGGGGACTCCGAAGACACACTTCTCGGGATTGGGTTTTACGCCTTTCGCTTTGAGACACTTGAATGTCGTTTCAAGGTCGGAGAGGAGGTCGGAGGCTTTCCTCGTCTTGACCACGATGTCATCGACGTAAGCCTCGACCGTTCAACCAATGTGCTGTCCGAACACGTGGTTCATGCACCTTTGGTACGTCGCGCCTGCATTCCTTAAACCGAATGACATAGTAATATAGCAGTACATGCCAAAGGGTGTGATGAAAGAAGTCGCGAGCTGGTCGGACTCTTTCATCCTGATTTGGTGATACCCTAAGTAGGCATCAAGGAATGACAGGGTTTCGCACCCAGCAGTGGAGTCCACGATTTGATTGATGCGAGGCAGAGGGTAGGGAACCTTCGGACATGCTTTGTTTAGACCAGTGTAGTCTACACACATCCGCCATTTCCCACCTTTCTTTTTCACAAGCACAGGGTTGGCTAGCCATTCGGGATGGAATACCTCTTTGATGAACCCTGCAGCCATCAGCTTGTGGATCTCCTCGCCTATGGCTCTGCGCTTTTCTTCATTGAATCGGCGCAGGGGCTGCTTCACGGGTCGGGCTCCAGCTCGGATATCCAGCGAGTGCTCGGCGACATCCCTCGGTATGCCACGCAAAAACCTCGACGTTTGGGCGGAGAAAGTCGACGAGCACTGCTTCCTATTTGGGGTCGAGCTCGGAGCCGATCCGGACTTGCTTGGAGGCATCGTTGCTGGGGTTGAGAGGGACAAACTTAACCGCCTCTGGTGGCTCGAAGTTGCCGGCATGGCGTTTCGCATCTGGCACCACCTTGGAGAGGCTCTCTAGGTCGGCGATGAGGGCCTCGGACTCGGCGAGGGCCTCAGTGTACTCCACACACTCCACGTCGCATTTATACGTGTGTCGATATGTGGATCCGACGGTGATGACTCCGTTGGGGCCCATCATCTTGAGCTTGAGGTAGGTGTAGTTGGGGACGGCCATGAACTTGGCGTAGCATGGTCTCCCTAGCACTGCGTGGTAGGTTCCTCGGAACCCGACCACCTCGAACGTGAGGGTTTCCTTTCAGAAGTTGGAGGGAGTCCCGAAGCAGACGGGCAGATCGAGTTGCCCAAGGGGTTGGACGCGCTTCCCGGGGATGATCCCGTGAAAGGGCGCCGCACCAGCCCGGATCATGGACAAATCGATCTGCAAGAGCTCGAGGGTCTCGGCGTAGATGATGTTGAGGCTGCTGCCTCCGTTTATGAGGACCTTGGTAAGCCTGACGTTGCCGATGACAGGATCAACAACGAGGGGGTACTTCCCCAGGCTCGGCACGCGGTCGGGGTGTTCGCCTTGGTCGAAGGTGATGGGCTTGTCGGACCAGTCTAGGTAGACTGGCGCTGCCACCTTCACCGAGCAGACCTCCCGGCGCTCCTGCTTGCGGTGCCGAGCCGAGGCGTTCGCCACCCGCCCATCGTAGATAATGAAGCAGTCATGGACCTCGGGGAACTCTTCTGCCTTGTGGCCTTCCTTCTTGTCGTTGTCGTGGGCTTTGCCACCTTCCGCCGGTGGCCCGACCTTGTGGAAGTAGCGCCGAAGCATGACGCACTCCTCAACGGTGTGCTTGACGGGACCCTGATGATAGGGGCACGACTCCTTGATCATCTTGTCGAACAGGTTGGCCCCTCCGGGAGGCTTCCGGGGGTTCCTGTGTTCGGCAGTGGCGACAAGATCTGCGTCCGCGGCGTCGCATTTCGTTTGCGACTTCTTCTTGCCCTTCTTCTTCGTGCCGCGCTGAGCGGACGCCTCAGGGACGTCTTCCTTCGGGCGCCCCTGAGGCTACTTGTCCTTTTGGAAGATGGCCTCGATCGCCTCCTGGCCAGAGGTGAACTTGGCGGCAATGTCCATCAGCTCGCTCGCCCTGGTGGGAGTCTTGCGACCCAGCTTGCTCACCAGGTCGCGGCAAGTGGTGCCGACGAGGAACGCGCCGATGACATCTGAGTCGGTGATGTTGGGCAGCTCGGTACGCTGCTTCGAAAATCGTCGGATGTAGTCCCGCAGGGATTCTCTCGGCTGTTGGCGGCAGCTTCGGAGATCCCAGGAGTTTCCAGGGCGCACTTATGTGCCCTGGAAGTTTCCGGCGAAAGCTTTGACTAGGTCGTCCCAGTTGGAGATCTACGTAGGAGGCAGATGCTCGAGCCAGGCTCGGGCAGCATCGGAGAGGAACAGGGGGAGGATGCGGATGATGAGGTTGTCATCATCCGTTCCGCCCAGCTAGCAGGCCAGCCGGTAGTCCGTGAGCCACAGTTCTGGCTTTGTTTCCCCCGAGTACTTGGTGATGGTAGTCGGGGTCCGGAACCAGGTCGGGAACGGCGCCCGTCATATGGCCCGGCTAAAAGCTTGCGGACCGGGTGGTTCGGGCGAGGGGCTCCGATCCTCCCCGCTGTCGTAGCGTCCCCCACGCCTGGGGTGGTAGCCTCGGCGCACCTTCTTGTCGAGGTGGGCTTGACGGTCACGACGATGGTGCTCGTGGTCGAGGCGACCCGCGATCGCAGGCGCTGTGTCCCGTGTGCGCCCGGTGTGGACCAAGACTTCCCGCATGAATCGGGAAGTCGCGGCGCGACGCTCCGGGGGGTACCCCTGCCTTCGGGAGGTAGAGCTTTCGGCCCGTCGGACCGCGGCACCCTCCAGGAGATTCTTGAGTTCTCCCTGGATACGCCGTCCCTCGGTGGTGGATGGTTCCGGCATCGCTCAGAGTAGTATCGCTGCTGCAGCCAGGTTCTGGCCGACCCCACTGGAAGCCGAGGGCAGCCTTGCCCTATCATCGTCAGTGATGCGGTGTTGGACTTCCTGGGGCAGATGACGCGCTTCTCCGACTGGTGCTCGGTCTGCCCACTCCTGCCCGATGTTCTGCCAGAGCTGCACAAGTTGCCCTGCTTCCTCGTCGAGCCTGGCCTGCATCTCGCGGATTTGCTCGAGCTGTGCGTCCTGACCCCCCGCAGGGACTGGGACTATAGCTAGCTCCCGAAGGATGTCAATGCGAGGTGCAGGCCTAGGGGGATCGCCGTCCTCCGGCATACCAAGGTGGTTGCCTTCGTCGAGACCCCCTAGATCGACGTGG
Organism: Zea luxurians; assembly: GCA_029449295.1. Classification (NCBI taxonomy): domain Eukaryota; kingdom Viridiplantae; phylum Streptophyta; class Magnoliopsida; order Poales; family Poaceae; genus Zea; species Zea luxurians. The sequence goes on from JAOPSE010000022.1 coordinate 62,169,487, forward strand.
AAACATTCGCGACTTGGGCCACAGTCCTCATCGCCGAGGCTGTGGCTATCATCGGAGCAATCGGAGAGGCAGTAGTCACATGCGGTCATGAAGTCCCGCATGGCACTGGGGTTCCTGAGCTCGAAGAAATCCCAACCATAGTCGAGCTCGTCGTCTTCCTCAGAACCCAGGGGCCTGTAGGTCGAGACAGCCGTCAATCGGTCCCAGGTTGACCACCTATGATACCCCGGAAGGTTCGGATATGCCTTTATGAAAGTGTCCACCGAAGCGGGGTCGCTTGGTGGGTCGAAGATGAATCTAAAAGGTAAAGGGTGGAAAACGGACGGTACCTCTTGATCGACGGATGGTGACGGAGTCGCGTCGGGGACGGACTGCACCGTTATCTCAGGTACGAGGCTAACGCCTAGCAGGTCCTTCACGAGCGTACTGGCGTCATTCGTCCACTTGGGGTTGGCGCGTCGCGGGGAAACGACGCCCGTCTTCGTCTCAGATGCGAGGTCGACGCCCGGCATGTCCCCCACTGGGGCACCGGCATCGTCGACTCGCTCGACAGCCGACAAGGTGCCGCCTCCTACATGGCCATGGTTGCCCCGCCTCCTCCTCCATCGACAGGGAAGGCGACGGGACAGACTCGGATGCTGTTCTTCCGCCACGCGGGGAAGATGTCATCGATTCTGCCACCGGTGGGTGGGCTGACGGCCGCCATTGTCGTTGTCGCGCGGCGGAGGAAGGAGTACCATGTCGTAGCTGCTGTCGAGGGACATGAACTCGAGACTCCCGAAACAGAGCAGCGTCCCGGGCTGGAGAGGTTACTGGAGACTACCCATCTGGGGCTTGACGGGAAGCTGTTCGTCAACACGCAGCATGCCCCTACCTGGCGCGCCAACTGTCGGCGTTTCGACCCTGGGGGGTCCCTGGACCGACGAGTAAATTGTCTCTGCGTGTCCTGGCCCAGATGGGTCGGCGCAAGACGGAACATGGGGGGAAAACAGTAAGGGGAACCACGGCTCGTGTTGTTCTGCGCCCAGGGCGGATGCGCTTGCAGTAGGGGGTTACAAGCGTTCGCGAGGGAGAGAGAGAAAGAGAGCCTGCTCGTCAGCCCATCCTCCCGCGCAGCCACCTCTTCGTACGAGGGCCCTGGACCTTCCTTTTATAGTTGTAAGGAGAGGGCCCAGGTGTACAATGGGAGGGTGTAGCAGTGTGCTAACGTGTCCGGCAGAGAGGAGTCAGAGTCCTATGTACATGCCGACGTGGCTGTCGGAGAGGTGTTGGTGCCCTGTTCATGTGGTGTCGTGGCCATCGGAGGAGCGCTTAAACCCTGTAGAAGCACAACTATCGGGGCTGTCGGGACCTTGATGACGTCTCCTTACTTCCGTAGGGGGCTGAGAACCGCCATCGTCATGGAGCACGTGGGGTGTCATCATTACTTGTTTTACCGGGGCGAGCCAGATGGGACGCCGGTCTTGTTCCCCGTAGCCTGAGCTAGCTAGGGATAGGGTAATGATGTACCCCCCTGCGACATGGTCGGCCCGAGCCCTGGGGTCGGGCGAGGCAGAGGCTCCTCCGAGGTCAAGGTTGAGTCCGAGCCCTAGGGTCGGGCGAGGCGGAGACCGTCGTCCGAGGTCGAGGTTGAGTCCGAGCCCTGGGATCGGGCGAGGCGGAGACCGTCGTCCGAGGTCGAGGTTGAGTCCGAGCCCTGGGGTCGGGCGAGGCGGAGACCGTCTTCCGGGGTCGAGGTTGAGTCCGAGCCCTGGGGTCGGGCGAGGCGAAGACCGTCTTCCGGGGTCGAGGTTGAGTCCGAGCCCTGGGGTTGGGTGAGGCGGAGACCGTTGTCCGAGGTCGAGGTTAAGTCCGAGCCCTGGGGTCAGGCGAGGCGGAGACCGTCTTCCGGGGTCGAGGTTGAGTCCGAGCCCTGGGGTCGGGCGAGGCGGATACCGTTGTCTGAGGTCGAGGTTGAGTCCGAGCCCTGGGGTCGGGCGAGGCGGAGACCGTCTTCCGGGGTCGAGGTTGAGTCTGAGCCCTGGGGTCGGGCGAGGCGGAGATCATCTTCTGGGGTCGAGGTTGAGTCCGAGCCCTGGGGTCGGGCGAGGCGGAGCTTCCTATGGCGCCCGAGGCTGGACTTGGCTACTGTCAGCCTCACCCTGGCGGGTGGCACAGCAATCAGAGTAGTGCAGGCGGCGCTGTTCTCCTGTCAGGCCAGTCAGTGGAGGGGCAAAGTGACTGCGGTCACTTCGGCCTTGTCGACTGAGGAGCGCGCGTCAGGATAAGGTGTCAGTCGATCCTTGCATTGAATGCTCCTGTGATGCGGTCGGTTGGCGTGGCGATCTGGTCAAGGTTGCTTTACTGTGAAGCCTACCCACACTGGGCCTCGGGAAAGTCGAAGGTGCGCCCGTTACTTGAGGATGCCCTCGGGCGAGGCGTGAATCTGCCTTGGTCTACTGTTCCTGCCCAAGGCTAGACTCGGGCAAGGCGAGATCGTGTCTCTTGAGTGGACGGAGCCTTGACCTGAATTACGCCCATTAGGCCTTTGCAGCTTTGTGTTGATGGTGGTTACCAGCCGAGTTTAGGAGTCTTGGGGGTACCCCTAATTATGGTCCCCGACAAATATGGAGATCATTTAATAAAGCACCAATGTATAAAGGCCATTTCAGATTTTATCTTTCTCGGCCATGACCATTTGATCAATGGATCAAAAGGAATAGAATGGAGGTGCCCCCCCATTATGGATAGACAAAGGGACTATACATGTACCATGGATTCATCATCGTACCATTCCATGTTTGAACAAGATAATATACCGACAATGAGTAAACGGGTGGAAAGTACCCTGGTCTCATAGGATGAATAGGCGATGCTTGTTGTGTCGCCTTTCGGGCCGTTTTGTTTACCTGTTTCGTTTTAGCAGGTGATCGAGGTTTCTTCGTTGACCGATCACGTAGAACAGTCTTCTCGCTAGTATTCTTAGAGAGCAACTTATCAACAGTAGAGTCAGCTTTGATCAGCCGACCATTTGTGCTTTGCCGTTGTGTCTCCTTCCCTTTTAAGGTTCTGTGTGGAGGCTGACGCCTTTGGGCATAGGCGGACTGTCCAGCAGAGTTAGCCGAACCGTCTGTCTGAGCACCGGACCGTCCGCACGTAGGTGCCATACCATCTGTGGTGTTCAGGCCAGGCTGTCGTGCTTGGCTCATTAATTGTGCCTGCCTCCCGGTGCCTCTGGACTTTTTAGCCTTATCGTCCGGAACCTTTTGAACAATCTCCTTTTGTGATATATTCGACATGCGAGGACTGACAATGATGATGTCTTTGCTTTTGTCTTTATCTGCCATTTCGGGCTGAACTAAGATCTTTTTGCATGCGATATCTATTGTATTAACAGGAAATGGCTGTGTGTCCACTTGCATCTCCTAAAAAGCCAACCGGCCCTCATTTATGGCCGATTGTACCTGTCGACGAAAAACATTACAGTCATTGGTGGCATGAGAAAAAGAATTATGCCACTTACAATAAGCACGTCTCTTTAATTTATCTATAGGAGGGATAGTATGAGTTAATTTAATGTTGCCATTTTAAGTAGCTCATCAAATATCTTATCGCATTTGGCAACATTAAAGGTAAATTTAATTTCTTCTTGCCGATTTGTAGGAAACGGGTGACGCCTAAGAGGGGGGGGGGTGAATTAGGACTTCTACAACTTTTACTAAACTAGGCCACAATTAAAACCCTAGAGCAAAACCTATGCAAATAATCAAAACTAGAATGTGCAAACTAGGTTTTGTCTAAGTGTTGCTATCTCTACCGCAAAGGCTAAGTTTCAATCTACACTAAATAAGTATGACTACAAGATTGAAACTTAAATGCTTAATATAAATGCGGAATATAAGAGCTAAGTAGAGAAGCAAACTCTCATGGATGACGCCGGTATTTTTACCGAGGTATCCGGAACCACGCAAGGTCCCGACTAATCCTCGTTGGTGCCCCTACGCAAAGGGAAGCCCACGCGAGGGCCAAGCACCACGGTCGAGTAATTCCGTAGAGAGCCGCGGGCCTTCTCCACGCGCAAGTGGTGCTCCTCTTCCGGCTCCTCTCGGACGCTCCCCGCCGTCTCCACTATCGAGCTTCCGGCCGAAACACCGCGGGCCTCGTTCCCTCCGGTACACGGTGGCGGCCGTGACACAAACGCGGTTGTCACGGTCTCGCAAGACTCTCGCCCCACTCGGTACAATTACAACGGCTCGCGCAAGAGCCGACGGGTTGTGTGGTTTTTCTAAACTCACTCAACTAACTAGGATTCACCTAGAGCAAGCGCTAAAGCGGTCTAACTAACCTAAGCACTTCGCAAAGCACCTACGCTAATCACCGAGTGATTCTATTAAGCACTTGGGTGTTTGAGCTCTTGGAAATATGCACTATGTGTCTTGGTATGTTGCTTGGGCTCTCACACCTGAGAATGGCCGGTTGGGGTGGTATTTATAGCCTCCAAGCCCCCAACTAGCCGTTGGACAGAAAGCAGCAGCTTTCTGTCGTCGGGTGCACCGGACAGTCCGGTGCACACCGGACACTGCACAGTAGATGTCCGGTGCACGCCACGTCAGCCGATCGTTGGCGCCTGTAGCAGTCGACCGTTGGATCCGACCGTTGCCTTCTGCCCGTTGGCACACCGGACAGTCCGGTGCACACCGGACAGTCCGGTGCTACAGCCAGAGAGCGCCTGTCTGCGGCCTCTCTGCGCAGACTGTCCAGTGCCTCACCGGACAGTCCGGTGCACACCGGACACCAATGTCCGGTGCGCCACCAGGCGCTGGCTGACAGCCCTTCTCTTTGGATTTCTTCGCTGATTTCTTCGGGCTTCTTAGTTGTTGAGTATTGGACTCCTATGCATCTTTTTATGTCTTCTTTTGAGGTGTTGCATCCTCATTGCCTTGGTCCAATTCTCTTCGCATCCTGTGAACTACAAACACAAACACTAGAAGACTTATTAGTTCACGGATTGTGTTGTTCATCAAACACCAAAACTCAATTAGCCAAATGGCCCGGGGTCCATTTTCCTTACAATCTCCCCCTTTTTGGTGATTGATGACAACACAACCAAAGCAAGCAAATAATACAAGTATTTGAATGAAAATATGTATTTTACTTGCTAAGATGCATGATTGTCCCCACAATGTGATATTATGGACTTAAGCCTCCCCCTAACTCCATAATTCACTTACTTCCTATTTTTGGACCAAATAACCAAAACCACTTAAAAAGCCATTTGTAGATATAAAATTTTAAATTGGTGGTGTTTGGTGTTTGATATAGTTTTCATTGCTTTGGTCCCTAAACTTCTCCCCCTTTGGCATCAACCACCGAAAAGGAAGACATTAAAAGCATGTAGGAAGTAAATAAAAGCTTGCCCTCATCAAGAGATCTATCAAATGATACCACAATTGAAGGATATTAAATTAAACAATATGAATGATACCACTTGAAAGAGTCCTCAAAAGATTACTCCCCCTAAATGAGTATTCTCCTTTAGAAAGAGTTTTTCTCCCCCTTTAGAGATGAAGAAATACTCCCCCTGACAGAGATCCTCTACTTAGGAAAAAGCATGTGAAAATTAGAGGTGCAAGACATGATTTGAAAAGACTAACTTCCCTTATGCATAGGTAACAGAATATGAGTTAACTACTTATGCATTTTTGCAACATGGAAGCATATGATATGAAATATAGTCTAATCAAATATTGGAGAAGACATGTAAATGATACTGAATGTAGTCTCAAAAGATACCAATTGAAAGTCAATGGTGAGCTTGAGAGACATAAGAGTTCTTGGAGATTTTGCAGTGGAAGATTGTTGTCTTTCTCCGGGGACTTCATTTTCCTTACAATGAGACTATCACATGAAATAGACTTGAAAAGGTGTTAGTCTCAAAGTGTTAGATTATAGAGTAACCTCCCCCTAAAGGTGTGCATACCAGTTTTGAATACTTGTAGGAGACATGCACTTTGATTTGATATCAAGAGGGGCAAATTATCCATAATCCAAACTTTGGCACATATAAGTTAAATGATACAACTTGTAGAAATCAAAATTTTCAATTTATGCATCATTTACTATGGAGTGATATAGAAGCTATGTGCCGTGCTTAAATAAACATTTTAAACCATGTAGGTTTGCTTAAGTATATGAATTGAAAGCAAGCAATCCTACCATGTGATTTACCTAGTATGCATGATTTTAAACAAAAGTACATAACAATTGTAATACTAGGCAAGAAAGGTAAACTAAATAGAAGGTAAATAGATACGCATATCTAAAAATGAAGAATACAACAAAACTAGTTACCTTAGTCATGGGTGGGAAATTTGGGTCCAAAATTTTCACTAACCCACTTGGCAATAAACTTGATCCAATATGATGTATCCCATGATATACATCCCAACTTTGCCAAGTCTCCAAATTTCCTGTAGACCTTTGGTCCACTCACTTCCCTTTCGGGATCCAAACCTTCTTGGTGCTTTTCATTGTTGAAACTATCTCCTTTGGCACCCAGATGCGTTTGGCTCCCTTTCCTTTGTTGGCTTGCTTGTTGGCCTTGATTGCTATCACCTTTCCGTTCTTTTTCTTCTTGATCAAATATGGTGTAGCATCCTTTTTGTTCACCTTTTTGATGTAGGTGTTGGAGATTTTGCTTGATGGCTTTTGCTTGAGCTTTTGCCTTTGTTTATCCCCGGTCATCGCCTTGCATTGGAAAGACTTGTGGCCTTCCTTGTGACATAGCCTACAAATCACAGTTTCTCCCTCTACAGGCTTGTTCACTCCCGCAGTGGTGTTATCCTGTGGAGGTCGGATTTGTTTGGCTTTGCCTTTCTTGTCATACAAAGCCTTTCCAAGGCGAGCCACTTCTTGCTTTAATTGTTCATTTTCCTTTGCAACCTCATCCGAACATGTCTCTACAACAATATTCTCAACAACGACTTGGTTGCAGGAGTTAGAATCATCAATTAAATCAAAGCAGGAAGTAGAAGCATCTTTCTTAATTATTTCAGGTATTTCAACTAAAGATGCTGCTGGGGTGCTACCAATGTTTTCTAGCTTAGTAGTTAGCTCATTATTGTGTATGCTAAGAATTTCCATTTTCTCTAGCAAATTTTCAATAGCTTCTTGGGAGCTAGCTAACTTAGCCTTAAGTTTTTCATTCTTTTTAATAAGGCTATCATCGGTAGCAGTGGATGGAGCACTAGATTCTAATAGCTCAATTTTAGTTGATAGCTCACTATTTAAGTTTGCAAAAGTTTCAAATTTTTCTAGCAAACCTTTGTAATCATTTTGAGAGCTAACCAACTTATTTTTCAAAGTTTTAAGTTGAGCTTTTTGCTTAGTGCAAACATCCTGGAAAAAGTTTACGGCTTCCGCAAGCTCTTCTAGAGAGGCCTTTCCCTCACCTTCATCATCACTACTACTTTCATCACTAGAGGATGGAATGCTTTTGTTACCTCTTGCCATAAGGCATTTGTGTGATGACCGTGATGATCGTGACGAGGACCGGTGGCTGCGCGTCCTTGGAGGTTCATCTTCACTTGAAGAATCATCCCAAGTTCTAACACTTGTGAGCGCCTTGCCTTTGCTCCTCTCCTTTTTGGGTTTGGCCATATTTGGACAGTTGTCCCTGAAGTGGCCCTTCTCCCCACATGCGAAGCATCCTCTCTTCCTTTGCTTTTTCCTGTCAATGTTAAAGAGAAGATCCTCGACCTGCAGGGGCACACCCATTAGATTAATCTTGCGGATCATCCTCATTACCTTTCCGACGCGTCGGATTGTTTCTTCGTCCTCGGAGGATGATGTGCATGGTTGATTATCTTCATCATCATCACTTTCTTCTTCTTCCTCTTCTTCACTTGAGGAACTTGGAGTGGGAGCCTTCTTTTTGCCCTTCCTTTCATCACATGCAAAAGCATATGGCCTTGAGGAAGTTGGCTCCTCTCCCCGACTCATTTTTCGCGACATCTCAAAGGCCGCGATTTTCCCAATCACAATGGTCGGGGTCATGTTGCTCAAGTCCTCCATGTTGTGAAGGATGGTGATGATGCTCCCATATCTTTGTTGTGGTAGCAGGGAGATAATCTTCCTCACAATGTCCGCATCACCTAGCTTATTAATGCCAATAGAATTGAGCTCATTGATAATTAGATTCAAACAAGAATACATGTCTCTAACAAGCTCATCATCTTTCATGGCAAAAGAATTATACTCATTTAAGACTAGGCAATGTTTTTGCTCACGGACATTGGATGTGCCGTCATGGAGCTCATGCAATTTTAGCCAAATCTCATTAGCAGTTTTCAAGGTAAATACTTGATTAAAAATATCCATGCTAAGAGATTCATACAAGCAATTTTTGGCTCTAGCATTCAAATGAATTTCTTTTTCCTCACTCGTGGTGGGTTTCTCGGGATTCTTGAGGGGTTTCATCCCGTCACGAGTGACTCTCCAAACACCTAGATCAACGGCCTCTAGGTAACAAGCCATTCTAGCACTATAATATGGGAAGTTAGTGCCGTCGAAGTGTGGTGGCCTATGGGTATCCATCCCTTCCTCTAAAAAGCGTCGGCTCTTTTAGCGATGAAGCTAAAACGTTCCAAATGAGCCAAACCGGGCTCTGATACCACTTGTAGGAAACGGGTGACGCCTAAGAGGGGGGGGGTGAATTAGGACTTCTACAAGTTTTACTAAACTAGGCCACAATTAAAACCCTAGAGCAAAACCTATGCAAATAATCAAAACTAGAATGTGCAAACTAGGTTTTGTCTAAGTGTTGCTATCTCTACCGCAAAGGCTATGTTTCAATCTACACTAAATAAGTATGACTACAAGATTGAAACTTAAATGCTTAATATAAATGCGGAATATAAAGAGCTAAGTAGAGAAGCAAACTCTCATGGATGACGCCGGTATTTTTACCGAGGTATCCGGAACCACGCAAGGTCCCGACTAATCCTCGTTGGTGCCCCTACGCAAAGGGAAGCCCACGCGAGGGCCAAGCACCACGGTCGAGTAATTCCGTAGAGAGCCGCGGGCGTTCTCCACGCGCAAGTGGTGCTCCGCTTCCGGCTCCTCTCGGACGCTCCCCGCCGTCTCCACTATCGAGCTTCCGGCCGAAACGCCGCGGGCCTCGTTCCCTCCGGTACACGGTGGCGGCCGTGACACAAACGCGGTTGTCACGGTCTCGCAAGACTCTCGCCCCACTCGGTACAATTACAACGGCTCGCGCAAGAGCCGAGGGGTTGTGTGGTTTTTCTAAACTCACTCAACTAACTAGGATTCACCTAGAGCAAGCGCTAAAGCGGTCTAACTAACCTAAGCACTTCGCAAAGCACCTACGCTAATCACCGAGTGATTCTATTAAGCACTTGGGTGTTTGAGCTCTTGGAAATATGCACTATGTGTCTTGGTATGTTGCTTGGGCTCTCACACCTGAGAATGGCCGGTTGGGGTGGTATTTATAACCTCCAAGCCCCCAACTAGCCGTTGGACAGAAAGCAACAACTTTCTATCGTCGGGTGCACCGGACAGTCCGGTGCACACCGGACACTACACAGTAGATGTCCGGTGCACGCCATGTCTGCCGACCGTTGGCGCCTGTAGCAGTCGACCGTTGGATCCGACCGTTGCCTTCTGCCCGTTGGCACACCGGACAGTCCGGTGCACACCGGACAGTCCGGTGCTACAGCCAGAGAGCGCCTGTCTGCGGCCTCTCTGCGCAGACTGTCCAGTGCCTCACCGGACAGTCCGGTGCACACCGGACACCAATGTCCGGTGCGCCACCAGGCGCTGGCTGACAGCCCTTCTCTTTGGATTTCTTCGCTGATTTCTTCGGGCTTCTTTGTTGTTGAGTATTGGACTCCTATGCATCTTTTTATGTCTTCTTTTGAGGTGTTGCATCCTCATTGCCTTGGTCCAATTCTCTTCGCATCCTGTGAACTACAAACACAAACACTAGAAGACTTATTAGTTCACGGATTGTGTTGTTCATCAAACACCAAAACTCAATTAGCCAAATGGCCCGGGGTCCATTTTCCTTACACGATTCTTTTGAACCGACTATAAGGAAGAACATGCTGAAGATTTGGCCTTTGTTGGCCAAATAAACTTAGCGGTATATACATCTGCGGATTCATCATCTGAATTATCACGCTCTATCAGATGTATAGTATGGGCGACCGATTTTGATGTCTCTTTAAATCGACTTTCATAGGCTAAAGCCCGCTAATGTAGCTGGGCTATCGAAAAGAACTGGGTCCCATCTAATTTGTATCTCAAGTAGGATAGCAACCCATTAAAAGCTAACCATGCTAGCTCTTTGTCTACAACATGGATCCGAAAGCATCGGTTTCTAGTGTCCCGGAACCTCCGGATATAGTCATTAACCGATTCTTCGCGTCCTTGGCGGACTGAAGCTAAGTTAACTAGCCCTAATTCATATTCCCCGACAAAGAAATATTCATGAAATTTACTTTCTAACTCATTCCAGGAATTAATGGAATTAGGAGGCAGGGCGGCGTACCATGCAAAAGCGGTACCAGTAAGGGATAAAGAAAATAACCGAACAAGAAATGCTTCTCCATCGGCCAATTCGCCTAGGTGTGCTAGGAACTGGCCTATGTGTTCGTGTGTGCTTCTCCCATTCTCACCAGAAAACTTAGAAAATTTCGGTATCCTTGCCCCTTGTGGATATGGGACAGTGTCAAACCGGTGATTATACGACTTTTGGTATGATTGCCCTACTCTGGCTACACTAACTCCAAACTTATCTTGAAATAGTTCAGTCATCTCTTCCCTAATTTTTTCCATTGCACCCGGTGGTAGACCACCAGATCCTGGACTGTGGGGCTCATTTTTTCGGGCATTAGTATACCGACCTTCTTGCCGTGACCGATCGATAGTGTTGATCGGTCTATGATTGTATGGTGCGTTATAGTTTAAATATGTAGAGGGCGAAACATACTGCTGCTGTGGTGTGTAATAATTTGGCGCATGGTGTGCGACAACAGGTTCTGTATATGTGTATCCGGTTTGTACAGCAGTACATCCGAACTGGCCGGTCGTGTTCGCCATTATTGGGGTGCCACGCGGCAGTCCTGGTACGGCCCCGGACTGTCCGGCATAGAAAGCCGGACGGTCCGCGTAAGGGTTGGACGGTCCGGGTAGAAGCTCGGATGGTCCGACCGTGTCTAGGGTCGCCGATCTACCAAGCAGGGATGGCGGCCCCAGACTGTTCGACAGAGTAAGCCGGACGGTCCGCGTATGGGCCAGACGGTCCGGGCAGAAGCTCAGACGGTCCAACCATGTTCAGGGGCACCGATCTACCAAGCAGGGATGGAGGTGGTGGTACTTGCCCTGGATATGAGTTCATCGGCATACCATATAATGGTTGGGGCTGCAAATCCCCATTTTTGCCCATGTATTAGACATAGATATCCTGTTACTAGTCTCATATGATGGAAAACTAGGAGCAACAGACTTCTCCAACGTATGCGTTAATTTTCTAATTGATTCTTCTAATCCTACAATCTGTTGTTTTATTTGATCCTGCTGTTGATCTACATAATATTTAATAGATTGGATATCGTCGGGTTTACTTACGTTGGGGACTTGAAGCGAAGATAGAAGAGATGCAACGTCGATCTCTCCATGTTTGATAACCTTCTGGTGGCGATCCACCGTGTATTGCGACAAGAAGTTCTCCTTCGCTTAGCGCATGTAGTCCTCGTATTACCGTTGCTCATCGACTGTTAGATTTTCGACAGCCGTCTTCAGGATATTATCTGGGGAGATATTGGTGTGATCTTTAGAACCGGCTATTTGAGGGCCTGATTTTTAGTAGATCTAAACACCTGTCCCCATCGGAGTCACCAAAAAATATGTTGGCACCTTTTTGGGGCGCCAATACTCAACAAGAACCAGCGGCGGTGCTCTCTGGTCAGGCGCGGACGGTCCGCGGCACAGGGCCGGACGGTCCGCGACCTGGTGCAAGGCTAGGGTTCCCTGCCTGACGGTCGGACGATCCGCACCCTGGGGCCGGACGGTCCACGCGTGCGCAGGGGCGGCGAAAGGTCGCCGGCGGCGCCTGGATCTCGCTCCCGGGAGGGACCCTGTCGGGGAGGAGAGATCCTATGAGTTGTCTAGGCTTGGCAGGCCGACCTAGACTCCTCTAATCAATGTAAAGTCGAAGAGAAGCGGAGAATTTGGGGATTGAGAGGCTAACCTAGAACTAGACTAGAACTACTCCTAATGCATAAGGTAAAAATGAGAAATAGACTTGATTTGATCGATTGTTGGGGGTTCAATCGGTCGTAGCCCTTCATCTATATAAAGGGGGAGGTCTAGATCCGCTTCAAACTGATTTCTGAGTTAATCCCATGGTTTTAGGTAACAAATCCCGTGAGAAACTAGGAACCCTAACTGACTCTGCGCACGTGCGGACCGTCCGCGCCACCATCGCGGACTGTCCGGACCGTGGACCGTCCGGCCTCAGGGCCAGACCGTCCGCGAGACACTTTTGGTCTCCAACAGTTATTATTTTCGTTGATGTGTCATGTTAAATCATCATTTTACTGTCTATATTTGTACAGAGAGGGAGATGAACTGTTTTACCATCTCTATCTCTAGCACGAATCTAAAGGGCATGGCATGACATGTCAGCAACAAAAGGTACAAAGAACCAATAAAATCTAAATTTGAAAACAAAATAGACCAAGTCCAATTTACAACAAAATATTGATGTCTAATAATTAATATGGTTATTTAGATTAACAATATCTGCTAGTTTTTATATAATTTAAATGATATTTAGATTTAAGAAAAGTAATAGTCCGGATGATCAACACCTTTCTAGCTACTAGGCCTTTTTCTTAGAGCGTTCTTAGACGTGGCGGATCCAGTATTAGAGTAAAGAAGGGGCTGCTTTCATAGCGACTATAGGTGGAGGCAACATAAACCGAAAAAGACTTATTTTTCTCTCTTCTTCTTCCTTCTTCCTTGCCCTCCACCTCTTTCTCGAGTGAGGGGCTAATTTCTCTCTCTTCTTCTGCCTCCTCTATCTTTCACCTCTATATTTAATGGAGTTCCATTTTTGTAGGCAGCCTGGAGCCCCCCTCAGATCCATCGCTTGTTCTTAGACCTTTGGCTAATTAGAGTTTCTTAGCTTTCTGTGGTATATCCTAGCGTGGCCACCAACAATGTTGTTCTCCAATATGATTTACCGGTAATTCTTCGACCTATGCTTTACAAGATACCAAAAGTATACATTGTCTTTCTACTATTTAGAACTGGGTATGAACAAGTCTATTGCATTTCTATTTGTTCTCTTGTAGCTCTTGGATATTTTAAAAAGGGACAACTATGTTATATCCTTCTCCGATATTGTAATTGTGATTTTACCTCTCGTTTTTCAACTTTGTGATTTTACCCTTCCATTTTAAAAATGAAGGTGTCGTTTGCACCTCTCTTAACATCGTTTGTGAAAATCAGAATTAGTGATTAAAAATAAAAATCAAGGGGTAAAATCATAATTGCAAGGTAAGAAAAGGGTACAATCACAATTAACCCTGAAAATAATGAAATTTTCATGGTTAATTATGATTATACTCTTCTCTCACCTTGAAATTGTGATTTTACCTCTCATTTTTTTATTTTTTAACCACTAATTCTGATTTTCACTAACGGTGTTAAGGGTAGGGGCAAATAGTAGCTTCGTTTTCAAGATAGATGGGTAAAATCACAAAGTTGAAAAAAGAGGTAAAATCACAATTGCAAGGCTAGAGAATAGTATAATCACAATTGCCCCTTGAAAAATTATCACTGTACATTCACTACATTACGTATTTAACTTTTAAGAAGGTCAACATGTGCTTGGTAATCAGAGCGCTTGTTTTTTTGACAAAGACATGTGTTTTTTCCTTAGATTAGTTTTAAAGTATCGAATAGCCAAGAGTTGCTTAAGTAGGAGTAAGTGAACCAGTAAAAATGTGAAAGCTAATATAGAAAATCTTCTATATTGTGATGTCTTGGAGGTTCCTGGTTGGTCCTGTTCAGGAGATTATACTACTTCAACTCATAGTTATGCTGGATTACAGGTTTATTTTTTGGAATGTCTTGTGTCTTCTAAAGCTTTTGGCGCTATTTGTGTTAAATTAATATGGGTCTGAACCAAATTAATTTTTAATAATAGTCAATGCTAAAGGTTCACTTTAATGTTATGGTGTACTAGTACTTTAGTACCATACTGAAAGTTTAAGAGACAATTCAATCAACTTAAATAGGTGGACCATTGGTGCATCTATTGAGAAGCTGAGAAAAGGATGAAGGATTGCTCATACGCGTGCGCCGCCGGTCGGGCCGGGCCATGGTCATGGTAGATCGGACCTTGGTCCCAAATATTCCTTCCTAACGGTTACACATTTTGCCTGGAGTGATGACCGTTCATTAATATCATAGTGATACACATATGCACATACATGTCGTGTCACATACATCAATATGATTTTCTGTATTAAATTAAAAAACTGAAAATGTCTATTTCTCTAACAATTTAGAGGGATCAATAGATATTATTTATTGTTTTTTCATAACGGCATGCTATAGGTCTTCAATATTCCTCAAACTTCAGCACCTTTGCACTCTAGCATGGGTCTATCAACACACCCAGTTTATTAGTGGTGGACGCGGGACTAAAATATATAGCAATGAGTAGCAATAAAACATCATATAGCATTACACTAAGTTGCTACTAGTTAGTCATTAGTAAATGCGAGTAGTAGGCATTCTACAATTACTCATGGTTTTGATAACGTTCTATGATTATACCGTTATCAAGGCTTCTAAACATCTCTCACTCGGTATAGCATATCAAAACAGTGAACCACTCATCTAGAACTCTATTTCACAATCTCTACTACCTATTAAGACGGTAAGGGGTAGGCTGCCTCATTCCGTGTTCTGCCATTCCTATTCTGCCCTCACGGTAAAGCCCATTCCCATTCCCAGCTGCCTGTCTTTCTCATTCCCCCTCCCTGCAAAGCTCATTCACATTTCCATTCCCGGCTATCACGTGTCTTTCTCATTCCCCCTCCTACAAAGCCCATTCACATTCCCACGTGCATCCCACGCCTAGCTAAAATTAAATTAAAAATTTAGGCTCCAAGGGGATTCGAACCCGCGACCCCTCAAGTAAATGTGTTTGTAGCTACCACTACACCACATGCGTATTTATGTCTACATCTATTATAGTAAAAACATATACTACATCTCTCCCGAAGCCCACCTGCTACCCTTGCACAATGTGTAGTAGTAGATAAGTATCACCGAGATTATTAAATTATATTTTTGGATTGAGGGAGTAGTATTTAAAGAAGAGCCTTGCATGCAATTTCTTTTGTTTGAAGAATGTTTTCAACTTAAATACTTTTTTTTGCATGTGTAACATTTATTCTCCATAATATTTTTTCATGGATCTAACTTATAAATCATTTTCATAAATCAATGCCAAAGATGAATCCATGTTTCTTACTTGGAAATCCCGAACAAACACCACTAGCATGAGGCGCTCGCGTTGGCGTCGCTCACCGACGACGAGAAGAAACTTGGCGACTACCAGTTCGACCTCTGGAAGCAGTCCTACATGGCCCATGCGCCACTGTGTACGGCAAGCTCCGACGCAGCCGCTACTTGGACGCGGTCCAGAGCGGCTGCACCGCGCTGTCCATCATCAAACATGGGGACCTCATGGTCGTCGCTAATGTCGACGACTCTCGGGTTGTTCTGGGCACCGCAACCTACGACGACGCCATCACGCCGTCTAGCTCATCATCCACCTGAAGCCTAACCTACCACGTAAGTCGCTACTGACCGACCATGAATTCTTGTGCGCTGGAATGACGACCATTGTTGTTGTTGTATGAGTGTCCTCGAACAAGATGTATGTAGAGGAGTAGCACATCCGGTGGTGCAACGACCAGGTGTACTACCTCGCTGATGAGCCCAGGGTGCACTTCATTTGGCAGCCTAGCCAAGAGTGATCGGTACTCACCATATCGCGCGCGTTCGATGACTATTATATCAAGGATTGTGGCGTCATCTCGACACCGGAGGTGAGCAGAGGTGGACCGACAACAATGACCACTCGTCATCGTCAGGGTAGCTTTTGTGCCGGCCTGCCTTTAATTCTCTTCACAAACACACACTTGCATTTTTTGTTTAAGCAAGCGTGTATGGTGGTGCGTGCCTGATGACTGACGATATACGACGGAACTTCTACCGGCAGGTGTGGCACGTGCTTTCCAATGATGAGACCATGCAAATCATGACATATATCGAAGTCTGCATGATACTGATGGTTGCAATGTAGTAGTGAAACAACTAAATTAAAATAACAAAATTTATGTATGGCTAGGATCATAAATGGATTATGAAATATTTTCTTATAACAATATAAGACACATTTTGTATATAAATTATTATGGTATTATATGTTCCCGTTGCAACGCACGGGTACTGACCTAGTTAGTCATCAAGGCTTCTAAATATTTTGTTACGTGGTACATAGGACTAGCAGCACATAGGGTGCGCTCGCCCTGGCTGCCCGCCTGCTAGGTCCGCCACTACAGTTCATACAATACGTTGTGCTGTATTTGACTAGTCCTAGAAATGTTTTTTCTACATCTTCTATAGGACCTTGCGAACGTCAAGTTTGTACCTGTTGGGGGTCTTCTGTCACACTCGGCTTTAAGGAACAAAGCCAGGTACATCTCATACATGCGTCAAAAAGACAACATATATACTAACAGAGTGTATAGAGATAAATATCACAAAACATCAGAGTATTTATTACATAGCGAAAGTCTTATTACAAAATAAAAGATAAAGATAAAACAAACTAAGGATCGACGTTGGCGCCAATGTCAACTGAGAAACACCACCTAGATCAGATCGAACTCCTCACCTTGTGGCTCCTCCTGAACCACCTGCTCTTCTCATGTGGGGGTGTGAGACAGCAAGGGTGAGCTCACACATGATCATAGCTCAACAAGTTGTGGGGAAACCAGTGGACATGAACTCACAAAGGTGGGAGTTCATGTGATATGTAAGGCTAATCAATGACAGGGGTTAAAGCTGAGCATTGCTTTTAAATAGTTGATCAAAATTTTATTAGCAGTTACTAAGTGTAAGAGAATACCAAACCTTAAATAAAGTAATTGAACAAAATTAATGATAAACCCATGCAATGCAAATAATAAAATTGAATTTAAGTTCCATAATTTAATCATTAGAGAGTCCTGAGCTGCTCATGACCGTGAGCTCGGCTAGTATACCAGTTTTACACTCTGCAGAGGTTGTACCCTTTACCCACAAGTCATGTTACCCATCTGCCAAGGGGTCGCGACTCCCATACACCTCTACCTATGAGGCGAGGCAGGGCAACACTACGAGGCCTTTACAAAGTTCCACTAGCTTCCGAAAACTCGCTACAGTTTATGGGAAGAGCACTTGCAAGAATCCCCCGTCTGACCGCCATCGCAGCTAAATCAACCCGAGAACCTCCTTGCATGCAACTCCCCTACTTCCCTTGCCCCTTTCGGGTAAGATAGTCTTCCACTAGCTTTCCTAATTAGTCAGCCAAGGGCATCCCATTAAACCCTTGTGGTGGCACGTGTTTCTCAAGTTAAGCTCTATGTTCTAATTAACATTAATGATCTTGACATGAACATAAATAGAATAACAAAAGAATTGGAACATAGATATAATAAACAATTATCCCAAAACCATGTAAAGCAATAGCAAACTACCCAAGTGATTCAGGGGTAAACAAGGTAATGAGATAAACAATCTAGGGTGACTTATTGGGTCCCATCAAAATTAACCTATGCATGAATAAGTGATATTAAAGAACATTATTGGGTAAAAAATGGTCAAGGGCACAACTTGCCTTCAATGAGCTCCTGCTCAGCTACTTCTATCTGCTGCTCACCAGGATCCACAATCATGGGCTCTTCTACTCGCCACAATACAAACAAGCACAATATATAAAGAAAATTAACATCACATCAAACATGTAAACAAAATACACAGTAATAATCTACATATTAAAATAAAAACCTAGGAACAGGAATCATAATTTTTGGAGTTATAGATTTTAAGATATGAATTTTCAAAGGTTTTATGTGTTTGAAATCGAATTAAATGAGGAATAAATTTTTCTTACTGTTTTCATGACAAAACAGAGACTCTAAGTGGTAAAGAATAAAATTACCAAATTTTAGAGACTGGAATGGGTTAATTTGGACTAAAGATGAATTTTCTATGAATTTCATAAGTGCTAGCAATTCTTTTTCTCATTAAAATCATTTTCAGATTTTATTTAACCATTTCTTATGAACTCTGGACTGGGCGCAATATTACAGAGGAAGGCAGGGGCCCTGACGCAAAATAAACCGAGACTCAGAATTCTATTTGCAGCACTACGGGTTGATTTCCCTATTTCCTAGGGTCTCTTTAGTAAATACGCCGCGGCGAAGAGGTATCTTTTAATCTGGACCGCCCGATCTAAACTCTACGGTTAAGATTAGATTCCCAGCGCGGCAAAGCCGTACACAGTTGGGATCGTTGGATTAAGACTGAACAGTAGAGATTTTATCACCGCAGATTTGTATCTAGCCGTCAGATCCAGATCTACGGTCATAACTAAACGTAGCGAAGGGGTATTCTTCCGCCTAATCTCAACCGTAGACGCCCGATCCTAAGGTGCACCCTACGTCTTCCTCCCCTGGATGAATGCCGGCGACCAAACCCAAGGCCGCGGCGGCGCGCCATGGCTGCGTTACCCCCCTGCTGGCCCATGGTGCACGATCGGTCGAGTCGCCAGGTGCAAAATGGGGCTAGTATGATGGTGAATTCGGGTAGACGGTTTGTACTCACAATGGGTTTGGTGATGAGTCTGCCCACGCGACGGCGCGATCCCGCGGCGGAGACCCAAACACGGCGAAGAATTCCCGTGCAGCAGATGCCTCGATCCCCCGGCTTCTTCCCCGAGCGCCACCCGTGCACCCTCCCGAATGTATGGGACCAGATCTTTGGTGTTGAGCGGTGAGTATGGCAGAACTCGACGGCGGCGGACTCCCGCAATTTGTCTCTGGTGGCGGCTGGAAGAAGGAGTCAAAGGAAGGAGCGCAAGGAGAGGTCGGGTCTGCTTTTGAAGCACGGGCGATGGAGAATCGTGGGTCGCGAGAATCTCGCGTGGCGCAACAGCCCTTGCCGGAATTCACGGCGGAGACGAGGAACAGGGCGATCCGACAGGTGGCCCCGCATCGTTCAGTGGGCGCTCGCGTGGTGAACGGTGATAGGTGGGACCACGGAACTGGTGAGACAGTCGCGGCGGATGCACGGTTGGATGACTGGTTGGTGGGCCCCGGTTGACAGAGGGTGGACGAGGTGTGAATTGGCGTGGTGTGACTGCCCTCGGGCCCGAGGCGTCAGCGCCGACCTTCGGGTGATGGGCCACGCGGAAGTAGATGCGGAGTTGGGCCAGATACGAGCCCAACAGCTACATTTCTCCTTTTTTTGATTTTTTCCCTTTTCATTTGAATCTCATATTTGAATTTGAATCTTGTTATGAGTTTAACCTTTGAGTCAAATATACAAATTCAAACCCTAGTGTAGGAATAATATATTTTTATTTACTCATTTTTATCCATATAATATTTGTTTTCTACTCTTTTCTAAATTATAGAATTTCTTTTAGATTTTAAATTTCCTTCTGACTTAATATATTTCTTGTCACATTATTTTTATATTGTCATTAAGTGCACACCAAAAATAAAATCCCAGCATGATGCATAATTTTATGGTATGTCTTTTATTAATTATTTGTTTTTAAATGTGGTGTTCACATGCTCCAATTAAATAGGGACAAAATATTCAAGGAAATAACCTCTTATCATTTGATTTACAAATTTGGGTATTACAAATCCTACCCCCTTAAAAATAATCTCGTCCTCGAGATTTAGGAAGATCTAGGGAAAAGATGGGGAAATCTATGCGAAGCTCTTCTTCTCTTTTCCAGGTTGCTTCATCTTCGCCATGGTGACTCCATTGCACTTTGCACATCTTTGTCACCTTATTTCTTGTAACTCTAGTCAAAGTGTCAAGAATCTTGATTGGATACTCCGTGTAAGTCAAATCACCCTAAACACTGAGCTCATCCATCGGTAACTGTTCCTCAGGGACACGGAGACATTTCTTAAGTTGAGACACGTGGAACACATTGTGCACATCAGATAGAGTAGCAGGTAGTTCGAGTTGGTATGCCATCTCCCCAACTCACCTAAAGATCAAGAATGGTCCAATATAGCGAGGTGACAATTTGCCCTTAACTTTGAATCTCTTCATTCCACGAAGTGGTGACACCTTGAGGTACACATAATCTCCTTCCTCAAATTCCAGTGGTCTCCTTCTATTATCCGCATAGCTCTTTTGTTTGGTTTGAGCTACCATCAAATTCTCTCGAATTATACGGACTTGTTCTTCTGCCTCTTGAATCAGTTACGCCCAAAGAACTGTCTTTCTCCAGTCTGATCCCAATATAAAGGAGTCCTGCACTTCCTTCCATATAAAGCCTCAAAAGGTGACATCTTCAGACTGGCCTGATAACTATTTGTCGGCGTTTCGACCTCGGGGGGTCCCTGAACCGACGAGTAAATTGTCGCTACGTGTCCCAGCCCAGATGGGTCGGCGCGAGACGGGACACAAAGGGGGGAGAACAGTAAGGGGAAATCGCGGCCTTCGTGTTGTCCTGCGCCCAGGGTGGATGGATGCGCTTGCAGTAGGGGGTTACAAGAATTCACGTGGGAGAGAGTGAGAGCGAGAGCCTTATGCGTCGGCCCGTTCTCCCGCGCGGCCAACCTTCTCGTACGAGAGCCCTGGACCTTCCTTTTATAGGCGTAAGGAGAGGGTCCAGGTGTACAATGGGGGGTGTAGCAGTGTGCTAACGTGTCTAGCAGAGAGGAGCTAGAGCCCTAAGTACATGCCGTCGTGGCAGTCGGAGAAGTTTTGGCACCCTGTTCATGTGATGTCGTGGCCGTCGGAGGAGCTCTGGAGCCCTGCGGAAGTACAGCTGTCGGGGCTGTCGGATCCTTGCTGACGTCTCCTTGCTGTCGTAAGGGGCTGGGAGCTGCCGTCGTCATGGAGCTTGCGGGGTGTCATCATTACTTGTTACTGGGGCGAGCCAGATGGGACGCCGGTCTTGTTCCCCGTAGCCTGAGCTAGCTAGGGGCAGGGTAATGATGGCCCCCTGGCGATGTGGCTGGTCCGGACCCGAGTTTGGGCGAGGTGGCGATTCCTCCGAGGTCGAGGTTGAGTCCGAGCCCTGGGGTCGGGCGAGACGGAGTCTGTTGTCTTCTGGAGCCGAGGCTGAGTCCGAGCCCTGGGGTCGGGCGAGGCGGAGTTCGTCGTCTTTCGGATCCGAGGCTGAGTCTGAGCCCTGGGGTCAGGCGAGGCGGAGTTCGTCATCTTCTGGAGCCGAGGCTGAGTCCGAGCCCTGGGGTCGGGCAAGGTGGAGCTTCCTATGTCGCCCGAGGCTGGACTTGGCCGCTGTCGACCTCACTCTGGCGAGTGGCACCGCAGTCGGAGCAGGGCAGGCGGCGCTATTTTCTTGTCAGGTCAGCCAGTGGAGCGGCGAAGTGACTACGGTCACTTCGGCTCTGTCGACTGAAGAGCACGCGTCAAGATAAGGTGTCAGGCGATCCTTGCATTAAATGCTCCTGCGATACGGTCGGTTGGCGTGGCGATCTGGCCAAGGTTGCTTCTCTGCGAAGACTGGGCCTCGGGCGAGCCGAAGGTGTGTCCGTTGCTTGAGGGGGCCCTCGGGCGAGACGTGAATCCTCCGGGGTCGGCTGCCCGAGGCTGGGTTCGGGCGAGGCGAGATCGTGTCCCTTGTGTGGACTGAGCCTTGACCTTAATCGCGCCCATTAGGCCTTTACAGCTTTGTGCTGATGGGGGTTACCAGCTGAGATTAGGAGTCTTGGGGGTACCCCTAATTATGGTCCCCGACAGTAGCCCCCGAGCCTCGAAGGGAGTGTTGGCACTCGCTTGGAGGCTTTTGTCGCACTTTTTTGCAAGGGAACCGGCCTTTCTCGGTTGCGTTTCGTTCCGGTGGGTGCGCGCGAGCGCACCTGTCGGGTGTAGCCCCCGAGGCCTCGGAGGAGTGGTTTGACTCCTTCGAGGTCTTAGCGCGTTTCGTGATGCTTCGGCCGGTCTGGTGGTTCCCTCATGCGAACTGGCCGTAGCCTGGGTGCATAGTCGAGTCCCAAGTTCTCGGGCTGGTATGTTGACGCTGTCAATGGTTTGGCCGGAGCCGGGTTTGCGAGAGCAGCCCCCGAGCCTCCGCACAGAGCGAGAGGACAGTCAAGGACAGACTCGGCTTTTTCCATACGCCCCTACGTCGCCTTTCCGCAAGGAGGTGGGGGGGAAAGCGCCATGTTGCCCTCGGAGGGTGCCGAACATGGTGTATCCAGTGAGTTGCTAACGGGTAATCCGAGTGGACGCCCATGCCCCATTCGTTAGGGGTCGGCTAGTGGCCCAGAGGCGCGCTCCAAAAGTACCTGCGGGTGATTCACCGGACCTAGTCCCCTTTTGACGGGGTCCGAGGGCTCGATGCCTCCCTCTGATGGGATTCCGTTACGAAATCGCTCCCGCTAGTCTCGGAAATGTCCTAGGGTACGTCGGGAGCGTAGCCCGAGCCTTGGTTGTGTATCGAACGTACCCAGAGTCATCTCTCGCTCTGCGTGCTCTGAGGCGGTTGTCGAACCCTTCGGGGGCCAGCCTACGAACCCCTGATCAGTAGTGGGCGCAGAGCCTGGGTGGCCTGAGGCGGCCGTTGAACCCTTCCGAGGGGCCAGCCTTCGAACCTCTAACCAGTAGTGGGCACGGAGCCCGAGTGCTCTGAGGCGGCTGTTGAGCCCTTCCGAGGGGCTAGCCTTCGAACCTCTAATCAGTAGGGGGGCTCGGGGCCCGCTTCCTTCGCGGAGAAGGATCCCTTTCGGAGTATCCCCTTTCCCGGTCCCTGCGTCAAGAGAGAGAAAGGGGAAGAGGAAAAGGATACGAAATTGAGCGACGTGGCACACCTTTTTTGACGCGATCATTATGGTGGAGGTGAAGCGTCACCTGCTTCGCCTGCCAAAGGTGCCGCCTGCCCTGCCGCAGAGTTAATGTGACGGGACGAGTGGTTGGTGGGGCAGCCGTTGTGCATGTGCGAGCCGTTCGAGGAACGGAACATGGGCGCATCATCTTCACGCCGTGGGAGAGGGCTCTCTCGCTGTCCCTGGAGGGGACGCGAGCCTGCAAACGACTTGACCGCTGCTTCTACCCACCTGCTGCCGCCATTACTGTCGGCCCATTTCTGGCCGTATCGACCGTCGCGCCTTCTCCCGCAGCTGATCGACCCGCAACCGATGTGCTCGGTTGGCACTATTGGGTCATGCGCGGGGTTGCCTCGAGCCGCGGCACCGGCCCCGCAGTTGAGAAGGCGCGGTACTGGCGTGAGTGGTGGTGCAGTTTCTCGCACGTAGTAACCGGCGCGCCGGTTACATGACGTGTGGGCCTGGACCTCCATGCTGGACGTGTCGAAGTCGAAGGGGTGCGCCCCCTTGTTGCGGTTGCATGCCGCCTGCATGGCGGTCCGCCCTTTCACCCGCTGGTCTGGGCAAAAGTGGAGGAGCGCTTGTAACCGCTGAGCAGTTACGGGTACCGTGCGCGGCGGTCTGGCTTCTTCTGTCCTGGGCCAGCTTGCATGATGCGTGGGACCCAGCCTCCGTGTCGTAGGGGAGGACTTTGGAGCATGTTGGTGAAGACTCAACCCGCGACGGCTGAGGGCGCAAGTGGGGAGAGTCGCCTTTAAAAGGAGGGTGACCCCCTTGGATGGCCACCATGTCTTCGCACTCTCCTCATGCATCGCGCCCTTCCACCTTCCGAGCCCCCGGATGGGGAGCGCTCGCGTTGCTTTCGTCTCGTTGTCGTCGGAGGAACGCAACTTCGCGGAAGTTGGTACCTTTCAGCCATCGTTCGGCTTCAAGGATTTTCATCAGGCAGCCCGACTGCATCCCCTCGCCGGTGGTCACCCAAGACGGTGACCACCAGTTCGATGGTGGGGAGAAGCGAGCCGGGCTACGGCCTCTGCCCCGCCCTCAGCTTCAAGGATCTTCATCATCCTTGATGGGGCGAAGGGTGGGCTGAGCCGGAGCTCTACCTCCCGTATGGGTTCGTGGGTCACCCTCTCCTTCAGCATTCAGGGGAGAGGATGCTCACTGGCCTAGCGGAAGGGGCGGACTCCGACAACGCGGGGCTGGTCGGCCGCGAGCGTCGTCAGCTTCAGCGCGTTGGGCTCGCTGGCTCAGCTGGCTCTGGCTCGGCTCCTGGTGCCCCTTTCCGCCGTACGAGCGGTCGCCGCGCCGCATGCACCGGAGGGACGCCCAAGACGTCGCGCGCTGCTAGGGCGGCGTTCGTGTTCTTGGGCCGTCTGTTGGAGCGAAGGCAGAAACGCCACCCTTCGCCCGAAGTCTCCACCGCTTAGCCCCTGCCCTGACAGACAAAGCGGGCAGGGACACCCTTCGCTTCATCGGCACCAGAGACAATGCGGAGACCCTTCGCTCGATTCGGCACTAGACGAAGGCCTGCGGCGACGCCTCCCCGCGGCGCGGCCTCGTTCAGCTCTGAGGCCCACATGAGATCTGGCCCATTGTAACGGGCCCTGCGTGGCCGCGTTTGTGTTACGGGCCTAATTTGTAAAGGCATACTTGTAATTACAGCTTGTAACCCCGCTTTATGGGAATATTCTGGGGATAAACTAGGTACCTAAGGGCACATGCGTCCTTAACGCAAGGCGCCGTGCACTCGGATACCTATAAATACCCCCGCACAGTGCCCGTGAGAGGCCAGATTAACAGAGCTTTTGCCATCACGCGCGAGTGCCCTGTTGCCATCACCATTCACTCGTGTTGGGTCCCCTTGCTGTCGAGAGCAAGTTCCAACATTTGGCGCCCACCGTTCGTGCTACGAGACAACCACCCGCGATGGCACCCAAGAGAGCTAACCCGAAGGCTGACGAGGCTGCGAAGGCAGCACTGCTCGCCGCAAGAAAGGGCAAGGCCCTCGCCCTCACCCAATCCACCCACCAAGAGGCCACTGAAGACGACACCCTCCGCACCTGCGACCCTGAGGGACAACCCTCAGGCTTCGCACCTCCCTCAGACATCGCTCCACCGGAGGGCGCGGATCTCGCCGAGGACGTTGAGGTCCTCGGCATCTCAGCAGAAGAACAGCTACAGCTGCGCGCCCTGCGCCTCAAGAACCGCAACCTCCAGAGGCAGAAGGAGATACTGGAGGCCAAGCGCCAGCGTGTGTCCGCACTCGCCAAAGTGCGGCAGATGATACGCGACGAAGAGCACAAGGCCCAGGAACTCGAGCGGGAGATTGCGCTGATGCAGCGCGAAGGCCACCTCAGCCCGCGGCACGAGTCATCCCTCCAGCAGTGCGCACAAAACGAATACACGCGCGAAGGCCACCCCGGCCTGCAGCATGGGCCACCCCTGCAACACCGCGCGCAACCGGAGGACCCGCGTTTCCCCCAGCGCGACTTCACTTTCCCGCACGCCGCGCCATTCCAAGGGGTCAACTATCTCGATGAGCGAAGCCCCCTGGCGCCTCACCTGCAAGTGACGCCGTGGCCAGCTAACTTCCGGGCTGGGACCTACCCCAAGTACAACGGCAGCACCGACCCGGCTCAATACATAATGAGTTACCAGGTCGCCGTCGCATCGTCCGGGGGGGACGACGCCACAATGGCGAAGTCCTTCATCATCGCCCTCGAGGGCCCCGCGCTCACCTGGTTCACCAGGTTGCCTCCGCTGTCCATCGATTCCTGGAGAAGTCTCCAGGACAAGTTCCTCCTCAACTTCCAAGGGTACCGCCCGGACACCGACGCCCTGGCCGAGCTCTCGCTCTGCAAGCAGCTAGAGAAGGAGACCCTGAGGGAATATTACCGCAAATTCCTGACACTCAAGTCACAGCTACCCTCAGTCGATGACCAGATTGCCATCCACTATGCTATCAGTGGTCTTCGCGCTGGCGTCCTTTACAGCCATTGCATCAGGGATCCGCCGAAGAACCTCCAAGAGTTATACCAGCTGTTTGAAAAGTACGCCAGATCCGAGGAGCTCCACCAGCGCAAGATTGAGTCCCAGCGGAAGCCAAAAGATGCTCCACAGTCCAGCCGCACGTGGACAAGGACTCCGCAACCAGACTCCGGTCGAGATGGCCGCAGTCAGCAGCAAGTGCACAACATCGCCAACCAGCAGCCGGCCGCTGACCCCCTTCGTCGCCAGGAATATCCCCCCCAGGGCCACGGAAGTGGAACTCGCGGCAGGGGCCGAGGGCGTGCGCAGCCACCCCCTCCACCGCGCCGATTTTACTGCCTTTTCCATGGCGAAGACTGCGCCCACCAAACTAAAGACTGCCCCAAAGTGAAGGCCACCAGAGACAGAATGGCGAGGGCGCAGCCAGCCGACAACCCCAGAATTGTCGCGCATAATTACCAGCCACCCCCTCCACCATATATCCACGCTCCCGCCCCGCATCCACCGCACCACGCTTACCAACATCATCAGGAAGTACAAATCGTACATCCTCCGCCTCCACCACCACACCAGCAACAACAAAACATCCCCCATGCCCCAAAGCAGGAAGACTTCGCCGATCAACCTTATCGCGGAGTCATTCATATGATAACTGGGGGTCCAGCACCGACTTCGACACCAAGCGGCAGAAGCGGGACCACTACCGCAGCATAAACCATGTCGCCGTCACGGGCCCAGTTGTGCAGACAAAGTGGTCCCACATACCGCTCACCTTCGACGCACGGGACGTCGACTTGCGCAGCGCCCCCCACTGCGATGCCATGGTTATCAATTGCAGCGTGGCAGGCTGGGACCTACACAAGGTCCTCGTTGACAACGGCAGCCAGGCGGACATCATCTTCCTCCACGCCTTCGATCGCATGGGCATCAGCCACAGCCTGCTTAAGCCTTCGGACAACCCGTTGTATGGCTTCGGCGGCAAAGGCACCTTCCCCGTCGGCAAAATAGAGTTGCCCCTCTCCTTCGGTGTAGCACCCAATGCCCGAAGTGAGCAAGTGACTTTTGACATTGTGGATATGGTATATCCATACAACGCCATCATGGGTCGGGGCTCCATCAATAAGTTTGAAGCTGCCATCCACGGACTGTATTTGTGCATGAAGATACCAGGCCCGCTAGGCGTAATTACAGTCCGCGGTAACCAGCAAACAGCGCGCAACATAGAGCGGGACTTCGTGCCTGGTCAGAGGAACGTGCACTGTCTCACGACACAGTGCGAGGTCCCTACGCCCGCCAGCCCAACTGACAAGCAGCACGACAAGGCTCAGTTGCAGAGTCAGGATGGGACCAAGACTGTCCCCCTCGATCAGGCCACGCCCAAGCAGACAGTCACTATCAGCGAAGACCTTACTTCGCATGAAGAAGAGAAGCTCCTCTGCTGCCTGGCCAAGAATAAAGATGTCTTCGCCTGGTCCGCCCTCGACCTGGTCGGAGTCAGCCGATCCATAATCGAGCACAGTTTGGGAATCGACCCCTCGGGGCGACCAAGAAAGCAAAAGCTTCGCAAAATGTCCGATGAAAAGACAGAGGCCGCCAAGGCGGAGGTGCACCGCCTCCTAGAGGCTAAATTCATTGAGCCAGTGGCTTACCCCACATGGCTCTCCAATGTTGTAATGGTGCAGAAAAAAAGCGGGAAATGGCGGATGTGCATAGACTTCACCAGTCTCAATAAGGCCTGCCCAAAAGACAATTTCCCGTTGCCACGGATCGACAAAATAGTCGATAGCGCGGCCGGATGCGAGGTCATGTCTCTCCTCGACTGCTTCTCCGGCTATCACCAGATATACATGAAGGCGGAAGACAAGGCTAGCACCAGCTTTATAACACCCTTCGGCACTTATTGCTTCATCAGAATGCCGGAGGGTCTCAAGAACGCCGGGTCCACCTTCTCCAGACTCACCAAAACAGTACTCGAGGGGCAGGTCGGCAGAAATATATTTACATATGTGGACGACATCGTCGTCGCCAGCAAAAATAAGGAGGACCACCTCGCCGACCTGGCCGAGACATTCGCAAACATGCGAGATGCACGACTCCGCTTAAACCCGGAAAAGTGCGTTTTCGGTGTTCGCCAGGGCAAGATATTGGGCTACCTGGTGTCGCACCGCGGCATCGAGGCCAACCCAACCAAGATCCAGGCCATCATCGACATGTCGCCTTCGCAGTCCACCAGGGATGTCCAGCGTCTGACAGGCAGATTGGCCGCTCTCAACAGATTCATTTCCAGGTCGGCCGAGCGAAGTCTTCCTTTCCTCAAAACTCTCCGCGGCGCAAAAGACTTCGCTTGGGGGCCGGAGCAAGCAGCGGCCTTCGCCTCATTAAAACAGTACTTAACGGAGCTGGCCACCCTCACGAGCCCCGACTCCTCGCTCCCCTTATTGCTCTATGTCGCGGCTTCGCCGCACGCGGTCAGCGCGGCACTAGTGCAGGAGCAGACAGTCGAAGGCGCTGTCAGACAGTGCCCTGTTTATTACGTCTCCGAGGTCCTGACACCGTCCAAATGCAACATGACAGAGCTGGAGAAGATCGCCTACGCAGTCGTTATGTCCTCGCGCAAGCTGCGCCATTACTTTGAAGCATTCAAGGTCCGCGTCACCTCAGACAGGGGGCTCGGCGAACTGTTTAGAAACCCGGAGGCATCGGTGAGGATCGCCAAGTGGGCAGCCGAACTCTCCGGCTACCACATCAGCTTCGAGCCCAGGACAGCCATCAAATCGCAAGTCCTGGCAGACTTCGTCGTCGACTGGACCGGGCCAGTAACACAGCCGGACCCGACCACAGAGAAGGTCTGGACGATCCATTGCGACGGCGCATGGTGCCATGCGGGGGCAGGCGTCGCTGCAATCATAACCTCACCAGTCGGGGTCAAGCACAGATATGCAGCACGACTCAGCTTCAATCTGGAATCCGACAGATGCACAAATAATATAGCAGAATACGAAGCAGTCATCCTCGGCCTCCGCAAGCTGAGGGCCCTCGGAGTCACCACTTGCATCATCAAAACAGACTCCAAGGTAGTTGCCGGCCAGGTCGAGAAAGACTATGCAGCCAAGGACCCCGCACTCATGCAGTACCTCGTGGCCATCCGAAGTCTCGAGAGGCAGTTCAAGGGGTTCACCGTGCAGCATGTGGACCGGGCCAAGAATGAGGAGGCCGACGCATTGGCCAAGGCCGCGGCCAGGGGCGAAACTCTGCCCTCCGACGTGTTCTTCCACGTCATCGGCACGCCAGCAGTCCGGAGCCCCGAAGGGCTCCAAATAACCAATGACAGCGAGGGCCACCGTACAGTCAACCTCATCATGACCGAAGACTGGCGAGCACCCATCACCCTGTTCCTGCAGGGGTATTATCACCCAGCCGACATCAGTGAGGCCAAGCGCCTCAGACATCGAAGCCGGGACTTCGCTCTGATTGAAGGCCAACTCTACAAAAAAGGGGTCAGCCAACCAATGCTTAAGTGCGTCACCGAGGCCGAAGGCATGCAGGTCCTACGTGAAGTCCACAGTGGCACGTGCGGCTCGCACGCGGGGCCAAGGGCCCTAGCTGCTAAGGTGATCCGCCAGGGTTTTTACTGGCCCGCAATGATTTGCGCCGTGAATCGGGTCACTCGGTCCTGCGAAGCCTGCCAGAAGTTCTCTCCTCGGTCAGGCGGCCCTTCGCAGTATACAAAGCTGATCGCCCACACATGGCCTCTCCAGCGCTGGGGTCTCGACATTGTTGGACCCCTGCCCACCGCTCAGGGGAACCTTAAGTTCGCCTTCGTCGCGGTCGAGTACTTCACCAAATGGATCGAGGCACGGGCTGTCTCCACAATAACATCAAAGACTGCCCAAAAATTCTTCTGGCAGAACATCGTTTGCCGCTTCGGAGTACCGTCCGAATTAACAGTCGACAACGGCAAGCAGTTTGATAACCAAGACTTCAAGGATTTTTGTTTCTCCATTGGCACCAAGCTTGCTTTCGCCTCAGTCTATCATCCGCAGTCCAACGGGGTCGTGGAGCGCGCCAACGGGAAAATCTTCACAGCTATCAAAAAAATGCTCCTCGATGAAAAAAGGGCAGATGGAGCGATTTCTTACCAGAGGCAGTCTGGGCACTAAACACGACTGAGTGCAGGGCGACCGGGTTTACTCCCTTCCGTCTTTTATACGGATCGGAGGCCATGACCCCGCAGGAAATAAAGCACGGGTCCCCGCGAACAGTCCCGTCAGCCGTCCCAGATGTGGACGAGCCAACTTCAAAGGATCTCATCGACGGAGACCGTGTCTTCGCCCTACAGGCCCTGAACAAGTATCAAGCCCAGACCAAAGCATGGCGCGCGACCATTCAGTCACCCCGAGGGAGTTCAGCGAGGGGGACCTCGTACTCATTCGGACAGCTCGGACGGAGTCCAAGGGCAAGCTGGAGCCCAGGTGGGAGGGCCCTTTCATCGTCAAGACAAAAGCTTCCCCCAGCGCTTACAGGCTCACAACGCCAACCGGCGAGGACCTGGAGCATTCCTGGAACATTGACAACCTCCGCAAATTTTTTGTTTGATTCCTCAGGGCTGTCTTCGCCCTTGTAATTCGCAAAAACAATCTTGCACCGGCCCGCACTCTTTTCCTCCCGGGGGGTGAGGTTTTTAACGAGGCGGAGCCATGTAATATATGCGTAAAAAATCCCCCGCAAAAAGACATGCGTCGAAAAAGACCGCGATGACGGTCTTCGACATTCGACCACCACGAGGTCACCGCGAGGCTAAGCGCTAGCTACCCTCGCGTGCGACAAATCCGCGCAGAAGTCGCCTAAGGGTGCAGCCGGATTAGCACAACAAGTGCGGAAAAAATCTAAGTCTATCGCGAAGACTATCCGCGCAGAAGTCGCCTACGGGTGCAGCCGGATTAGCACAACAAGTGCGGAAAAAATCTAAGTCTATCGCGAAGACTATCCGCGCAGAAGTCGCCTACGGGTGCAGCCGGATTAGCACAACAAGTGCGGAAAAAATCTAAGTCTATCGCGAAGACTATCCGCGCAGAAGTCGCCTACGGGTGCAGCCGGATTAGCACAACAAGTGCGGAAAAAATCTAAGTCTATCGCGAAGACTATCCGCACAGAAGTCGCCTACGGGTGCAGCCGGATTAGCACAACAAGTGCGGAAAAAATCTAAGTCTATCGCGAAGACTATCCGCGCAGAAGTCGCCTAAGGGTGCAGCCGGATTAGCACAACAAGTGCGGAAAAAATCCAAGTCTATCGCGAAGACTATCCGCGCAGAAGTCGCCTATGGGTGCAGCCGGATTAGCACAACAAGTGCGGAAAAAATCTAAGTCTATCGCAAAGACTATCCGCGCAGAAGTCGCCTAAGGGTACAGCCGGTTTAGCACAACAAGTGCGAAAAAACCGAAGACTATCTGTGCAGAAGACACTTAAGGGTACACCTGGACTAGCACAACAACGGCTGAAACGACAACATCAAACCATTCACGCCAAGACCAACTATAATCAAGCAAGCACAGCGCAGCCAAACAAATCAGTGAGTACAAAACGCCTTCGCACACACACATGCACGCGAGGGCACACAATTCCACCATACAAGCCTCTACATACACAAGCGAGGGCACCACACTCTACATCGGCTCAACCTTAGGAATAATTCCCATCTCCCTATAATTAAATAACATTATCCTGAGCTCCTCACCCGCAAAAAGCCTTCGCAGTTCCCCTTCACCTACACTCTCGGCGGTCGGCAGAGACAACAGTTCCTGCCGACCAGCCCCACTCACACGAAGCAGAGCCCGCTCCTCCGCGCTAACCCTACGTTTTGCAACCGCCCTTCGTCGACGGCGCCCGGTGCTAGGGCCTGGCACGTCCGACGCGTCCGCGGCGTGTGGCGAAGCCTCCGCCGCAGCCACGTCCAAGGCCGCAAAATAATCCAAATTCTCCTCCGACGACTCCTCAGTCCACTCAACCGAGCTCCCGGAGTCAGCAAAGTCAAAAAACTCAGATGCAGACCCACTATATTCATTACCACCTTCCGCGGTCGAAGCCGCCAAAAACTCAGTAGCAGTGGTTGCGTGCGCAGGCCCAAAATCTTGAACCTGCGCAGCAACCAAAATTCAGTACAACATCCAAAATTCCCTAACCCTAAACAACCACTACGCCACCTGCGAGGGCCCTGACGCTGCGGGTGCCTCCGCCGTTGTCTCCGCCGCCACTTCCGCCATTGTTTCCACCGCCTCCGCCGCCGGATCTTCGACGGTCGGCGCAGCTGCTGCGAGGGCATCAGGAGCGCCTTCGGCCACCTTCAGGGGCAGGCCTTCAACTGTCGCAGCAGGTGTGGGGGCGCCTGGTGCGTCTTCCGCGGTATCCGGGGTCAGCTCCGGGTCTGGCAGGGCGCTGTTCAGTGCTCCGAAGTCGTCCACCCGTTCGCCTCGCTCCGCCTAAAACAAAACATACAAAAAATCAGCAAACACACGCACAGACCACATCCAGCAAACGCCGAGCAAACGACAACGTTACCTGAGCTCTCACAGCCTCGGCCCGCTCCCTGACCACATCACCACCATACAGACCCCACATCCGGTCATAGAGGGCACCGGCGGACTCCTTCACCACGGGGTCTTCGACCTTGTAGATATCTCGCCCAAAATCTTCATCTGCCTGGTCGAAGGCCTCATAGTGCCGGCACCCTTCGCGAGAGAGTGCGTTCATCGCCCCCTCGCAGGTGACCAGGGAGGCGAACGACATTAATCCCCCCAGGACAGTGGGGAGCTCCTGCAGCTCCTCTTGCACCCATTCCAAACAGCGAAGCCCGGCCTCTCGCTCCAGCACCACGAAGTCACCGGTCCGCGCACCCAGCTCGCGATATGTGGCCATAAGCTGTGTGCGCGTCCGTTCGGCCTCCGTTCGCACCGCGGCTTCGGCCCCCTTCGCGCGGCTCTCCAGAGCGGTGAGCCGCCCCCGCAGGTCTTCGGCGAGATCCTTGGCAAGATTGGCTTCCGCCCGTGCCAGCCTAGCCTCCGCCTGCGCGGCCTGCTCCTTGGCGATGGCCTCGTTGGCCTCCTTCCTCTCCCCCGCCAGCTGGCGCCGGAGGTCAGCCTTTTCCTTCTCCAGGGCGGCCACCTTGTCCGCCAGTTTACGACACTTGCTGTCGGAGGCCGACTTCTCACGGACAGCGTCAGCATGTTGCGTCCGAAGTCTCTCGACTTCGGCAGACAAAGCTGCCGTAAGTGCCCCCGACGCAGTACGGCTGGTGAAGTCAGCCACCTGCAGAGCACACGTAAGGCCATGGCCGTAATATATATATATATATATATATATATAATAGCTCGGCGGACCTGACTCAGTGCCTCCGTCGCCTGACTCAGCGCCTCCGTCACTCCTTTCAGCCGACGGGTCGCCGCGCCAGCCTCGTCCCTGACCAACGCGAGGGCCGACACCTCGCCTCCGGCGCCAAGGGTCCCATCCTTCGCCTTCGACGACAGCGCAGCCGTCGCAATCGCCGCGGCAGGCACAACCATAGCAAGCCGGCCTTCGTCCGACCCTGCAACGCATCAACGAGTGTAAAAAAAAAGGCGGCCGGGTGACTTACCCCCAAGATAATCGTCCACACTGATATCGGTGCCGAAGTCGGCAACGCGTTTGCCCGGCGGCGGCAACGTTCTGGCCGCCTTCGCAGCCTCCGCCACTCCGCTGGCCGGCGGCACCACCTTCGTCAGTTTGGAGACCCCGGCGCCCGCCGTTGTCTCCGGCGCCTTGCTAGGTGCAGAGGCGCCCGCCTTCGCCGCCAGCGGCGGCTTGCCTCCGCTGGAGGCCGCAGCCTTCGCCGCTCCCCGCTGCCTTTTCGGCCGGGCTTCGTGAATCCTGACGGTCGCCTGGCGTTTTTTGCGCCGCCCCTTGGCGATCCTTATCCATCACTGCCCACACAACAGCACCGATATTTCGCCCGTAAGGAAAAACTCTCCACTGACGAACCATACGAGACGTAAAACAGTCTTCCTCAGCCGCGCAGGGGACAGGAACATTTCTAGGCCAGCAGCCCCCGGTAACCCTCAGCATCCGAGCCGAAGACTCCCGGAGCTCGGGCGAAGACATCCTCTCCCCCGGGGCCGCACACGTCCTCATTAACTCTCTAGCAAAACTATCAGACACCCCAATTCCTCCCATCGCAGTACCTAATTTTCTCTTTTTTGAGGAGGGGGCGGCCGCCAGCGCAGGGTCGCCTCCAGTCTCCACCGCCGGCTTCTTCCCACGGCGGTCCGCTTCGTCTTGACCAGGGTAGCCGTCGTACGGCAACTGATTTAATTCGAAGACCCTGTTCAAACGTTCATTTGACCCGCGAATATCAAAGCTGCGCTGGCCTTCCGTCCTCGCCACGTACCGCCCCACGAGCCGCACCGCCAAGTCCTCCGCATCACGCACAAAGGCGGCCGGGTCACGGTTTCGCAAATTCAGTGCAAAGGCAGGACTTCGCACCACCCTTCCTCCGTGAAAAGGCATCTGGCGAGGGCACACTTCGCCCAGCGCCCAGCCGTGCGCCAAGGGCCAGACCCCGTACGCCACGAACTCTTCAACTAAATCACGACCACTGCTCTGGCCGGCAGCGCACCGAAGGGCCCCTTCGTCTGCATCCTCTTCTGCCACTTCAAAAGGCGGATACGCAGAGTAATAGTGAGAGCACATCTCAGACACGGGAAGTCCTTCATGGCCTTCGACAGTAGCCTCAACAACGTAAAACCAAAATTCATTCCAATTGCCCCACTTGTTGCGGGCGCACGGAACCAACTCCACTACTGGCATTGTGGTCTTGCCGGTCTTCGGCGTGAATGTGCACGACCCGAACTGGGCAACTCCGTCCTCAACCACCCTCTTCTGCCAATGCAAGCAATAATTCTTCGCAAAAACTTCAACCGACGGCTGTCCGCCGTACGAAGTCGTCGCCCAGACATACTTCGCCAGCGCCACCACGGCGTTCGGTGTCAGCTGATGAATTTGAACGTTGAATCTACGCAGGACTTCGCCAACAAACCGGTGCGCAGGCAAGCGGAGACCG
This sequence comes from Zea luxurians, assembly GCA_029449295.1. Classification (NCBI taxonomy): domain Eukaryota; kingdom Viridiplantae; phylum Streptophyta; class Magnoliopsida; order Poales; family Poaceae; genus Zea; species Zea luxurians. The sequence continues at coordinate 62,204,741 of JAOPSE010000022.1, forward strand.
GCGACGAAGAACGCCTCGAAAACAACCAACTCACCCTCCGGCTCGGGGACTTCCTCCGTCCCCGGAGCACGAGCGACTCCGCCGCCAAAGTAGCCCAAGCGCTGCATATCTTCAACGCGGGCCGACGTCATCCGTGACACACCAAAATCAACAGAGTCGCCGGCGCGCAGCTCCTCCACCATCACGCTACTCAACGTCTCCTCAGACGAGGCGGCGGCCGGCGGCGTGGCGTCGGCGGAAGAAGAAGAGGATGGCATTGCTACGTACCGTCGGCGGCGGCGGGCGGTCTGCTTCACTCGAGCCAGATCTCCGACGAGCAAAGGGAGCAGTTGAAGAAGAGGAGCAGAAAGGCGGCTAGGGTTTTCACGGAGCGCGGAAGGCAAAGTGCAAACAGCGCCGACCCCCGCCCCCTTTTATAGGCAGGGCGCGGCTCCTTGGGAAACCCGCAATCCCACAGGGCGCGACGCTTCGGAAAACCCGCAATCCAACAGTACGATGTCCATCAACGGTCACATCAAAAACCCCCGCGGAACCACTTCGAGCGAGGGCAGCGTCTCCGCCATCTAGCGACGTCTTCGGCACCAGGTGACTTTGTCGAACTGGTCCCTCGGAGGGCAAATGTTGGAGCGAAGGCAGAAACGCCACCCTTCGCCCGAAGTCTCCACCGCTTAGCCCCTGCCCTGACAGACAAAGCGGGCAGGGACACCCTTCGCTTCATCGGCACCAGAGACAATGCGGAGACCCTTCGCTCGATTCGGCACCAGACGAAGGCCTGCGGCGACGCCTCCCCGCGGCGCAGCCTCATTCAGCTCTGAGGCCCACATGAGATCTGGCCCATTGTAACGGGCCCTGCGTGGCCGCGTTTGTGTTACGGGCCTAATTTGTAAAGGCATACTTGTAATTACAGCTTGTAACCCGCTTTATGGGAATATTCTGGGGATAAACTAGGTACCTAAGGGCACATGCGTCCTTAACGCAAGGCGCCGTGCACTCGGATACCTATAAATACCCCCACACAGTGCCCGTGAGAGGCCAGATTAACAGAGCTTTTGCCATCACGCGCGAGTGCCCTGTTGCCATCACCATTCACTCGTGTTGGGTCCCCTTGCTGTCGAGAGCAAGTTCCAACACCGTCTTACCTTTGCTCCGGTACAACGCCTCTTGCGCGGAGGTCGGTGCTTCGCCTATCCGGGAGGGTCCGAGTGGGGATCAGCCGGTGGGCAGATGGCTGCCGTCGTCGACGTTGAGGTGGTGGCGGCTGAAGAAGTCCTCGTTGCCGACGAGATCGCCGCCACCATCCGCGCTCCGGGCCTCCGGCTCTTTGGCTTTGATAGCTTGTCCTTGCCCCTCGAGTGGGGACGTGGGTGAGGAGCTCGTTGCAGCAGCATCTGCTCTGAGGTCATAGCCGCTGCTGTTCGGTCGCCCGGAGCGGAGGTCGTTGTCGCCGCTGTCGGAGCGGGCGTCGGGGTGCCACCTGGGGTCTTGTCGCCCCGCAGGCCCTCCAACGTGGGGGATTGTTCGTACCTGCGGGGGTGGAACCGAAGTTCCGTTTGTGATGGCACCTTGAGTGTTGGCGTATGATCATTGTGGCTGTCGGGGCCTGAACATGTAGGTATTTTTGGTGTAATACCATATTTTTTCCTCATTTCGAGCACTAGGACTCACCTGTCGGCTAGCCGAACCGCTTAACCAAATGTGAGTTGCTCTGTGCGGAAGGTGACGAGTGAGGTATCCGTATCCCGGAGGCGTAGGAGTCCCTCGGCTCGGTCGGCCTTGCCGCCCGAGGCTTCACTTGCTTAGTCAAAGAAACCCTCGGCCGCTCTGCGATGAGCCGGGGCCGAGGCAGCGGTGCCAGCACAGACTGAGGCAGAGTTGGCTCGAAAAAGGGAGCTTCGTCGGCGGGGCTTGGCCGGGTCGTCCACTGGCGGGACCAGCGCCGGAGTCGGGTTGCCGAGGCCATGAGCCGGGCTGATGTCCTCGGGGGACAGCTGGCTGAGGCTTCGGGGCGACCGGCCAAGCCGTCTACTCGGGCCGGGTTCTTGGAGGAGACCCTGGCGGCGATGGCCCGGGCGTGGTGCTGATGTCGTCCTTCGGAGCAGAGATCCTCCGACTGTGTTGTCGTCCGAGGCTCGGTCGGACTTCGCTGATGGTGGGGTTGACGCCGAGGGTGCTGCTGCTCCCCCTCCATCGATGTCTGAGCCTGCAGGATCGGTTCGCCTGTAGTATGCATATGTTTTTTGCGGCCGCCGAGGCCCAAACATACTGTCGTCGTGTTGTGTAGCTGTGTTTCTTTTCCCCTTGTTTCGACTATCAGGACTTGTTCGTCGGTAACAGAATCGTTTATTCGAGCTAGAGTTACTTCTCATGGAAGGTGATGAGTGAGGTATCCGTATCCCGGAGGCGTAGGAATCCCTCGGCTCGGTCGGCCTTGCCGCTTACGTGTACTCTTGCTCGTCTGCGGGATGCTATTATCGACGTAGCCGAGAAAACCCAAAAAACCGTTTCGACAGAAAGTCCTTTGAGCGTTAAGGCTTGTTCGGTCAGCAGGATCGCTTGTCCGAACGCGAGTTACTTCTCGCAGAAGGTGATGAGTGAGGTATCCGTATCCCAGAGGCGTAGGAGTCCCTCAGCTCGGTCGGCCTTGCCTGCTTACGTGTACTCCGTCGTTTTCATGATCCCACTACTGAAGTAGTCGAAAAGCACGAAAGATATTCTGGCAGAAAGACCTTTTCCGAGGAAAATTTTGACGCGGAGGGGGTTCCCCCCTTCTAGCCCCCGAGGGAGGGTCGGGCTTTGCCGAGGTAAGGCTGACCCTTCCTTGATGGTTAGACTTTGCATGTAAACGAGGTATATGAATGACTCGAAAACATGTTAAGGGTAGAAGCGACGTAGCTGTCGGATGTTCCAGGCGTTGCTGTAGACCTCGCCTTGACTGTGGGCTAGCTTGTATGTTCTGGGCTTCAAAATCCTGGCGATGATGAACGGCCCTTCTCAGGGAGGCGTGAGCTTGTGCCGCCCTCGGGCATCTTGTCGTAGTCGAAGCACCAAGTCGCCCACCTGGAGGTCTCGGGACCGAACCCCTCGGGCGTGGTAGCGCCGCAGGGACTGCTGATACCGCGCCGAGTGTAGTAGGGCCACGTCCCGAGCCTCTTCCAGCTGGTCTAGTGAGTCTTCTCGATTAGTTTGGTTGCGTTGGTCGTCGTAGGCCCTCGTCCTTGGGGAACCGTATTCTAAGTCTATGGGCAAGTTGGCCTCGGCCCCATAGACTAGAAAGAAAGATGTGAAGCCCGTGGCTCGACTTGGCGTCGTCCTCAGGCTCCAGACCACCAAGGGGAGTTCCTTCATCCATCGCCTGCCGAACTTGTGGAGGTCGTTGTAGATCCTCGGCTTGAGTCCTTGCAGAATCATGCCATTGGCACGTTCTACCTGCCCATTCGTCATGGGGTGTGCCACGGCGGCCTAGTCCACCCAGATGTGGTGATCCTCGCAAAAGTCTAGGAACTTTCTGCCGGTGAACTGGGTGCCGTTGTCGGTGATGATGGAGTTCGGGACCCCGAAGCATTGGATGATGTTGGTGAAGAATGCCACCGCCTGTTCGGACCTGATGCTGTTTAGGGGTCGGACCTCGATCCACTTGGAGAATTTGTCGATGGCGACCAGTAGGTGCGTGTAGCCCCTCGGGTGCCTTCTGCAAGGGACCGACAAGGTCCAGACCCCACACAGCAAACGGCCAGGTGATGGGTATTGTTTGCAGAGCCTGAGCAGGTAGGTGCGTCTGCCTTGCGTAGAATTGACACCCTTGGCAGGTGCGGACAATTCTAGTGGCGTCGACCACCGCGGTCGGCCAGTAGAAACCTTGTCGGAAAGCGTTTCCAACAAGGGCTCGAGGCGTTGTGTGGTGACCGCAAGCCCCCGAGTGTATTTCTTGTAAGAGCTCCTGGCCTTCGGCGATGGATATGCATCGCTGGAGGCTGCCGGAGGGGCTACGGTGGTAGAGCTCCTTCCCGTCACCCAGCAAGACGAATGACTTGGCGCGCCGCGCTAGTCGCCGAGCTTCGGATCGGTCGAGGGGCAGCTCTCCTCGGTGGAGATATTGCAGGTACGGGGTCTACCAGTCTTGATCAGGCGGGACTCCATTTCGCTCTCCCTCGACGCGCAGTGCCTCGCCCTCGGGGGGCGAGGGCGCCTCGGGCAGGGCCGAGACCTTCTCGGGCTTGGGCGTGTCGTTGATCTTGACTGAGGGTTGATGTAGGTCCTGGGAGAAGACGTTCGGGGGAACTGTTGTTCACGCCGAAGCTATTTTCGCCAGCTCGTCCGCAGTCTCGTTGTACCATCGGGCGACGTGGTTGACCTTGAGCCCGTAGAACTTGTCCTCCAGGCGCCGGACTTCGTCGCAGTAGGCTTCCATCTTCGGGTCGCGGCAATGTGAGTTCTTCATGACTTGGTCGATGACAATCTGTGAGTCGCCGCGAGCGTCGAGGCGTCGGACCCCTAGCTCGATGGCAATGCGCAACCCGTTAACCAGAGCCTCATACTCGGCCACATTGTTGGACGTCGAAAAATGGAGGTGCAGCACGTAGCGGAGGTGCTTCCCGAAGGGTGAGATGAAGAGCAGGCCTGCGCCTGCCCCTGTTTTCATCAGCGACCCGTCGAAAAACATGGTCCAGAGTTCCGGTTGGATCGGAGCTGCCGGGAGCTGGGTGTCGACCCATTCAGCCACAAAGTCCGCCAAGACTTGAGACTTGATGGCCTTCCGAGGGGCGAACGAGATTGTCTCGCCCATGATTTCCACCGCCCACTTTGCAATCCTACCCGAGGCCTCTCGGCGCTGGATGATCTCCCCCAGGGAGAAGGATGACACCACAGTCACCGGATTAGACTCGAAGTAGTGTCGCAATCTTCCGCCGTGTCAGAATCACCGCGTACAGCAGCTTCTGAATTTGTGGGTAGCGGATCTTGGTCTCGGACAGTACCTCACTGATGAAGTAGACCGACCTCTGGACGGGCAATGCATGCCCTTCTTCTCGTCTTTCGACCACGATCGCGGCGCTAACCACCTGAGTGGTAGCGGCGACGTAGATCAAAAGGGCTTCTCCGGCAGCAGGAGGCACCAAGATGGGTGCGTTCGTGAGGAGCGCCTTCAGGTTCCCGAGGGCTTCCTCGGCCTCGGGGGTCCAAGTGAAGCACTCGGTCTTTCTTAAGAGGCGGTACAGAGGTAGGCCTCTTTCGTCAAGGCGCGATATGAAGCGGCTCAGAGCCGCAAGACATCCCATGACCCTCTGTACGCCTTTCAAGTCCTTGATGGGCCCCATGTTGGTGATGGCCGCGATTTTCTCCGGGTTGGCCTTGATGCCCCGCTCGGAGACGATGAACCCCAAGAGCGTGCCTTGGGGGACCCCAAAGACGCACTTCTCGGGATTGAGTTTTACGCCTTTCGCCTTGAGACACTTGAATGTTGTTTCAAGGTCGGAGAGGTGGTCGGAGGCTTTCCTCGTCTTGACTATGATGTCATCGATGTAAGCCTCGACCGTTCGACCAATGTGCTCTCCGAACACGTGGTTCATGCACCTTTGGTACGTCGCACCCGCATTCCTCAAACCAAATGGCATAGTAACGTAGCAGTACATGCCAAAAGGTGTGATGAAAGAAGTCGTGAGCTGGTCGGACTCTTTCATCCTGAATTGGTGATACCCTGAGTAGGCATCGAGGAAAGACAGGGTTTCGCATCCAGCAGTGGAATCCACGATTTGATCGATGCGAGGCAGAGGGTAGGGAACCTTCGGACATGCTTTGTTTAGACCGGTGTAGTCTACACACATCCGCCATTTCCCTCCTTTCTTTCTCACAAGCACAGGGTTGGCAAGCCATTCAGGATGGAATACCTCTTTGATGAACCCTGCAGCCATTAGCTTGTGGATCTCCTCGCCTATGGCTCTGCGCTTTTCTTCGTCGAATCGGCGCAAAGGCTGCTTCATGGGTCGGGCTCCAGCTTGAATATCTAGCGAGTGCTCGGCGACATCCCTCGGTATGCCAGGCATGTACGAGGGACTCCATGCAAAGACATCGGCGTTCACGTGGAGAAAGTCGACGAGCACTGCTTCCTATTTGGGGTCGAGCTCGGGGCCAATCCGGATCTGCTTGGAGGTGTCGTTGCTGGGGTCAAGAGGGACAGACTTAACCGTCTCTGTTGGCTCAAGGTTGCCGGCGTGGCGCTTCGCATCTGGCGCCTCCTTGGAGAGGCTCTCCAGGTCGGCGATGAGGGCCTCAGATTCGGCGAGGGCCTCGGCGTACTCCACGCACTCCACGTCGCATTCGTACGTGTGTCGGTACGTGGGGCCGACGGTGATGACCCCGTTGGGGCCCGGCATCTTGAGCTTGAGGTAGGTGTAGTTGGGGACGACCATGAACTTGGCGTAGCATGGCCTCCCTTGTACTGCATGGTAGGTTCCTCGGAACCCGACCACCTCAAACGTGAGGGTTTCCCTTCGGAAGTTGGAGGGGGTCCCGAAGCAGATGGGCAGATCGAGTTGTCCGAGGGGTTGAACGCGTTTCCCGGGGATGATCCCGTGAAAAGGCGCCGCGCCTGTCCGGATCAAGGACAGATCGATCTGTAGGAGCCTGAGGGTCTCGGCGTAGATGATGTTGAGGCTGCTGCCTGCGTCCATGAGGACCTTGGTGAACCTGACGTTGCCGATGACGGGGTCGACGATGAGCGGATATTTCCCCAAGCTCGGCACGCGGTCGGGGTGATTGCCCTGGTCGAAGGTGATGGGCTTGTCGGACCAGTCTAGGTAGACTGGCACCGCCACCTTTACTGAGCAGACCTCCCGATGCTCTCGCTTGCGGTGCCGAGCCGAGGCATTCGCCACTTGCCCACCGTAGATCATGAAGCAGTCGTGGACCTCGGGGAACTCCTCTGCCTTGTGATCCTCCTTCTTGTCGTTGTTGTGGGCCCTGCCACCTTCCGCAGGTGGCCCGGCCTTGTGAAAGTGGCGCCGAAGCATGACGCACTCCTCAATGGTGTGCTTGGCGGGCCCCTGATGATAGGGGCACGGCTCCTTGAGCATCTTATCGAAGAGATTGGCACCTCCAGGAGGTTTCCGAGGGTTCTTGAACTCAGCGGCGGCGACAAGGTCTGCGTCGGTGGCGTCGCGTTTCGCTTGCGACTTCTTCTTGTTCTTCTTCTTGGTGCCGCGCTGAGCGGACGCCTCGGGGATGTCTTCCGGCTAGCGGCCCTGGGGCTGCTTGTCCTTCCGGAAGTTGGCCTCAACCGCCTCCTGGCCAGAGGCGAACTTGGTAGCGATGTCCATCAGCTCGCTCGCCCTAGTGGGGGTCTTGCGACCCAGCTTGCTCACCAGGTCGCGGCAGGTGGTGCCGGCGAGGAACACGCTGATGACGTCTGAGTCGGTGACGTTGGGCAGCTCGGTGCGCTGCTTCGAGAATCACCGGATGTAGTCCCGGAGAGACTCTCCCGGCTGCTGGCGACAGCTTCGGAGATCCCAGGAGTTCCTAGGGCGCACGTACGTGCCCTGGAAGTTGCCATCGAAGGCTTGGACCAGGTCGTCCCAGTTGGAGATCTGCCCCGGAGGCAGATACTCTAGCCAGGCTCGAGCGGTGTCGGAGAGGAACAGGGGGAGGTTGCGGATGATGAGGTTGTCATCATCCGTTCCACCCAGCTGGTAGGCCAGTCGGTAGTCTGCGAGCCACAGTTCTGGCCTCGTCTCCCCCGAGTACTTTGTGATGGTAGTCGGGGTTCGGAACCAGGTCGGGAACGGCGCCCGTCGTATGGCCCGACTGAAAGCCTGCGGACCGGGTGGTTCGGGCGAGGGGCTCTGATCCTCCCCACCGTCGTAGCGTCCCCACGCCTGGGGTGGTAGCCTCGGCGCACCCTCTCGTCGAGGTGGGCTCGACAGTCGCAGTGGTGGTGCTCGTTGCCGAGGCGACCTAGGGCCGCAGGCGCCATGTTGCGCGTGCGCCTGGTGTGGACCGAGGCTTCCCGCATGAATCGGGAAGTCGCGGCGCGATGCTCCGAGGGGTACCCCTGCCTTCGGGAGGCAGAGCTTTCTGCCTGTCGGACCGCGGCATCCTCTAGGAGATTCTTGAGCTCTCCCTGGACACGCCGCCCTTCGGTGGTCGATGGTTCTGGCATCACGCGGAGTAGTATTGCTGCTGCAGCCAGGTTCTGGCCGACCCCACTTGAAGCTGGTGGCGGCCTTGCCCTGACGTTGTTGGCAATGCGGTGCTGGATGCCCTGGGGTAGATGACGTGCTTCTCTGGCCGGAGCTTGGCCTGCCCATTCCTGCCCGATGTTCCGCCGGAACTGCTCAAGTGTTCCTGCTCCCTCGTCGAGCCTGGCCTGCATCTCGCGGATTTGCTCGAGCTGTGCGTCCTGACCCCCCACAGGGACTGGGACCATAGCTAGCTCCCGAAGGATGTCAACGCGAGGCGCAGGCCTAGGGGGATCGCCATTTTCTGGTATACCAAGATGGTTGCCTTCGTCGGGACCCCCTAGATCGATGTGGAAACATTCACGACTCAGGCCGCAGTCCTCGTCGCCGAAGCTGCGCCTACCATCGGAACAATCGGAGAGGCAGTAGTCGCATGCGGTCATGAAGTCCCACATGGCACTGGGGTTACCGAGCCCGGAGAAATCCCAACAAAAGTCGGGCTCGTCATCTTCCTCGGAACCCGAGGGTCCGTAGGTCGAGACGCCCGTCAGTCTGTCCTAGGGCGACTGCATATGGTACCCTGGAGGGTTGGTACATTCCTCTATGGAGGCTTCCACCGAAGCGAAGTCGCTTGGTGGGTTGAAGTTGAATCCAAAAGGCACGAGATGGGAATCGGTCGGTACCTCTTGGTTGATGGGCGGTGACGAAGTTGCATCAGGGGCGGACTGCACCGTTGTCTCAGGTACGAGGGCGACGTCTAGCAAGTCCTTCGCGAGCGTCCTGGCGTCGTCCGTCTGCTTGGGGTTGGCGTGTTGCGGGGAAACGGTGCTCGTCTTCGTCTTAGACGCAAGGTCGAAGCCCGATGTGTCCCCCGCTGGGGCGCCGGCGTCGTCGACTTGCTCGACAGCCGATGAGGTGCCACCTCCTGCTTGGCCATGGTTGCCCCGCCTCCTCCTCCATCGATGGGGGAGGTGACGGGACAAACCCGGATGTTGTTCTTCCGCCATGTGGCGAAGACGTCGTTGATTCCGCCGCCGGTGGGCGGGCTGACGGCCGCCATTGTCGCTGTCACGCGGCGGAGGAAGGAGTATCATGTTGTAGCTGCCGTCGAGGGACATGAACTCAAGACTCCCGAAACGGAGCATCGTCCCGGGTTGGAAAGGTTGCTGGAGACTACCCATCTGGAGCTTGACGGGAAGCTGTTCGTCAACACGCAGCACGCCCCTACTGGCGCGCCAACTGTCGGCGTTTCGACCCCGGGGGGTCCCTGGACCGACGAGTAAATTGTCGCTGCATGTCCCAGCTGTTGGGACCATGCTTCGTCGCCGAAGGTCCTGCAGGAAGAAACAATTTTGGTTGAAGTTGTCTGTACGTAATGCCGAAGGGTGTTGTCCATGAAGCTTCGGAATTACAAACCGACTTAAAGATAAAATGACCTTTTAGTCCATAAGAGTTTGAGTCGATGTTGTAAACTTTTATGAGGGGTATGATTGTAATTGTTCACAGGCTGTGTCCTGTGCCTATAAATAGTGAACAGTATTCCTATACTGTTCACGCATTCCTGTAATTGCAAAAGCATCATTTGGGAATTATTGCTTGTCAAGGCAAAGCATTTGAGAACAAGTCTCCAACATTGGCGCCCACCTCCGGTCAACACACTTCCACTTTTTTGAGCTGATGGCTTCGTTCAACGATCAGGCTGGACCTGCTTCGGCCCCGAAGCTGGTACTCCCGATAACAGGTGGTTCATGCTCAGAGCCAGCCAACAAAAAGCAGAAGAAGGAAGCACAGAGAAGGGTACAACATGTTGGGGTGCAAGGACCCTTCATCAAGTCAAGATGGTCTCACATTCCAATTACCTTCTCTCAAGAGGATCTTCAACTCAAGGATTACCCACACAATGATGCTATGGTTATCTCTTGTGTGATCAAAGGATTTCTGGTCCATAATGTTTTGGTTGACATAAGCAGCGCAACTGATATCATATTTGCTAAAGCTTTCAGACAAATGCAAGAGCCCGAAGACAAGATCCATGATGCTACGCACCCTCTTTGTGGCTTCGGAGGACGGCAAATTGTAGCACTTGGGAAGATTACCATGCCAGTAACCTTCGGATTTGTTAACAACACAAGGACTGAGCAAATTGTGTTTGATATTGTTGACATGGAGTATCCTTACAATGCTATCATTGGTCGCGGTACTCTCAATGCCTTTGAAGCAATTCTTCACCCAGCTTACCTCTGCATGAAGATACCTTCGGACCAAGGGCCTATTGCTATTCATGGAAGTCAAGAAGCTGCCAGAAGGGCCGAAGGAAATTGGACAGATTCAAAAGCAATCCATAACATAGATGGAGCTGAGGCCTGTGAGCAATACAAGTTCAGAAGGGAAAAAGCTGCTTCAGCTGACCAGCCGAAGCTCATGCTCTTATGTGAGGATATAGCAGATCAGAAGGTGTTATTGGGATCTCAATTGTCTGAAGAGCAGGAAAAAACCTTGATAAGGTTTCTGTTCAACAATAAAGATGTTTTTGCTTGGTCAGCTAATGATCTTTGTGGAGTTAACAGGGATGTTATTGAGCATTCGCTCAATGTCGATCCATCCTTTAGACCCAGAAAGCAGAGGCTTCGAAAGATGTCAGATGACAAGGCCAAAGGTGCTCGGAATGAAGTGAAAAGACTTCTCAGTGCCGGAGTTATTAGAGAGGTAAAATACCCAGAATGGTTGGCTAACACTGTTATGGTGAAGAAGGCCAATGGTAAATGGAGAATGTGTATTGATTTTACTGACCTCAATAAGGCTTGTCCGAAGGACGAGTTTCCATTACCAAGGATAGATTCCTTAGTCGATGCAGCAGCTTCGTCAGAGCTTATGAGTTTGCTGGATTGCTATTCAGGCTATCATCAAATCTGGATGAAGAAGGAGGATGAACCGAAAACCAGCTTTATAACCCCTAGTGGGACATATTGCTACCTTCGGATGCCTGAGGGGCTTAAAAATGCTGGTGGAAGCTTCAGCAGAATGACAGCGAAGGTTCTCCATTCTCAGATAGGCAGGAATGTACTAACTTATGTTGATGACATTATTGTAAAAAGCACGAAGCAAGATAACCACATTGCTGATTTACAGGAGACCTTCGCTAATTTTAGACAGGCTGGTTTAAAGCTGAATCCAGAAAAATGTGTTTTCAGAGTAAAGAAGGGGAAATTTCTTGGTTGCCTAGTTTCTCAAAGGGAATTGAGGCTAATCCAAGTAAAATCGAAGCTATACTTCGAATGGAACCACCAAGTACAAAAAAGGGGGCTCAAAGATTGACGGGAAGGTTGGCATCTCTCAACAGATTCATATCCAGGTCAGCAGAGAGAAACTTACCATTCTTCGAAGTACTGAAGTCAGCCGAAGTCTTTCAATGGGGACCAGTCCAGCAGAAAGCCTTCGAGGAGTTGAAGCAATATTTGATAGATCTAACAACATTAACTCCACCAACGCCAGGGGCTCCTTTGTTATTATATGTGGCAGCTTCGCACTCAGCGGTAAGTGCAGCACTTGTCCAGGAGAAGCTTGAAGGCCAAGTTAAGAGGCAGGCCCCAATATATTTCGTATCCGAGGTTCTTAGTTTGTCGAAGAAAAATTATATAGAATTGGAGAAGGTACTGTATGCTGTTTTGATGGCCTCCAGGAAGCTTCGGCATTATTTTCAAGCTTACAACATAATTGTTCCTTCTTCGCAACCTCTGAAGGATATTATGAGGAACCGAGAAGCTACTGGAAGGATTGGAAAATGGGCTGCAGAGCTCAATGAATTTTGTATTGATTATGTTCATAGATCCTCGATTCAGTCCCAGGCGTTAGCAGACTTCATTGCTGACTGGACGCCAGGGGCTCAGGAGGAAGAAACAAATAAAGATGCCGAAGCATGGACAGTGTTTTGCGACGGGTCTTGGGGAACCTTTGGAGCAGGAGCGGCTGCTGTGTTGGTTTCACCTTCCAAAGTTAAAACTTGTTATGTGGCACGACTTGATTTTAGTTGCACAAATAATATCGCTGAATATGAAGCTCTGCTCTTGGGTCTTCGGAAGTTAAAGGCAATGGGAATCAGAAGGGCCATTCTTAAAACTGATTCTCAAGTTATTTCTGGTCATGTTGACAAGATCTATAAAGCAAGAGACCCGAAGCTTGAAAAGTATCTAGATATAGTCCGAAGGATTGAGGCTTCCTTCGAAGGGTTCTCTGTCAAAAATATTCCTCGTGGAGAAAATGAATACGCTGATCTATTGGCCAAGTCAGCAGCCTAGGGGCTGCCTATACCTTCAGAAGTATTTTTCGAAACAATAAAAGCACCTTCGGTCGAGCTTCTTGAAAGAGCAATCCTTAATATATCCCCTGTTTTAGCGAGGATTGGAGAACTGAGATTGTCTCTTTCCTTCAGGGTAATTTTCTTTCAGACGACGAAGCTTATAACAGGATAATAGAAGCAAGAGCTCGACCATATGTCATAATAGAAGGGGAGTTATACAAGCGTGGGGTCTGTTCCCCATTGCTCAAGTGTTTATCCAGATCCGAAGGTATAGAATTAATGAAGGAAATACATGCAGGCCTGTGTGGATCTCACATTGGATCTAGGCCCTTGCTTGGGAAAGTTTTTCGCCAAGGATTTTATTGGCCAAAGGCAGCTTCGGATGCAGCGGATATAGTCCAAAAGTGCGAAGGTTGTCAGAAATGTGCAAGAGATCAAAAACAACCTTCGTCTTTAATTCAATTAATACAACCCACTTGGCCGTTGCAGAGGTGGGGCCTTGATTTGCTAGGCCCATTACCACCAGCACAGGGGAACTTAAGACATGTGGTAGTGGCAGTGGAGTATTTTTCCAAATGGATTGAGGCAAAGCCCTTAGCCACAATAACTTCATTTACTATTCAAAAGTTTTTCTGGCAGAACATTGTTTGTCGCTTCGGAGTGCCGAAGGCCATTACTGTGGACAATGGGACACAGTTTGATTCTGAAGCCTTCAGAGAATTTTGTGATCAAATTGGCACGAAGATCCATTTTGCATCAGTTCGACACCTAGAGTCAAATGGACTTGTCGAAAGAGCTAATGGGATCATAATGACAGGAATAATGAAGTCAATCTTCAACCAGCCCAGGGGAAAATGGCCTGACGAGCTAATCAAAGTGGTATGGAGCCATAATACAACCATGTCAAGGTCAACAGGTTTTACGCCCTTTAAACTATTGTTCGGTGACGAAGCAATAACCCCAGAAGAGGCCAAAGCAGGATCAATAAGGATAGTAGCTTCGGCAAAAGGCAAAGACGAAGCTGATTGCTCTGTAGAAAAAGATGCTATTGAAGGGATCAGACTTCAAGCTGTGGAAAACATCAATAAATATCAAGCTGAAACAATAAAATGGCGTGACAGAAAAGTCAAGCTGAAGAACATTGAACCAGGACACTTGGTACTTCGAAGAGTAGCCAACCCTGAGACAGCAGGCAAATTACAGCTGAAGTGGGAAGGCCCCTTTTTGGTAGTATCTTCGTCAAGACCCGGCTCCTACAGATTGAAGGATATGGACGGCAATGACATTCCTAGATCATGGAATGCGGATGAGCTTCGACGATATTATGTCTAGCTTGATGTAATTTTTTATATTCTTTTTTGTGGCACCCTTTTCCTTTCCAAAGGGGGAGAAAGGTTTTTAATGGGGCCACAACATGTAATTTTCCTTATTTCAATTTTATGAGAGTGATATCCCCCAAAAAATGTAAATGTAAATGCAAAAGGAAAAAAGAAAAGGAAACAGAGAGAAGCTCAAAAGTCGTTCCTAAGGGAATGCAGGGCTTACAGCGAAAAATAAGCGCTGATTCCGCTGAAAGTAAAAGGCGAAGAAGCTCCTAAGGGAGGCTTACAGCGAAAAATAAGTGTTGATTCCGCTGAAAGTAAAAGGCGAAGAAGCTCCTAAGGGAGGCTTACAGCGAAAAATAAGCGCTGATTCCGCTGAAAGTAAAAGGCGAAGAAGCTCCTAAGGGAGGCTTACAGCGAAAAGTCAACGCTGAAGGGCTATGATTATGTATTTTGATATTCATTTGCACAATACATCTCATCATGTCATTTGCATTCATAAACATGCATTTAGACATATATAGAATCATCATTATACCACACAAAAACACAGATGCTTCGGCGATGAGGAAAAACTCGAAGGAAAATTTTTTATGCTTCGTTGTGTACGAAAAGAAGGGAAGGTGTTTTTCGCCTTCGGCTCAAAAGAGAAGTTTCGTCCACAGCAAAGCAGCTTGTACGCAGATAGCAGAAATAAAATATATTACAAGGTATGTACAAATTTACATAAGTTGTTCCATAACTATATTACAAAAGTTTCTCCAGAATTTTTTGCAGGAAAGTATATTGTAAACAACTATCAAGCTTCAGGCTAGGCGTCGTCAAACTTCAACTTCGTCATTCTCCAGCTTCGTCATCCTGCGTATATCAAACAGCAAAATAAGAAAAGTGCAAATTTCAAGGAGAAGGTAAAAGTAACAAAAATAAGTTTCCTACCGGCTTAAGATGACTTCGAGCTTCGTCACCCGCCATTTTTCGCCCGCCATTTACCCATATCTGGGTCATGAATCTATTTCCAATGCTTCGGGCTAGGCTTGGGATATCTATCAGATCTGATGCTGACAAGCTGAAGTTTGGTCTGTTCACAATATTTCCATGTGTGCAGCCAGCCTTCAGAAAAGCGGTGGCCGTGCCCCGAGAAGCTACCAGGGCGCAGAAGTCGGCATGCCCACCAATAACTTCGTCAAGGGCATCAACCTCGCCTTCAATATATTCTAACGTGCTGGGCAGATTATCAGCTGAAGGTGTAAATTTTGCAGAGCTGGCTCCGACAGAATGAAACACATCCTTCAGCCGTTGCACGCATCGGCTGCCGAAGCTTAGGCATTTCTCTTGAAGTTCTTTAAAGGATTTCTGCAAAATTGAATTTTTATCCACCTCAGTTTTCAGCCTTGCTTCGAGATATTTCTTTTCTTGCTCAAATTTTTCTAACTATTGGAGCAGTTCATTCTTTAGGCTGTTATTCTCAGTTTGGACTTCAGCCAAAGAACCCTCCATAGTCTGAATAACAAAATCTTTCTTTTCTAATGCATCTTCGTGCTCTTTGACCATCATTTCAAGATCTTGGATGGTGAAATCCTTCTTTTTCAAATCAGCTTCGTAATTTTCAACTTTTTCAGCCAAATTTTGGATGACGGCTTTGTTCTTCTCTTCTTCGAGATCTTGTTGCATTTTTAGAACTTTACTTAACAGTATGCTCTGTCGAAACGATCTTCGTTAGAAAACGACCTAAAAAATAATAATAATAATAAAATAACAAAAATATTTGTTACCTTAAAGTTAGCATAAAGCAAACTTCCGGTGATATGGTGCCGTTGGTAACGGCAGAGGTCCACTTCCAGCTTCGGCAAGCCAATGTTTTTGCAGAGAGTTCTAACAATTTTAGCTTCGCTGCGGTTTCGAAGGCACCTCAGTTTTCCTTCATTAACCCCACCAAATAGTGTAGCCCCTAGCTTATATCCGCAGGCTATGGCACATCTTTTAAGCTCTGCTTTTTCAGCGTCTGTCAGCTCTTGCCCAAGTAGATCTTGAAATTCAAAATCTTCACCCTCTAAAATGTCTTCAGCTTGTTTTTCCCCTTTTCAGTGCCTGTGCTCGCCGCGGCCACAGCAAATTCTTCCTCAGTCATTTTTAAGAGTATGTTATCAATAACTTCAAGTGTCTCATCCAGGTTCAGATCTTCTGCGGCTTCAGTTTCAACTCCGGCAGCTTCGGCTGCGCCAGTTTCAGCTTCAAAGGTTTTCGCTCTGGTGGTTTCGGCTGGGGCGCCTTTAGCTTCGGCAGTTTCGGCTGTCTGGTCAATAGCAATTCTTGATGCCGGTGTCGGTAGCGGTGTCCCTTGAATTACATCTGTTATTTGAATAATCCTTCGTTTTTTCGGCAGTGCAGGACCTTCTTCTGCCGAAGCTGCCTTGTCCTTCTAAAAAAAACTTCGTCAGTTCCAACGCCAGCGGACTTAGCTTGACAGGCAAGGGTTCAGTCATTACCTTCATAATCTCTTCTACTTCAACAGCAGAAGGCGTTGCAGGAGTATCTTCTTCTTGAACCAACGTTCTTGGTTCTGGAGATGCAGTTTTCCTTTTTCCTGCAGTGGCCACCTTCGGCTCAGGATTCAACTCTTCAGGGCTAAGTTTTTCAGAATCACCCCTTTTCTTTTTGGTTACCTTGACGACCTCCTCGTCAGCAGCGCTGGAAATTCTTTTTCGCTTTGGGCCTCCGGCATCTCCGCTCAGGCGATCATAATTAGCATAGTCAAAACCTATGGCATCGAGCACCCTGTTCAGCCTTCGCTTCGGCCGAGTGCCGAAGGCTGCTGTCATCAGTTGGTCCTCTTTTTTGGAGTAATTTCCAAGGATTTCGTTACTCATTACTTCAATTGTATCAAGCCATTCTTGACAGGGCGTTTTAAAATATTTCTTAAACTTATAATAATAGGGTAGTCGGACAAGCTCCCTTTCTTTCTTTTCTCCTTTAAGCTTCGGCATAGTCCACTCCTTCATAGTCGGAAATACTCTGAAGGCCAGAAATTCCTGCACTAAATCTCTAGTGCCAATCTGTTCTGCAATAATTTTGAATTCAGCCAGCGCGGCCCAAGTTGGACCTTCAGTTGTCATTCTACAACGAGGCCTTGTTTCTTCGAAGATCAGTTCAAGAGGGCTCTGTACTAGCTTCTCTCTATCTTCGTCAACTTTAACATAAAACCATTCTGATTTCCAGCCTGCCGGCCATTTGCTTCGGTAGCTAATCACAGGAAATTTTATGGTCTTCCGATAGGCAAAATTATAACAACCAAAATTTTCGTGCAACCCATCCTTTCTGGCCTTAGTCTGGTAATGCAGCTCGTGTACTCGACAGAAGCTGTCGGCAAACGGCTCCACCGCCTGGCTTCGGAGAGCCCAGATATAGACGCTAAGCCTGACAATGGCGTTAGGAGTCAGTTGGTGAAAATAGATCCCAAACCTTTGCAGCACATCAGAAATCATTCTATTCAAAGGAAATCTCAATCCAGCCTTTAAAAAACTCTTGAAAATAACTATTTCATCCTTTTCTGGTTTCGGGGTAGTCTCCTCTCCCCCGAAGCGAAGTAGCTTCTTCTCATCTTCTCTGAAATAGCCCGCCTTTACCATTTTCGAGAAATCCGTCTTGGAGATAGTCGACTTCTCGAAGTCCAAATGGCTAGGCTTGCTCGGTACTGCGATATGGTAATCATTGTCAGAATCAGCTTCCTCAATATCTCCTCGTTCTGCTTCGGCAGCAGCTTGTTCTGTTTCGGCAGCAGTTTCGGCAGTAGGGTTTCTTTCCGAAGTCACCAATCCAGATCGTTGCATTGCTTCGGAGATAGGAACAGTCTCTGCACCTTCGAATTCGCCTCCCTCGCGCTCAACTCTAGCAGAAGAGCGCAATCTGGCCATTCAATTTTAAATTTCTTGAAAGATTTCTCGAGAACTAAATAACCTCTTCTTCTGACGAAGCTTTTCTTCTGACGAAGCAGGCACCAAATTGGAGTTTCGTCTGAATCCGAGAGTCGGGCTTCGGCTATGGTTAAAAATTTTGGCAGCAAATCAGTGTAATAGCAATGAATGCTGTGATAACTTTACACCTACCAGTCTGTTTATATAGTGTTGCAGGAAGGAAGGTGAATCGTCGGAAATTTTTACACCAGGCAAACGGTTACTCGCACCCGCTGAACGGTGGACCGCAAAAACCAGAATAGTGAACTCGCATGGTGGAACCGCTACGCGCTCGAAAGCTATATCGTTTCTCGACAACGAGCTCAGGGAAGGTGTTTTTCGGACCTTCGGCTTCCTGAAGCCTGAGAGACTTTTTTCACGGATCAAGCTCATTACGAAAAACGATCTAGCACCGCGAAGGGGCTACTGTTGGGACCATGCTTCGTCGCCGAAGGTCCTGCAGGAAGAAACAGTTTCGGTTGAAGTTGTCTGTACGTAATGCCGAAGGGTGTTGTCCATGAAGCTTCGGAATTACAAACCAACTTAAAGATAAAATGACCTTTTAGTCCATAAGAGTTCGAGTCGATGTTGTAAACTTTTATGAGGGGTATGATTGTAATTGTTCACAGGCTGTGTCCTGTGCCTATAAATAGTGAACAGTATTCCTATACTGTTCACACATTCCTGTAATTGCAAAAGCATCATTCGGGAATTATTGCTTGTCAAGGCAAAGCATTTGAGAACAAGTCCCTAACACCAGCCCAGATGGGTCGGCGTGAGACGGGACACAAATGGGGGATAACAGTAAGGGGAAACCGCGGCCTTCGTGTTGTCCTGCGCCCAGGGCGGATGGATGCGCTTGCAGTAGGGGGTTACAAGCATTCGCGTGGGAGAGAGAGTGAGAGCGAGAGCCTTATGCGTCGGCCCGTTCTCTCACGCGGCCAACCTTCTCGTACGAGAGCCCTGGACCTTCCTTTTATAGACGTAAGGAGAGGGTCCAGGTGTACAATGGGGGGTGTAGCAGTGTGCTAACGTGTCTAGCAGAGAGGAGCTAGAGCCCTAAGTACATGCCGTCGTGGCAGTCGGAGAGGTTTTGGCACCCTGTTCATGTGATGTCGTGGCCGTCGGAGGAGCACTAGAGCCCTGCGGAAGTATAGTTGTCGGGGCTGTCGGATCCTTGCTGTCGTAAGGGGCTGGGAGCTACCGTCGTCATGGAGCGTGCGGGGTGTCATCATTACTTGTTACTGGGGCGAGCCAGATGGGACGCCGGTCTTGTTCCCCATAGCCTGAGCTAGCTAGGGGCAGGGTAATGATGGCCCCCCTGGCGACGTGGCTGGTCCGGACCCGAGTTTGGGCGAGGTGGCGATTCCTCTGAGGTCGAGGTTGAGTCCGAGCCCTAGGGTCGGGCGAGGTGGAGTTCGTCGTCTTCCTAAGTCAAGGCTGAGTCCGAGCCCTAGGGTCGGGCGAGGTGGAGTTCGTCGTCTTCCGGAGCCGAGGTTGAGTCCGAGCCCTGGGGTCGGGCAAGGCGGAGCTTCCTATGTCGCCCGAGGCTGGACTTGGCCGCTGTCGACCTCACTCTGGCGAGTGGCACGGCAGTCGGAGCGGGGCAGGCAGCGCTGTTTTCTTGTCAGGTCGTCCAGTGGAGCGGCGAAGTGACTGCGGTCACTTCGGCTCTGTCGACTGAAGAGCACGCGTCAGGATAAGGTGTCAGGCGATCCTTGCATTAAATGCTCCTGCGATATGGTCGGTTGGCATGGCGATCTGGCCAAGGTTGCTTCTCTGCGAAGACTAGGCCTTGGGCGAGCCAAAGGTGTGTCCGTTGCTTGAGGGGGCCCTCGGGCGAGACGTGAATCCTCCGGGGTCGGCTACCCGAGGCTGGGTTCGGGCGAGGCGAGATCGTGTCCCTTGAGTGGACTGAGCCTTGACCTTAATCGTGCCCATCTGGCCTTTACAGCTTTGTGCTGATGGGGGTTACCAGCTGAGATTAGGAGTCTTGGGGTACCCCTAATTATGGTCCCCGACACTATTATTATACGAAAACTCAGCATAAGGTAGACTCTTATCCCAACTTCCTCCATGCTGAAGGGCACAAGCTCTCAACATATCTTCCAATACTTGATTAGTCTTTTCAGTCTGTCCATCAGTCTGAGGGTAATAAGCCGTACTGAAGTTCAACTTCGTGCTCATGTTCTCATGGAAGCTTCTCCAAAATCTTGAGGTAAACTGTGAACCTCGATTAGACACGATCTTCTTTGGTACTCCATGTAAACACACAATCCGAGCCATATATAACTCTGCCAGTTGAGAGCCTTTATAAGTAGTCTTGACAGGAATAAAGTGGGCCACTTTAGTCAATCTATCCACAATCACCCATATAGCATCATATCCTTTGTGGGTGCGAGGCAATCCAGTAATAAAATCCATACCAATCTCTTCCCACTTCCACTCAGGTATCTTCAGTGGGTGCAATAGTCCAGCTAGCCTCTGGTGTTCAGTCTTAACTCTTTGACATACATCGCACATAGCCACATGTGCAGCTACATCTCACTTCAATTCACACCACCAATACTTTCGCTTCAAATCCTGATTCATCTTGGTACTACCAGGATGAATAGAATAATCCAAGTCATGTGCCTCCTTTAAAATAGTCTCTCGAAGGCTTTCAATATCAGGAACACACATCCTGTCCTTGAACCATACAGTGCCTTGCTCATCTTCCATGAATTCCGGACCTCGACCTTCAGTAATTAGATCCTTAATCTCTTTTATTTTAGCATCATCAAGTTGACCTTTGTGGATTTCTTGCTCTAAAGTACGTTCCACATCAATAGTAACTCCTTCAGTGCGAGCAATTATCCCCAGGTTAAGTCTCCTGAAATCCTCAACAATCTCATCGGGTAGCTGGGCAACAATAGCTGTATGAACATGCTCCTTTCGACTCAAGGCATCTGCAACCAAATTTGCCTTGCCTGGGTGATAGTGAATCTCCAAATCATAATCCTTAATAAGCTCCAACCAATGGAGTTGCCTAAGGTTGAGATCCTTTTGAGTGAATATATACTTCAACCTCTTATGATCCTTGTATACTTGACACTTGGTTCCCATAATATAATGTCTCCAAATCTTAAGCGCATGCACAACGGCTGCCAGTTCTAAGTCATGAGTGGGGTAGTTCAACTTGTGTTTCCGCAACTATCGAGACGCGTAGGCAATCACTTGTCCTTCTTGCATGAGCACACATCCTAAGTCCTAGGCTACATGCATCACAATAAATATCAAATCCCTTCTGTAGATCTGGCATAACCAACACTAGTGGTGACATCAATCTCTTCTTTAATTGGTCAAAGCTATCTTGGCACTTCTCGTCCCACTTGAATTCTCTTCCCTTCTCCAGAAGCGAGGTCATAGGCTTAGCAATCTTAGAAAATCCTTCAATAAATCTTTGATAATATCCTGCAAGTCCCAAGAAACTTCGAATCTCAGTAACTGTAGTGGGTACTCTCCACTCCATTATCTCCTTAACCTTAGCAGGATCCACTGATATTCCTCCATTAGAAATGATATGTCCAAGAAATGGC
Organism: Zea luxurians; assembly: GCA_029449295.1. Taxonomy (NCBI): domain Eukaryota; kingdom Viridiplantae; phylum Streptophyta; class Magnoliopsida; order Poales; family Poaceae; genus Zea; species Zea luxurians. The sequence continues at coordinate 62,226,056 of JAOPSE010000022.1, forward strand.
ACCTCGCCAACCCAAAACTCGCATTTGCTAAACTTGGCGTAGAGTTGATTATCTCATAGCTTCTTGTAGCACCAATCTCAGATGTTCCTCATGATCACTCTCACACTTGGAATAAATAAGAATATCGTTGATGAATACCACGACAAATCTGTCCAAATCATGAACACCTTATTCTTCAGATCCATAAAATAGGCTAGTGCATTAGTTAATCCAAACGACATAATAGTGAACTCATATAATCCATATCGAGTCGAGAAAGTTGTCTTGGGAATATCTGATGGCCTAATCTCCATTTGATGGTAACCAGATCGGAGATCAATCTTCGAAAATACCCTTGCACCTCTTATCTGAATGAATCCTCAATGCAGGGTAATGGGCACTTGTTCTTCACAGTGACATCATTAAGGGACCTATAATCCACGCACATCCCTTGCGATCCTTCTTTCTTCTGTACAAATAGAACCGACGCTCCGCAAGGTGAAGAATCCGAACGAATGTACCCAGCCTCTTGTAACTCTGTTAACTGCTTCTTAAGTTCTTTTAACTCTTCTATAGATATCCTGTATGGCCGTTTAGAAATAGGGGTAGTTCCAGGTAAGAGATCAATAACAAACTCGACTTCCCTATCTGGTGGCATCCCTGGTAACTCCTCTGGAAAGTCATCCGGAAAATCCCTAACTGCACGGATGTTGTCACCCACAAACTTCTCATCTACTAAGAATGTCGCTAGTCTGATGGTGGTAGTTACTGCAACTTCAACTTCAAATCTTTGTCCTTTGGAACTGGTGAATTCTACGGTTCACTTAGCACAGTGTATATACTGCCTTTGCTTTTCTTAACCATGACATACCAAGGATCATGTCTATAGTGCTCTCTTCTAACACTATAGGGGTAGCCCATCTGGGTTAGAAACACAGGGTAAGAAAGAAAGAATTGTAGACAAGGCATGTAATTACAAGGCACGTTACTTTGGGAATTTATTAGCATAAGTAGATTAGTGTGTTTATCCACTAAAGCTAACACATTACCTTATGGTGGTATATGCTAAGATGCCCAACTATAATGTTTCAATCAACCAAAGAAGCAAATCAAGCATTTATCATCAGAACAATCAACCAACATTTTTTTAAATAGAGAAAATAGTTTTAATTTTGTCTTAGGTCTCCTATCTCTTAAAAAGTTCATAAATGTAGGATTCCAAGGTACGAAATCCATCTTGTCTTATAGTAGATAAGGTAAGAGTAATCAGAGTATGACAGCAAAAGGTGAGACAGGATCAAGATAAGATAAGTATAGAATGAATCAGAGTAAGGTAAGTAGGTAAGGGTTTGTCCATTTCTATCTAGGTTTCGTCCTACAGTCAACATTTGCTCTGATACCACTTCTGTCACACTCGGCTTTAAGGAACAAAGCTAGGTGCATCTCATACATGCGCCAAGAAGACAACATATATACTAACAGAGTGTATAGAGATAAATGTCACAAAACATCAGAGTATTTATTACATAGTGGAAGTCTTATTACAAAATAAAAGATAAAGATAAAACAAACTAAGGATCGACGTTGGCGCCAATGTTAACTGAGAAACGCCACCTAGATCAGATCGAACTCCTCACCTTGTGGCTCCTCCTGAACCACCTGCTCTTCTCCTGTGGGGGCTGTGAGACAGCAAGGGTGAGCTCACACATGATCATAGCTCAACAAGTTGTGGGGAAACCAGTGGACATGAACTCACAAAGGTGGGAGTTCATGTGATGTGTAAGGCTAATCAATGACAGGGGTTAAAGCTGAGCATTGCTTTTAAGTAGTTGGTCAAAATTTTATAAGAAGTTACTAAGTGTAAGGAAATACCAAACCTTAAATAAAGTAATTGAACAAAATTAATGATAAACCCATGCAATGCAAATGACAAAATTGAATTTAAGTTCCATAATTTAATCATCAGAGAGTCCTGAGCTGCTCATGACCGTGAGCTCGGCTAGTATACCAGTTTTACACTCTGCAGAGATTGTACCCTTTACCCACAAGTCATGTTACCCATCTGCCAAGGGGTCGCGACTCCCATACACCTCTACCTAGGAGGCGAGGCAGGGCAACACTACGAGGCCTTTACAAAGTTCCACTAGCTTCCGAAAATCTGCTACAATTTATGGGGAGAGCACTTGCAAGAATCCCCCGTCTGACCGCCATCGCAGCTAAATCAACCCGATAACCTCCTTGCATGCAACTCCCCTACTGCCCTTGCCCCTTTCGGGTAAGATAGTCTTCCACTAGCTTTCCTAATTAGTTAGCCAAGGGCGTCCCATTAAACCCTTGTGGTGGCACATGTTTCTCAAGTTAAGCTTTATGTTCCAATGAACATTAATGATCTTGACATGAACATAAATAGAATAACAAAATTATTGGAACATAGATATAATAAATAATTATCCCAAAATCATGTAAAGCAATAGCAAACTACCCAAGTGATTCAGGGGTAAACAAGGTAATGAGATAAACAATCTAGGGTGACCTATTGGGTCCCATCAAAATTAACCTATGCATGAATAAGTGACATTAAAGAACATTATTGGGTAAAAAGTGGTCAAGGGAACAACTTGCCTTCAATGAGCTCCTACTGAGCTACTTCTATCTGCTGCTCACCAGGATCCACAGTCACGGGCTCTTCTACTCGCCACAATACAAACAAGCACAGTATATAAAGAAAATTAACATCACACCAAACATGTAAACAAAATACATAGTAATAATCTACATATTAAAATAAAAACCTAGGAACAAGAATCATAATTTTTGGAGTTATAGATTTTAAGATATGAATTTTCAAAGGTTTTATGTGTTTGAAATGGAATTAAATGAGGAATAAATTTTTCTTACTGTTTTCATGACAAAACAAAGACTCAAAGTGGTAAATAATAAAATTACTAAATTTTAGAGACTGGAATGGGTTAATTTGGACTGGAGATGAATTTTCTATGAATTTCATAAGTGCTAGCAATTCTTTTTCTCATGAAAATCATTTTCAGATTTTATTTAACCATTTCTTATGAACTCTGGACTGGGCGCAATATTACAGAGGAAGGTAGGGGCCCTGGCGCAAAATAAACTGAGACTCAGAATTCTATTTGTAGCACTGCGGGTTGATTTCCCTATTTCCTAGGGTCTCTTTAGTAAATACGCCGTGGCGAAGAGGTATCTTTTAATCTGGACCGCCCGATCTAAACTCTACAGTTAAGATTAGATTCCTAGCGCGCAAAGTCGTACGCAGTTGGGATCGTTGGATTAAGACTCAACGGTAGAGATTTATCACCGCAGATTTGTATCTAGCTGTCAGATCCAGATCTACGGTCATAACTAAACGTAGCGAAGGGGTATTCTTCCGCCTAATCTCAACCGTAGACGCCCGATCCTAAGGTGCACCCTACGTCTTCCTCCCCTGGATGAATGCCAGCGACCAAACCCAAGGTCGCGGCGGCACGCCATGGCTGCGTTACTCCCCTGCTGGCCCATGGTGCACGATCGGTCGAGTCGCCAGGTGCAAAATGGGGCTAGTATGATGGTGAATTCGGGTAGACGGTTTGTATTCACAATGGGTTTGGTGATGAGTCTGCCCACGCGATGGCGCGATCCCGTGGCAGAGACTCAAACACGACGAAGAATTCCTGTGCAGCAGATGCCTCGATCCCCCGGCTTCTTCCCCGAGCGCCACCCGTGCACCCTCCCGAACGTATGGGACCAGATCTTTGATATTGAGCGATGAGTATGGCAGAACTCGACGGCGGCGGACTCCCGCAATTTGTCTCTGGTGGCGGCTGGAAGGAGTCAAAGGAAGGAGCACGAGGAGAGGTTGGGTCTGCTTTTGAAGCCCGGGCGATGGAGAATCGTGGGTCGCGAGAATCTCACGTGGCGCAATAACCCTCGCCAGAATTCACGGCGGCGATGAGGAACAGGGCCATCCGACAGGTGGCCCCGCGTCGTTCAGTGGGCGCTCGCGTGGTGAACGGTAATAGGTGGGACCACGGAACTGGTGAGACAGTCACGGCGGATGCATGGTTGGATGACTGGTTGGTGGGCCCTGGTTGATAGAGGGTGGACGAGGTGCGAATTGGCATGGTGTGACTGCCCCGCGGGCTCGAGGCGTCAGCGCCAACCTTCGGGTTATGGGCCACACGGAAGTAGATGCAGAGTTGGGCCAGATACGAGCCCAACAGCTACATTTCTCCTTTTTTTGATTTTTTCCCTTTTCATTTGAATCTCATATTTGAATTTGAATCTTGTTATGAGTTTCACCTTTCAATCAAATATACAAATTCAAACCCTAGTGTAGGAATAATATATTTTTTATTTACTCATTTTTGTCCACATAATATTTGTTTTCTTCTCTTTTCTAAATTATAGAATTTCTTTTAGATTTTAAATTTCCTTCTGACTTAATATATTTCTTGTCACATTATTTTTATATTGTCACAAAGTGCACACCAAAAATAAAATCCCAGCATGATGCATAATTTTATGGTATGTCTTTTATTAATTATTTGTTTTTAAATGTGGTGTTCACATGCTCCAATTAAATAGGGACAAAATATTCAAGGAAATAACCTCTTATCATATGATTTACAAATTTGGGTATTACATCTTCCTCTTCCGAAGGTCCTAAAAGGGAAATAGGGTTAACTTTTTTCACAGAATTAATTTTCGTGGTTGAATGCCCAACACAAATAATGGACTAACTGATTTGCTCTAGAATTTATGTACTACAGGAGCATTAAGGTTCAACACAAACCAATAAATGTTCAAGACAGGGTTCTAAAACAAAGGAGCAATGTAACTAAGTGTGATGTGGTCTAGCGCACCAGATTGTCCGATGTGCCACCGGACAGTATCCGGTGCACCAGGTTCATACAGGGCTGAACCAGCCACTCTCGAGTTTCTTCAGGCGCACTCCGCTATAATTCACCGGACTGTCTGGTGTGCCACCGGACTATCCGGTGCACCAGCGAAGCAATGGCTACTTTGTGCAATGGTTGACTGCAAAAGCGTGGTGATCAGATGAATAGTGAGGAACAGTGCGCGCAGAGTCAGAGCCGCAGGTCAGAGGCGCACTGGACAGTGAACAGAACCTGTCCGGTGCGGCATCGGACTGTCCGGTGCCACTAGAGGACAAAGCCTACAACGACCAAATGCTCTAGAACCCTAACGGTTGGGTGACGTGGCTGGCGCACCGGACTGTCCAGTGTGCCCATCGACAGCAGCCTTCCCCAACGGCTTGTTGGTGGTTGAGGGCTATAAATACCCCCCAACCACCACAACTCCAAGCATCCAAGTTTTCTGAAATTCCCATTCAATACAAGAGCTAGTGCATTCACTCCTAGACACAAATCAAAAGATCAAAGCCTCTCCAAGTCCCCAAAATCATTCCAACCACCTAGTGACTTAAGAGAGTGTTTGTTCGTGTTCTTTATGCTCTTGTTGCTTGGATCGCTTTCTTCCTTCCTCATTCTTGTTCCAAAGAGACTTGTAATCAAAGCAAGAGACACCAAGTGTGTGTTGGTCCTTGTGGGGTCTAAGTGACCCGTTCGATTAAGGAGAAAGCTCACTCGATATAAGTGACCATTTGAGAGAGGGAAAGGGTTGAAAGAGACCCGGTCTTTATGACCACCTCAACGGGGACTAGGTTCTTGAGAATCGAACCTTGGTAAAACAAATCACCGTGTTCATTCGCTTGATTTCCATTTGATTTGTTTTTCCCCTCTTTCCCGGACTCAGATTTAATTCTAACGCTAACCCCGGCTTGTAGTTTGTGTTTTAAGTTGTAAATTTCAGATTACACCTATTCACCCCCCCTCTAGGCAACTTTCAATTAGTATCAGAGCCCGTTGCTTCATTAGAGTCTAACAACTCGAAGTGATGTCGGGAGATCACGCCAAGAGGGAGATCGTGACTGGCGACAAGCCCGCAAGCCCGGGAAGAACCCACTCAAGGGAGTCCGGCCATAAGCATAAGGAGGAAACCTCTTCCTCCAACAAGACCCATCGGAGAGGTGACAAGAAGAAGAAGATGAAGAAAGTGGCCTACTACGAGACTGACTCATCGTCGCCCTCCACATCCAGCTCCGACTCGTCGTCCACTACTTCTAAGCTCCATGAGCGCAAGAAGTACAGTAAGATGCCCCTCTGCTATCCTCGCATTTCTAAACGTGCTCCTCTACTTTCCGTTCCATTAGGCAAACCACCATATTTTGATGGTGAGGACTATTGTATGTGGAGTGATAAAATGAGGCATCACCTAACCTCACTCCACAAAAGCATTTGGGATATTGTTGAGTATGGATCATAGGTACTAAGGTAGGGGACAAGGACTATGACTCGGACGAGGCCAACTAAATTAGACACTTTAACTCCCAAGCCACAACTATACTCCTCGCCTCCTTGTGTCGAGAGGAGTATAATAAGGTGCAAGGGTTAAAGACGGCCAAAGAAATTTGGGACATCCTCAAAACCATATGAAAACTAGTTCATTTCTGCACTTTATATATTTGCTTTGGTTTGTGTTGGCATCAATCACCAAAAAGGGGGAGATTGAAAGGGAAATAGGGTTAACCTTTTTCCCATAATTAATTTTGGTGGTTGAATGCCCAACACAAATAATGGACTAACTGGTTTGCTCTAGAATATATGTGCTACAGGTGCATAAAGGTTCAACACAAACCAATAAATGTTCAAGACAGGGTTCTAAAACAAAGGAGCAATGTAACCAAGTGTGATGTGGTCTGGTGCACCGTACTGTCCGGTGTGCCACCGGACAGTGTCTGGTGTACCAGGTCTATACAGGGTTGAACCAGCCACTCTCGGGTTTCTTCAGGCGCACTCCGCTATAATTCATCGGACTGTCCAGTGTGCCACTAGACTGTCCGGTGCACCAGCGGAGCAATGACTACTTCACATAACGGTCGACTACAAAAGCGCGGTAATCAGATGAACAGTGCGTGCAGAGTCAGAGGCGCACCGGACAGTGAACAGGACCTGTCTGGTGCGACACCGGACTGTCCGGTGCCACTAGAGAACAAAGCCTCCAACGGCCAAATGCTCCAGAACCCTAACGGTTGGGTGACGTGGCTGACGCACCGGACTGTCCGGTGCGCCCATCGACAACAGCCTTCCCCAATGGCTTGTTGGTGGTTGAGAGCTATAAATACCCCCAACCACCACAACTCCAAGCATCCAAGTTTTCTGAAATTCTCATTCAATACAAGAGCTAGTGCATTCACTCATAGACACAAATCAAAAGATTAAAGCCTCTCCAAGTCCCCAAAATCATTCCAACCACCTAGTGACTTGAGAGAGTGTTTGTTCGTGTTCTTTGTGCTCTTGTTGCTTAGATCGCTTTCTTCCTTCCTCATTCTTGTTCCAAAGAGACTTGTAATCAAAGCAAGAGACACCAAGTGTGTGGTGGTCCTTGCGGGGTCTAAGTGACTCGTTTGATTAAGGAGAAAGCTCACTCGGTATAAGTGACCGTTTGAGAGAGGGAAAGGGTTGAAAGAGACCCGGTCTTTATGACCACCTCAATGGGGACTCGGTTCTTTAGAACCGAACCTCGGTAAAACAAATCACCGTGTTCATTCGCTTGATTTCCATTTGATTTGTTTTTCCCCTCTCTCCCGGACTCGAAATTAATTCTAACGCTAACTCCGACTTGTAGTTTGTGTTTTAAGTTGTAAATTTCAGATTACGCCTATTCACCCCCCTCTAGGCAACTTTCAATTGGTATCAGAGCCCGGTGCTTCATTAGAGTCTAACAAATTGAAGTGATGTCGAGAGATCACGCTAAGAGGGAGATCGTGACCGGCGACAAGCCTGAGAAGAACCCACTCAAGGGAATCCGGCCACAAGCATAAGGAGGAAACATCTTCCTCCAACAAGACGCATTGGAGAGGCGATAAGAAGAAGATGAAGAAAGTGGTCTACTATGAGACCGACTCATCATCACCCGCCACATCCGGCTCTGACTCGTCGTCCACTACTTCTAAGCGCCATGAGCGCAAGAAGTATAGTAAGATGCTCCTCCGCTATCCTCGCATTTCTAAACGCGCTCCTCTACTTTCTGTTCCATTAGGCAAACCACCATATTTTGATGGTGAGGACTATTGTATGTGGAGTGATATAATGAGGCATCACCTAACCTCACTCCACAAAAGCATTTGGGATATTGTTGAGTATGGAGCGCAGGTACCTAAGGTAGGGGACAAGGACTACGACTCGGACGAGGCCAACCAAATTAGGCACTTTAACTCCCAAGCCACAACTATACTCCTCGCCTCCTTGTGTCGAGAGGAGTATAATAATGTGCAAGGGTTAAAGATGGCCAAAGAAATTTGGGACGTCCTCAAAACGGTGCATGAAGGAGATGAGGTGACCAAGATCACCAAAAGAGAGGCGATCGAGGGGGAGCTCGGTCGATTCGTCCTCAACCAAGGGGAAGATCCGCAAGCCATGTACAACCGGCTCAAGACAATGGTCAATCAAGTGTGCAACCTCGGGAGCACTAAATGGGATGACCATGAAAAGGTCAAGGTTATTCTTAGATCCCTCGTATTTCGTAATCCTACTCATGTTCAATTAATACATGGGGATCCTAGATACAAGCTAATGTCTCCCGAGGAGGTGATTGGCAAGTTTGTGAGCTTTGAACTTATGATCAAAGACTCCAAACATATTGTCAACCTGGAGCAAGATGCCACCTCCACACCAGAGGTGCAACCCGTCGCATTCAAGGCGACGGAAGAAGAAAAGAAGGAGTCTACACCAAGTAGGCTTCCCATCGACGCCTCCAAGCTCGACAACGAGGAAATGGCGCTCATCATTAAGAGCTTCCGCCAAATCCTCAAGCAAAGGAGGGGGAAGGACTACAAACCTCGCTCCAAGAGGGTGTGCTAGAAGTGTGGTAAGACCGATCATTTTATTGCTAAATTTCCAATTTCTAGTGACAGTGATAGGGGCAAAGACAAGAAGGGGAAGAAGAAGGAAAAGAAGAGGTACTACAAAAAGAAGGGCGGCGATGCCCACTTGTGTCGAGAGTGGGACTCCGACGAGAGCTCCACCGACTCCTCCTCCAATGAGGACGCCGCCAACATCGCCATCAACAAGGGCCTCCTCTTCCCCAACGTCGTCGACAAGTGCTTCATGGCAAAGGACGGCAAAAAGAAGAAGGTACAATCTAGAACCACCCCCAAGTATACTACATCTAGTGATGAGAGTAGTTCTAGTGAAGATGAAGATGATTTGCTTACTCTTTTTGCCAACCTTAACATGCAACAAAAGGAAAAAATTAAATGAATTGATAGGAGCTATTCATGAGAAGGATGAACTCTTGGATAGCCAAGAGGAATTTCTTATTAAAGAAAACAAGAAGCATGTTAAAGTGAAGAATGCTTATGCTCAGAAAGTAGAAAAATGTGAAAACTTGACTAAGGAGCTTAGCATTTGCCATGATTCAATTATCAGTCTTAGAAATGAGAACGCTAGTCTAAATGCTAAGATTGATGAATTGAATATTTGTAATAAATCAATTTCTAGCCTTAGAACTGAAAATGCTAGTTTAGTTTCTAAGGTTAAAGAGTTAAATGTTTGCAATGATTCCATTTCCTGTCTTAGAAATGAGAATGTCATATTACATGCTAAGATAGAAGAATTAAATGTTTGCAAACCCTCTACATCTACTGTTGATCATGTTTCCATTTGCACTAGATGTAGAGATATTAATGTTGAAGCTATTAATGATCACCTTGCTCTAATTAAACAACAAAATGATCATATAGCTCAATTAACTGCTAAAATTAATGAGCATGAAATTGAAAATGAAAAGTTTAAATTTGCTAGAAGCATGCTCTATAATGGGAGACGCCCTGGCATTAAGGATGGCATTGGTTTCCAACAGGGGAGCAATGTCAAGCTTAATGCCCCTAAGAAACTATCTAATTTTGTTAAGGGCAAAGCACCCATGGTTCAGGATAACGAGGGCTATATTTTATATCCTACTAATTATCATGAGCAAAAAATTAGGAGGATTCATGCTAGAAAACCTCATAATGTTTCTCACCATGCATTTATGTATAACAATGAGGCTTCTAGCTCTAGGCATTCTACTCATGCTAAAATGCCTAAAAAGAAAACTCCTGTTGCATCAAATGATCACAATGTTTCATTCAAAACTTTTGATGCATCTTATGTGCTCACTAACAAATCAGGCAAAATAGTTGCCAAATATGTTGGGGCAAACACAAGGGTTCAAAGACTTGTGTTTGGGTACCCAAGGTGCTTGTTTCTAACATCAAAGGACCCAAGATTGTTTGGGTACCTAAGAATAAGGCCTAAATTGTTTTGCAGGTTTATGCATCCAGAGGCTCTAGTTGGATAATTGACAGCGGATGTACAAACCACATGACAGGGGAGAAGAGAATGTTCTCCTCCTATGAGAAAAACGAAGATCCCCAACGAGCTATCACATTTGGGGATGGAAATCAAGGTTTGGTCAAAGGTTTGGGTAAATTTGCTATATCTCCTGACCATTCTATTTCCAATATTTTTCTTGTAGATTCATTAGATTACAACTTGCTTTCTGTTTCTCAATTATGCAATATGGGCTACAACTGTCTATTTACAGATGTAGGTGTTACTATCTTTAGAAGGAGTGATGATTTAGTAGCATTTAAGGGGGGTGTTAGAGGGTCAGCTATATTTGGTTAATTTTAATGAAGCTAAACTTGACACTTGCTTAATTGCTAAGACTAACATGGGTTGGCTCTGGCATCGCCGACTTGCCCATGTAGGGATGAAGAATCTCCACAAACTTCTAAAGGGAGAGCACATTTTAGGACTAACAAATGTTCATTTTGAGAAAGACAGGATTTGTAGCGCATGCCAAGCAGGAAAGCAAGTTGGCACTCATCATCCACACAAGAACATAATGACAACGGACAGGCCGCTCGAGCTACTCCACATGGATTTATTCGGCCCTATCGCTTACGTAAGCATCGGCGGGATTAAGTACTGTCTAGTTATTATGGATGATTATTCTCGCTTCACTTGGGTATTCTTTTTGTAGGAAAAATCTCAGACCCAAGAGACTTTAAAGGGATTCTTGAGACGAGCTCAAAATGAGTTCGGATTGAGGATAAAAAAGATAAGCGACAATGGGACGGAGTTCAAAAACTCTCAAATTGAAGGGTTTCTTGAGGATGAGGGCATCAAGCATGAGTTCTCTTCTCCCTACACACCTCAACAAAATGGTGTAGTGGAGAGGAAGAATAGAACTATACTGGACATGACAATGACCACGCTTGATGAGAACAAGACTCCGGACCGGTTTTGGGTGGAAGCAATCAACACTGCTTGCTACTCCATCAACCGGTTATATCTTCACCGAATCCTCAAGAAGACATGATACGAACTCCTCATCGGTAAAAAACCCAATGTTTCATATTTTAGAGTCTTTAGGAGTAAATTTTTTATTCTTGTTAAAAGAGGTAGAAAATCTAAATTTGCTCCTAAGGCTATAGAAGGCTTTTTACTAGGATATGACTTAAACACAAGGGCATATAGAGTCTTCAACAAATCCACTTGGATTAGTTGAGGTTTCTTGTGACATTGTGTTTGATGAGACTAATGGCTCTCAAGTGGAGCAAGTTGATCTTGATGAACTAGATGATGAAGAGGCTTCGTGCGTTGTGCTAAGAAACATGTCCATTGGGGATGTGTGTCCTAAGGAATTCGAAGAGCCTACACAAGCATAAGATCAACTGTCATCTTCCAACCAAGCATCTCCACCAACCCAAGATGAGGAACAAACTCAAGGTGATGAAGACGAAGATCAAGAGGATGAGCCACCTCAAGAGGAGGACAATGATCAAGGGGGAGATGAAGATAATCAAGACAAGGAAGATGAGCAAGATATTCAGGGTCAAAGACAGCCACACCCAAGAGTCCACCAAGCAATTCAACAAGATCACCCCGTCAAATCCATCCTTGGTGACATTCATAAGGGGGTAACCACTAGATCTTGGGTTGCACATTTTTGTGAACATTACTCTTTTGTTTCCTATATTGAGCCATACAAGGTAGAGGATGCATTAAGAGATTCGGATTGGGTGGTGGCAGTGCACGAGGAGCTCAACAACTTCACGAGGAATGAGGTATGGCATTTGGTTCCATGTCCTAATCAAAATGTTGTAGGTACCAAATGGGTATTCCACAACAAGCAAGACGAGCATGGTGTGGTGATAAGGAACAAAGCCCAACTTGTGACCAAAGGTTACTCACAAGTCGAAGGTTTGGATTTCGGTGAAACTTATGTACCCATAGCTAGGCTATTACTTGCCTATGCTACTTACCATGGCTTTAAGCCTTACCAAATGGATGTGAAGAGTGCCTTCCTCAATGGACCTATCAAGGAAGAGGTCTATGTTGAGCAACCTCCCGGCTTTGAAGATAGTGAGTACTGTAACCATGTTTACAAACTCTCAAAGGCGCTTTATGGGCTCAAGCAAGCCCCAAGAGCATGGTATGAATGCCTGCGAGATTTTCTTATCACTAATGGCTTCAAAGTCGGTAAAGCCGATCCTACTCTCTTTACTAAAACTGTTGCAAAAGATTTGTTTGTTTGCCAAATTTATGTTGATGATATCATATTTGGGTCTACTAACAAGTCTATTTGTGAAGAGTTTAGTAGGATCACGGTAGAAAATTTTGAGATGTCAATGATGGGGGAGTTGAAGTATTTCCTAGGATTTCAAATCAAGCAACTCCAAGTGGGCACCTTCATCAGCCAAACAAAATACATTCAAGACATACTCACAAAGTTTGGGATAAAGGATGACAAACCCATCAAGACACCCATTGGAACCAATGGGCATCTCGACCTCAACATGAGAGGTAAATTCGTAGATCAAAAAGTATACCGGTCGATGATAGGATCTTTACTCTACTTATGTGCATCTCGACCGGATATTTTGATTTCTATATGCATGTGTGCAAGATTTCAGGTCGATCCTAAGGAAGTTCACCTTAGGGCCATAAAGAGAATCATGAGGTATTTAGTTTACACTCATAAGTTTGGGCTTTGGTATCCTAGGGGATCCACTTTTGATTTGATAGGATATTCCGATGCCGATTGGGACTTGTCAGTTTCTGGGGAGATCCCTGGTGTCTTGGGCTTCAAAGAAACAAAACTTCATCGCTCTGTCTACCGCTGAAGCCGAGTATATTGCCACAGGTCATTGTTGTGCGCAATTACTTTGGATGAGGCAAACCCTCAGGGACTATGGCTACAAATTGAGTAAAGTCCCTCTCCTATGTGATAATGAGAGTGCAATCCACATGACGGATAATCCCGTTGAACACAGCCGCACTAAGCACATAGACATTCGATATCACTTTCTGAGGGATCACCAACAAAAGGGAGATATCGAAATTGCTTATGTCAATACCCAAAACCAATTAGCCTATATCTTTACCAAGCCACTAGATGAGAAAACCTTTAGCAAACTTAGGAATGAGCTAAATATTCTTGATTCTCGGAATTTTGATTGAAACATTGCACACATAGCTCATTTATATACCTTTGATCATATCTCTTTCTTTTGGTACAATTGCATATTTCTTATTCTTCTTGTGCCAAAACTATGACTAATGTGTTTTCAAGTGTATTTCTATACTAAGTCGTAGATTGAAAAAGAAATGGAGTATTCGGTAAAGACAACACTTCCACTCAACTCTCACGGTATTATCTACTCTTTGTCGGTATCTCGCAAACTCTCAATGGTATAACCTTTCACTCGTATTCATTTTACCATTTGGGAGGTAATGTTAGACCCCAAAGGGGGAGAAAATGCTCAAAGGGCTCCAACGTTCTCCGTTTTTGGCGCTTAATGCCAAAGGGGGAGAAAATATTAAGCCCAAAGCAAAAGGACCACACCACCACCACCATTTCAAAATTTTCAAAATGTATTTTCAAATTAGTATCAATTGGTATCTATGCTTATGAAAAGAAGATTTCAAAATTGATATCCATTTAAAACCCTCTTGAAAGCTAAGAGGAGAATTTCATTCAGGGGGAGTTTTTATTTAGTCAAAGGAAAAGCATTTGAAACAGGGGGAGAAATTTTAAATCTTAAAAATGCTTCTTGTAATCTTATTCATATACCTTTGACTACTTGCAAAAGAATTTTGAAAAGACTTTGAAAAAGATTTGCAAAATCAAAACAAGTGGTGCAAAAGTGGTCCAAAATGTCAAATTAAAGAAAGCAATCCATTCACTCTTATTCATATGTAATAATACTTTCATATTGGTTTAATTCTAAGTAACCTATGCACTTATCATATGCAAACTAGTTCATTTCTGCACTTCATATATTTGCTTTGGTTTGTGTTGACATCAATCACCAAAACGGGGGAGATTGAAAGGGAAATAGGGTAAACCTTTTTCCCACAATTAATTTTGGTGGTTGAATGCCCAACACAAATAATGGACTAACTGGTTTGCTCTAGAATATATGTACTACAGGTGCATAAAGGTTCAACACAAACCAATAAATGTTCAAGACAGGGTTCTAAAACAAAGGAGCAATGTAACCAAGTGTGCTGTGTTCTGGCGCACCGGACTGTCCGGTGTGCCACCGGACAGTGTCCGGTGCACCAGGTCCGTACAGGGCTGAACCAGCCACTGTCGGGTTTCTTCAGGCGCACTCGCTATAATTCACCGGATTGTCCGGTGCACCAGCAGAGCAACGGCTACTTCGCGCAATGGTCGACTGCAAAAGCATGGTGATCAGATGAACAGTGAGGAACATGCGCGCAGAGTCAGAGCCGCAGGTCAGAGGCGCACCGGACAGTGAACAGGACCTGTCCGGTGCGGCACCGGACTATCCAGTGCCACTAGAGGACAAAGCCTCCAACGGCCAAATGCTCCAGAACCCTAACGGTTGGGTGACGTGGCTGGCACACCAGACAGCGTCCGGTGGCACACCGGACTGTCAGTGTGCCCATCGACAGCAGTCTTCCCCAATGTCTTGTTGGTGGTTGAGGGCTATAAATACCCCCAACCACCACAACTCCAAGCATCAAATTTTTCTGAAATTCCCATTCAATACAAGAGCTAGTGCAATCACTCCTAGACACAAATCAAAAGATCAAAGCCTCTCCAAGTCCCCAAAATCATTCCAACCACCTAGTGACTTGAGAGAGTGTTTGTTCGTGTTCTTTGTGCTCTTGTTGCTTGGATCGCTTTCTTCCTTCCTCATTCTTGTTCCAAAGAGACTTGTAATCAAAGCAGGAGACACCAAGTGTGTGGTGGTCCTTGCAGGGTCTAAGTGACCTGTTTGATTAAGGAGAAAGCTCACTCGGTATAAGTGACCGTTGAGAGAGGGAAAGGGCTGAAAGAGACCCGGCCTTTGTGACCACCTCAACGGGGACTAGGTTTTTTAGAATCGAACCTCGGTAAAACAAATCACCGTGTTCATTCGCTTGATTTCCATTTGATTTGTTTTTCCCCTCTCTCCTGGACACGGATTTAATTCTAACGTTAACCCCGGCCTGTAGTTTATGTTTTAAGTTGTAAATTTCAGATTACGCCTATTCACCCCCCTCTAGGCAACTTTCAGGTCCTCAAAAACATAACTAACCATTTGTTTTTAGCATGATATGGATTGTTACAGGGAGCTTCGACTTTAGGATGGAGGTTTTCCCCGTGACAAAGGCATACGAGATGAAAATATAATCCAAAGATAATAAGAATGAACGCTGAAGCTATAGCCGAAGAGTAATAGCTTCGGCTTATAATGGTGATGAATACTGAACATGATGCTGCCTGGAAGGGAAAAAGACTAGCTAGTTCTTAATGATTCATGTTATGATTATTGGTAAATGCCAGTGACATAAATGTACTTTTACCCTGGCTGTGTCTCGTGCCTATAAATAGATAAATAGTAGCACCGTACTGTTCACGCTGAATTATAATCGCACCTGTGTCAGAACCTTCGAGCAAGTCGAAGGTATCAATGCAATACAGATTTTGTTAATACTCGTACATACTTTATGGAATACAAATATGAATGAATCAATGAGTTATATTCATTATATTTATCCTTATGTATTCTTATTTATCTATAATATGATGGAAACTATCCTACATGGTCTTCGTCTGATGATCATTATATCTGCAAGGAGGTAATGCTTCGGAAGACGAAGGTCCTTAGTACTTAACAATTGTGTTGTCTTGTTCTCGATTCACAACATTTGAGAACAAGTGACCAACAATACCTAACTCAATAGTTCCTATCGATGTGCTTTCCATGGAAATCAAATACTTCTCATCACTAGCATATGATCTAGACCATCGGACTGACAGACCCATATGCCAGTGACTCATTTGCAGTTACCCCTGGGAAGTAATTGTAGAGGAACTCATCGTGCTTCAAATTTAGAATTTGGTTATTTGTAGTTCCCATGAGTTTGGTCTCTTTCTTTTTCAGGCCGAGTTTGGTAAGCGGGATGGAAAACCAAGGGGCCTGCATATCTCTTGCGTGCACCTCTTCATCGAGTGACTTCATATCGGTGCGAAAGTTGAGGCGCTAGATGATAGTGCCACACCTCAGAGTATCTCCAACTATTATCTAAAAAGTTCCAAAATCTTAGTTTAAGAAGTTATTAAAAAACACGTCTCTAATAGTACCCTAAACGATGTTGCTAAATTTAAAAGTTGTTATTTTATCCTTTCTTGTGCCCACATTTGGCAAGCCGAGAAGGACTCCCCAAAGCACTTTTTCGTGTGAAATTCGTGTTATGTTTGATGAAAAGAATCTTGCTGCGTGTTAAACTTCTTATTTCTACATTTTGCAATATTTCTAGCATTCAATCAAGCAATTTAGTCCATATTTGGAATCGATGAAGCTTAGAGATTTGTGTCTGTTTTGTACGCAGATTTTTCTGTATGCAGATTTCAGAACCATTGCAAGACCAATATCATGTTTGATGAAAAGAACATTAAACTTTCTAGAACATGAAAAGGAGATGAGTTTCCAGCATGCATAATTTGAAATATTTGGCAACTAAAAATAGAGAACTAATGGAGAACACAAAGTTTTATACTCTCTATTATCATTTAGCAGTCCTCACATCTGTCTTTAGGGAGCGTTTTTACAAAACTACTAGAGATGGTCTCAAGCGACTACAGAACAATCACCATCATGGGACCCAGTGGTTCAGAAAAGCTAGGATGCCACACCCGTCAAGGCCTGTTCAGTTTTCTCTCAATCCATATGGATTGGAGGGGATTAGATAGAATTAAATCTATAGAAACTCAAAATTATTTATAATTTTTAATCCCTTTCAATCAATAAGTCATAGGAATAACCGCACAAGGCGGCAGGAGGACCACCACCACATCCTTCTCCAAGGACCGTACCTGTTGTGGCATCGTAAGTGAGTTCCTAAATAAAAAATTCAATAAAATCCTAAGAAAATTCATAAAGCCCATGTATGGCAAGGAAATGGTGGAACCCGATAAAGATCTGAGTCCTTATCGAATCACGATCATATCGAATCTTGAGTATATTGGATCACGGTCAGATTAGATCGTGAGCTTATCGGTTCATGGATGTGGCCCTATATAAGGCGTCTGCCAGCCCTTGCCAGAGGGTGCTCATAGCTGTGCTCACTACCAGAATCCAGCTCCGAGTGCTCAGAGCTTTGCCGAGTGCCACCCTCGGCAAAGGAAGACTCTCGGTACCGACAACCTTTACCGAGGGTAGCACACTCAGCATAGCCAGACACTCGGCAAAGACTTCTTTGCCGAGTGTCAAACAGTCAGCGAAGGGTGACGTTCGGTAAAGGACCGTCAGCAGCCGTCTATAGCTGATGGTCGTTACCTTTGCTGAGCGCCAAGCGCTGACACTCGGCAAAGATGGTACGTTGCCGAGTGTCACATGAAATCTTAGAACTTCAGTGTAGACCTTCTAGGTTTCTACACATAGTGCATGACAACTTTCTCGAAATATTCTCAAATTTTTATCATAGGCTCTACATATGATATCATGACATGTGGACAAGTTTCATGATTTTCTGACTTTGTTTGTGTTTTATACAATTTTTAAACAACTGGGTGGCAAGTTCACGGTCATGTTTCGTGAGCATGGTGCTCGAACATTCTGGTCTGCTCCTGAAATCGGGCGTAATTTGTGCTAAATAATATGAATATCATTTTTGCATTCATGATTTTCCATTTTTCGAGTGACTTGCACTTCAAATATGAATTATCCGAGGAAATACAATTAAACGAACAAAATCTAATATTTATAGCAAACACTTTTATAATTGTTCCAAAAATAGAACATGTAGGTCTATATACTATATAAAGAGAGTAGAAAAGTTTGAAGGAAAAAAGAAAAGAAATAAAAGTATGCTTTGCCGAGTGCCTACGGAGAGGCGCTCGATAAACTTGGTTTAAAAAATAAAGTAATCTTTGTCGAGTGTCAGCCGTTGGACACTCGGCAAAGAAGGCTTTGCCGAGTGCTAGATCCGGGCACTCTGCAAAGTACATTTTAAAATTAAAAAATATTGGTCGAGTGCCATATCGTGGGCACTCGGCAAAGAACATGTACATAGCAACTGCATCGTCCTCTTTCTTTCTCACTCTTTCACTCACTTCACGCCGTCGCCGCGCTCCGAGCTCACCTCACCTCCACCGTCACCCCACGCTTCTCTCACTCACCTCACCCACGTTGTCGCCCACCGCCGCCGCAACGCCCTCGGCTGCCGAGTCCCCTACTCCTATCACTGTCCTGACCACTCCATGTCGCTGCCTCATCGTTGTCTTCAACCTCGGATCACACGGTGAGAAACTCCACACGAGTATCTACATTTATTGTGGATGAATTAATGACTTGTTGTATATGTGGTTGATTTATATGTGGTTTGGTAGTGCATAGATTGAAGTATTTATGGTTTAGGGTATATGTCGGCCATCGTGTTGTTGATTTATATGTGTGGATCGGGCTATTAGTTTTATTTGTATGTTTTGGAATCCTCCCCGTGCGGGGGAGGTGCTGTTGATTTTTTTGTTGATAGGCTTGTGCATGCATTACATGTTTATATTAAACTATACTCAGTTATATATGTTAGAGGATGGAGGACTGTGAGTGGATGTACACGGGCTGTGTAGGAAGGAAAATTTCACCTCTGAATAGATTAGAAATACCAATGCTTTCGTGGAACGGGCATTTGGCGAAGCTGCTAAAGGAGCGAGTCTAGTCCCATACCCGTGCAGCAAATGTGCCAACATAAAAATAAAATCAGAGAAGACCATGGTAGAACATATTTGAAAGAATGGATTTATGTTGGACTATACTCGGTGGATCTTCCATGGTGAAGCGCATCGTACGAGAGAGGAGGTGGTTAGACAACGCGTCGAGGATTATGATGCTGATGCCGGGGTAGCGGATATGTTGAACAACTATCACGAGGCATAGTTCGCCGAAGGAAATATATGAACTCAATTTTCATGGTTCCAAACCTCTTACTCCAGTGATATTCAAATGTCATTGGTTTGACCCTCAAATGACGAGACAGACACATTCTAATCTACAGATAGTCGAAATTCGACAAGATTCCACCTTACCAGGAGACGATGTCTATATCGTGGCCCAACAGGCCACACAAGTGTATTATCTCCCATAAGCGTGCCAAACGAAAGAACATCTTAAGGGTTGGAATGTTGTGTATAAGGTTTCGCCGCACGGTAAATTACCTATTCCAAACGATGAAGATTATAACTTAGACCTGGACACATATGATGGAGAGTTCTTCCAAAAAGATGGGCTAGAAAGGGCGATTTGAGATAGACTTAACCGAAGCTATCAGAATGGAAGTATATATTGAAATGATTGTTGTTGATGATGAGGAGGATGATGAGGTGCAAAATGGGAATGACTTAGAAATACTTGAAGGCAATGACATTAATGACGAACTTGTGCCTTTAGATGGGGTTGACTATGAAATGGTTGATAGTGATGATGAGACTTATGATCCGGCTAACCCCGACACATATGAAGATTATTTTTAATCGATGTAATGCTATATTTTTTTATTTCGCATATGTTTCTAAATACATCTTTTTTATATGTTCTTATTTACTTAATATTAATTGCAGGTTGTTGGACAAAGATGGTGGGCGGTGGGATAAGGACGAGGAGGGGGAGGGGGAGCACCCATAGGATGACGGAGGAGACACAGCAGGACAACGTCGTCCAACAGCAGGTGAAGCAGCAGGCCGCTGTCGATGTGGTGCAGTAGGACGACGATGACGCTCAATAGGACGCCTTAGGTTCTAGCGCCTCAGGTTCGAGGAACGTCTACCTGCGAGGTCCCGCGAGCCTCCCTCAGCGTCCCATACTTCATGACAGGAGGCCACTGATTCGACCTGATGGGGAGTGGCACGTAACTTTAGATATTCTCATTGCTTGTTCATATTATGTGTTCAAATTCATAATATAAACTAATACTTTTATTTATCACTTCGGTAGGTCTTAGAAAGTTATGGAGAATGCAGGGGGTCACAGCCACAACCCAATGGCATCCTTGGCTTTCTATGCGGGGAGCACTTTCCTGGACTGGTTGAGTATGCTGTAATTACGGGCCTAGCCTACACCTTCGACCACTACGTTGTCGCGCCCGATGTAGTAGACCGGAACGATAGGGAATTCAACAACAAGGCGGAGCGTGTGAAGCAAGAGCTGTGGGTAAGTCTTACTATATTGTAAAATATGTCTCATTTGTTGCACATTCTTGAAATAAGTCTTTATCAACAGGATTTCTTTAGATGCGAGGCTGGATACGAGGCCATGGCGGATGTGGTGGCCACCACGAGCTGTAAGAAGATCGTCGTGGACATGCACTATGAGGCGCGAATCCAAGCCATCGTCAGCTACCACGGCTCTGTCCTTGGTGGGGAGGTGACCAAGCAGGACGCATGAACCATGTCGTTGACTAGGGACCAATACTTGCAGGTAAATACATCACTTTAATATTTGTGACAAAAATTTTCCTTAATTTTATCTTCTGATATGCAATGTACTTGTTTTACTTTGTAGATGATTCCTTATTGGTGCACCGCGCATCCTTAGTGTTGGGAGCAGATGGTGGATAGGTGGTGCTCGCCTGAGTGGGACGAGATGCACAACGCTAGCTGAGAACGATGTCTAATGATGTAAGGTCCCTCCCACCACCAAGGCAGCCGCAGCCTAGTCAAATATGCAGACGCATGGGTATGCCCTCTTTTTTATTTAGGTATATAACAATGGATTAGATATGATTTCTAACTATCTCGTTGTTTTTCTTGCAGTCGGCGTCACATGGTGGCCAGCCTTGCTCCATCTTCTCGGCTTATGCTATGGCCCACAAGGGCAAGGCGGCGTCCGACGTCACCTCCAACCCGGATGATGAACCCGAGGCATATAACAACCCCACCATCTACAGTCGCCTAAGTGAGTACACTGCCATGGCTTAGGAGGTCCATGGGCTAGATTACGATCCAAGGACCGAGGACATCGGCGGAGACGTCCTCATGAGGGTTGGAGGAGGCAAGAGGCATGGGCGATACTGGATTGCCGATGGGGCAATCGACTCGTCGTCCACTCCCACTCTGTCTCAGGTGCGAGCAAGGAGCACGAGCTTGAGCCCAGCCATACGACCTCGGTAGGATAGCTCACATCATCGCATACAACAACTCGAGGTTAGTGCTTCTGTAACTCGTCATTCCTTAAGTTATATACCTTCTCTTTGAGTTATTATAACATTGGCTTGAAATATTACATACCCAGCTAGAAGAAGAGAAGAGGGAACGTTAGGAGATGGAGGCGAGGATGATAGCGGAGCGAGAGGCCCGCTTGGCAGATCAGCAGAGGATGGCGGAAATGTTCCAGTACATGCAGAGCCTTGGCGCCGCACATGGTTTCGCTCCACCACCTCCGTTGTTCCCTCCAGTTGACCCTGCTCAGTTCCATACTCCTGTGAGTATCAAAATTCTAGTTCTTCATGATATATATTCATCTGGTATAACACATGCAATCTCTTCTCTATGCAGGGACAATCTAGGGCGGCATCCAACAACCCTCATGGATCGCCCAGCCCATCGCCGCACTAGTCCAGCCGCCCACCTCAATGAGATATTATCTTTGTTAGTGTTGTTAATACTTTATGGGATAACCCGGTCTGAGCTTGTTTGATGTCGGTAATTCTTTGTGAGATACTTGAGACTTATGTTCTTGAGTGTTGGATACTTATGTTTGTGTTCGAACATGTTGGTAATGCTTTGTGAGAACTTGTTTGATTTATGGTTTTTGTGAGATATGTGATGTATATGTGGTATCTGTGATGATTATATGATATCTGTTATGATTATGTGATATCTTTTGTTTGTTTGGATGGAATAGCAAAAACAAAATAAAAGAGGTATACTGGTCACTTTGCCGAGTGTAACACTCAGCAAAGAGATACTTTGCCAAGTGCCAAGGTCATAGCACTCGGCAAAGAAGACACACCTGGGCACCGGTAAAGCCTCTTTGCCAAGTGCTATGACCTTGACACTCGGCAAAGAAGCAACCTTTGCTGAGTGCCTCCTAGTGCACTCGGCAAAATAACTGACAAAGGGGTCCGCTGGCGATCTATTTGCCGAGTGCTGGTCCGACGGACACTCGGCAAAGGCTCCATCGCCATTACCAGCCGCCGTGACGGTGACTTTTCTTTGTCGGGTACCTTGCGACACTCAGCAAACGTCTTTGTCAAATGCCCGATAAAAAGTACTCGGCAAAGAAGCCGTTGCCGATGTACAGTTCGCCGAGCTTTCTTTGTCGAGTGTTTTCCAGGCTTTGCCGAGTGCTTCAGACACTCGACAGAGGAGCTGATTCCGGTAGTGGCTGCCATCATAGTCCTCTTCACCCGAGCGCCGACGTGCGTCTGTGATCGATAGAGCAGGTATCTGCAACCTGTTGCCTTCAAGATCCTACACCGAGAGAGCGTGGATAAGGTTTTTGGGAAGCGCCTTCACGCGACTGCTCGCGTTCTTCTCGTCGACCCTACTGCTTCGACCTACGTTGTCTATTAGTATGTTCAGTACGCATCATCTGATTTGACCTCATACTTTAGTTCATCCGTTATGATAGATGTGTTCTGCATTTTTATAATTATGCTGTTAAGTAACATGTTAGCTTATTTATTGTGGAACAGACACTTAGACTATTTATTGTTGGTCAATGATTTATATTCTGAATTTAATCTGAAATATATCTAATTACTCAACCGGCAACCCGTCCTTTATCTAAAGTTTGCTGAAAGTTCAACTGGGGAGAGATCCCTTGTTGCTCAAAGTGCCGAAAAGCTATAGGTTTTGACTTCATCCTTTAGCTTTGTTTCTGGTAGCTGTGCATGCAGGTTTTGACTTCATACCTTGGTTCTTCACTAGTCACTACCTACTGACAGCTCCGTACAGTTTTCACTGAAGGCAGCGTGTAAAACGTAAAAGCATGCTGCACCGCGCGCGTGTGAAGGATTGCGTAAGCTGTTGTACTGACGCCGCATTTCCATTGTGCCACGAACCAAGGAAACAAATGGGTAGCAATCGGTCACACCTTTGATGCTTCCTGCTATGCTCATCTACTGATATTTTTAGTTTGTAGTCATCATTGCACATCACTTTATAATACGTAACGTCAGGCATTCACTCGTTCTCCGTGTACCTCGACATTCTCTCGATGGAATTATAATTTCAAATTTGTTTTCAGAACACAACCTGACAATGATAATTCTATATCAGATTGGATCGTCTTTCTTCTTCCAAGTTGTAATATTGAAATATACGTTTGTGTTGCGAGGTGCTCGCGGTTTCATAAAGCTGAGACGCTCAGCTCGCCACTGTAAGTATAGCGCTGCGCAGCGTCTCAGCACTCGGGGTAGAGCGCGCGGTCCCTGGTGGAGTCGAGGCAGTAGTAATACACCATGGAGTTCCGCTGCGCCCACCGCATGGCGGCCTCCTGCTGCGCGCTGATCGCCGCCGTCCCCGACGCCGCCGGAGACGCCGGCACTGGCTGGCAGTCCGCGGACGCGTCCGCGGCGCACCCGCCGACCCTGAGGCCGGCGAACCGCGACACGAATGGCTGGTACCGGTAGTCGGCGCGGTAGCGGCCGCCGTCGGTGGCCCAGTCGGAGGCGTCCCAGATGGAGCCGTACGCCCACATCTCCCGGTCAGGGAACGTGGCCTCCGCCTTCCTCTCGTACCGCCTGACGGGCACGTCGTCCACCAGGAACCTGCACGCAGGCGCAGCTCATGGCATGTGAGATGTGAGTGACCGGGCAGGCAGGCAGGCAGCTAATGGCGCGCAGGGGGCCGGGGGAACGAAGGGACACGGAGACTCACAGGATCTGGTCGGGGTTCCAGATGATGGCGTAGTGGTGGAAGTCGGCGGTGGGGTCGAACCAGAGGTGGAACCTCATCTCCCGGCCGACGATGGTGCCGTCGCCGCTGCCGCGCACGTACACGTTGGTCTGCAGCGTGTACGGCTCCCCCGGCACCGTCCCCAGCAGCTCCATGTCGATCTCGTCGTGGTGCCCCGGGTACTCCTCGCTGTTCGACAGCTGCATCGGCAGCAACGGCCAGGCACTGAATCTACTGCATTCTCTTATATAGAGGTAATATATATATATACTCTCATGCACTCACGTAGAAGGCGGTGTTGACGCCGGCGGTGTACCCCGGCTGCACCCTGACGGACGCGCCGAAGTAGCCGTTCCGGTACGCCCGCGCAGACTTGAACCCGCTGCCCGAGCTGCTGTCCATCCAGAGCGTCAGGGACTTGCCGTCCGGCGACAGCGTCTGGTGCTGCGCGCCCCACAGCGTGCGGTAGGCCTCGGAGAAGCCCAGCGGCCTGAACATGCCGCTGGGGTAGTATCCCGGCGACGGAGGCTGCTGCTGGGCTCTGCACGGCCGCAGCTGCACCGCGAGCAGAGCAAGCGCGCATGCCAGGAGAAGAGCCGCTGCTTGCCGCACCGGCGGAAGGTCACAAGGCCTTGCCATCCGGAGAGGACTTGGTGACCGTGTTGATATATTGAACGTGTCCAGTGAGTGATGTAGTGTGTGTCGCGTGCGATAAGCTGATAGTAGGTTTCCAGTTCTGCAAGACGTTTTATAGGAGGTGAGAATGCGATCAGGCCTGTTGTGAGGTGTGTTGGTCCTGCAGAGTAGGAACATGTTGATGGGGACGAACTTTGGAGGCTTGGGGCCCAGTATGAGCAAGTGAAGTGTACTAGCTACTAAGAGTGGACATGGTTTCGGCCCCAAAAGTAAATGCAACAGTAAAATAGGTTTCTTGCTGAAATCCAAGCATCCAATGATGCATCAGCGGAATTTTGCTGCAAAATGCGACATGTTTCTTGCTTATTCTTCCAATAATGGCGGCCAAGTATTCCACCACACTTTCGGCTTACTGCCCCCCACAAACAGCAAAGAATAAACCAAGCTAATTTTACCGCTCCTTCCTTTTGATCCAAGTAAAATAGGTTCTTTCCTTCGATGCTATTTACTAAATAGTTTTTGCAAAGAACACCATCTGAAGTTGTGGGGTATAATGGTAGAAGATATTGTTTATAAAATATAACGAGCAAACAGATATGCTAATTGTTAGATCTGAGATGAATAATGATGATTTAATATGTGCAGTACATGTACCAAAATTTTTTATACATTAGATACGTTCTCTTCAGCATTTAAGACATGCATTGCATGACCGCCCTTCACCATCGCAACCGACACACACTTCGTTGACGAACTGAAAAGAACGCACCGCTGATCACCTAGCTAGATTTGAATAGTCGGATGGCGATTTTATTTGCTAGCCAATAATCTCAACAATAGCGCCGCGAAATTTCAGAGATGTGATTTGCAGAAACTAAATCTTCGCTGGTGCATTATTTGTACTCATGCTGGGGTAGACTGCGCCGAAAGCGGCTGAGCATGAAGACGAGGACAAGGTCCTTGAAGCTAGACTGTTGACGAAGCATGCATCTGCATGGTTGCTGCTTGTCACCTTCCTCTTCGTCACAGGCAGCACAGGAGCATCAATCATTAGAGCCAGAGCTCCGTCACAAAGCGCCGGTTTCGGACACTGTGTGACGCACTGCACATAAACTGAAATCTGAACTACTATATATAAAGGCGAATGATCAGCTTCGGTTTTTTTTTTTTTTTTTTTTGTAGCTGTTCAAGCTCTATGAATGGCATGAAACCCCCAGATGCAATGCAACCGGTGCTTGGTTTGGCGTCCAAAGTTGGATCGGGCTACTGGATCAGTATGATAGGAGGGCTAGATATTGAAAA
This sequence comes from Zea luxurians, assembly GCA_029449295.1. NCBI lineage: Eukaryota > Viridiplantae > Streptophyta > Magnoliopsida > Poales > Poaceae > Zea > Zea luxurians. Next base: position 62,252,468 of record JAOPSE010000022.1, read on the forward strand.
CAATAATCTTGCTTCCTGCAGATGTGGACACTGCTCCTACAACAATGGAGACGTAATCAGACGCTCCTTTGAAAAACCAAACCTGATAATTTCTTTTTGTGGACCCCTGCCTAAAATGTGTCATAATTGTGTGTAGCGATTAGGTATATAATAAGCTATACGTATGGTTTATACTTCTTTCCTATTTAGTAACCTAGGGCCCTCCTTGACAAATACAGCAGAATACTGGACCCTCTATAATTTGGCTTCACTTGCCGACACTAATATGAAGAAAATGTGGTGCAGACCTGCAGAGAAAATACACAGCACATCTGCATGATCTTGAAATACAGGGCATGATTCCTTCCTGTAAAGAAGAGCAATTCTGCAGTAACGTGGCCTCAAGTGGACTATATTTATAATTTTATGAACAGCCTTCGACTAGTCGCCAAACACTTTCTTGTTTTCTTCTGATTGATAAAAGTGAGCATAAAATCGACATGATTTTGGGTGGAACCACCGTTAACTTCTGTGTTCTATATGGTAAGGGCTTTCTGTCATCTCCGCACTACGGAAAACGAGTCTCTGCTGAATGTTAAATAATTTACCTGAAAAAGAGATCTTTGCCGATAAACGACTGTTTGTCGAGTGTTCTTAGTTTAGGTCTTTGTCAAATGTATACTAAGATAAATAAGGCGAGTCCGATAGTGTCAGCTACGATCCAGTCAGTGCACACAAGACAAACACATATAGGAACAATTTTGAACGAAACTTGAAAGGGGAAAAGGCTTAGATTTTGGTGTTTGACGTCCAATCACAAACCATATAGACTAACTAGTTTGCCTAGTTGCTATTTCTCTTAAGTGTATAAAGTTCAATATAAACATACAAAGAAAAAGAACTGAGGGAATTCTACAAAGTTTGGAGCATACAAAAATTGGTGCAACCGGTGGCCAGCCCCGATCCCATGATTTTGAGGGACCCAGGCGAACTGATCATGGTAGACACTCGTGAGTTGAAACTTCGTATGTAATGATGATGTGCATTGAAATTGGTTTTTAAAATATCTAAGACGCTAGATAATATACATCGGTGCAGATTAGCACTTCACAAGTTGAGAAATAAGAACGACGGCTGCAGAATAACATGAATCCTGATTACTCGACTGTGCGTGCCTGGAGGCTGGAGTAGTGCCGTCCAGCGCCATGGAATCCTAGAGGGCTGGATTGACGAGACGGCGAACGACGATCACCCGAGGGTATGGTCGCACAGACGCGCGACGACGTGAGAACGATGACTGGGCAGTGGGCAACACGTGTTGCGTGGTCCATTTGCGTCGGGCATCCGTGTGCCCGGCCCTACCAGCTTGTTAGCTACCTATACTATTTTACTACTAGTATATAGCTCGTGCTAACGCTACGTTTCTAAGAAGAAGAGTGGGGTGAATGACGACGGTGGTGGTGCGAGGGGAGGGGTTGACGGTGGTGTGGACGTGAGGAGGGAGGGCTGAAGGATGATCCAAATAATATTGTCCATTAGATTTGAGTGAGCAAGAGAGATGATGTTATTCAACGATCTGAACCGTTGATTTTGATTGTGATATAGATACTAAATATTGGGCCCTATTAATTTTGGGCCCCCGGCCGTCGCCTCTGTTGCATGGGCTCAGGGCCGGCCCTGCTAGTGGCGCACCGGAGTCTGATGCCCAAGCCAAAGCACCTCGCGAACTGGCCGCTCTCGGGTTTTCTCAGAGCCACTCCGCTAAAATTTACCGGACTGTCTGGTGAACCAACGGAGCAACGGTCAACTTCGCCCAACGGTCGACTGCTCTAACTGCGGAACAATGAACAGTGCAGAAGTCAGAAGTCAGTCTGCAAAGTCAGAATGCATCGGACTGTCCGGTGCCGCAAAAGGATAGAAGACTTCAACGATCAACAGCTCCAAATCCCAACAGTCGGCAAACGTGGAACTCACCGGACAGTGAACAGTACCATCTCCAGTGCACCACCGGACTGTCCGGTGTGTCCATCGACAGCAAAGTCAGCCAACGGCTAGGAAGTGGTTGGAGGCTATAGATACCCCCAACCACCTACATTCAAGCCATCCAAGCTTCTCATTCAATACAAGAGCAAAGAATACACTCCAAAGACACAACCAAAGCATCAAATCCTCTCTAAGCTCTAAAATCAAATCAAGTGCTTAGTGACTTGATAGAGGGTTATTTGTGTTTCTTTTGTTGCTCTTGTTGCTTAGATTGCTTTCTTCTTCTCACTCTAAACTTCTCAAGTGTTTTCTAAAAGCAAGCGAGAGACACCTAATTCCGTGGTGGTCCTTACGGGGTCTTAGTGACCCTTGTGATTAAGAAGAAGCACTCAACCGGCCTAAGTGACCGATTGAGAGAGGGAAAGGGTTGGAATAGACCCGGCATTTGTGGCCTCCTTAACGGGGAGTAGGTTCCTTTGAACCAAACCTTGGGAAACAAATCATCGTGTTCATTTGTGTTGATCCTCATCACTCGATTTGTTTCTTCCCTCTCCTCTCATATTGCTCATATTGTTTTGAGTTGGCTCTCAAACTTCTCCGCATTGATTGAGCAACTCATAGAAAGAGGAACTATCTTCCGCACTCCGAACTTACTATTATTTATTTATAACCCTAACCCTAGGGTGAAGTGCGTGTTCAAAGTTTGTAATTTTCAGGTTTCGCCTATTCACCCCCTCTAGGCGACTTCCAATTGGTATCATAGCCCAGTGCTACATTAGAGCTTAACAACTCAAAGTGATGTCGGGAGAACACGCCAAGAGAGAGATGGTCACCGGCGAAAAGCCCGAAGCTTCAAGAAGGAAGAACCAAGAACGGACTCCATCAAAGGAGGCCGACGACAAGCACAAGGAGGAATCTGCCGGCTCCATCAAGTCACATAGGAAGGATGACAAAAAGAAAAAAGAAAATGAAGAAGGTGGTCTACTACAAGACCGATTCTTTCTCACCTTCCACCTTCGGCGCCGAGTCCACATCTTTGAAGCGCTAAGAGCGTAAGAAGTATAGTAAGATGCCTCTTCGCTATCCTCGCATTTCTAAACGCGCTACTCTACTTTCCGTACCCCTAGGCAAACCACCATATTTTGATGGTGAAGATTATTGTATGTGGAGTGATAAAATGAGGCACCATCTAACCTCACTCCACGAAAGCATATGAGATATTGTTGAGTTTGGAGCACAGGCACCACAGGTGGGCGACGAGGACTATGACTCTGATGAGGCTAGGGATGAAAACTGGACGGATACAACCGGATATAGGGTCACCCTGTATCCTACCCTAATGTATTTGTCTCAGATACGGGATCGGATACGGGTAGTTAAGATTCAGGACGGATACAGGAAGGGACCCAGTAATAATCCAGGCGGGTAAGAAACGGATAACGTATACTACTTAGGTAGGTACCAGATAGTTGTCGAGTAGTTCGTACTGATGATATTAATTGCCCAACCATGCAACAAATACATAAATTAAGCATTACATAATCATGTATATGATAGATCAAATGTAGGAATGAAACCGATAAAATTGACATCATGCAGTTCAAAGTTACTAATCACAAGAACATTGTAAAACCAACACCACAATATTAAAAATTCATAAAATATTCTAGTTTCATTCAAAAATTGCAAAATAAGTTAAAAAAACTAATAAACATTTTATATAAAGATAGCTCAAGTCCTCATATGAAAATGATAAAGTAAAGTACTGATTATGTTGAAACTTGGATACTTACAGTGAATTCACATGTAACTCATACAAATAAGTGAAAGTGAAATGGAAGAAACGTGGGCATCCTATAGATCTTATGATCCAAACATTTTTTATGGTTATATATGGACATATGTTGTGCCTCCGTAAAATTTCAAGATTTTTTGAGGTTATTTATGTATTATTAATTTCTTATCGTAGAAAATCATCAAAATACAATTAAATCCATAAAATATTATAGCGTTGACCGAAAATTACAAATAAGTTACCAATACTAATAAATAGTCTATAAAAAGATAACCTTAAGTTCCCACATGAAGATAACCTTAAGTCCTCCACATAAAATGATAAAGTATATTAATTTGATATAAATTTGGACATTATTTCAATGATTTTAGCCTAAAGATGAGTTTCAACAAAAAATTTTATGTACTACAAAGTTATAGACCTCTTCAAGCTTTACAATTTTCATATAAACTTTATCTTCATTCATTTTCATATGTAAAAGTTATGATTTTATAACTATATTATAAAGAAAAAGAAAAATGGGTACCCAAATTCTGGGTACCCGTATTCGACCCGAATATTTCGGGTATTTAGCGGGTAGTCCTCGCTCCGTATCCGACCCGAATCCGAAGCTGCAGTATCCGGGTATTACCCATATCCATCCCGAATATAAAAATACCCGACTCCGTATCCGAAAAAACAGGTATTTACACTATCCGTATTCGGTACCCAACGGGTATACCCGACCCGTTTTCACCCCTAGATGAGGCCGCCCAAATAAGGCACTTTAATTCCTAAGCAACCTCTATACTCCTCGCTTCCTTGTGTCGAGAGGAGTACAACAAGGTGCAAGGGTTGAAAAGTGCCAAAAAATTTGGGACGTCCTCAATACAGCGCATGAAGGGGACAAGGTGACCAAAATCACCAAGCGCGAAATGATAAAGGGAGAACTCAGTCGATTCGTCCTCAACAAAGGAGAGGAGCCACAAGCAATGTACAACTGGCTCAAGATGATGGTCAACCAAGTCCGCAACCTCAGGAGCACTAAGTGGGATGATGAAATGGTCAAGGTTATTCTTGGAAATCTCTTGTTTTTTGTAATCCCACTCAAGTGCAACTAATCCATGGAGATCCAAGACATAAACAGATGTCTCCCGAGGAGGTCATTGACAAGTTTGTGAGTTTTGAACTTATGATCAAAGACTCCAAACACATTGTCAACTTGGAGTAAGGCGTCACCTCCACACTCGAGGTGCAACCCGTTGCATTCAAAGCAACGGAAGAGAAGAAGGAAGAGTTTACACCAAGTAGACTCCCAATCGACGCCTCTAAGCTCGATAATGAGGAGATGGCTCTTATCATCAAGAGCTTTCGACAAATCCTCAAGCAAATGAAAGGAAAGGACTACAAACCCCGTTCCAAGAGGGTTTGCTACAGGTGTGGTAAGTCCGGTCACTTTTGCAAAATGTCCATATACAAGTGACAGTGACAGAGACGACAACAAGAAAGGGAAGAACAAGATGGGAAATAAAAGATACTACAAGAAGAAGGGTGGCGAAGCACACATGGGGCAGAAATGGGACTCCGACGAGAGCTCCACCGACTCCTCCTCCGATGAGGACACCGCCAACATCGTCGTCAACAAGGGCCTTCTCTTCCCCAACGTCGGCCACAAATGCCTCATGGCTAAGGATGACAAAAAGAAGAAGGTACATTCTAGAGATACCCCAAATACACTACTTCCGATGATGAGGGTAGCTCTAGTGATGATAATGATGATTTAACTTCTCTTTTTGTAAACCTTACCAAGGATCAAAAGAAGAAAATAAATGAATTAATAGAAACCATTAACGAGAAGGATGATATCTTGGAAAGCCAAGAGGACTTGCTCGTTAAGGAAAATAAAAAATTTGTTAAGTTGAAAAATGCTTATGCCCTTGAAATAGAAAAATGTGAAAACTTGTCTAAAGAGCTTAATATTTGCAATGATTCAATTTCTTGTCTTAGAACTGAAAATGCTAGTTTAATTGCTAAAATTGAAGAATTGAATGCTTGCAATATTTATACATCTACTATTGAGCATGTCACCATTTGCACTAGATGTAGAGATGTTAATATTGATGCTACGGATGATCACCTTGCTATGATTTAAAAACAAAATGACACATAGCTAAATTAAATCCTAAAATTGCCAAGCATGAGTTAGAAAATGAAAAATTTAAATTGCTCGTAGCATGCTTTATAATGGGAGACACCCTGGCATTAAGGATGACATTGACTTCCAACAAGGGAGCCAAAGCAACATCAAACTTAATGCTGCCAAGAACAGGCTTTCTAACTTTGTTAAGGGCAAGGCTCCCATGGTTTAGGATAGGGAATGATACATTTTATACCCTGAAAACTATCCTGAGCACAAAATTAGAAAAAATCATGCTAGAAAATCTCATACTGTTTCTCATCATGCTTGCATATATAGTAATGAGGCTTCTAGCTCTAGGCAATCAACTCATATTAAAATGCCTAAAAAGAAGATTGCTAATGCATCAAATGAACATAGCATTTCATTTAAAACTTTTGATGCATCTTTTGTGCTTACTAACAAATCAGGCAAAGTAGTTACCAAATATGTTGGGGGCAAACACAAGAGTCCCAAGACTTGTGTTTGGGTACCCAAGGTGCTTGTTTCTAATGTGAAAGGACTCAAAACCGTTTGGGTACCTAAGAACAAGGCCTAAATTTGTTTTGTAGGTTTATGCATCCGGCGGGTCAAGTTGGATAATCGATAGCGGGTGCACAAACCACATGACAGGGGAGAAAATGATGTTCTCCTCATATGAGAAAAATGATGATCCCCAAAGGGCAATTACATTCGAGGATGGAAATCAAGGTTTGGATAAAATTGCTACATCTCCTGACCATTCCATTTCCAATATTTTTCTTGTAGATTATTTAGATTACAACTTGCTTTCTGTTTCTAAATTATGCAAAATAGGTTACAACTGTCTTTTTATTGATGTTGGTGTTACTGTCTTTAGAAGAAGTGATGATCCAATATCTTTTAAGGGAGTGTTAGATGGTCAGCTATATTTAGTCGATTTCAATGATAACTGTGCTGAACTAGACACTTGCTTAATGGCTAAGACTAACATGGGCTGACTCTGGCATCATCGACTTGCCCATGTTGGAATGAAGATCTTCACAAGCTTCTAAAGGGGGAGCACATTTTAGGACTAACAAATGTTCATTTTGAGAAAGACAGGATTTGTAGCGCATGTCAAGCAGGGAAGGAGGTTGGAGCTCATCATCCACATAAGAACATCATGACGACCGACAGGCCACTTGAACTACGCCACATGGATGTATTCGGCCCGATCGCTTACATAAGCATCGGCGGGAGTAAGTATTGTCTTGTTATTGTGGATGATTATTCTCGCTTTACTTGGGTATTATTTTTGCAGGAAAAATCTCAAACCCAAGAGACCTTAAAGAGATTCTTGAGACGGGCTCAAAATGAGTTTGGATTGAGAATCAAAAAGATTAGAAGTGATAATGGAACGGAGTTCAAGAACTCTCAAATTGAAGGATTTCTTGAGGAGGAGGGCATCAAGCATGAGTTCTCTTCTCCCTACACATCTCAACAAAACGGTGTTGTGGAGAGAAAGAATAGAACTCTCCTAGAGTCTTGGATATGGCGAGGACCATGCTTGATGAGTATAAGACACCGGATTGGTTTTGGGCGGAGGCGATTAACACCGCTTGCTACTCCATCAACCGCCTCTACCTTCACTGAATCATCAACAAAACGTCATATGAACTCCTCACCGGTAAAAAAGGCCAATGTTTCTTATTTTAGAGTTTTTGGGAGCAAATGTTTTATTCTTATTAAGAGAGATAGAAATTCCAAATTTGCTCCTAAAGCAGTAGAAGGCTTTTTACTTGGTTATGACTCAAACACAAGAGCATATAGAGTCTTCAATAAGTCCACTAGATTAGTTGAAGTTTCTTGTGACATTGTGTTTGATGAGACTAATGGCTCCCAAGTGGAGCAAGTTGATCTTGATGAATTAGATGATGAAGAGGCTCCGTGCGTCGCGCTAAGGAACATGTCCTTTGAGGATGTGTGTCCAAAATAATCCGAAGAGCCTTCACAAGCACAAGATCAACCATCATCTTCCATACAAACATCTCCACCAACTCAAGATGAGGAAATGGTTCAAGAAGAAGAGGATGAAGATCAAGAAGATGAGCCACCTCAAGAGGAGGACATTGATCAAGGGGGAGATGATGAAGATCAAGATAAGGAAGATGATCAAGAGATTCAGGACCAAAGACCACCACACCCAAGAGTCCACCAAACAATTCAAAGAGACCACCCCGTCAACTCCATTCTTGATGACATCCACAAGGGGGTAACCACTCGATTTCAAGTTTCTCATTTCTATGAATATTACTCTTTTGTGTCTTCTATTGAGCCATACAGGATAGAGGATGCATTAAGAGATCCGGACTGGGTGGTGGCAATGCAAGAGGAGCTGAACAACTTCACGAGGAATGAGGTATGACATTTAGTTCCATGTTCTAACTAAAATGTTGTAGGTACCAAATAGGTATTCCACAACAAACAAGATGAGCATGGTGTGGTGACTAGGAACAAAGTTCGACTTGTTGCCAAAGGATATTCATAAGTCTAAGGTTTGGATTTCGATGAAACCTATGCACCCATAGCTAGGCTTGAGTCAATTCGTATATTACTTGTCTATGCTACTTACCATTGCTTTAAGCTGTATCAAATGGACGTGAAGAGTGCCTTCCTCAATAGTCCTATCAAGGAAGAGAGTTTAGTAGGATAATGATATAGAAATTCAAGATGTCTATGATGGGGGAGTTGAAGTATTTTCTTGGATTCCAAATCAAGCAACTCCAAGAGGGCACCTTCATTTGCCAAACTAAGTACATTCAAGACATACTCAAGAAGTTTGGAATGAAGAATGCCAAACCCATCAATACTCCCATGGGAACAAATGGACATCTCGACCTCGACACGGGAGATAAATCCGTAGATCAAAAGGTATACCGGTCGATGATAGAATCTTTACTCTATTTATGTGCTTCACGACAGGATATTATGCTTTCAGTATGCATGTGTGCAAGATTCTAGGCTAATCCTAAGGAAGTTCACCTTAGGGCCGTGAAAAGAATCATGAGATATTTAGTTTACACTCCTAAGTTTGGGCTATGGTATCCCAAGGGATCTACCTTTGATTTAATTGGGTATTCCGATGTCGATTATGCCGGATGTAAAATTGATAGGAAGAGCACATCAGGGTCTTGTCAGTTTCTAGGAAGATCTCTGGTGTCTTGGGCTTCAAAGAAACAAAACTTAGTAGCCCTAGGAAGTGGTTGGAGGTTATAAATATCCCCAACCACCTCCATTCAAGCCATCCAAGCTTCTCACTCTTCTCATTCAATACAAGAGCAAAGAATACACTCCAAAGACACAATCAAAGCATCAAATCCTCTCCAAGCTCCAAAATCAAATCAAGTGCTTAGTGACTTGAGAGAGGGTTATTTGTGTTTCTTTTGTTGCTCTTGTTGCTTTGATTGCTTTCTTATTCTCACTCTAAACTTCTTAAGTGTTTTGTAAAGCAAGCGAGAGACACCTAATTGTGTGGTGATCCTTGCGGGGTCTTAGTGACCCGTGTGATTAAGAAGAAGCACTCGACCGGTCTAAGTGACCGATTGAGAGAGGGAAAGGGTTGGAATAGACCCGGCCTTTATGGCCTCCTCAACGGAGAGTAGGTTCCTTGGAACCGAACCTCGAGAAACAAATCACCATGTTCATTTGTATTGATCCTCATCACTCGATTTGTTTCTTACCTCTCCTTTCTCTCTAAAGTTCTCTTGCTCATATTATTTTGAGTTGGCTCCCAAACTTATCCGCATTGATTGAGCAACTCATAGCAAGAGGAACTATTTTCCGCCCTATGAACTCACTATTATTTATTTCTAACCCTAACCCCGGGTGAAGTGCGTGTTCAAAGTTTGTAATTTTTAGGTTTTGTCTATTCACCCCCCCTCTAGGTGACTTTCAAAACTAAAATAAGAGACGATAAAACAAACATAAAAAATCAAACGGCTTATACATATTTTCTTAAAAATTTTGTATACTATTTCCTTGGGACAATTTCCTGTATGCTATAGTAATTTTGTCAAGTACCTTATTTGCCACCATCAATGTCCTAATCTCTTGTAAACCACTCGGATGTAATTTGCTAGTGGTACTGGATTAGGACATACATTTTTTTACATTTCTATGACATTAGCGATGGTATGAGAGGGTAAAGAATTACATCTGAGTGATATAGAAGAGATTATGATATTTATGATGACAAATAGGATATTGATAAAATTACACTGATATGTAGAGAATTTTCTCTATTTATAGATTTAAATATCATTGTTGTTGCCCTTTAAACCTCTAATCCCAATACGAGTTGGACTCAACGTCAGACCTGGATTTTAAGACAAATTCAGATGCATCTCATGTTGTCACACCCGGATTTAAGGGGTAAAGCTGGGTGCGTCTCATATGTGCGCCAAAGAAGAACATCACATATAATGACAAAGTGTATAGAGATAAATGTCACAAATATCATTATTACATAGAGGAAGTCTTACAAAAATAAATGAGAACAATAAAGCGAACTAAGAATTATTCCTTAACGGCATAAAACTGACTGGGATACGCCACCTAGATGAGCTCGTACTCCTCATTGTAGACCTCCTCCTGGACTACCTGCTCTTCACCTATGGGGGGTTATATATCGCACGGGTGAGTTCACAAAAGATCATAGCTCAACAAGTTGTGGGGAATAATGTGCATGAACTCACCATAGGTGGAAGCTCATGTGAAGTGTAAGACTGATCAACAAATAAGGGTTAAAGCTGAGCACTGCTTTTAATAAGTTGGTCAAGTTTTATTAACAGTTACTAAATGTATGTAGATACCAAACCAGAGTAATAATAGATCAAAATTAATAATAAACCACAATGTGATGCAAATGACAAATTGAGTTTAATTACATAAATTAACCATGCGAGAGTCCTGAGCTGTTCATGACTGCGAGCACGGCTAGTATACTAGTTTTACACTCTGCAGAGGTTGTACCCATTACCCACAAGTCATGTCACCCGGTTACCAAGGGGTCTAGAAGTCCCATTCATCTCTACCAAGGAGACGAGGCAGGGTAACACTACGAGGCCTTTACAAAGTTCCACTAGCTTCAGAAAACCCGCTACAGTTCTAGGGAGCTCAATGAAGGTTGGTTCGTGTGGCGTAACCGCCCAGATTATTCTAGCTTAACTACCCAAGTCACGCCTTGAAGGCAACAACACACTTAAATCGGAATAACCTGTCAATTCCTCGGATCTAGTCCGATAAAGCCACTTACGAAGGATCGAGTACCATTAGCTCACTCGAAGGTGAGACCCAGAGAAAAAAAAATAAAACATGAAACCACAAATTAAAGTACTTGGGTTATTACATAAATCGGAGTTTTGACAAAAGATAATATTGTTCTTAACGTTGCAGCGAATAATAATTAGCGTCGAGGTCTGGCCCACTACTCCTGATCCTCTCCTGCCGAGGTGGCATCCCACTCGACTGTCCAACCTAGTGTCAGGGTGGCTGGCCAAGTCACACCATCAACCAAGTCTTGAAGTAAACGTGTAAAATGATGCCACAAGCAGGGCTGAGTATACTAATACTCAACTAGACTTACCCAGTGTGAGGAGACTACTCTTCTACCTTTAGACCATGAATTTGTTTGGCTGTGGGGTTTGGTTTGCCAAAAGCACTAGCTGAGTTTAAAACAAGTTTTAGCTTTTCAAGTTCTATAATATCCTTTGAACTAAGTTGCTCCCTTTTAAGCATACATGGTAACAAACATTTTAGTGCAACCAACACATTATTTCAAGAACTTCATTTCACTTCTTACTCAATGCAATACAATGGGTCAAGAAGTCTCATTAGCTACGAGAAATAGATGATTTGAATCGAGTTTTAACCTTGCAAGGTAAACCTAAACACATGACATGTAGGGGCACTCCATTCCCACACCTGTCAATCGTCCCCATCGATCCCCCGTTCACGGCCAGGGCTCACCGCCTTGGCATGCAATGCCCCACTGACCCTGGTTGCCGCTGTGAAGTGACTCACTTGCACCCACCATAGCTAGCATGGGAGACCACGTCTTAGGACAAGTGAGGAGTAAAGTCCGTGCCTGGCTTCACTCAGGTACTAGGTTTACCGATTACCACATTTCCCGACATGTGTTTAGTATTTTCAAACGCTTGACTCAGGTAGCCACACATTAATCCTTAAGTCCATTCCCATCTTATAGACAAAGCATCCACCCAGGATCCGTGTCCATAGATCATCATAGTTTTCGTTATCAAGATGAATACAATCAATTCCTAACCTCGCGCGAGTGCTATAAAAATCACTCGACTTCTACCAAGGTCCTAAATTATCATAGCAACTACTCGACCTAGCATACTAGTATCCATCTCAAAGGGATCATGAGTTCATGCAACTAGGGTTTCAAGCAACACCTACACTTAAATGCATAGTATGAGCCTACAAACAATAAATGTAGTAAAATAGCATATAAACGGTTATGCATAAAACTAGGGCTTGCCTTCAGATGCAGGTGTGGCCGGAAGTTCCTCGGTGACAGGCTCGGGAGCTGGTTCCCGGGCTTCTTCCTGCTCAGCCCCTTGCTCTTGGATCAACACGTACTCTCCGTCCGTGAGATTGCAATCTAATGAATGCAATGCATAAGAATGTATACATATATATGCCCTTGTATGCATGCTAGGATTTAAAGCCTTTATTTAGATAGTTAGTTTGTTAAGCTCCTTTCTTGGTTAGCTTGAGGAAAGTTCTTAACGATGTTAAGTTAGGAATGGATTTTTAGGCTTATTAGATTGCTATGATTCCTTTCTAATCAGGGATCATCTTATCCATATTTTCTTTTCCCCATTTTAAATAGATTTTTAAGGGCAAGTTGAACTACACCTCTGTTATAGAATTTTCCAAAAAATTCTACAAAAATTACAGTGGCTTCTTACTGACCTAATTAAGGTGTCCTAAAAATTTGGGGTGCGGAGAAGATGTGGTCTGCCCTATACAAAAATGACAAGGGATAGGACAGAGAGGGCACTTTGAACTACAACCCTTGTGTAGAAGTGGCTTCTACCCTAAGACTTATTTTTGCTGATGTTTATGTGTAATATTATGTCTCTGAGTCAAATTGTACTCAAGGAAACCTAGTAGGTATTAAATGGTGTTTTTCTAAAGTTTAGGGGTTAGTAGGTGCTTACAACTAACTCTCCTTTTGAGAAAAGTCAAACAACAGATTTCCCATTTTCTCTAGCTTCTTCTTTGCACAAGAGCAATTATTCCTAAAGTTGGTTATTTTTACTTATAGGGAATGAGTTGTATGATTTTCCAAAGTTTTCTATAAATTCTCGTGGGGCAGGGGGTCATGATCTACTATGCAACTATACTATTTTTATATTTTTTCCTCACAGTACACTACTCATGTATCTTAGGAAAAATAGATTTGCTCATTGTTTCCCATTTTTTGTTCCTCTTTTTATTTCATAATGATAATTACAGAATCCTAGGTTTATTTGTTTACCCTACTTATCTTGGTACTCTGATGTGTCCAACATTTTTGTAGTGAACTATTCTGGTTAAGGAGCTACCAAAATTTTCTCAACCTTAGTGCATAAGTCATACTATTTTACCATTATCTTCACTTAATTACTCAAGATCTAAATTTAATAATAAATTCCAGAAACAATAATGGACTAGGGGTTTTCTTATTTTTACTCTAAAGTTTAACTCATACAGAACCTAACAAAATTTGTTTGGTCGAATTTGCACCAATATTTCTCCATTTATGCATTTTATGAGTTCTCTATAGAATTTAAATAAATCTTTTAATGAGTTGGGAAAATGTCCATTTAACACTACCCCCTGGGTTTTCTTCCTTTCTTTAATTACAAGAGGGTCCTCGGGATACTATTCACCTGAGTCATGGGCTTTACAGAAAACCCCTAGTTTTCCAGCATCTAAACCTGAGGCCCATTGTCATCGGAACAGTACCGATGGCAATGGTCAGAGTGGCGAGGCTTATCGGTAGTGGTAGAGCTCCGGCGAGGCTTATCGGTGGTGGTAGAGCTCCGGCGAGGTGGTCGGTGAGGTTGTGGAGGCTTCGGCGAACACGTCGGTGGTTGGATGGCTGCCAGTGATGGTCGGAGTTGTCCGGTCTATGTCTCTAGGCGGTCGGAGTTCGTCAGTGGCGGCGTTTTGGCTAGTTGGCGATGGTAGGGTTCAATTCTACCAATAGGGAAGCTTCACGGGGTGTCGGGAAGGTGATTCCTCGAAGGAATTGGACTGAGGTTGGCTGTGGAAGCGGGTCCACGCTCATCGATGGAAACCATGCTCCGGCAAAGGTGGTTGCGCGGTTCCGGTGAGGTAGAGCTCCGGTTGGGGCCTTGGAGAGCCCTAGGGAACTTAGGGGATCTTGGTGGTGGCTCTGGTTGAGGTGGCACATGACCGGAGTGGTGGTTCACCGTGACAGGCTTTAGGTAACAATGGCGGGCGATGGTGTTCTCATCCTCGGTGAAATTCCGATGAAGGTTGGCTGGGCAATGGTGGGGAAGGTAGGGCAAAGGGTGGAGCAGCCTTTATAGGCACGGGCACGCGCGTGGCGCTGTGGTTCCCGGCCTTTACGCACGGCAAGAGCTCGGCCCTGGTTGGCACACGCTGCGGCTCAGGCCTGCGGTAGAATGGTTGGTTCGTGGCATTTTGTCACATTCAAATGCCCATAGGTCACAAATCCGACCGAATTTGGATGAAATCCCTTTGTGTGATTTCCTCTCCTCTCTTCACTCTATCGAGAGGTGCAGAACCCCAAGGGTTTCGTGTTAGGGACACCAAGTTATCTCTGGCCAAAGTTGGGTTTGTCAGAGAGGGTACAACCGAGGCAAAACTTGTGTTTTGTCTTGTCCAAGTGTGGAGTCCCAATGCCATCTTCTGATATGGGTTAGGTTAGTTAATTTGCACGACTTTGTCAGTTAGAGTGACTGGATTTAAGGTCAAATTCTTAATGAACATGGGGATATTCTAATTTGGATCTGAAATTTCAGAATAGAGTGTGGTGAATTTGGTCTTCATTTCTCCTCTTTTTGTGGCTTGTTTAGGGGAACTTTAACCAATATTTTTGGTGATGTTTTGCAGACTAAACTTGTAGGCAAAAATTGGTGTGTTATCTTTTTATGTCACTGGTTCAAGGTCATGATAGTAGGGCTCAATTAGTTTTTCTCATTTAATTATATTTTGCTTAAGGTAGGGCATTTTGGGATCTTGGGTCATCTTTTCTTTCTGACGATCATAAGATAATTTAGGTGATGATTCATGCTATCTTTGGTATTTACTTAAGGTCTTAGTTCCTGAGTATGACTTTACTTGTTGTATTTTTACTCTACTTGTGATAATAAGGCCAATGAAGGTGCCAAGCAGGAACCTTAGTAACACCTGGGGTGTTACAGCCCTCCCCTTAAAAAGAATCTCATCCCGAGATTTGAGTTGGGGCCCCCAGGGGTGAGGAGGCAGGTAACTGCTTGCTTGGACAGATTAGGTCACCTAATTAGGGTTCATGAGGAAACTTGCTCTTCGATTGTCATCCTCTTTGCAACTTCAGAAGGAAGCCCTACTACGCCTAGTTTCACAACTTATTCCTATTTTCATTAAGAGTATCTTTTCTATATTTGGAATCAGAGGGCAGGGGGAAGGGGTATGGTTACGTATCAACTTCTTTAGGTAGGAAATCAGGTTAGTTTTTTGCTCAGATAATCCTCAGTCTCCCATGTAGCCTCTTCTTCTGTATGGTTGCTCCATTAGATCTTATACATTCTGATTGCCTTTGCATGGGTGGATCTTTCCTTGCAGTCCAGAATCTTGGAAGGGTGTTCTTGGTAGGATAGGTCAGGTTCTATTTCTACTTCAGGCTCAACCAAGACTTATGTTTGTCACACCCGGTTTTAAGGGACAAAGCCGGGTGCATCTCATACATGCGCCAAAGAAGACCACATATATAATAACAGAGTGTATAGAGATAAATGTCATAGTATAATCAGAGTACTTATTACATAGCGGAAGTCTTACAAAATAAAAGATAAATATAACAGGATCTAGAATCCATCCTTGGCACCAGAAAGTCAACTGGGAGACGACGACCTAGACCTCTCACGAACATAGCGCAACATCTACCATGTGCTTCATCCAGTGGTACCTATTCTTGACCTGTGGGGGTGTGAGACAGCAAGGGTGAGCTCACACATGTTCATCGCTCAACAAGTTGTGGGGAATAATGTGGCATGAACTCACCAAAGGTGGGAGTTCATGTGATGTGTAAGGCTTACCAAAGACATTGGTTAAAGCTGAGCATTGCTTTTAAAGTTGGTCAAAATTTTATTAGCAATTACTAGATGTAAGTAAATACCAAACCATAATAAATAATAATAGAACAAAATTAATAACAAATCCCATGCAATGCATATGACAGATTGAGTTTAAGTTCCATAAATTAATCATGCAAGAGTCCTGAGCTACTCTTGACTGTGAGCTCGGCTAGTATACCAGTTTTACACTCTGTAGAGGTTGTACCCTTTACCCACAAGTCGTGTTTCCCATGTCACCAGGGTTAGATAGACTCTTAGACAGTACCAAGGTGAATGGCTAGGAATCCACTACGAGGCCTTTACAAAGTTCTACTAGCTTCCGAAAACCCGCTACAGCTTATGGGAAGAGCACTTGCAGGAATCCCTCGTCTGACCGCCATCGCAGTAAAATCAACCCAAGAACCTCCTTGCATGCAACTCCCCTACTACCCTTGCCCCTTTCGAGTAAGGTAGTCTTCCACTAGCTTTCCTAATTAGTTAGCCAAGGGGTCTCATTCCTCCCTTGTGGTGGCACGTGTTTCTCAAGTTAAGCTCCATGTTCCAATTAACAATAATATAATGATCTTGACATGCACATAAATAGAATAACAAAATAACTGGAACATGAATATAATGAAATATAACCCAAAACCATGTAAAGCAATAGCATAACTACCCATATAATTCAGAGGTAAACAAGGAAAAATGGATAAACAGACTAGGGTGACCTATTGGGTCCCATCAAAATTAAACCTATGCATTTAATTGTGACAATAAAGAATATTATTGGGTAACAAAAGTGGATCAAGGGCACAACTTGCCTGGCACTTGAGATTCTAGTTACCAGGGTGATTCTTCAGATCTTCGTGACCGCACTGCTAGTCGTAGCAATACAAACAAACATGATATAGATAAAATTAACATCATACCAAACATAAATACAAATGGCATAATAATGATCTATGCGTCACTACGAGATCGTGGGAACGAGAACCACTAAAATCGGAGTTACGATTAAGGAGTTATGATTTTATAGAAGATCTGTGTGATTAAAATATTAAACTATATTATAAATTGGTTAATATCAATTTTATGAGAGATTATTCTATAAATAATTACCTCAACTTTAATCTAAGTTATGAATTGACCATAGATCATATTCTAGTATATTATAATGATAAGCAGTTTAACAAGACTAACCAACATAAGTTAAATAAAAGTCTAGTTATAAAAGAATAAAACATGGTGCAATAAATGTTATTATTACATAGTAAATATTTATACGAGAATAACTGTTGGGACCATGCTTCGTCGCCGAAGGTCCTGCAGAAAGAAACAGTTTCGGTTGAAGTTATCTGTACGTAATGCCGAAGGGTGCTGTTCATGAAGCTTCGGAGTTACAAACCGACTTAAAGATAGAATGACCTTTTAGTCCATAAGAGTTTGAGTCGATGTTGTAAACTTTTATGAGGGGTATGATTGTAATTGTTCACAGGCTGTGTCCTGTGCCTATAAATAGTGAACAGTATTCCTTTACTGTTCACGCATTCATGTAATTGCAAAGGCATCATTCGGGAATTATTGCTTGTCAAGGCGAAGGTATAATCATACCTTAAACATTGTATTCAAAATAAATATGTAAATGATGCCATTTATCTCCAACATGTCTATCTTTAATGTTGTACATCTTACACCGTTCTATGTTATTTTCGTTACCTTTGTAATATTATGTTTATATCCTTCGTCCGAAGTCCATTAAACTCTAGAGGAGATAATGCTTCAGTGGACGAAGGATATTTAATATTTAACATCTTCGTGTTGCCTTGTTCTTGATTCATAGCATTTGAGAACAAGTCCCCAACAATAACACAACTGGAACGGATCAAGTCGGAGTTAAAACGGAGGAGTTATGATTTTCTGAAGGTTTTATGTATTTCATATAAGGTTAATTAGGGAATCAATTTTATTATTGTTTTCATGTTAAAACAGAGATACTAGGTGATAAACAATAATATTACGAAATTATAGAAACTGAAATCGACTAATTTGGAGCTAAAATGACTTTAATATGATTTATCCAAGTTTCCGGAATTATTTTTGTGTTAAAAATCAATTTTGAAAATTATTTCTCTGTTTTTATTACCCTGAGAGTGCGCGCATTAATATCTAAAAGGCCAGGGGCTATCTCGCAAGATTCCCCAGACACAAGCTATTCCGAGTTGGATGGCGGGTTGATTCCGATAAAGATGAGGGGCTCTTTTGCGAAAAGGGGTGCAGCGGAGGGGTAGTATGAATCTAACACCAGCCGCCAGATCAAAATCCTAGGGTTAGGATTAGATTCTGAAGGGGTGCACAATAAGGACCGTTGCTTTTAAGATCAATGCTCCGGATTTATTCAACAGCGCCGCATCTCCTATTCTAATCGTGGTCGACCATTTCGTGGTCAACGATCAATGCATTCCCCCCAAATCCAAGTGTCGAACGCAATGGCACCAGCGCAGGGACGACGGCGCCATAGACATTGCTGCACCCACCACGCCGGTAGCTCCCCCCATGGCGGTACCCCGACAGGGAAACACCCAGCACCCAAGACCTCCGCCAAAAGCTAAGAGCAGGCACGGGTGACCCACAGGTGCGGCGGCGCTTCCACTCTCTCTCTCTCTCGGCCTTCTCTCTCCCGCTAGTCGGCTATGGTGGCATGCGCTCCACACGGCGTACTATCCTATTTGTGGCCCTAAGAAAAACGGAGATAGGGACACAGAGAACTTGTTGGGGGCTGACTTACTGGTGATTGGATTTTGCAGAGCTTGGTCCGCGGTGACGGGCATACGAGGGATTCTTGCAAGTGCTCTTCCCATAAACTGTAGCGGGTTTTCGAAAGCTAGTAGAACTTTGTAAAGGCCTCGTAGTGGATCCCTAGCCATTCACCTTGGTAGTTTCTAAGGGTCTAGCTAACCCTGGCGACATGGGAAACACGACTTGTGGGTAAAGGGTACAACCTCTGCAGAGTGTAAAACTGGTATACTAGCCGAGCTCACGGTCAAGAGCAGCTCAGGGCTCTCGCATTATTAATTTATGGAACTTAAACTCAATCTGTCATATGCATTGCATGGGATTTGTTATTAGTTTTGTTCTATTATTATTTATTATGGTTTGGTATTTACTTACATCTAGTAATTGCTAATAAAATTTTGACCAACCTTAAAAGCAATGCTCAGCTTTAACCAATGTCTTTGGTAAGCCTTACACATCACATGAACTCCCACCTTTGGTGAGTTCATGCCACATTATTCTCCACAACTTGATGAGCTATGAACATGTGTGAGCTCACCCTTGCTGTCTCACACTCCCCCACAACGGTGGCCATGGTTGTTTCTCTTTCTCCCTAATGTTCCTGCTCGGTAGAGATCTATATGGAGAGGCATGGAACTCGATGGCTGGAAAGGTTCTGGGAAGAAGGATAGGGCTTCCGAGAGACAGCGGCGACTGGGACTTGGAGTTTAAGGAGGAGGGCCTCCGATGCCTATATATATCGTAGCCTTTAGCAAGCAATCCGGATCAGGTGGTTGGCTGGAGGGCGGCTTCACATCCGTTGCGCCAGACTCGGCGTTTGTTGCGGTGGGTCTACCGACCGCAGCAGGTTGAAGATGATGCTGCCCACGCGGGTCCCACCAGCGGCGATTCATCCACGCGTGCAGAGGTGGAATGCGGACGCAGCATGGGAGACTGACGAAAGAGGCCCACACGGTAGAGGCACTGGGGAATAAAAAGAAAGGGATAGGAGTAGTGGGCTGTGCGGTGCGTATGGAGTGCGGTAGAATGGGCCGCCAGAGAGTGGAATTCGGCCCAATGAGCTTTCCCCCCCCCTTTTTTCTTTTCTTTTATTTTCCTGTTTCATTTCCTATTTATTTTGTTTTCTTTTCAAACCAAGGTTCAAATTTTGAATGAGTTCAAACTTCACACATGTTTAAATACACCAACAAAATCCCTCAGCATGATCAAAGAATCTAAATTTTTAGTCATTTATTTAGGCATTTGTTTCAAATATGCGATACATACACACAAAGATAGATATTTTTTAAAAATGGTTTCTAATGTATAAAAATACTTTGTAGGTAATCTTACAAATATGTATATTTGAACAAGGATCAACTAGAATCTTATATGCATCCTTGAATTAGATCTTTATTAGAAACCCTCTTTCTTTTCTGTTTTATATTTTCATTTTGAGGTGGAACCAAATGCAACCCAACATAAATCTTAAGCATGGGATGCACATTCCTATTTGTTTATGGGTTAATCAACTAATAATACTCCATTAATTGGCTATGAAGATAGAAGGGTCCAAATAAATTTCCCAAGGTTCCAAAATCCTTAATTATATTTATTCATTTACTTTATCATCTTTTTTTGGACAAATTTTGGGCTTTACAATGTTGGTACCTGAATACACTTTTTTATTTGAGACACATGAAACACATTGTGTATGGCTGACATTTTTGGTGGTAACTTCAAGCCACTAGCCCACATGCCTCGGTGATCTCATAGGGTCCAATATAGCGAGGGGATAATTTACCCTTAATCCTGAATCTTTGTACTCCCTTTGTGGGCAAAACCTTCAGATATACATGATCTCCCACTTCAAACTTGAGGGGTTTCCTTCTTTTGCCGTGATAGCTCTTTTGCCTGGCTTTGGCAGCCTCTAGGTTCTTTCTGATTATCCTGACTTTTCTTTCGGCTTCTAGCACTAAATCGGTTCCAAAGATTTCTCTCTCGCCGTCTTGTGACTAGTTTAGGGGTGTTCGACACCTCCTTCCATACAAAGCCTCAAAGGGTGCCATCTTCAGACTAAATTGATAACTGTTGTTCTACACGAACTCTGCAAAGGAGAGACACTTGTCCCAATTTTTACCATAATGGATCGCACAAGCTCTTAACATATCTTCCAGAATCTGGTTTACCCTTTCTGTTTGATCATCAGTCTGAGGATGGTATGCAAAACTCCTTATTAGCTTGGTTCCTAAGGATTCTTGCAGTTGTTCCCAAAATCTTCCCAACTTGGAGTCTCTCACACCTTACACAAATGATCTTAATCAAAGCACAAAAGTAAGGGGGGAGTATCAACACACACAAGAGCACAAGTGCAGCAACACCACACACACAAGCAAAGAAGAGAGCGCAAGAATCAAAACGTCAGAGTTTCTCTCAAGCAAACACTCAATTCTCTCTAGAACCATAACAACTAGTTTTGGAGGTGGTACTATAAATAGATGTTGCCTATGTCTTGGACAACTCTCTTGGCTATTTTGAGACATCTATCAAGCACAAGCAAGCATCTAGTCCTCTCTAACTCACATACGTTGCAAGAGATCACATTCTAGTGAGTTTAAGAGCACTCTAGTGCATTGCATCAAGTTGTTGATCCTTGAGGCACTAGGTGATTCATCAAGCAAGCGTCATCAACTTGTTACTCTTGGAGGTTTCCACCTACTAGATGGTTTGGTGAAGGATTCTCGATCGAGCTCTCTAACGAAGATTATGGAGAAGTCGCTGGATCAATTGTGAGAAGTGTGCACTTGCCTCACTGGAGCAATGAAAAGCGACATTAGTGGAATTGAGGTCCGAGCAGTTCTTTGACCACCTAGCTCAAGAGATCAAGCAGTGTCTTGATAGAGTAGCGGGTGAGTGCATTGAATCCACCTCAACATGGATTAGGGGTGATCGGCAAATTAGTGAGACTACGGTAAAAACTCTAGTGTCTCTATTGTTTATTACATTATTTGATCATTGTTGCTTGTATTCATTATGTTCCATCTTTCATTACTAACTTTTAATCACTTGCTCATCCTAGGACGCAAATCAAATTTAACTCAACATAGGCTAGGGGATTTAATTTTCTTGTTGTTCTAATTAAATTTGTAAGTGTCTTTGATTTTGGTTGAAACTGTCTATTCACCCCCCTCTACCCGATGTCCTTGATCCTATAAAGATCTCCTAACATGTCTTGGTGAGTTGCTGGCAGTTGCAAACCCAAGGTTTGAACTTAAGGTAGCCAAGGACAAAAAATTTGACATATAATACAATGTATAATTTGATACTACATTATATAATTTCCATTAATTCAATACATGAGTAGAAAATAACCAAAATATCTTTTAATGCATTTAATTCATCAAATTGGGTTGAAAGATTCATAGATTTGTTTCTTTAGGCCTAAATGACGAGGAGTAGTTTGTTTTTTGACCAAATTCTAGGGTGATCGGAGGCCTACCTATAATGTCCTCTAGGTCCACCCTGGTTGCTGGGAAAGTTTGATCTGTCATAATCTGCACAAGGCGACTATAGAGGATGCCTGAATCGTCTATCGTACAGACTTAAGATTCAAAGATGAAAGTCGAGCTAGTCAATAATGTTATTGTTGATCTTGAGTTCCATCGAGCCTTCAACCATCTTTTTATCCAAAGCCCCTACTTGGCGTGCTAATTATTGGCGTCTAATGTCCAACAATCATGTTATGGGGTTACTAGTATTAGTGTTTTGGGGTCTTCAACATAAGCCCAACTCAATGTTGAATGCAAACACAACAGCAACAATTTATACCGGTACAAACTGTTGAAAAGTAATACACTACATCTTGTTAGGTGTGTGATATTGCGTTAGATTATGAGTTGTAATGTGTCGTGTGTTACAAGGGGAGTATACATGCCTCTGTTTCTATAGTCTAGAGGGAAAGCATAAGGCAAGTCCTAGTTAGCTAAGTCAGAAAGGTTGTAATCTTATTATAAAAATAACCTTTCCTTTGGTCCAACTAGATTGGTAGCCTTTTGTCTTGAGCACATACCACCTTGTCCCATGTCTTCAGGTAGTTTTGTTAGATGGTCCATCTCCGTGCTAGGTAGTCAACCCTATGGGAAACCTTTATGATCTTGTTCCATCAACACTAGCATGTTAGGGTCTAGACTCTAGATGCACAAAGGATATCATTCAACATTGGGTAATATAGTTTATCATTTTTGTGACACATTTGCTAGTGGTTAACCTACAAGTTGTCAAGTAAGACACAAATTTTTGTGGTCAATTCTTCCATGTTTTATGGAACTTGCAAGTATGGAAGTTCATGTGCAAACTTCTATTTGAAGCTAGATGGTGTTAATCCAGCATCAGTTGCAATAGGTAAGGGTTCATTTTTTTCTTAAAGAAAGGTGTGTAGCTTGTTTTACTAATATTTGCTAATTAGCTCTCAAGTTTGTTTGGCTTAATGAAATGGTTCACCTATAGTTCAATACTATGTGATTATCTTTGATGATTGCATGCATGTTTTCCATTTTAAAGGGATGCACTAGTTCTCCTCCTTTCTGCCATAATTTATACCCTTTGGCCATAATAATATCTAAGCTATCTATTTTAGTCACTGAATGAGATTCAAAATTCTATAATTATATTGTTTTTAGCCTAAAGTTGTCTATATAGACTTTATATCAGCTATTGCCTACACTAATTGTTGCATTACTTGTGAATAACATTTTTTGTTTGATAATTAACATGAAAACATAAGAACCACAACAATAGAACTAATCATGATTTTAAATTATAGGTACCAAACAACAATCAACAAGGAGGTAACATGAAAATCAAGTCCACATATATATTAAGCAAATGAGATAATTCAATCCAAAGTGGCAAAGGTTTATTGTTCATATTCTTGGATCTACTTAAATTTCTGATTTTAAGGGATGTTGTTATGCCGCCATAATTATGGTTACTAATTTTATAAAATTTTGAACCTTCATGTTGCAAAAAAGGACTTAAGATACGTAGCAAAAAAGTCTTATATTTGCTTTTTTACATGTTTTGTTTTTATATATTAGAGCATTCAACAATCACGCTAGCCAACCTAGCTATGTCGTTGTATTTACCTCTAGTTCACTTGCACAAAGATCTCATCCTCATTACTACTAACCAAAATTAATCATGCTTAACCTCAAATAAGTTGTTCCATTCATATGGATTCTTTCTACCACATCATGCAGAAACAAAGGTTTTAGGTGATGCTCTACAATGGAATTGAAGCTAGACGACATATGGTTCATCAGAGTAAGAGCACTTTGACATTGTTTTTATTATGGTGCAACATTTCATAGTTCAGTGATAACAATGATAAAATTATCACACACAAAGCATAGATGGAAGCTCTTTACCTCTATGGATCAAAAGTGGTAATCTCCTACATAAGCATCTCACACTCATTACTAACCAAATTCAATCATGCTTAACACATGCAAGTTTTTTCATTTGTATGAATTCTTTTTTCCACATCATGCAGAAATACATGATGCATGTGAAAAAAATGATCTACAACAAAATTCAAGCGATACGACATAGGGTCCATCATAGTAAGAGCACTTTGGTATCATTTTTATTATTGATGGAACATTTTACAATTCAAATGCAATAGGACTAATGTTATTGATGATACAATGACAACGAAGGAAAATATTTTATCACGTATAGAGCGTAGGTCGAAGCTCTTTACTTTTGTTCCAATGGTAGTCTATCACAACGTCTCTTACGCATCTAAATAAATAGAAAGAACACACATTAACTTCAATTTTATTTCTATATCACTATAACCCAACGGAGGCCTAAGGCTTCGACTTCTCCTTTGTCTTCCTATTGTTTATGAAGACTTGCTCTACGTATTATAAATTTAGAGACCAACTAAAAATTTATCTTGGTCATACAAATAACTACCTCATCAGTTCTAGCCTTTTTGTATGCATGTACTTATTAGCATATTCTGTATATACAATTGCTTAAGAGCAATTTCAAAAGGATGCTAAAATATTTCCTTAAAAATGATTATTAAGGTTATTCTAAAAAATCTTAGGAGCAAATTATAGTATGTACTTCAACAATTTCCTTAAATAAAGTCTAAAAAACTTAAAAATTAAAAAAACTCCATCTAGTCGGCTTTGCTCGAATAGCGCGGCGGTACATAGGCCTTTCTGCTCGACATCATGTGTTTGTTGCTTTTATTTTTTCGTTGATGGTCTGCAAGGAAATCTGTACCAACTCATGGTTAGTAGCCTGGCATCCAAAAAATGAGTTCAACGAACGCTTTGGCAACTCGTTGATGCTCTGCATGGATGGGGAGGGTGCGACAGAAAAAAAAAAGCGGGAGCCAGCATGCACACGCGACTTCGGCCGGATTGGGGAGATATAAATCACACGAAAATATGATGGATGAGAGCAAACGGATGAGGGACGGAGTTTTATAGGAAAAAAATGAATGAGCTGTTGGAGCAAGGAAAACAAATTTTCTTCCCTAATATCTGTTTTAGGGTTGGTTTACATTTTTCGTTGGAGTTGCTCTAAGCCATTCGTAGAAAGCCTCTATCTAGTACATGATTTGCTTAAAGACTATGACCGCTATATACATGAAAAATTATTGGTTGTATTCCATCTTTGTTTGTGCAAATGTCAGCTTCATATGACCATGTAATGAAGAATCTACATCAGTGCTTTGAGGCCTACCATGCTTCCACAATTGTTAAATTATGATAATGCATAATCGCATGATAAAAGAACAAGGGAAAATTCTTTGTATACCACATTAATTACATCCAGTATCTTATTTACTATTGTAAATATCCTAATTCCTTCAATGCTACTTAGGTGTAATTTCGTACCCTGCTTTTCATGCCATCGTCAGTGACATAGAAGGATAAAAAAATACATGTCATAATCTCTTCTATGCCACTGGGGATGGCACCGAATAATGTAGAAGATATTATGATATATTAATATTTATGATGACAAATAAAGTACTAGATAGAATTTTAGTGACATACCGAGAATTGTCCCTAAAGAACAAATAATAGACAAACCAACAAACACAATATCCTCCCATGATCCACAAGCATAGAGCGTAACACACCCTATCATCCTGATGTCATCATAGCGAAGTAAGAAATGTATTAATCTTGGTCACTATGGGGTGTTTGGTAGGCTATCCAGTCTATTATCCAGGCTATGGACGTGCAACTAAGATTGTTTGGTAGTCTGCACTAGCACTTGTGCCTGCCTTTAGCAGTGCAAAGAGGACTATAGTTGTTTGGCATACTATGTGGTATTTATTTCAAGGAAGAAAACATGGGGTTTATAATGATTGGGCCACTTGTAATGACTAAAATGTGGGCACTGGAAGGCCACATTCCTAAAGTATGCTAGTGAGCATGAAGCAAGAATTGCATTCAATTCATATATGCATAGTCGAAGTTAGGGACGGGCCCAAGATTTGGAGTACGGGTATTCGGAATTTTAGTGGGCACATTTTTTTAATAGCCTAAATTTGTTATTCATGGGGAATGAATAATTATCCATCGGGTACATATATGGTTGTTGACGCCTTTTCGGAGCGCCAAACACTCAACAAGAACCGTGGCAGTGCCTTCTGCACAGGGGCGGACGGTCCGTGGCCTGGTGCGAGGCGCGGTGGTGCTCTCTGCGCAAGGGCGGACTGTCCGCGGCCTAGGGCCGGACGGTCCGCGACCTGGTGCGCGGCTAGGGCTCCTGCCTGACGGCCGGACGGTCCGCGCCCTGGGGCCGGACGGTCCGCGCGTACGCAGGGACGGCGGAAGATCGCCGACGGCGCCTGGATCTCGCTCCCGGGAGGGACCCCGTCGGGGAGTAGAGATCCTAGGTTGTGTCTAGGCTCGGGCAGGCCGACCTAGACTCCTCTAATCGACGTAGAGTCGAGGAGAGGCGGAGAATTTGGGGATTGGAAGACTAAACCTAAACTAGACTAGAACTACTCCTAAGATAAAATGCGAAATAGAAGTTGTATTGATTCGATTGATGATTACAAATCGGCCGTAGACCTCTCTATTTATAGAGGAGGGGGGCTGGACCCTTTACCGTCGAAACTCCGAGCAAATCCCAGGATTTTCGCCAACAAACGTAGCGAAAAACTCGGAACCCTAATCTGTTCTGCACGTGCGCGGACCGTCCGGCCCACAGGCGCGGACCGTCCGGACCGCGGACCGTCCGGCCTCAGGGCCGGACTGTCCGCACCTCAATTTGGTGCTCAACATATGCCCCCCTGCCTTTTGGTGGAGCTGAGCAAACCAAAAGCAAATAACTCGATGAGATTACATCGGTTCTCCTAGGCATCTTGCCACATACTAGGATGGTACTGCTTAAGGAAACGCCCATTCAAGGCTTTGGGTAGATCTTTGCCTTGTAATGTTTGCAATAAATAGGCGTTACCAGACATCACTTGTTTTACTTTATAAGGACCCTCCCAGCTTGGCGACCACTTCCCGAACTTCCGGTCCTTATTCCTTAGAGGCAGAATGGTCTTCCACACCAGGTCCCCTACTTGAAATGATTTTGTTTTGACTTTCTTGTTGTAGGCCCTGGCTACCATGATCTTGTCCTTTTCTATTGCTCCCAAAGCTATCATCCTCTTGTCGGTCACCTCATCAATATTATCCATCATTGAATTATAATAATCAGTAACAGTTAGATCATTTTGTCTGGCGAACCTGACAGCATTCAGACTTATTTCCACAGGCAACACTGCTTCCTGCCCATAGACAAGCTCAAAAGGAGATACTTTAGTAGCACGATGCCTAGATATTCTATGAGCCCATAAAGCTTCGGACAAAATCTTATGCCAATGCTTAGGATTATCAGATATCTTCTTTTTTATCAAGTTGATCAATGTCCTATTACTAGACTCGGCCTGCCCATTGGCCTGAGCGTAGTATGGAGATGAATTGAGCAACTTAATTCTATATAATTCAGCAAATTCACGTACCTCCTTTGACATAAAAGAAGTCCCTTGATCTGTAGTCAAGGTCTGGGGAATGCCGAATCTATGAATAATATGCTCAGTTATGAACTCAATTACCTCCTTGTGTGTCATGTTCTTCAGAGCAACGGCTTCAGTCCATTTGGTAAAGTAATCAGTGGCAACTAACACGAACCGATGCCCCTTTGATGATGAAGGATGAATTTCTCCAATAAAGTCTAATCCCCATCCTCTGAACGGCCAAGGCTTGATGATAGGATGTAATTCGGCTGCAGGGACCAACTGTAGGTCGCCGAATTTTTGGCACACTTGGCAACCCTTGTAGTACTTAAAACAATCAGCTATCATATTAGGCCAATAAAAACCAGACCTTCGCAACAACCACTTCATCTTTGGAGCTGATTGATGGGTACCACAAATTCCTTCATGTACTTCGGCCATAGCTAATATAGCATCATCTGGGCCCAAGCACTTAAGTAGGACGTCATTGACTGTTCGGTGGTAAAGTTCATCACTCATCAAAACATACTTGAAAGCTGTTCGCCGAATGTTCTTATCTGTCCTGATATTGGGATTTCGTAAATAATTAAGTATAGGTGTCCTCCAATCATTTGCATCGGCTTCATTGTCAGCCGAATTAATGAAAAGAACATTTCTGGTAACCCCGGACGGTCCGGCGTCATCACGCGGACGGTCCGCGACCTGGGAATTTGGCTTTGCACTGGTTATCAGATTTTCAGTTTTGTGAAACTTCCCTCTCTTTATCCGATAACCTGATGCATCTTGTGCCAAATCATTAGCTCTATGATTCTCAACTCTAGAGATATGCCGAATACTGAATTCGTCAAAAGAATGAATTATGTTCCAACATTTCTCAAGATAACTATTTAGAGTACCATCAAGACATTGATATTCTTCTAACACTTGTTGGACAACCAGCTGAGAATCACCAAATACCTTCACATGTTTTACTCCCATACCATTTAAAAGTTCTAAGCCGAATAGGAGAGCCTCATATTTAGCTTGATTATTAGTGCAATAAGTTTTCAATCGGCTAGAGAAGTCAAAGGAGACATTTCTTGGTGAAACAAGCACAATGCCAATTCCTTGCCCTTCATTGCAAACCGATCCATCAAAATATAAAGTCCAAGGAGTAATAGTGAGGTATGACATGTCTAGTTCATGAATATCATTAACCCGATGTTCTACAATAAAATCCGCTACGACTTGGCCTTTCATAGATTTCAATGGTTCATAGGCCAAATCATATTCTATGAGTGTATAAGCCCACTTACCAATTCTACCACTCATAATTGGGTTATGCAACATGTATTTGATTACATCGGCTTGACCAGAAACAGTGCAATGACTAGACAGTAAATAACATCTACATTTGGTGCATGCATAAAACAAGCATAAGCATAATTTTTCAATAAAAGTGTACCTTGTTTCAGCATCCGCCAACCTTCGACTTAGGTATGTCACCACATGCTCCTTCCCCTCAGTGTCTTGTGTCAGAACAGCCCCAATAACCTTGTCTTCAGCTGCAATGTATAATCTGAATGGTGCTCCTACTTGTGGTGCTTTTATCATGGGAGCCGAAGACAAGTATTTTTTAATGAGATCAAATGCTTCCTGCTGCTCTGCCCCCCAAGTGAATTCAGCATCATTCTTAAGCCGAAGGATAGGGGTGAAGGCATCAATCTTCCCGGCTAGGTTAGAAATAAACCTTCGTAAATAATTCACCTTGCCGAGAAACCTCTGCACTTCGACCTTACAAGTCGGAGGCCCCACATTCCGAATAGATTTGATTCGGTCAGGGTCTATTTCTATACCATGTTCATGGATGATAAATCCTAAAAACTTACCAGCCGACACCCCAAAAGCACATTTACGTGGGTTCATTTTTAAACCATACCGACGCATTTTATCAAAGGCTTTGCGCAAATCGGCTATATGAGAACTAAACTTAGCCGATTTGACTACAATATCATCAATGTAGACTTCCACAGTGTTTCCTAACAACTCATGGAAAATCAGATTCATAGCCCTCTGATAAGTAGCACCAGCATTTTTAAGACCGAATGTCATGACAACCCATTCAAATAAACCAATGAAGCCTGGACATATAAAGGCCGTTTTAGACGCATCTTCTTTGGCCATGAAAATCTGATTATATCCGGCATTACCATCAAGGAAGCTAATAATTCTATTTCCTGATGCATTATTGATTAATGTGTCGGCTATGGGCATGGGATATTCATCTTTAGGAGTTGCTTTATTTAAATTACGAAAATCAATGCATACTCTAAGTTTACCTGACTCCTTCTTCTCCACCGGCACAATATTGGAGACCCACTCTGCGTATCTGCAAGGTCTAATAAAATTAGCTTCTAGCAGCCGGTGAATTTCGTCCTTGATCCGTGGGAGAAGATCTGGACGAAACGTTCTAGCTTTCTGCTTGAAAGGTCTGAAACCAGACTTAATGGGCAGCCGATGTTCGACAATCTCTCGGCTTAGTCCAGGCATTTCAGTGTAGTTTCAAGCAAAACAATCTGAATATTCCTTCAATAGACCGATCATCTCATTTCTAGAATCGGTCTCCAGGGTCTTGTTTACAAAAGTCGGCCTTGGAGTTTTACCATTTCCTATGTCAATCTCCTCCAAAGGATCAGCCGATGTAAACCCCTGTCCTAGTTTATCAAGATCTCTGAATTCCTCTATCATGTCCCCCACAAAGGAATCAGATGATCTTTGTGTGATGGCGGACTTTCCGGTCTCGGGGACCGGGTCATCCGTAATACTATCTTTTCGCTACGGTAGATGTTCGGTCTTAAAGTCCGAACTGTTCTGTGATAGATCAGACCATCCGGCTTTGAGGGCCGAATTGTCCGTGATCAAAGACTCATGAACTTTGTGTGTATTCATCGTTTAAACTTTATTTAGGATTCAGCCAATTCTCCATCGGCTCTAGCATTACAGGAATGAAACCTTTCTTATCTATACTTATGAACTGATAATCAGAAAAATCTACCCCTGTGAGACATGTAGCAGTCTCATAAGTCCAGAGTACAGGGGCATCGGCCACAGCGATGCAGGCCGATACATCAGCATGTACTTGTTCTACTTCATTGCCTACCCATTGTATTAGCATTTGATGTAATGTAGAAGGTATACATTGATTGGCATGAATCCAATCTCTGCCTAGAATTAAACTGTAATTCCCTTCTACATCAGCGACGAAGAATGCAGCAGCAAGGGTCTTAGTCCCGATGGTTAATTCAACGGACGTGACTCCCCTGGCTTTAATCGAACTATCCCCAACACCGCTGAGGGTCATGTTGGTTTTGACAAGTTCGTCATCTTGTTTACCTAATTTTCTGTATAATGAATAAGGCATTAGATTTACAGCCGCCCCTCCATCCACCAACATCTTAGCAATCGGTATTCCATCAATGTGACCGTGCACGAAGAGCGGCTTCAAATGATTTACCGATTCCTTTGGTTTAGTAAAGGCGGCTTCTTTAGGACCAAAATCAAACTGGGCAGCAACGGGTTCATCGTCGCTAATGATAGTGCAATCGGAAGAAAATGTAATAATATTTACATCCATACCTGGGCGTTCTGGAGAAGCCTCGTAGTCGACCAGGTCTTCTCCTAGCAGGTCGTCCTCTTCCATGGATGTTGTCGTATTGTTGGAGGCTTCCTGATGAACGGCGGACGGTCCGCACGCGGGGGCCGGACGGTCCGCGCCTGGTGCAGGTTGTCCAGAGCCTTCCTGGTGAACGCCGGACGGTCCGCACGCGGGGCCGGACGGTCCGCGCCTAGTGTAGGTTGACTTTCTATTTCTGTGGCCGTTTGTTTTTCCTCAACGGCCTTCGGTCTCCATTTCTTTTGTGGTGGCGGGTATAGCGGATGTGTGTCATTAAATGTCTTTTCCGCCTCCTTCTCCTGGCTCTCCTTCGCTCTTAGGCGCTGTAATTTTCTCTTTTGAGATCGTGTCAATCCCGCTGGGCACCATCGAGGCATGGAGTATTTTGGATCGGCTATTTTGATAGTAGCCGTATCCTTTTCGGTTGTGTTGGCCGATTCGCCGAAAATCATCGGCCCTTTATTGTCTCCCTGTATGACAACATCTGCGGTGCCTATTTTGATGGTGTCCTTTTTTGTTGTTCTTTGAATTGCCACAGGCATATGCCCCCCTGCCGGATTGGTCGGCCTAGGAGGCCGAGTAGTCCGGCAACCTTGTTGGGCCTGTGCCTGGTGACCGGATTCAGCGGTGCTCAATCGGTCTTGCACTGGCGGTGCCAACCTATCAAAAACGGATGTTTGGGGTGCCCCCCAGGCGGGGTACGGTGGCATCCCAAATGGATATGGTGGCATGCCCCACATTTGATTTGGGACATATGGTGGAGGTAAGTATGTGTATGGATATGGCATGGATGGATAAGGAGGTGGAGGGGTCCATGTCGGCATGTTGGGTCTCAATTGTACAATAGGACCCTTCATTTCTTCCGATTGGTGAGGTGGTCCAATCGGCCTGACCTGACGTTGCTCATGAATGGGTGAGCGGGGTCGCTTCGGTGGGTGGTCACTGGGGCCAGCCTTCTTTTTCACATATTTAGTCAACAATTGATCGAAAGTCGGGCCAGGCTTGATCAGCCGACCAGCTGCTTTAAATGTATTTGTTTTCCACGTACCTATCTCTGGTCGTCGTGGTTTGAAAGTACGTGGTCGCTGCGAGTCCTGAGCATAGCCGGACCGTCCGCCAGAGCTCTCCGGACCGTCCGGTGGGGTCCCGGACCGTCCGCGACTACGTGCCGGACCGTTCGGGATACGCAGCACGGGTTCCTGTATCTGTCTCCCTGTCTGCGCCTGCCCCCCAGTACTGGAGGCTGTGATGGTCACCTTTAGGGTCTCCCCTCCATCGGGAGTCTTCTCGGCTACCACTTTCCTGCAAGAAACTTTATGATCCTCATTGGCCTTTTTTGCATTGCCGATGACTATTTCTTTGCCTTTGCCTTCATCGGCTGTGTTTGGCCGAGTCAGGACTTTCTTGCCCTCAAAGTCGATCATGTTCATTGGAAAGGGCTCCGTGTCCACCTGCATTTCCTGAAATTTCAATCGTCCTTCGTTAATGGCCGATTGAATCTGTCGACGGAATACATTACAATCATTAGTGGCATGAGAAAATGAGTTATGCCACTTGCAATATGCACGACGTTTTAGCTCGTCGGCGGATGGAACAGTGTGATTTATTTTAATGTTGCCATTTTTGAGTAATTCGTCAAATATTTTATCACATTTACCAACATTAAATGTAAACTTAACCTCCTCTTGCCGTTTCTTTTGAACCGGCTGCAAGGAGGAACAAACCGAAGATTTGGCCTGTTTTGGCCAAACCATTTCAGCAGCATACACTTCTGCTGATTCGTCATCTGAGCTACTTTGGTCGTATTCTACTATATGTACGTTGTGACGCATTGTTTTAGCAGTTTCTTTGCTCCGGCTTTCGCAAGCCGAAGCTCTCTGGTGTAATTGTGCTAGTGTAAAGAATTGGATGCCTTCTAATCTTTCTTTTAAATAATATCGCAGACCATTAAAAGCTAATCCTACTAGCTGCTTCTCTGCTAAATGAATTTGAACGCATCGGTTTCTTGTATCTCGGAATCTCCGGATGTAATCATTAACCGATTCATCTTTTGTCTGTCGCAACGACGCTAAATCTACCAAATCCAATTCATAGTCACCGGAGAAAAAATGATCATGAAATTTTTGTTCTAAATCCCCCCATGATGAAATGGAATTAGGAGGTAAAGTGGCGTACCATGCAAACGCAGTTCCTGTTAAAGATAATGAAAACAAACGTACGCGAAATGCCTCTGTGTCGGCCAACTCTCCTAATTGTGCTAAAAATTGGCCTATGTGTTCACGTGTGTTCTTTCCTTGATCACCCGAAAATTTTGTGAATTCGGGTATCCTGGTTCCCTGTGGGTATGGGTGGTGATCAAATCGGTTGTCATAAGGTTTCCGATATGATTGCCCCCCAGGGACCATGCTTACTCCGAGCTTATCTCGGAACGCCCCGGCTATTTCTTCCCTTACTATATCAATGGCAGCCGGTGCGAGACCACCGGCTCTCTGGTCAAACATAGGTGGGGTTGGCTTGATATTAGCATGTTGTCTTTCCCCCCATTGGTTTGAGTTACGTGGTGCATTTCCATTTGCTCTATATGGCTCATACGTTTGATCGTTTCTTTCCGGCCTTCCAGGTGGGGCCGGAAAGCTTTCCTGGGCTTTGGATCCTGAATTAGTGGGCTGGTGCATTGCATAGTGTGATGGGAAGTGTTGCTGGGACGGGCGAGGATTCATGTAATAATCCTCTTCAAAAGACTTATGCGCGGACTGTCCGGATACGTACCCGGACTGTCCGTGGTCATATGCGGACCGTCCGTCATTGTATGCGGACCGTCCGGCTGAGTAGTTTGGGTTCTGTGTCATATATGGTGGCTCGGGCGCATATCTAGGTAACTCATTAAAAATAGGCCCGACTGTTGTTGGCCCGGACGGTCCGCGCTCACGTGCGGACGGTCCGGGCATGTGCAGATCGGCTGGTTTGCTGCCGATTTGCGGTTGCTTAGGGTACGTGTCCATCGGCATCCCATAAAGGGGTTGTGACTGGTCGTGACAACCTGTAGCCGATGTGTTACGCGCGTTATCTCCTAACTCAACCTCGTGCGAAAGAAAATTTGCGGTACTAGATTTATCGAATGCACGTACTAGTCTCTTAAGATCGCTTTGCATACCCCCTATAATGTTCTGCATTTGTTCACGCTGATCTTCTACATAATTTCTAAGAGATTGCAGATCGTTGGTATTACTTACATTGGGGATATCTGGCGTGGGTTGGAGCGAAGCCGGATCCGTCGCCCGATGTCGGACGACCTTGTTGTTCCTGTCCACTTTGAAGTTGGCCAAGAACTTTGTTTTCGCCTCCTGGATCATCCGCTCCTTGTGCTCCTCGAACTGGAGCTGTTCGTCAGCCGGCAAGGTTTCCCAAGTCGGCTCTATGATGTTGTTTAGAGAAATATCAGAGCTGTCCTTTGAACCGGCCATTGAGGGCCGATCTGATGAGCTTAGATGTGTTTTCCCCAGCGGAGTCGCCAAAAAGTATGTTGACACCTTTTCGGAGCGCCAAACACTCAACAAGAACCGTGGCGGTGCCTTCTGCACAGGGGCGGACGGTCCGCGCGCGGGGCCGGACGGTCCGCGGCCTGGTGCGAGGCGCGGTGGTGCTCTCTGCGCAAGGGCGGACTGTCCGCGGCCTGGGGCCGGACGGTCCGCGACCTGGTGCGCGGCTAGGGCTCCTGCCTGACGGCCGGACGGTCCGCGCCCTGGGGCCGGACGGTCCGCGCGTACGCAGGGACGGCAGAAGATCGCCGACGGCGCCTGGATCTCGCTCCCGGGAGGGACCCCGTCGGGGAGTAGAGATCCTAGGTTGTGTCTAGGCTCGGGCAGGCCGACCTAGACTCCTCTAATCGACGTAGAGTCGAGGAGAGGCGGAGAATTTGGGGATTGGAAGACTAAACCTAAACTAGACTAGAACTACTCCTAAGATAAAATGCGAAATAGAAGTTGTATTGATTCGATTGATGATTACAAATCGGCCGTAGACCTCTCTATTTATAGAGGAGGGGGGCTGGACCCTTTACCGTCGAAACTCCGAGCAAATCCCGGGATTTTCGCCAACAAACGTAGCGAAAAACTCGGAACCCTAATCTGTTCTACGCGTGCGCGGACCGTCCGGACCGCGGACCGTCCGGCCTCAGGGCCGGACTGTCCGCACCTCAATTTGGTGCTCAACAATGGTATAAATTGTTATTCACATATATGAGTATGAATATAATAATATATCCATTGGTAAATTTTTCATGGGTATGGATATATCGTATCCATAGCTGTTACCCCGATGGGTATATGACATGATTACAAATCTATACCTACGAATGTATATGAGTATAGATATGGATTGAATTTTGTCTCATAGTTATGGATTTGTGAACCATATACTCGTGTCCCAACCGCACAATGAATTGCTATCCCTAGCCGCACAATAGGAAAATAAAAAAGGCCAGCAAAAAGCGAAGTTTGAACCAAATAGCTGTAAACAGTATTATTTTATATTTTTATAATATTTCAGTGCATAGATATAATATGTATACATGTACATAAATTTTGTTGCCAAAAAATAATGGATATTCAACTGAATAACCTTGCTTTTATATGGGCCCGCTCCTGGTCGAAGTGATGAACTTGGAAAACATTACTACAAGCATGTTGCTACACCGCCTAGTAATCAAGAGATGGTTTGTGTAGTTGGAAGGATATAATTATCATTGTTCAGAGTACTGTCATTCTTTTGCTCCTTTATTTACTGATGTAACCACACCTCACTATACATGTCCCTTTTTAATTAAGCGAGGGTGCGAACATTAAGTGAGGCCTTGTATGTCACTTTTAATTAGAAATAAGTACTTATTGTTGTAGAACAATTATGGCACTAGTAATCAAGAGAAGTCTGCTTTGTGTATGATTAATTGTGCCACTATTAACATGATCATCCATGTGGTGCAATAATACTTGCTTGTGTTTTGAACCTTGAACGACTTGTGGTTGGTAATTGGTAAACTCACCACCACTGTACAGGGGTGATGTGCAGCTACTTGTGCAACCAACCAAACAGGCAAACACAAACAATAGTAGACCACCTTTTGTTATGTAGGAAATTTTACACATGAAACCAAACAAGCACTCCTAGCTAACTGGATGCAACCCCTGACAGCCTGCCTAATACAACCAGACATCAACTGTAAAATGCACAATCTTCGGTGAAAAGACAAAATACAGATGTGGTTAGTATCAATTCGTACTTCGACAACAAGCAAGATAAGCTTCCTTTGCAGACTTCAAACCAAGAGACAAAAGATGGAAACATTCTATGACCATCGGAATGTGTGAAGAGTTGGTTTAAGTATTCAAAGATTTGGCTCACATACGAAGAATATAAGATAATGTCATGAAGCTAAGTGTGATGAATCAAGCTCGAGTTAAGTGGAGTCATAATCATTCATATTCTAAAGTAACCACTCCAAAAGTCTATATGTGGTAATTACCATAACTATATTCTTGTTTTACTGGAACCCAGTGTTCCATATTTAGTACCAAAGTAATTCCTCCATTTTTTATTTATCGTCGTATAGTTCAAAAAAGAACTAGCGGACGACAAATATCCGAGAACGAAGATATATTACTCATTAACTTGTAAATTATCAAGAACAAAATATTATTTCTAGTTACAGATAAACGTTTTCTACATTCAATCGAAAATGTTTTCGAGATTTGATAAAAGGTTCAACCTTAATAAATATAAAATAAAAATGTTCCGCTTGCTTATTTATAATGCACTAATAAATATCATTTTTGTTTGTTTTATTCGAAACCAATGTATCACTAGACACTGGAACATTTTGAAATGTCATACTAAGATAATACACACAGAATCAAGAAGAATAGAAAATTAAAAAGAGAAATTGCTAAAAAGAAAACGTGAAACGGCCCAGGACAAGGCCCGTGGTTGCGCTCTCCGTGTCCGTGGGCCGAGCCCGAACCCTCGGACGGGGCTACCGCCGCATGCCCCGTCCCGAATCCGTTCCGTTCACCCCGTCCCCCTCGTTCTCTCTCTCGTTGCGACGACTGTGGAGTACCGCCCCCGCCCCCGCCCCCGCCCCCCGCCCCGACGCCGACGCCCTAGGCGGCTACGCCAGGTCCCGAGGGACGGGCCCTTCATCTTCGTCAGTCTATTCGCCGGGCGACGAGCACCCGCCAGGTATTCTTACCCTTCTCTTCCCTTCCTGCTGTGTGAAACGGAGCACCTAAACCCTAACTTAAATCTAAATGCATTTGTCTATTCGGTGTCTGAAAACTTCGAACTTTTTGCAAAAAAATATCTTGTGTACCATGTCTCTCTAGGTTTTGTTGAACAAGTTAGGGGTACAAATACAATACAGTCTACAGGAGAAATGGAGAATCAATCCAGAGGGGGATTGGGTGATCCTTTTCCCACCACCCAAACCCCTCCTGCCTGGTAGGACATAATCCATTTTGTTTGATTTCCAATTTGGGATAGGCTTCGATTGTTATGGATTTGCATGTATTTGGCTCATGGCTGAGGCAAGTTTTAGACCATTTGACTGTGTACATGATAAAATCAGTGTAGTAAACAAGATATATTATTCCTCTTGTATAATAAGATACTGAGCGAGTAGCACGTATACAGAGACAACTTTGACTCAGTAATACACTAGATATTTGTGTCTAGTTAGGCCCAACACTCAGTAACTTGGTCAATATACCAAACTTACTCTCCGCTGAAGCTGAGAGGTGGTGAAGCAGCATCTGCACTGAGAGACTGAGAGCACAAATGAATCCATCAAAAGTGGCCACTAAGGAACACTGAATTGCAAAAACAAAGATAAATAAAGCATTTGTTAGAGTAAAAATAATGATGACTGAAAACTTCATGAATTGCGTTTTGCAAAGAGCACACCACTATTGAGATACTAACAATAAAGGATTTCAAGAAGATTTCGTTTTGGGGCCTAAGCAATATTAAATCAGTGCTCCTCAAATCCATGTTGCCAACTAAAAGCTAACTAATACAATACATTCTTCAACAGTAACTGTCATACTGTCTGCATCTTCTATGGTCTATTAAAGTAGCATAAGAGATCCAATTAACAATTCACAACTGCAAGATAACACCTGTAGTGGAAATCCAGTTTCTGGTGAGTCTGAACATTCAGAAACAATGAGAGCACATGAGAAAATGCTGCAGTAGGACAGTACCTAATTATCATGCGCATGCCCCTAGACACACCATTTTTATCTTATTGAGGAAACAGAAAATCAAAATCAAATGCAAGAAATATTAGCCAATACAAGGCGGCAAAATCTCCTTCCTCAACCCTTATCAATATTTTTTACTTATCCCATTCATCCTACCACTATTGTCAGGACAAACAAAACTAATGTACGCCGAAATGAACAGAGCACATATATTTAAAATGTCCTTCATAGTTGTTAAGGCGTCGCTTAAGCGTTAAGGCGAGGATTAGGGGCAAGGCATCTGCCTCGCCTTACGTAGTTACGTCAGTGACTAAGGTGTCCGCCTTAGACCTCAAGGCGTCACCTTGGCGCCTAGAGTCTCTGAGGCGTCACTCTGCAGACGCCATGAAAGGATGTAGGGCTGGCCGGCTGGGTACCTTAAGCGGCTACGCGTTGAAGGTGCTCTGGAGCCCGGATCTCCAGCGACGGCGGCGGTTTCCTGGTGGCAGTGGTTGCGCTGCGCCTCTCCAGGCGGCTTCTCCAGGCGGTGGGTGGCCAACGCGGGAGAAGCTCCGCTCTGGGCTCAGTGGCAAGCGTCGGCTCTGCTTCCAAGAGTTTCCAATCGAACGAACTGTTGGTGGATCCGTCAGCCGTGGAAGGAAGGAGGATTTAGGGTTAGGTGTTTTGTAGTGTTTTCCTGTTTGGCCTTTGGGCTATTGGGCTGCAGGCTTTGGCTTTGGCTTTGGGCTGTTTGGCCTCCCTGTTTGCTACTATTATCTCTATCTATTTGAGACAATTCCTATATTTTCTAATTTTATTTCCTATTTTTATATATTACTAAGGCGTCGTCTTGTCTTACGCCTTATCGCTTAAAAGGTAAAAGGGGTCGGTCGCCTTAGCTCGCCTTGCCGCCTTAACAACTATGTTGTCCTTATCTTCTGATAGTACAAACGAAACATAAGCCGTAAATTCATTTTGCAACTTCTAGTGCTTTCAATGGAAACATAATTGATTTAAGCTACTAATTTGCAAGCAAAACTGAGTAAGTGCTAAACTAGATTCAGATCCCAGCCTATTATAGGCTTAAAACACTGCCATATACTTCAAGGAGTTGCAGTGGTAATTAAAAAAACACTAGCCAAAATCGATTCCCAGCTGCAATCACTAAACCATATGTTTTACATTTTAGAATGAAGTGAACTATACCATGTGGATTTTGGTACACAACCAAGTACCCTGTGTCGTTCTCGTTTTCAATTTGCAAGCACAAATAAATATATGCACCACACTAGGCACCTTACTATACTACACTTTGTATTTATCGACACTACTGTATTAGAACTTTAGAAGCTTGGAAGATTAAAAAAACCATTTTATTCCACTGGCATAGTTTCTCTATCTTCTGAAAGTTCTATTGTTGAAACGGCAAAACATTTTTATTGGTTTGGAAATATATATGTTTTCTAATACTATCAGAGAATCAATTTATCAAGATGACGGGAACAGTACAAAATTGACCCAAAAATCTAGTAATCTGTCCCTAAGGAAAATAATACCGAAGATTGTAAGAGGCACTAGAATAAGGCTGGATTTTGCCTCCTGGCCGGAGGTGTCCCAAACATCATACTTGTTCGGGGTGGAAGCATATGAGCCACACGGCATCCCATTGCAGCATTGTGCATTCTCCGTGGATCTATGGTGTGAGCAAGCCATTCGCCATGTAAGACTGTAGCACAGAGGGGGGGGGGGGGCAAGTACCAGGCGCCGCCTGCCAAGGAGAAGAGTGCTGGGGAGGAGCTCTGCCGGAATTGCGTCTAGTCTTGTTGGTGTCGGTGTGTTGGATGCGTGAGGGTCACACGACAACACAACCCACCCGGCCTCAAGTGGGGATGCTTGTTTCCACTGTGGATCGATGTTTATTGGGCTAGACAAATCCAACCCATGTCATTGCCAAATGCTCGTTTGGCCCAAGGCACAGTTTGCTCCCCGGTGTGGGTTTCGCTCCCCACATGCCCGTGGAT
Organism: Zea luxurians; assembly: GCA_029449295.1. Taxonomy (NCBI): domain Eukaryota; kingdom Viridiplantae; phylum Streptophyta; class Magnoliopsida; order Poales; family Poaceae; genus Zea; species Zea luxurians. Next base: position 62,293,437 of record JAOPSE010000022.1, read on the forward strand.
CTGCCCCTGAACTACCTGTTCCATAGTCTTCCAAACAAGGCCTTACAAACACAGAGTTTACCATTGTGACCTACAGTAGGAACTTGAGCATGCTTATAGTGAAGGTTGGTGGTTTTTGTGGGACATAGCCACATAGGATTGGATTTTAGTCTGGTTTTGGTGTTTTGCTGTGGACAGAAAGAAGGTCAGAGGTTTGTTGGAGTATCGAAGGTGGTGATTTTGTAGCGTGGTGTTGCAGTTTGGTTGGAGCGTGGAGTTTAGAGGGAAGATTTGGTGATGAGCAGCCGCAGCCTGCCGCCGAAGGATCGCAGGATGCGTACCGAACGCACCTCATACCGTGATGCACCATATCGGAGGGACAGCCGCCATGGTCCAAGCAGGTTTGAGCTAATCTAAGTCAAACAGGATGAATGTTTGGCATTGTTCTTCCAAACATCACTCTTCCTCTCGTTGTCATATATATATTTGGCTAAATGCTATCTGAATGGGTCATACACAGTTTAAGTTCGTGGTGGTAGAATAACCATGATTATTTATTTGATTTATATGTAAACTTTTCTCTATATTTATCCCATTATAATCACTTGTGCATGTATGTACCATAAATAAGGACACTTGATATTGGTTAATGATAGCTCTAGTTCATCTAAAAGTCTAGTAAAACAAAATGTAATAGAGTAGGGTAAAATGATTTAGGATTGATTTTTTTTCGATGAATTCATGTTGTGGCATGGACACTTGGCGCAGTGGTGAGAATCCTTTCCACTGGGCCATGCAAAAATACAGGATTAAGGCTTGCCTTGGTTATTCCTTCCCCATGCCCCACTCATGTGGGAGCTGCAAGCACTGGGTCTGTCCTTTAATTCATGTGTGGCATGATTTTAGGAGGAAGCTTCTGTGTGGGATTGTAACTAGATGAGTCATGACAAAAATGGTGAAATTACTAAACGATTTATGCTATTGAAATGGAATATATTATTATTCAGACACTTGGAAGGTTATGTATCCTTTAGTTATTTCTGTTTCCATTGTGCAGGTTTCGTAATGATTTGTGCAACAATTGTAAGCGTCCTGGTCATTTTGCTAGAGAGTGTCCTAGCGTGGCTGTCTGCCATACCTGCGGGCTTCCTGGGTAATAACTTTGTATTATTCTGCTTGCACATATTCATGCTCACATGTTATTAGTTTTAAGATTTTGATCATTCGTTCAAGTGCACTTTGCTTGTAATGCCTACCATACTTCTAATCATTGTGGCACAACCATTCTAGTGAAACCTTAGAGCGTCTCCCAGAGTTTCCAAAACCCACTCCCAATCTAGATTTTTTTTGGCATGTTTAAAAAAAATCCTCTCCAACAACTCCCTATCTCAACTCCCAAATCCCAATTTTCCTGCACTTGGAAAAATCGACCTCGCTGCGCAGATATATACGCATGTTTTAACATCGTGCCAGTCTGAAGGTGGAAGGAGGTGGGAAAGAATAAGAAGTAGGACATGGTTTCTAATGCAAATGTACAAGGGAGAGAAGAACTATATTTTGGAACGGAGGGAGTAATTTTTTAAGAAACTACTGGGGATGCTCTTGGTATCTTATGTAGAATTATCACTCCCTGCCCATGCTATACCAAAACCATCTCAATTGTTCTATTGAATTCTTTCATGATTTGCAATTATGTTATGTTTAGCATTATTGGTTATTTTATGCATACAAGGGGATATCTCTTGGTGTATACTTTTTGTGGATGATGTAGCCCTAGTGGATGAAAGTAGGGCGAGAGTAAATAGTAAACTAGAGTTGTGGTGGAAGACTAGAGTCCAAAGGTTTTAGACTCAGCACAACTAAAACCGAATATATGAGTTGTGGCTTCGGCGCTACTACATATGAGGAAGGAGATATTAGTTTGGTAGGTCGAATAGTGCCCAGGAAAGATACCTTTCAGTATTTAGGATCAATGCTACAGAGATATAGGGGTATTGATGAAGATGTTAGTCATAGAACCAAGGCAGGATGGATAAAATAACGTCAAACATCTGGCATTTCATATGACAACGGAAGCTAAATGCAAGCTTTATAGGACGCTAGTTAGATCCGTTATGTTGTATGGTGTAGAATGTTGGCCTACAAAAGATGATATGTTTAGCAGATATGTGTAGCGGAAATACGTGTGTAGCGTTGGATTTGTATTTGTACAAAAAGGGATCGAACCCGGAACGATGACATACATGATAAGCTAGGGGTAGCACTAATTGAAGGAAAGATTGTCTAACACTGATTGAGATGATTTGAACACCTCCAGAGCCACTAGTGTGTGGTGGAATAAGACACGATAACAATCGAAAGCGAGGCAGGGGAAGACTAAAGTTGACATGAAAATAGGCAATAAAAGGAGATTTGAAAGAAAGAATATATCCAAAGATTTGGTCTTGAATAGGAGTGCATGAAAAACAACTATCTATATGTCTGAACCTTGACTTTGTTTATGCTGGGTTTCAACTCTAGTCTACTTGAACTTGCTTGGGGAAAGGCTTTATTATCGTTGGCTTTTGTATGCATCCTCAGTAGTATGGAGATGGGTTTCATGTCTCCCTAGGAACACAAACTCCATGTTCTAGCTTATGTTACTGCTTTGATGTTCATGTCATCTTGCATGTCACTTCTAGCATCATTTGTCTAGTGAAGTTTAATCCATATAAACACTATTGTTTTAGCCTCTTATTGCATGGGGTATGATTAAGGATTTGGTTTTATTTTTACGATATTTTAGTTTTGATTAATAATTACAAAGGCCTTGAAGCTTAACTGTAAGGCGTCCTAATTCCATGTGATTAGGGAGGCTGCACTATGACCATGTACCATCTCTTGAGTTGGTATCGCTTTTTCATACTTAAATTCGTTTAAATGTTGCAGGCACGTTGCAGCCGAATGTTCTTCCAAAGGTGTTTGCTGGAACTGCAAAGAGCCTGGCCACATGGCTAACAGCTGCCCAAATGAAGGGATATGCCGTAACTGTGGCAAGTCCGGTCACATTGCAAGAGACTGCACTGCTCCACCAGTGCCGCCAGGAGAAGTGATCCTTTGCAGCAACTGCTACAAACCAGGGCATTTTCGTGAGGAATGCACGAATGAGAAGGCCTGCAATAATTGCCGGCAGAGCGGCCACCTTGCCCGTAACTGCACCAATGATCCTGTTTGCAACCTGTGCAATGTTGCTGGCCATCTGGCCCGTCAGTGCCCCAAGTCTGATACATTGGGTGAGAGGGGTGGGCCTCCTCCCTTCCGTGGTGTTGGCGCTCCCTTCCATGATGTTGGCGCTCCCTTCCGTGGTGGCTTCAGTGACGTGGTCTGCCGGGCCTGCAACCAGATTGGCCATACGAGTCGTGATTGCATGGCTGGTGCCTTCATGATCTGCCACAACTGTGGCGGCCGTGGCCACATGGCTTATGAGTGTCCCTCTGCCAGTCTCATGGACCGGTTCCCCCCTCGCCGTTTCTGAAGGAAGGACATCCAAGGGCTGTTCAGAACTTCAGATGGCTGTTGTTTTCAGCCCATTTTGTCAGGAGCACCTGTTTTGCTTTGCTTTATGTATTTCTAAACCCGAATGGATTCTAGACATTTCAGATTCATAACTCGTCAGCGCTATTTGTTATTCTGGATATGTTACCCGACTCCGATGTTCTTGATGATAATGTTTGAAGACGGGGATACTTGCCCTTACGAACTCAAATTCATCTCATGAGTTTTAAATAATTTGCTCCCTGTGCAAATTATTGGAGGTTGCTGTATTTGAAGTACTTGAATTTTGTAGACAATAATTTTAAACAACTAACTTGTATAATTTTGAACAAGATATGGTAGAATTTATAATTATTAGTTCATCGATGAGAAATTATGCGTTACCTAAACAACAATCAGACAAAGAAATATAGTAGTATAGAAAGGGAGAGTTGCCTTAAAAAAAGGTACTCCATCCTAAAATATAATTTGTTTTAGATTAATTATGTATTATTTAAATTATAATTTGTTTTAGATTAATTATGTATTATTTAAATAATATATGAATGTTGTTTACATATATGTCTATGTTTATTAGCATTTGTATTATCATTCAAAATATAATTTGTTTAGACTAATTATGTATTCTTTAAATAAAATATGAATGTTGCTTACATATATGTCTATGTTTATTATCATTCATATTATCATTTGAATTAATGTGGACGAAAAAAAGTGGGCTAAAAAGAACTATGGACCTATTTGGTAACGTAGTATTTTTAGAGTTTTGAGACAATACTACGATATATAAGAATACTACATAAGAATACTACAGTATTCTAGCCTAAATATTGTTTGGTTGGTCATGGAAAAAATATAGTTTCAATACTATGGTTTAGCTAATACTACATTATTTTACGGTATTTTTGTGGTATTTGATGCTCCACTTAGACCTAAAGTTCTCTCCACGCGCTCTTTGTCATGGCTGGTACGGCATACGATCTAACCAGATCTGCGAGCACCCAGGCTGGCCGCTGAGTGTATGGTCCAGAAATAGAAATGATGTCTAAGGATTCTATTGCTTTGACATTTGTGGTGCTTCAGTGAATCGGGTTGTCCATGCTATTTTCCATGTTATACAATTCGATATGTCAAGGCTTTGATAATGAGGTGTTCAATTTCTTTTGGCCATATATTAAGGATGTCACCGAATCTCACTGTACACTAAGGTCCTGTTTAGAAGTGTAGTATTTTTGTAGTTTTGAAATAATACTATGATATTTAATGATACTATAGTATTGGAACATAAAATGTGTTTGGTTTGTACAGACAAAACACTATTTTAAATATCATGGTTTACCTAAAACCGTGGTATTTTTGGAGTTTTCGAAACTCCACTCATAACCTCAGTTTTCTTCTCTTGTCTCTACATATACTTTGTTTTTCTAATGAAACCAAACAGATCTCGGTTTTGAGCAATATTATGGTTTTACTGTGGTAAAGTAATACCGTAGTATTTGTATCATGTACAATTGTAAAAGGGCCTGTTTGAGAATGCAATTTTGAAATACTGTAGTTTTGAGATACTATAGTTTACAATTGTACATGACATAAATACTACAGTATTGCTTTACCACAGTAAAACTACAGTATTGCTCAAAACCGAGATCTGTTTGGTTCTATTGAAAAAACAAGGTATATGTAGAGAGAAGAGAAGAAAACTGAGGTCCTGAGTGGAGTTTCGAAAACTCCAAAAATATCACAGTTTTGGGTAAACCATGGTATTTAAAACTGAGTTTTGACTATACAAACCAAACACCTTTTGAGCTCCAATACTATAGTATAATCAAATACCATAGTATTGTTTCAAAACTGCAAAAATATTACAATTCCAAACAGGGCCATAGTATCTCAAAACTACATCATTTTAAAACTGTATTTCCAAATAGACACTGAAATGCTGCTATTTCTCTGTTTAAACCATGAAACCAAACAAGTCTTGGTTTATGTAAATACTAGAGTTTTATTGCAGTACGGTAAAACCATGGTTTTGGTGACACGACAATTGTAAACTTTGGGTTTTAGAAACCATGATTTTTAAAAACTATGTTGTCAAACAGGCCCTGTATTTTGGGATTCAAGAAGTATTAGCAAAGGAGAGTGTATACGTGAACGCCGATGCTACGGTAAATTGCCTATATTTTCCTTTTGCTTGCTATTGCCTATTGCAAAACATATTCAGTGCACCCGTGTAGTTATAAATTTCGATTTTCTGAAAAGCTGAATGAAAGTTTCTTTGACTTGTAACTTTTTGACCTGTCGTGGTTCAGTAGAAGTTTGTTGAAAACTAGGCTGAGTGCCTAGTTTAAAACATAAAACAATATGGTATACTAGAAAACTATACAGCAACTGGTCTAAATTAATAAAAGCACGGAGCGAACTCGATGAACTTCAATAATTGGCATTGTTATTCGTGAGAGTTGCGTTGTTATTCGTCAGCGTACAAGTTCCATAGAATTTCATAAACGCTAGAAAAAAAAAAGAAAAAAGAAGGCAGAGCTGAAAGCTGTATGCCTGCTACAGAAATCAGAACACACGTGACCAGCCCAACTCAGCAATATCCCATTTCGAAATGCCACAGTGAAGTCGATGACCATAGAAACACTCAAGATGCACTATATCTTGCAATCTAATCCAGTTTCACATAGCTGGGTCCGCTGCCGTCTCCTTTCTCGCCATCATTATGCCCCAGATCCTTCAGCTGCATCGAGGGAAGGGCAATAAAAAAAGTCAGCTACTTGGTCAACTCAATAACTAATACTGGGAACATCTGTAAACTCCTTGTTATTTCTAAGCTAGTATGGAAAAATGTTTGAAAACAGTCAACAGTAGAAAATACCTTTGCTAGGTATGTTTTGTGGAATCTGTAACCCTGAAAGAACAAAGAACTCAAGATTAGAAATCTGATAGTTCTATCAATTCTTAGTACCACCTTCCAAAATGTGTGTAAAGGAGAAAACTTACTTTGTCAGTGCCATATAAGTAATCACAGTAAGTGAAAACAGAAGCAAAATTGCTTTGGCTCTGGCCTCCTACATAATGATGATAGTCATGGTATTCTGCTCCTCCATAGAATGGAATATACTTTGTCGGGGTGAATGGGAAATCAAAGCTGCAAAATGACAAAACAAGTTATTTCTTTTCCCTTACAGAAGCTTCAGTGCTTTCCATTGTGGGTGATGGTGCTAAAACCCTTTTTTGGTCTGATAGATGGTTGCAGGGGCAGTCAATTGAAGCTATTGCCCCCTCCTTGGTAAGCCGAATTCAAAGGAAAATAAAAAAAGCAGAACAGTCCAGGAAGCCCTAATGGAAAATAGATGGGTTCAGGACATCTCTGGAAGTCTGCCGGCAGTGGTTATTAGGGATTTCTTGCTGATTTGGGATTTAATTCAAGGTGTGCAGCTACAGCGTGGGGTTTCTGATGTTCACCGCTGGTTACCATGTGTTTCCGGCTTATACTCTTCAAAAACAGCATACAATAGATTTCTAGTTGGCACAACACCTTTTGAACCGGCTGATAGAATCGGGAAGAGTTGAGCACCCCCGAGATGCAAGTTCTTCATCTGGCTTGCATCTCTAAATCGGTGTTGGACGGCTGACAGATTAGCTCGTAGAGGGTTGGAACACCATGACAAATGCCTCCTTTGTGATCAGCAGGAAGAGACAGCTCAACATGTTCTGGTTTCCTGTGTTCTCCAGGGACATATGGTGGCGGGTATTGTGTAAAGTGAGTCTGCAACACTTGGCACCTGGGCATGAGGATATGATATTCCAAGACTGGTGGAGTAGAACAGAAAGTCTTGTGCCAAAAATTCAGAGAAAAGGTTTTAATACGATGGTAATCTTAGTGGCATGGTGGCTTTGGAAACATCGGAACGCATGTGCCTTTGATAGAGTAGCCCCAAGCACTGGCACCATTCTTCAGCACATTCATGAGGATGCAACTTTGTGGGGAATGGCTGGAGCTAGAGCTCTTAGAAGCCTATGGCCTTAGCTTGTGGCCTGTGCCTACTCTCTAACGGCTAGGTCGTTGTGTCGTGTTTTGGCCCATAGACGAGTCTCTTTATGTTTTTGTGTTTTCGTCCTCCACAAGGAGTGTCCTTGTATTTTGGTCTGTTCCCAGACCTTTACTCTTCTTCTTAATATACTAATGCGCAGCTCTCTTGCGTGGTCGCGAAAGAAAAAAAAAACAAGCAGTACCTAGCACAGAACAGGACAAACTAAGGTAAGTCCTAGCTGGGATGGTGAAATGTATAACACTAAACAAAGTATAACTGGCGAAAGGGCCTCTAGCTGAGTTAGTTAGGTGGTCTGAGTAGCACTCTTCAGGTCCTGGGTTCGACTTCCCGTGGAAGCGAATTTCAGGCTGTGGTTAAAAAAAATCCTCTCGTCTGTCCCACGCCAAAGCACAGGTCTAAGGCTCAGCCCCGGTCGTGGTCGTTCTCACATGGGCTTCGATGCCGCTGTGTATGGGTGGGACAGGGGTTCGGAGGTTTTCTTGACCTGTGTGAGAAGGTCTTCTTCTTAATACAATGCCCGGGGGCTGTCTTACCCCCCGCAGGTCGAGTTTTTAAACAAAATATAACTGGATTGTATCAAAAGGCTGGGCAAACAAAAAGGACCAATGTGATATGCATTATACCAGTAGAATTTCAGTCCCATCATAGCACTGAACAATGAGTTATTCTGGTGACATGGTAGTTAACTTCAATCGTATAGGAAGGTTGGGCAAACAAAAAAGGAGCAGTTTCATATGTATGGTATTGGTATATCTTGGTCCTGTCATAGCACAAGCCAACTGGACAACGGGTCATTCTGGTGACATGGTAGTTTAACTCCAATCATATAGTGAAACTAGGATTTGAATCTCCACCTAAAAATAGGGACAAGAACCACTGATAAACGGCATAGGGGTTTCCTTTGGAAAGGGCTGAGACTGCTCACGGGGGCAACTGCCTGGTTTCCCGGGACAGGTTCAGTGTCAGCTTCAATTTGGGCGTCTTGGTATTCATAATCTGGAGACTCTGGGCTGTGCCCTGGGTATCCGTTGGTTGCGAGCGGAAAAAACTGATTCGGCTAGAGCTTGGGCTGGGTTACCAATCCCAGTATAGCAAAATGCTCAAGCCCTGTTTCATATGGCAGTTGACTGAATTGTGGGCAATGGTGAGAAGGTAAAATTCTGGACTGAAAGATGTGTACAGGGGAAGACGTTTGCTGAGTTAGTGGCCAACTTGATTATGGCTAGGGATGAAAACGGTTTCGGAATTTTTTGATTTTTCGGAAACCGTTTTCGATTATTTTCAACTGAATTCACCGGTGACGATTTTTTTCGAAAACGGTATCGGGTATCGGAATTTTAGTTTAGAGTTTTACCGACCGTTTCCTTCGGTTACCTATTTTAACCAGAATTTAAGTTTCGAAATTTTCCGAAAATAAAAAACAAATTAGTCAGCTCAAGGCCCAGACTCCCCACTCCGGCCCAATCTCCCATCGGCTTGGGCCTTCAACAGTTGGCGTTCACCTGGGCGTCGTGATGTCCTTATGTAGAAAAGTTTGTGCCTTAGTGTTGTTTGGCTAGACGAGGTGGAACTAAACTCACGCACTGCATACTGCTACATCGCGGGCGGCGTGGACCGTCGTCTGTCGACTTCGACGACCCGCATTGCGGGCGAGGTGGGGCACCGTGTTAATGCTGCAACGCGCAAAGGGCTGTGGCCCATTGGCTCTGCATTGACTGTCCACTATCGAGTTAACTTATCTTGCTGGTCTTAGTCTGGTTCACGACACTTTATGTCGGCTGACCGCAGCGACAGTAGGAGGTACAATTGTGAGGAGAATACCATTTTTCTTTTTTTTTCTCTTTTTTTTGGCTAATTAGGACGCACGCAGTAGCGGAGGGCAAAGAAAAAATGTGGTATGGCTGAAAAAATAAAATCTGCAAGAATCATGAATTGAACTCAAGACCTACTGCTAGAATCAAGGCAACACATCCGCCACGCCGCGTCTTGTTTTGTGGTTATAGTGGAAGATATATGAGTTTTTAAAAGTAAGGTATGGCTGATGCCACACTAAGCCATAATGGCTCCTCCGCCACTGGACGCACGTACTTTAATAATTGAGTCATTGTTTCTCTATTTTATTGGCTAATTAATAGTTCTAAAAACATACTATACTATATGGTATGGATGAATAAAGTTATGCATAGTTATATTGTGAATTGTGATCTTTGTAAACTTGTTATATTGAGATATTTTTATATTGATATATTTACTGATCATATTTTAGATTCCGACCATTACCGGTGTATTTTCCTTATCGAACTTTTATTTCCGATGTTTCCAAAATACCGATATTGTTTCTGTTTTCGAAGTTAACGTTTTCGATTTAGTTTCCGATAAAAAATATGGAAACAGAAATGGTTTCAGTGTTTGCCGGCCGTTTCCGACTGTTTTCATCCCTAATTATGGCTGTCCCAAAGAAGTCTATTAAAAGGAGGACAATTGATCAAGCGCTTGGGAACTGTGCTTGGGAACAGTTGCTGTAGCGCATGGAAACCGTGTTTTTACAAGGCAGATTTGGGCTGCTGTTTTTCAGAAAGTGGGTCTGACTGCTGCAGCCCCTGTGGGCTTTTCGGGCAGTTTTTCTAAGTGGTGCAGGGTTACTATCAGTGTGGCCCATAAGAATCTGCGCAAAGGGTTGAATTCCCTCATTATCCTGGTGGTTTGGGAAGTTTGGAAGCATTGCAACAGTTGTCTTTGATGGTCTGGCACCTCATGTGGACGCTGTCCTTCAAAAAGTGGCTGATGAGTGAACTGTTTGGTGCATGGCTGGAGCCATCAATCTTTAGAAGCTCCTAGCCAAGTCGTTGCCCCCTAATCCTTAGGATTTGTGGGGTTTAAGTTGGGTTCCTACCTAATGGGCGTGGTTTGTAATTGGATTTACTTTGTGTTTTTCGGGTTAGGCTTTTTTAACCTTACCCTTATTTCTTCTCTCTCAATGAAATGACATGCAGCTCTCCTACATAGTTCCAGAAAAAAAGTACCAATACAATATGACAATATGAAGAGTAACTAGTGTGCACTTTTAATCAAAAACAAAAACCTAAATACTCTGTGTTGCAAGGTTATAGGGCTCCAGCAAATGGCATATGTTGAGAGTTTGAGACTTGAGACAATGTTGACTGAGTAGAAACATCCAAGATAACAAAAAAAAACTTCCCAGCCACTAAGTATGAATGAAGAAGGATAAATTTCCAACATGATCCACTTAGACTGAGCAATACAAGTGCAACTGCAGCAAAGTATTGAATCAGTAAATCCTGAATTTTCCAAGCTGCAAGTAAGCATATAACATTTTTGTCTTCGTGTAGGAGTTAATTCCATTCATATTTAAAAAGCAAGCATAAACTTTGTTATTCAGATTTTTTGCAAGGCTTTGTAGTAGAATCAATTAAAACGTCCCCTTACGAATTGATAAGCTGTGCCCATTTTGTTAGTAGAGCAAAACTGCAAGTAACAAAAATTTAATTCAAATCTGACATGCCTAACCATAGGCCTCCACAGTTAGTAGGCAGTGTTTTATTCCTCCACAACTTAGGCTGCCTAACTTCTGAGCATTCTCACCCACATCTACTCAGGTTTCTTGGCTGTGCCAGAATAAGCTAGGTGATTATTTTTCTTGCCAGAAAAGCATGGGAAGGCTAGGTTAGCCACCATAGCGAAGAATGTGCAACAACATTGTAATTTAGAAAATTTCAACTACAGCTTCAAAATCAGTAAGTGCATTTTTGGTTGTCTCAACATAGTAGGTCCCAAGACTTGGTAAAGAATGAGAGTTGTGATAGGCTTGGTGGCCAACGTTGAACCTAGCCATTCTAATGGAAACGAAACTTGAAAGAAATCCGTTGAGCGTAACCCTCTTAGCGACACGCCATATCGAAACCCAGGTATGGTGTTAAATGGGCAAGGGCTAGGTCGACACCCCCTGACGACACATTGTGTCGTGGTCTAGGCACAATGTCAAGTTAGCAAGGATCGGGTCGTTGCTTAGTGGTGTTCTACATCAGCGCCCTAGTGTAGTGACAATATGCAAATGTCCTCACATCATCGAAAGGTGCAAAGGGCAAGGAAGCTATAGGATCCATTTAAGTATTTGGAATGTAAGGCCAATTACAGGTAAGAGGTAAGGTAAGAGAGTTAGCTGAGACAGCGATTAGAAGGTGTGAAAATATATTATGCGTCCAAGAGACTAAATGAAAGGATCGGAAAGCGAAAATGATGGACAATACCGTCTTCAAGATTTGGTACACAAGGACAACTGCAAATAGAAATAGGAGTTCAGATTGACAAGAGCCTCAAAAACGGTGTGATGAATATGAGAAGGCAAGAAGATAGAATTATCTTATTCAAGCTTGTCATAAGTGATTTGGTCTTGAACATAATTAGCGCGTATCCCCCCCCCAGTAGGCCATGATGAGTGTAAGAGACTTCTCTAAGAACACTTAGATGTCATGGTTAGAGCTATGCCTATTAGTGAGAAGCTTTTCATAGGAGAATAGGATATCTCAATGGACATGCAGGTACAACAAGTGCAAGTTTCGAGGCGGTTCATAGAGGTTTTGGGTATGGTACTAGGAATCAAAAGGGAGAGGAAGTCTTAGACTTTGCGATAACTTTTTACCTATTGATAGCCAACACTTTCTTTAGGAAGATATAATCCCATTTAGTGACCTATAGTAGTGGTCAACACTGTAGTCAGATTGACTTTGTCCTCGGAAGAAGAGAGGATAAACAGGCATGCTTGAATTGCAAAGTGATACCTAAGAGTTTGTTGTCTCTCACCATAAGCTTGTGTAAGCTTGTGGTGGCAGACTTTCGTTTTCAGGTGTGCGACTATAAGAGACGTGACTTCGGTACTACTATAGTCGAGGAAGGGGATGTTAGTTTGAAAGGCCAAGTAGTGTTAAGAAGGATACTTTTGATATTTACGATCAATATTATAAATAGACGGAGATATTGAAGAATGTTAGCCATAGAATCTAAGCAGGGTGGATGAAGTGGTGTCAAACATCTGGCGCGCTATATGACAAAAAAGTACCACAGAAGCTAAAAGACAAGTTTTATAAAACGGCAATTAAATTTGGTACGTTGTATGGTGCAGAATATTGGCCTAAAAAACATGACATGTTCAGCAGATAAATGTTGTGAAAATGCATATGTTGTATTTGTGAACATACAAGCAGGGTCGAGTCCAGAACAATGATATATGTGATAGACTAGGTG